>CM053406.1:119226920-119246975 GCA_028644305.1 Xerus rutilus | reverse complement strand
GGTCACCTGTGGCCTCGCGAAGAGGTGGAATTACTGGTGGCCGCGGGACGGGCGGAGTCACCTGCACTCCGGGTTCGAGGAGCCACTGAGCCGGCTCCGGGCGGCCCCCATCTTGTTGCAACCGCCTCTCCGTTGGTCGCTGATCCTGCGCGACCCGATCCGGGCGGTCTACCGCGTCAAGATCCCTCACACAGACTCACCGGCTGGCGTCCCCGTCCGCGGCTGCCGCCGGGATCCAGAAGGGAACCCGAGCCCGGACGCAGGCCCAGTGCCCGGCCCCGCCCCACTTCTCCGGGCGCAGGGTCCCCGCGTCCCAGCCCCGCGCGTCCCCCGCCGCCACTCCGGGCCCTGGGCGCTTGCCCGGCTTTGGAGCGTATAACGGACCCCCGCGCGCCACAGCGGTTCCCACCAGACACGTACCACACTCTCGGCGCCTCGGTCTGGAGTGACCAGAGCCGAAGGAAGAAGACGCTGGGGCCTCCAGGCCTCAAATACCGGCGGGGCGGGGAAGTGGGCGTAATCCCGGGAAGGAAGCCAGAGCTCCCGGGGGCCTGCCGCGGCCTCGGCCTTCGCAGAAGGAGGCGGGGAGAGGGAAGGAAAGGCGGCGACCGAGGGACCGCAGGTGTGCGCCAGGTAACCACTGCACTTTAACCCCAGTGCTGCGAGCCATCTGCCTCGTCTGCGGGCTCCATCCCGGCTGGAGAGGCCATGCATGCTTTCAGGTCCTGGTAGTACGGACTTCATCCTCCTTCAAACTGGAATGGGGGATCAAACCACGGCCTGGTCCTCTGGGAGTTTTCCAGCAGAGGGCGTCAATGCGCGGCCCCACCAGCTTGTTTACAGTACATACTGTGAATAATTGTGGCCACAGTGAAGCAGAGAAGTGTCAGCTCTAAAAGGGCATAAATGAGTGCAGAACAGAAATTTAAAATGAGAAGGAAAAGAAAGTTTTAGTACTGGGGCTGGAAGTAGAGCTCAGTGGTAGAGAGCTTGCCTTGCATGGAGGAGGCCCCTGGTTCCATCCCCAGCAACAGAAAAAAGGAAAACAGATGAGCAAAGCTCTGGTGCTCATTGCCTGTATTCAAAGATTCCAGTGCTCTATAAAGAATGAGACCCCAAGGTACAGACAATGACAAAGAAAACACTGACTGCCACTCACAGCAACGCTGAAAAGGCTCAAGTGACTGGAGGTAGGGAGAACACTAACCAAGTTTAAAATTCAATTTTGGAAACCTCAGACTGTTTTTCTGCCTCCTCTACCCTTACCATAAGCTAGGGTTTCTCAACATTGATAATGTTGACATTAGAGTCAAATAATTCTTGGTTATGGAGGGCTGCTCTGGCATTATAGAATATTTAATAGCCTCCCTAACTCCTGTATCAATAGCAAACCAGTCTTCTCCCCATTGTGTCTTTTAATTGTAGTTTTGGAATAATGAAACATTAAGGAATGCTCAAAGATTTCTCACCTGTATCCTCTTTAATCCTTTTCATCTCAAATTTATTTGGTTCGGGTTTATGCTTCCAGCTTATCTTTTGCAAAAATAAACAGTGAGTGTATGTATGCAATGCTTGTGTGTAGATTATAATTTTATATCTAATTCTGCCTTTCTTACCAAAAGATAGCATTCTATTATCTATCAGTAACAGTTCAACTTGCTTTTTTCATCCCATATGCTTTGAAAATCCTAATCTGGGAAGAGATCTTTCCTATTCTGTTTCCTGACTGCACAGTATTCTTTCCTTTGCCTTTTGGATTGCTTCCAATCATCTCATTATAAATAATGCCACCATAAGTTACCTAGTGCAACTCTCCTCAGCCTGTAGCACACATAGATCATCCAAAGATATCAAAATGTAGATGCCAATTCAGTAGACCCTGAGATTGGGCATTTCTTACAAGTTCATCTGTGACTCATCTTGCTGGTCTGCAGACCAAACTCTGAATAGCAAGAATTTAGTGTCAATATTATTTTATATTAATGGAGAAGTATCCACTAATCCAGGTTCCCAGATTCTTAAGAAGAGATTGCCAAGTCAAAAGATAAATACCCATGTTTTAGTTGTGAAATTCTCCTTCATAGCCAGGCTTGGTGGTATACAGCTGTAATCCCAGAAGCTCAGGAGGCCGTAGCAGGAGGATCACAAGTTCAAGTCCAGCCTCAGCAACTGAGCCAGGCAGTAAGCAATTTAGCAAGACCCTTTCTCAAAAAAAAAAACAAAAAAAAAAAAACCGACTGGGGATGTTGCTCAGTGATAAAGCCTCCCTGGGTCCAATCCTCAGTGTAAGCAAAACTAACCAACACGGTTTTGGCCTTAACAAAAATACAAATAACCAGGATGGGAGCAGACCTCAAACAGATAGGCAAGCTTTCCTTTATTCCACAGTGGAGTCAGTCATGGTTAGAAATTCTCTGTCTAGATTACCAAGTTTACCAATTTTTCCCACTGTTTGTATGGTTTCACTTCTTATATTTATATTGCTGGTTCATTTAGAGTTTATTCTGGCTTATCAGAAATATAGGTTTGATTTTTAACTCATTTCTAAATGGCTTTCCAGTTTTCCCAGCTCTGTTTATTAAAAAGATCGTATTTTCACTATTGGTTTGACATGCCACTTTCTTACATGCCAGATTGCCTTATGTACTTGAGTCTGTTTCTGGGCTTTTTATATTTGGTCACACTCTCAATTTCAGAAGTTTAATGATATGGCTTAATATCTCAGGGTTAGTCCCCTTCATTGCTCTTCTGTTTCAGGTTTTCCTGGCTGTCTTTTCTGCTCCTCCTCCCCCCAAACTCAAGAGCCAATTTGCTTAGCTCTAGTTAAAAAAAGAAAAAAAAAAAAAAAAAAGAGGCGGAGGCTGAAGCAAGAGGATCAAGATTTCAAAGCCAGCCTCAGCAATTTAGCAAGGCCCTGAGCAACTCAGCAAGACCCTGTTGTCTCTAAATAAAATATTAAAAATAGGGACTTTATACATTATACATATACATTGACTTTATACATTACTTTGTTGTGAATTAACATTTGTACCTTAATGTAGCTACTCTAAGCAAGGCATTCTGGGTATATTTGACCAAATAATTTTGGGGAGGAAAACTGTATCTATAATGAGCATGTATAGTATAATAAGTATCTACATGCAGATTTTGATGTCTACAAGAAGTCTATCTGATATCCATGAAGGACTAGTTCTAATTTGAAAGATTGATTATAATTATTTAAATTAAAGAAATGTTTCCAAATCACATAGGTTAATAACACGAAGCTCAGCAGACTTCTGAAAACCTTTTTCAGCATTAAATTGTTTAGCACATCTTTCCTACTTTGTATAATATAAACCTAACAGGCTTATGATGAAAACCAGAATCAAATAAAAAGTAAAATCTGCATGCGCTTGAGTCCCTTAGATAAAATGGAATAGTATTTGCAGAATCTATACATCTTCTCATATATTTAGATCATCTAAAGATTACCTTTAATACCCAATACAAAGTAAATATATGATAGGAGTACACAATTAGAGGACTATTCTAGTGAGTGAGTGGTTCTGGTGTTCATGTGACAAAGACCTGGGGCTATGGTTATCTATAACCCAACGTGAAAATCAGTTTGAACTGGCACCACCCAAAATGCTTTTAGGGACTTTCTTCCCCTTTTCAGCCATTTACTACAGGGGGCGGGAAAGGGTGCTCAAAATCTCTCTTTTTTGGTTGTTTTTCTGTTGTGTTTGCTTTGTTTTTTTCTTTTGTTTTTTTGTTTTTGTTTTTGGTGCTGGGATTGAACCCAGCTTCCTGTATGTTAAGCACATGCTCTACCACTGAGCTGCACCCCCACAGTTGTTGTGCTGGCGATCTTTAATATGACTCTTGGCAAACCAATTTCTAGATGAAGGATAAAGGTTTACCACTCACAATAAACAGTAAAGGCTATCACTTGCTATCTCAGAACTTTTTATTTTTTCCTCTTTCCCCTCTTCCTTATTTAATGAAGAACTGAACAATTGGTAAATATATTCCTTTCCCTGGGTGGGGTCCAGAAAGAGGAAGGAAAGATAAGTAGGAACAAATCCATGAGTCCTGAGTATCATCTGCAACTTAGTTTTCCTAAAGACTTTTGTGTCTGGATCTTCATCCATGGAATGTCCCCATGTGAGTGTCCTGGAAGCTAAGTTTGGAGGGCCTTCAAGGCATTTCAGTGCCAGGCAATAACTGGAGGAGGGCAGTGCCACTAACAGAAGATAATAGCAGTGGAATGCAAGGGTGCCGCGTCATTTGCAGAAGATCACTCAGCTGGTATTCAGTGATACTCAGTGATTCATTGGTTTCTAATACTTAGAAAATTCACTACAAACTAATGATGTTAACAGAAGACCTGATTCCAAGAAAGGTCCTTCTCTAACTCCAGCTTTAATTAGTCCCTGATGCTAATGATGATGGGCAACAGCTCTTACTTCCTAACAATTTGACATTTCTTTTCCCAAACATCTCTGGATGGGATGGATGGGGATTAGTTCAGTTCAGTTTTGAAAGGACTTCAGTAGTTCATGCAAAATAAAAGTAAACACAAAGCCTTCTTGGCAGCTAGACAGCAATCTGAATTTACAGTCAGTAAATTGGAAATAAAGATTTATCAGGAATCTTGGTCATGAGTACTAACACAGCTTGTTTTACTTCTGTATTTGGGATTGTTTCAAGTAAATATTTTGTTTTTCTGTGTTGTGTTCTGTTTATTTTTATTTCATATTATTAAACCCAGGGCCTCAAGCATGCTGAACATGTGCTTTACCAGTAGAGCTGTATATGTTGTATATTTGTAAACAAATGTTAGATTGTTAAACATAATACATTGACAAAGACACATTCAAAAAGAGTATTGCCACCCATATTTAGCTTATTGAATTCAAGGTGGATTTGGCATCAGAACATAAGACTGAAACTCATGCATGACTGGACTGAAGAATAGAAACTAGCCAGGCATGGTGGCAATGGTGGCATGCACCTGTCATCCCAGCTGCTCAGGAGCCAAGGTTATATGATCACTTGATCCCAGGAGTTTGAGACCTACCTGGACAACACAGCAAGACCTCATCTCAAAAAAAAAAAAAAAAAAAAAAAAAAAAACCCAAAAGAGAGAGAGAAACCATGTTTGTCTATAAAGAACAGCCATTATTATAAAAAGTTATGAAAAATAAAATAAATAAAGGGCTTGAAATGTGGCTCAGTGGGTAAGTGCCCTTGGGTTCAATCCCTGGTATCAAAAAAAAAAGAAAAAAAGCAGCAGTTATTTCCAATTTTGACCCCAAACTGGATCCTTTTTCCCTCTTGGAAATGCAGAACCAATAAATAAGACCCAGATCCAACTAAGCAGCAAGGAAAGGTTTATTCTTCATCAAAAAATAGGAGAAACAGACAAGGCCTTAAAAAGCAGTTTTTTGGCTCATTGAGTCTGGAAAATCCTAGATACAGGATAAAATTAATGAGATAAGAAATATTCCTCTCCTTTATTAGTCTGTCTCTCTCCCTGTCTGGAAATTTGGGTATCACCTCTTTTTGCTCCTTTTATGGTTCTTTCTGGCCATCATCATGGCGACTGTCAACCTTCATGGCAATGGAGAATGTCATTTACCATGCAGATGGAATTATAATGAATTTGGAGGTTATTGGAGGTCATTCTGGAGGTTATTTGGAGGTCATTCTGGCAGCCATCCTAGATCCAACCCATTTTAGCCAACCCACCTAAGGAGGACTTCTGGTCTTCAGGCATCCTGTCCTCAAAGATGAGCAAGATGATAAATCAAAATTCATTACTACACCAAAAGAAAAAAAAAGTCATTACTATACCACCTGCTCCATCCCGCTCCCAGGTTACTTTTCACTCCTTATCTTGAGGGGTTCTGAAGGGCAAAGTTATGTCTTCTGTAACATGTTCAAGCTGACTATGGGTATTACCAAGGGGCCCATTAGAAGAGTGAAGTATTTCCTATAGCTTATCTTAAACAGGTTTGGTTATTATCTGGTCATAGTCCTACTTACCCTTTCCCACTATGGTTATAACTGTACAGCTTCCAACCTTTTACTTTTAAATGCGGCCAGACAGTTAAGAATACATGATGTAAGAGGAGCAGGATAACTGTCAGGGTTCCCAAAAGAGGTCCAAACCAGGTAATGTTTGGTAGGGCCAAATAGATATTTAAACAGACTTTAACTCTTTAAGACAGTTTCCCTAAGTAATCAAAAACCTAACAAACTCAGTGGAAAACACAAGAGATTATCATGATCAAATACAAAATGTTTGATCTTCAAGCCAATTCTTTGTAAATTTTACTAAGGGCAGATCAATATTTTAAGAAAATTTATTGTTTAAAACATAAAAGCCAGGCATGGTGGTGCACACCTGTAATCCCAGTGGCTCAGGAGGCTGAGGCAGGAGGGTCGCAGGTTCAATGCCAGCCTTAGCAACTTAGCAAGGCCCTATCTCAAAATAAAAAATAAAAAGGGGGTGAGGATATGGCTGAGTGGTTAAGTGCATGTGAGGTCAATCCCTGGTATAAAAAAAAAAGCAAACAAAAAAAAATCATAAAAACCTAGATTGTGGTGTTAAATCCAGGATTAAATTTTTATTTTTGAAAACTCTGTAAATAATTTTTCTTAATTATACCCAGCATAATCATATGGACATTTCCTTTTGGAATATTTGTGCTTCACAAACCTGCAGCCTGTTTAGACAATCTGCAGTGTGCTTGAACCTTCAGCTTTTGAGCTTTTGGCCTTCCTTCCCATTTTGAAACAATCCAGTCATTTTACTTTAGGACAAAAATCACACTTTACCATATAAAAAGTCCTTCCTCATTCAAAAACTCTCTCTAAAAGACCTCTCATCCTTAGAACTTTCTTTGTATCTTTTTCTCCTTATTTTGTTTGAAGTAAGAGAAAAGGTTTGTTTTGCCTTGTTTTCTCCCTTAAATTTAAGTTTACATTTTGAAACAATCCATATAAATTTTTAAAACATAGATAAATTACTCCTTTTTAATAAGATGTAATACCACACTTTCCAGTATTTTCATCAAAACTCAGCTTAAAGTCTTCCTTCCTTCCTTTTTCTATCGTTCTTTCTGTATTGAATTGTATGTTAGTACATGTTAGTTAGAACGTTAACTCTTAGAAAACTTGTTTTTTGCTTGTTTGTTTGTTTTGGTACTGAGATTGAACCCAGGGATGCTCAACTACTGAGCCACACATCACTAGCCCCTTTTTATGTTTTATTTAGAGACAGTGTCTCACTGAGTTGCACAGTACCTCGCTAAATTGCTGAAGCTGGCTTTGAACTTGCAATCCTCCTGCCTCAGCCTCCTGAGCTGCTGGGATTATAGGTGGGTGCCACTGCCCCTGGAAAAACTTATTTTTAAGTAAAGATCCAGGGAAAACCAATAGTTCTTTTCCTATGTACCAACAGTTTATTAAAAAACATTTAATTAATAGATAGATAGAATCTTGTTTTAATTTTAGGAATCCAAGATTGCTTGAATTTATATTTAGCAATTGATTTGTCAGTATTGTAATACATAAATGACTCAGATGTTTTATCTCATATCTATATATATATTAACCCATTTATATTTACCTAATTTGTCCATTTTTAGATTATTTATGAAAACCAAGATATCAGACAAGCATAGTCAACACCATGGTTTTTTGTCAAACCTAAAAGTTGATTTTGTATGTAAAAGATAGAAAGCAATGAACTTTGCATCTTTTTTCTTTTTCTTTTTTTATTTTTTGGTACCGAGGATTGAACTCAGAGGCACTCAACCATTGAGCCACATCCTCAGCCCTATTTTGTGTTCCATATAGAGGCAGGGTCTCAATGAGTTGCTTAGCGCCTCACCGTTGCTGAGGCTGTCTTTGAACTCACGATTCTCCTGTCCCAGCATGCCTGGCTTGAACCTTGCATCTTAAACACCTAACAGAGATAAATATAATCCCAAATGGCCAGCAACCTAGGCAAAAAAAAAAAAAAAAAGTTAACAATTTTAGACATCTTTAATTTTATCTTACCAACAAATTTAAATTGACTCATTTGTCAGATATCTACTTACATTAAATTCTACTTATGATACAGAGTACTATGGTAATATACACTTATTAACGCATAAAATGAGAGTTGAATACAAATGATGTTCATGACAAACTGAACCAAGCCAAGGTTGTCTATTTATATGACTGTTGTCATTTGGATCTGGAATGACCCCAAAAGCTTACATGTTGAAGGCTTGGTCCCCAATGCAGTGAAGTCCAGAGGTCAGGTGTTGGGGTGGTGATTGGATCATAGTGGTTCTGACCTCATCAGTGGATTAATCCACTTGATGGATTAATGACATGAATGAACTACTGGGAGGAGGTAGAAACTGTAGGCAGGTGGGGCGTGGCTGGAGGAAACAGTTCACTGGAGTGTGCCTTTGGGACTAACTCTTATCCCCAGTCCCTTCCTCCCCCCAACCCCCGACTTCCTCTCTCCTTCCTGGCTTCCATGAGCTTGGCATCTTCCCTCTGCCATGCCTTTCTACCATGATGTTCTGCCTTGGAGCAAGCCAACCAAGGACTGATACCTCTGAAACCATACACCAAAATAAATCTTCCTTTGTGTTGTTTGTGTTGGATATTTTGGTCAAACCAATAAAATACTAACACAACAACTAAACACATGGTCCTTTATTTGCAAGTCTTATGTAAGCCTTGAGCTGATTTTTTCATATGAAACAGCTTATACAGAAACGTGGTTTTATACAAATATTATCTGATCTCCATTTTCTTCAGTCTCAAATAAGGTAAGGAGTTAATTCTTTAATTGCATTTTGCAGGTGGGCCGAGATTAAAAACCAAAAAACCTCCAAGCAACACAAATTCTTCATATCTTCGTATAAACAGAAAGCAGAAGAGATAAAAATAGGTAGATAGACAGAAAGCCAAAAGCTTTTACATGTTAGGCTTACAACTGCAGGTTAGGAATCATCTTAAACCTGGTGTGGTAGCCCCCATACACATGTAATCCCAGCAATTTAGGAGGCTAAGGCAGGAGGATCACAAGTTAGAGGTCAGCCTGGGCAACTTAGTGAGACCTTGTCTCAAAATAAAAAATAAAAAGGGCTGAGGATGTAGCTCAGTGGAAAAGCACTCCTGGGTTCAAGCCCCAGTACTCCACCACCACCACCACACACAAATTATTGTAACAGAATCACCAGAAATGTTTTCACTGAGGCATGATGGTCAAACAAGAATATCTACTTAAATGCACATAACACAAAAGTGACTTTATCATAAAAAGTACCATAAGATATGAAGGCAAACTCAATAAAAAATAATTCTGGAAAATTTCTTCCAAAAACGAAGCATCTGGGGATATCCTAGCCCTAAGAATTCCAGAGGCAGTTTACCTTGGTGAATGTTGGATTAGGATGTGTTCAATGTGTTCAGAACTCATTTTAGCAAATCCCCCTGTCAAAATTATAAATAAAAATGGCTAGGGCGGGGGTAGCTGAGTGATAAAGTGCCCCTAGGGCCAATTCACAGTAAAGAAAGAGAAACCCAGCACAGAATAGTCCTGACCAGGGCCCTGTGACAATGAAATTCCTAAAACTAAAAATAAAGGAAACAAAAACTGTTGAGAATAGATCTGTTACAAAGTGCGTGAGAATTACAAACCACCATGCATAATGAGCCAAATTAAAAGGGAAAAAAAGGTTTTTTAATGAGCATGCCAGGCAAGGGGCTCGGGGCAAGCTCGCGACTCAAAGAACTCCCAGCACCTAAATTTTAGAAGTATACAGTTTATAAAGGCAAAAACCACAAGGACAATTGAGGCACCTATAGGTCAAAAAAGACCTTGTTGAGACATATTTTAATTACATGATATAATTGTTTTGAATACACATTTCAGAGTAATTTTGTTATACATCATGGCTATAGTGAGGGACACAGGAAGGTCCTACTGTACTGTCAACAGATACAGCTGTCAGGAGGCTAAAAAGAAAACATTTTAAGCAAGCATACAATGGAGTCAGGTCAGAACAAAATGGCGTTACTTTGGTTCTTTTTCATTGGAGGTTCAAAGATTGAGGCTAATTTCAGTTATCCTGTGGCTGGAGCCATGGTACACCAAGCCCCTCTGGACTCTGCTGCACTGGCGCTGAGGGTACTCTGGGAGACAGGTGCTAAAATTGAGACTTGCATCATAGTAAGGTGGCCTTAACCAAATTGGGTGGCCCAGAAGGGTGCCTCCTTGATCAAACTCAATGCTGTCCTTGAAAGAATCTCCTTGAAGATGTGTGTGGATTTGACACAAAGAGCAGGAGGTTTAATTTCAAATTGAAGGCTTGGGCATTACAGAGTGACAACAGAACGGGGCACAAGATCAACATGCTCATTATTCCTCCTTGGGGAAGGGTGGCCAGAACATTTGCAGCTTTTTAAACAAAGGTAGGCAGCACACTTTCTTGGTATTTACCTGTTTTAGTCCATTTTCTGTTGTTTGATTTAAATAGCTGAGTCTGGGTATTTTATAAAGAATAGTAGTTTACTTAGCTCATGGTTCTAGAGGCTGGGAGGTCCAAGGTAGAGAGACTGCATCCGGTCAAGGTCTTCTTGCCAGTGGGGACTCTTTGCAGAATACTGATGAGGTATAGGGGGCACATACAGAGGCACAGCCAAACTGGCTTTTATAATAGACCCATTAATCCATGAACAGATTAATCCATTTACAGCACTGTCCTCATGACTCAGTCACCTCCTAAGGGTCCCATCTCTTCATACCTGACACTGGAGATGAATTTAAGCATGAGTTTTGGTAGGGACGATCAAAGCACAGCACCACCCTACCCTGATGTAGTAGAACCCACTGCCTTCATTAGAAAGGCATCTGTCCCCTCGGTTCCTATGGCAACATAGCTAGGTTCCAGTGAGGGTTCTATTATCTGGTCACCACTATGGCCTTCCATTCTGATCCCCTGACCCCAAACATCCCCCAGTACAGTGTCCCTTTTGTTTCCCAAAGGCAATATAAGATCTTCAGAAGGACTGGGAGAGTTCCACTGAGTAATCTGATGGGCAAAGTCCTTTAGTTCACTCACAATGTTATTCTTTGGATAACTTGATGTTTTGTCATTGGCTGTAATAACTTTATTATATGAATGACTTTGTATTGCTGAAGTGATATCTGTGACTCAATGGGTGTGGTGTAACTAATGGTTTCATTCATTCCACAGACTTTTATTGAGCATTTAATATATAGATCAGGAGCTCCACTTAGGGGTTGGCCCTAGAAAAGAGGATGACATAGCCTCTGTCCTGAAGATATCAGACAGACGTGCAAACAGATGAAATAGAACTGCCGTAGTAATGGTACTGCATATAAGGGGGCAAGAACAAATTAAAGGAGCAACAATAATTCTGACTGGGGGAACCAGAGACTCTAACCAGAGCTCAGAACTGAAAAATGAGGATGAGCAGACCAGGTAACAAATAGGAGGGATGTATTATATTACCATCTAGGAGACTGGAAAACAGACAAACATGTCCTGTGTTTGAGAACACAAATAACTTACTACTACTATATCATTAAATGTGAAGTGATTTAAGCCTACATCTACAAAGGGCCTTCTATTCAGTAAGTCATACAAATGTGTGCGTTAACGTTCCTGCAGGGGCAGCTGAATCGGATGCTAAAATCCTCCAGGAATAGTCTTGAAATGGCCAGGTTTGGGGGGCAATGAGGGTTGAAGTTGCTATTGCTTGGTGGCCTGGGAGTGGGCCAAGAGCAGCAAAGTGCTACCTACCTGTGCCTCCCCAACCCTGGATTGAAGGGAACAGAATGTGTGACTTCTGCTGAGTGCTACAGAAAAAATGGGATTCCAGAGAGAAGATACAATGCTCCAGGAAAACCAGGGGAAGCTACAGGGTGAGTCAGAGGGCTGAGTAAGAGATGCCATCACTGGGCACAGGCCTGGGAAGGGCTCACATTGCCCTGGGTTGCCCGGACAGACCCAGACCTACTGAAAGCCATGGAGGTCTCCCAGTGGGTCTAATGACGGCAGCTGGAGCGCTCCAGAGTCTGCGTCCAGTGGTTACCTCCGCGTTGTACCACGTGGGAAGCACATCCCAGCTCGGTCACGTGAGGAGGAGCCAGGGAGGACCCGGCTGGGGACCATGGCGGACAGGGCTGGGGATTTGGGGATCACAGGGCTAAGGCCTCAGTGGTGGGGGCTAGGAGATGGAGGCTGGGGATGGCGCGGGTGTATGAGGCTGGGGCCCAAGGGGTAAAGTTGAGGCCTGTGAGGATGGCCAGAGGCACAAGAGGGCTGAGGCCTGTGGGACGGAGCTATGACTTAGGGGGACCGACCCAGGAGCTCTTGGGGTCAAGGCTCAGGGGAACGAGGCTGGGGATGGGGTCGGGGAGAGCTGGAGTCGGGGGCTCCAGGAGCTGAGGGGAGACGGCCTGAGAGAAGGATCGCTTGGGAGGATGAATCACCTGGGGCCCAAGGGGCGTAGGAGAGGCTCAGTGAGACACTTGGTACACCCTATGGCGCCCCGTCTGCTGGTTTCTGCCCCATCTCCAATTCCTTCACAGCACTAGCCGCCTGGGCAGTTTATCCATGCATTGTCAGTTTCCACTAGGTGATTTCCAGGACAGGGGGCCAAGGTTGCTGATGTCACTGTGCATTGCAGTACTGCCCGAGGCGCCACACGTCCGCAAGGAAAGTGGGAGAGAGGTCAAGTTCAGAAGGCTGGAAAACCCCTGGAAAATCCTAGCCTGGCGCTCAGGGTGAGAAGCCTTCAGTGCAGCACCACCACCAAACCACCACCCCAGCCTGGGGCCAAGGTCAGCTTAGGGTGCTGGCATTGACTGTGCTCTCCATCCCACAGGAAGAGGAACTTCCCATGGCATCTGACCTGTTGGTCCACCCCAGTCTCTTTTACACCATTTTGCCGAGGATCCCGGCTTTGCTAAGGCAACACCGGTGAACCAGTTGGATCCACAAGTCACACTAAGATTGGGCGCTGTGTTTAGTCTGTGCTTGCGGGAGACAGGCTTGCTGGAGACAGGCTCTCGACCATCACTCCAATGTCTTATTAGATAATGGAAATCTTCCCTACACTTTAGACCATTTTACAGCAGTTTCCAAAATAACACAAGATACAAATAATCAGACTTCAACAGGAAAGTTTCCAGCATCATATGCAGATCTTTAAAATACTGCATGCATCCTGAAGTTTTGCTAGTCAGTCACTTTAGTATACTCTTTTCAAAGTGTGCCAAATAAATATTGTAAAGTTTTGCTGTTCACTGTGGTTGGGGAAACAGACCTCACATTCCAGAGCTGATCTTCTTGTCTGGCTGCTGAGGTCCCTAACTAAGCACCCTAGGTGATACACTACCTGAAGGCCCCAGTGCTGTGTCCTGCATGCTGGAACTGGCCCAGGGCTTTCCTGGAGCTCTCTCCATCTTCTATAGCAGTGTTCTGTGAATGTTTGGATCTATAGTACAATTGAGTTGATCCCAGCTTTCTATTTTAAACAAATAGACAAACAAATCTTATTTGTTTGTTTATTTATTTAATTTTGAGCACTCTTAGGTCCACAGCAAAATTGAGAAGGTACAGTTTTCCCACATTCCTTCTGTCCCTGCCCCATTACAACATCCCCCTCCCAGAGTGACACATTTGTTAAAGTGGATGAACCTACATTGTCCACATCATGGTCAGTCAGTTTGTAGCCAGCTTTCTGTCTTTTTAGTACATCCTGGGAGGTTTCCCTGCCCACCAGAGCTTCCCTTCTTGTTTTCCAGTGGGATTAGCATTTGTGTGTTTTAAAAACGTGTTCTGTTTCCAGGGACGTGGATGGCAAGGCTTCACAGGAGTTCGGTTACCATCTTGCTCCAGAATGTTTCCACATGGTTCTCAATTCTGAAAACGTGAGCCTCTTCCATTCCTCCCCAATCTCAGCACAGAGTGTTCCACACTTTAAAAGTGTTGCAAACACAATATGTGTCCTGGTAACAAAGTCAAGAAATCCAGACTTACAGAAAGTAAAGAGCAGAATGTGCCTCTCCTTTCTCCCCCAGACACCCGTGTATACATCAAAATATGTATTTGTAGAAACATCTACATCTGCATAATATTTTTACAAAAATAAAACCAGATTATTTGTAAAGAAAGAGTTGGGAAAAAAAACAAATAAAAAACAACTCCAGGAGCAAGTGAGATCCCTTCTGACACAATCCTGAAATAGTTTTATTTTCCCCTGGCAACAAATGAGTTTACAGAGAATGATTATCATTTACTGTGACCCTTAAAAACACCAAACATAAAATAGGCACAAACATAAAATAGGAAAGAAAAAAGAAAATATATACACGTAACAAATGAATAATCAAAAAGACAGAATCTATGCATTTGTACTAAAGAAGGAGAAAATGTAACATCGACAAAATTCCCCCACTTAGCCTCTTGGATTGAAAACTTTTAAAATAAAAATATGTATGTACATAAACACACATATTCATATATGAATACATTCATATACATAAAACATACAAACATGTATACATACATACATATGCATACACATACACGTAGTCTCACCAGCTCCCCATTAGAATCTTTTTCCCTCACCTGTTTGTAAGTTCCAAAAGAAGAGATGGCCAGGGTCTGCTTTTGTTGGGCTGTGTCCCAAACAGTGACTGACACAGTAAATGACTGCCTGAATGAATCTTACTGATCTGAAGGTTCTAGGGTCATCTTTTTTAAAAAAAGATTTGCTGAATTTAATATAGCATATCTAAAATCTTGTAATTGTCATCCTCTGAGATAGTGCTGTGGCGGTCTTCCTTCATTCCGGCTTCATTTCCATGGTCCTAATTCATTTGTTACTTGCTTCTCTTTTGAAAGGTTTCACAATGATACACAACTTTTAATTTGTTAGAACACATACACAAAGGATTTTTTCTAGTGATATTAAATGTGACATGAGAGATGCAAAATTCTTCTTAAAGATATTATAAAATAATTGCTGCAATTTTCTATTTTTGGTGTTAAGACATAGAGCCATTCTTTAGATCCATAATACAGGACCAAGATTTGATCTAGAAAATAGTCTTTCTTGTATTAATTTATACATTGTCCATGTCAGGTCCAGTCTTTCATTTTATCATATGGATATGTTAAAAGAATCTAGAAAAACACAATCTATCTAAAATTAGAACAATAGCTGATAAGATTTCCAAAAAGAAATTGTGTATTTTAGTTTTTTAAGAAATTACAAAAACAATTTTGGGGAAGAGATTAGTATTACTAAGAATATTTTCTTAAAACTAACAGTATATATAGTTGCATAAAATAATAGAAATTTGCTCTGTGAGGTGGCGTACACCTGTAATCCCGGTGGCTCCAGAGGCTGAGGCAGGAGGATGGCAAGTTCAAAGCTAGCCTCAGCAACTTAGGGAGGCCCTAAACAATTTAAGGAGGCCCTGTCTCAAAAATTAAAAAAGGTTGGGGGAAGCCCGGTGCAGTGGCGCACACTCCTGTAATCCCAACACTTTGGGAGGCCGAGACTGGAAAATCAAGAGTTCAAAGCCAGCCTCAAAGCCGGGTGAGGCACTAAGCAACTCAGTGAGGCCCTGTCTCTAAGTAAAACACAAAATAGGGCTGGGATGTGGCTCAGTGGTCAAATTCAATCCCTGGTACTGGGGATTAAAAAAAAAAAAGGAAGGGCGGGAGGCTTGAATGTGGCTCAGTGATTGAGCGCCCCCCTGGGTTCAATCCCTGGTACTACTATTACTACTAATATACTAGAAATTTATTCTTCTAGCTCATAATTTGTTTGGTACTGGGGATTGAACCTAGCCATGCTTTACCAAAGTTCTACATCCCCAGCCCTTTTTATTTTTTTATTTTGAAACATGGTCTCACTAAGTTGTTGAGGTTGGCCTGGAACTTGTAATCCTCCTACCTCAACCTCCCAAGGTGGTGGGATTAAAGGCATGCACCACCATGCCCAGCTAGCTCGTAAGATTTTTAAAAACAGGGATATTCATGCAATTAAAATGTTATATATATCAAAGACCTAGGAATTAGACCAGAGTCCCTGCACCCAGTAGAAGAAAAAGTAGGCCCAAATCTTCATGTCAGATTAGGTCCTGACTTCCTTAACCAGACTCCTAAAGCGCAAGAAATAAAATCAAGAATTAACACGTGGGATAGCCCACAGAGTGGGAGAACATCTTTACTACACGCACATCAGATAGACCACAAATTCCACGATATATAAAGAACTCAAAAAACTTAACACCAAAAAATAAATAATTCAATCCATAAATTAGCTAAGGAACTGAACAGACACTTCTCAGAAGATACACAATCAATCAACAAATCTATAAAGAAATGTTCACCTTCTCTAGTAATTAGAGAAATGCAAATCAAAACTACTCTAAGATTTCATCTCACTCCAGTCAGAATGGCAATTATCAAGAATACAAGCAATAATAAATGTTGGCGAGGATATGGGGGGAAAAGATAACACTCATACATTGCTGGTGTGACTGCAAATCAGTGCAACCATTATAGAAAGCAGTATGGAGATTCCTTAGAAAACTTGGAAAGGAATCACCATTTGACCCAGCTATCCCACTCCTCGGTCAATACCCAAAGGACTTAAAATCAGCATACTATCATGACCTAGCCACATCAATGTTCATAGCAGCTCAATTCACAATAGCCAAACTGTGGAACCAACTTAGATGCCCTTCAATAGATGAATGGATAAAGAAACTGTGGTATATATACACAATGGAATATTATTCAGCATTAAAAGAATAAAATTATGGTATTTGCAGGTAAATGGATGGAGTTGGAGAGTATCATGCTAAGTGAAGTAAAACAAAATAACAGGCTGAATGTTCTCTCTGATAAGTGGATGCTGATCCATAATGGGGTAGGGTAGGGAGAATGGAGGAACTTTGATTGGGCAAAGGAGAGGAAGGGGAAGAGAGGGGCATGGGGGCAGGAAAGATGGTGGAATGAGATGAACATCGTTACCCTAGATACATGTATGACTGCACATGTGATATGACGACATCATTATCGTTTGTGTATATCAAAAGCTACTGACATAGTTTGGATTTTAAATGTCTCCCCCCCCCCACCGCAAACAACAACAACAACAAAAAAAAACCCATGTGTTAAAGGCTCAGTCCTCAGAACAGAACATGTGCAACCAGAAAATGAAAAGTTCTTCTCCATTTGTGTACAATGAATTGAAACGCATTCTGCTGTCATGTATAACTAATTAGAACAAATAAAAAATTTGCTTATAACAGTTATTTTAACATAATTTTTATTGTGGAATAATTTTGGATTCCCAGAAAAGTTGGAAGAATAATTGAGGGAGTCCCCATATTCTCCCATCACAGTTTCCCCTGATGGTCACATCTTACATTGCCACGATACATTTGGCAAACCTAAGACACCAATATTGATTCATTGCTATTTACTAAACTTCTGACTTAATTTGGACTTCACTAGTTTTTCATGAATGTCAGCGTAAGTCTTTTAAAAGTCATCAGCAGAAAAGACAGATTTAATTTTTCAGTGAAAACACAAATGATATTCTTGAGAAACTTTATGTTTATCAGTAATATATAACTTTTAACTATATATTATATAGCATGCCTGAGACATCTGGGCTTAGTGAAGATTTTTCTTCAACAAGTGATGTATATAAGTGTGAGAAGTGCCAATGACATTACAGTGACCTCAAGAATTATTAGGCATTCAACTGAATAGCACAGCATTTCTGAAATGTAAGAAGATACATCTAAAAAAGGTCACAACAAGAGAAAATTTATTTATGTGATAAAAATAATATTTTTCATTCTACCTGTATTGATATGCTAGGATCTGCAAAGTACATTATTTCAAGACTCACTTACTTTAAAAAAAAAATCAAGGTTTTTTAAAATGACACTTTTCAAAGCACATTCTTCCACAGTTTGAGAGTGTTCTAGACCTGAATATTAACTGTTAATGACCTCTGTAAGTGATGTGCATCAATAATGTGACAATAGCTATAGGTCAGAAACTGCACTGTTTGAAAGAAGGCTCTATGTTATTAGCTTGAATCTAATATTTTATTGTCTACACTTGGTCTTGTATTTAACATCCTCTTCGGTTTCACAAGTTTTATTAAATAATCTGAAAGTCTTTTCTACACAATAGTAAGGCCATGAGAATTTATATTTAATATCTAGCATATATGAAAATTAGACACCACACAAAAAAGGCAGATTATATATTGCATGAGAAACCAATGCTCAGTTTAAGCATGCAAATTGTTCAGAAATACATGATTAAATCATGTCAGTCTTACTAGAAATCTGGCTGACAAGCAATTTTATTAATTGAAAGTTGTTACCAAGACATATGAAGTGTTCCCCAAAAGCTCACATGGGAGACAATGCATGAATATTCAGAGGCAAAATGATTGGGTTATGAAAGATGTAACATAATCTGTGGATTAATCCACTGATATGGATTAATTGGGTGGTAACTATAGGCAGGTAGGATGTGTGTAGAGGAAGTATGTCACAGGGGCATGACTTTGGGGTTTATATTTTATCCCTGGTGAGCAGAACTCTCTCTGCTTCCTGATTGACACGTACTGAGCTGCTTCTCTCCACCACATCCTTCTCCATGATGTCCTGCTTCACTCAGGGCCCAGAGCTGTGGAGTCAGCCAACAGTGGACTGAACCTCTGAAACCGTGATATACTGTATTCAAACTGGTTATAAGACAAAGAATATTAAAAACATCAAGAGAGATGTAACACTTGATATACCAGGGCTCCTCAATAAACCCATATGTTTGTGGCCAACTAACTTTTTACAAGGATACCAAAGCCATTCAATGGGGAAAAGAACAGTCTTTCAATGTATCGTCCTGGAACAACTGGATTTCCACACCCAAGAATGCAGGTGGCCCCTACTTCATATCCTATAAAAAGATAACTCAAAATCAATGACCTAAGTATAAGGGTTAAAACCATAAAACTCTGAGACGAAACCAAAGGAGTAAATTCTCATCACCTTGAGTTTGGCAATGGTTCTTAGATATGAACAAAAAGTCCAAGTAGAACAACAACAAAAAAAGCTGATAAATTGGATTTAATTAAAATAAATAATATGTGTGTATCAAAGGCTATTGACATAGTTTGGATTTTAAATGTCTCCACCAAAGAAAACCCATGTGTTAAAGGCTTGGTCCTCAGAACAGTGATATTGGGAGGTAGTGGAACCTTTTAAGAGGTGAGACCTAGTGGAGAATGTTCAGTCACTGAGAGTGTTCCCTAGAAGGGGATTGTAAGACCCCAGTCTCTTCTCCTTCATCTTCCTTACTTATGAGCCACAAGGTAAACAATTTTGCTCTACCACACATTTCTGCCATGATGTGCTTGCTCACCCAAAGCAACAGGTCAACCGATTGCGGACTCCTAAAATTATGAGCCAAAGTCAACCTTTCCTCCTTGTAATTGATAATATCCAGAATATATAAGGAATTCCTACAAATAAACAACAACAGACAACCAACCCAACTCAACAATGAACCAGGGACTTGAATAGACATGTCTCCAAAGAAGGAATACGAATGATCAATAAACACAAGAAAAGATACGCAATTATCATTACTTACTAGGAAAACATAAATCAAAAACACAATGAGGAGTTGAATTTGCAGCTCAGTGGTAGAATATCTGCTTTGCACGCACGAGGCCCTGGATTCAATCCCCAGCACCAAACAACAAAAACAAAAAACCACAATGAGATACCTCTTCTCTCACCTTTTAGGATGGGTATTTTTAGAAAAAAAGGAACATAAAACTGTTGGTGAAGATGTGGAGAAATCTTGTACACTGCTGGTGGGAATGTAAATTGGTATAGTCACTCACTGTTCCTCAAAAAGCTATGTGCAGAATTAACCATGTGACTCTAATTCTACTCTTATTTGTATACCC
>CM053406.1:119179825-119226420 GCA_028644305.1 Xerus rutilus | reverse complement strand
AAAGGACCACCGACTCCGATTTTAAATCAAACTAAGCAAGCTTATATTGTGTGCACATTAGCTGTACAGTGGCTGTCTCTCTCTGCAAACAGGGCCAGAGATCAGCAGCCTGGTCTCAGAGCAAAGAGGTTTTTATATCTTAAAGAGTTACAAAAGTAGGGTTTTGGCAAACATCATACAGAAGCAGATAGCAAATTAATAAACTTATAGTTTAACATTTCTAGGTAGGGAGTAAACTCAGACTTTAACTTTAGAATTTAGGAAGAATGATTGAGAGATTAGGGAGAGTGATTACCCAAAGTTATCTACTTAAAAAGCCAGGTGCTGAAGGATTCAAGGCATGGGCAAGAATTCCTAACAAGCTGAACAAAAATGAGCTTTTTATGACCTTGGGACAAGATGGCTCCCCAACTCAAAATAGAATTAGACTGGGTTTATCACTAGACCCAACCTCCTAAAGGTTCTACTGCCTCCCAATACACCATGGGCTGGGACGAAGCCTTAAACATATGTGCCTTTAGAAGACAGTCAAGATCCCAACTATAACAAATGGGAACACAGTTTTTGTCAGGTGTGATGGCAAGCTTTTAGAAATAAATGGCCATAATGGTTGTACAACACTGTGCATGTAATTAATGCCACCGAATTTCACAACTTTAAAATGGTTTAAATGGCAAATAACCTCTCTCTCTCTCTCTCTCTCTCTCTCTCTCTCACACACACACACACACACACACACACGTACATTATTAGGAAAAATCAGTTTCCGAAAGGAAAGTGGATGCTGTTAACAGGAGGGCAAGAAATATCATTAAATGAAATCCAAAATGACCAGCTCTTTAAGAGATAGCTTAGCTATTTGCTTGGCCTTAAGGTAGTTTCACTATATTCCACTTTATTCTGAAATAAAATATGGGGAGTTGAGAAGAGGAAATGTATAACTGGATTATCTGTCTCATTGCCTAATATAACTAATCCTATTTTTGTATTTCTCCACCTTAAATTTGAAATGAAGAGTGGAAATCTTCAAGTCCCTAGAGATGATGCTTGTCATTGATGCTAACTCATCTCATTTTGAGAGCATAGACCTCCTCCTCAAACTCAAGATATAAAAAAGGTCACATCTCATATGTTTGCAGTAATTGCAACAATACCAGATTAGCAGGAAGTTCTTTTATTTCCCTTTTGAGAACAGCCTTCTACTAAATTGTCCTAGAGTCAACTACCATTCAATTTACAACATTCAAAAGACCCAAGGAATGTAGGCATTCCAGCTTCCGGTTCCAAGCAGAAAGCTGCTTGCACGGTCCACACCTGTGATTTTTCCTAGCTACCACAAGGTGGTGGTGTTGTACCACAGACGTTGATGATCAAAGACCAGGTACTAAAGTTCCCTGCACCTGCTATTCTATTCCAAAATGAAGATGGTCTCTAGGATTTGGGCTCACAAGACAAGGCTGCCCGGTTTCTTGCTGGGGAGCACAGGGTTATGAGGGCATCTCAGGCCATATTCCCTCCTTTGAATACTAGGAAGCAACAGCAGAAGCAGACCAACCAACCTGACCCAACACTGCACCTAGAGATGGTGAGGTGCCGCTGTAGGTAAAAAGCCAAAAGAAATCTAAAACACAAAACCTTAAATCTAAGCAGGAAAGAACCAAAAACCGACGTGGAGTACAATCAACAGCAAGTTTCACCAGGAACATTGCAAACACAGGCAAAAAATTCCCTCTGCTCTATGCTTGACTAAGGCCATCCCAAGGCATCAGAAAACAAGGCAAAGAGCTTGGAGAGGGCCCTTGGGAGAGATCAAAATGGTGGGCTACCAAATAAGGTGGCGCCAGAAAAAGGCTGGAAAGAGACAATTAACCGTAAGTGCTCACAGCACCCTCCAAACTCCCTCCAAACTAACAATACACTCTTTCCACCTTCTTAGGGGTGTCCTTCAGCCCTGAATTTAATTGTGTCAATTAAACTTTTTTTTTGACCCATACACCTTTTATCTAGTTTTCCCCAGCACCTAGCAAAACTACCACACACCAACACAAGCAGTAGGTCGACACTGATACAGTCAGACAGATCATAACTATCACCGCAGATCCTTTTTATAGCCACAGCCACTTCTCTCCCTAACTCCCGGCAACCACTAATCTGCTCTTCATTTCCATAATTCGTCCTTTCAAGAAATGGACTCACACAGTACGTAACCTTTTGGGATTGCTTTTTTTTCACTCAGCGTAATTCGGTGAAGATTCGAGCCAGCTGTCGGGTGCATCCACAGATCATTCCTTTTTACTGCTAAGTAGCATGTTACGGATTCTCTGTTTTAACCAGGATACATACCAGGGATGCAAGAGTGGCACACAGGTAGGAGGACTCCTCCACCACTTAGTCCAACACAGCTTCCCAGTCTGGCCTCCTGGGTCTATTACGAGAGTCAACCTGGGTCTATTACCAGAGGGGCGGGGCGGCGTGCGAGGCGTAGCTTGTTCTTGGGGCGGAGCGCCAGGGAGAGGGCGGGGCGCGCGCGCCGCGTTGGGTGGGGCCTCAATGCACCAGAGCGCAGCCGCGGCTGTGCAGCGGGACTGGCTTGAGTGCGGGCGGGTGGGCCAGAACCTGGCGCGGAGGCGGAGTGGCCTTTTGCGGAAGCACACTTGCGAGGCCTTCCGCTGCTTCCCCGGGCGCGCGGCGGGAGAGTGAGTGCCCCACCGGCTGGGGACTGGGGGACTTGGGAGGGACTGCAGGCCAGAGAGGTCTCCGGCTTTTAACTTGCCAGCTAGAGTGTAGATATGTGTCCCCGTGGCTCCTTTTGCACCCTGGGCCCTAGGCCCGTTTGAAAATATAATCACTTAGCGCAGAAAGACGAGGATGACAGCAAACTTCACAAGTCATTTCAGGCTTTATTCAGGACTACATCTACCGGGATGGACTCACTTTCCTGGAAAATAAGCCCCCCGAACAAAGAAAGGGACTGGGTTTATATAAGTTATCTCGGAGGTGGTCTAGTGAAACATGCCAGTTTTCTGAAGCACTTAGGAATTTGGGGTTTGTTCCATCAATGAAATGGTCAGTTTTAGGGCTCAGGAATTTGAGCCCTTGGGTCAGGGGTCCTGTATAATGCAAGTCAGTGTCTCCAGTATGGCGAGACATTCCTTCTTATCTGCAGTTAGCACCAGGAAGGCATTTGTTGGGGGAGATGAAAGCTGTCAGCGCATGACTATTTTTCCTTTTCCTCAGGCTACATTATTTTTAATTTCCACACCTATCATTTATCACTACCTGGGCGCCACTGCATGCCAGGTACAGTTAGTGCTTCACACGAATGATCTCATTTAGCCCACAGCCCCATGAAGTAGGTGCTGGCATTATCCACATACTACTAATAAGGGAGCAGCAAGCCCAAGATCACAGTTCGTGAAGGGTACCATTGTACCTTTACTGAAGCTCCTCGAAGCCACTGTAGTTTGGCTCTGCCTTCAAAACATTATGGTGATCTGGGGGGAAAATCTTCCTAACTGTTAATCTCAGAAAATAACAGCTTCAGCCGGGCGCGGTGGCTCAAGCCTGTAATCCCAGCACTTAGGGAGGCTGAGACAGGAGAATCGCGAGTTCAAAGCCAGCCTCAGCAATGGCAAGGCGCTAAGCACCTCAGTGAGACCCTGTCTCTACATAAAATACAAAAAAATAGGTCTGGGGATGTGGCTCAGTGGTTGAGTGCCCCTGAGTTCAATCCCCAGTACCAAAAAAAAAAAAAGAAAATAACAGCTTCTGTAACCTTTAATCTCAGGAAATCTAAGCCAAAGAAAATACATGAAAAGGAACATGTATCGATCATATAGACCTCTAATAGTGCTAGGAATAGTTCTGGAGTTGAGGGATGGTAGTAACCTAAGTGCCCAGGAAGAGAAAAATGGACACAAAAGAGCAGGCAGACAATGGGGAAGCTACACAATGAAATCTCTACTATTCCAGTGACCTGTATGGGGCCTGACTCTGGAAAGAGGCATAGGAAATAATAAAGTGAATACTTTATAAAATAGCTTTTGGATGCATTAAGATGAAATTATGTGTATGTCAAATAGCAGAACACATTTGGTGTGAGAGGTATTGTTTAAAAGCTCATGACTCTTTTTTCCTGTGGACTTGGGTAAGTACATGGTTCCCAACAAAGGAGAGTTGTTCCTGCTCTGGATGGGGTTCCTAAGGGTGAAGAGCCTGTGTTGGAGACTTGTTTATTTGTAACAAGTCCCTCATTTATGGGCCTCAGTTTCTTATTCTTTACCACTAGGAGAAGTGGATGATATGGAGTTGGGGACCCAGATTACTAAAGTGGCTATGGAATGGCCAAGATATGTGATAGAAATATGTCACCTGGGCCAAGCAAGACAATAAGGAGTAGTGAGGCCTGGGGATACTGAAGAATGCATAGGGAGCCAAGAGGCGTTTAAATGGAAGCATTTGATCCAAATCAAGATGTCTCTGGTCCTTCACTTAGGATGAGCATCCCTGAGTCTGCCGTGACACTGGGAACCTTTCAATAGGTAAATCAGATCAAACCACTCTCCTACTTAAGAGGCTCCAGTGACTTTTTGCTAGGCTTAGGAAAAAATCTTCCCCTTCCCTACAAGGTCAGCTTGGTTGGACCCCACTCAACTCTGACTGTATGCCCCACTACCTCTTAAACAAACAAACAAATAAACTCTAAAACTAAAAACCAAAGTCCAACCAAATAGCCTTTCTGGTTTCTCAAACCCTTCAGGAGAGTTCCCACCTCAGCACTTACTTGCTATTTTGTCTGGACTCCAGATCTTTGCATGGCAAACTGCATGTCACCATTCAATGTCCCCTGTTTGGAGATCCCTTCTTGAGCCCTCTATCTAAAATAGCCAACATACCCCTGCTGTTTTATCTACCAAGGTACTTTATTTTCTTAGCACTATCACTATTACTTATCATCGCTAGTACATATCTCTGTCTCTAATTCTGTGTCTTCTTTGTTATCTCCTTGTAATTCTGATTAGCAATTCCCAGTGACTAATGACACCAACCACCTTTTCATGTGCTTAGTTCTCATTTGTATATCTCATTTAGGGAAAGGTCTATTCCAGTCCTGTTCTCCTTTTCCATTGGGTTGTTTGATGTTTTGTTGTTGAGTTTTATCTGAGCTTTTTTCCCCTCTGGCAGTGGGAGTGGGTTTGTTGGCAGTACTTGACTCTCAGCATGAAGCTAGTTTTTTTGGAGATGGCTAGCCAGGGGTGAGGACACAGGCCTCCTTTGTGCCTCTGAGGTATTCTAGGGAGAACTAACATTTTTCTTTTCTTTTTTTTGGTGCTGGGATTGAACTCAGAGCTTTGTACATGCTAAGCATATGCTATACAACTGGGCTCCACCCTGAGCCTTCTGGAATCATATTGTGTGCCAGCCACCACACACACACACACACACACACACACACATGCATATATATCTTTCTTACTCTCCTGAACCATTCTGTGGCTTTGCAGTTAAGAAGGCTGAGGCATAGAGAGGTGCAGAGACTTGCTGCAGGTCACAGAGTTGGACATAGGAAAACTGGAATCAGGATAAAATTCATCGGATGTGGAAGTCTCCACTGGCCTAAGCTGCCTCCCTGAAGGAGCTTTTGAGATCTCTGTCTAGAAACAGGTTCTGAACTGACTCTCCTTATTTGCAGGTAGGGAAAAAGACCCAGTGACACCCAGTGCCATCCCCGGGGCTTCCCCAACACCAGCTGGGTGTTCAGGTGCCCAGCCGCACGTGACAGCCTATTAATGTGCCTGCCCTTTGCCTCTTCACCCTGACTTATTACCTAAAGGCTGAGGAGATACAACGCCTGCTTCCTGTCTGGCTCATTTCTCTGGTCCTCTTCTCTATGGCTGGCTGCTTTCACTGAAGGTTCCAAGTCCTCTTAGAAGAAAATAGAATGTTGGTTTTGATATTTGGCTTAAGTTGTCCTTGGAGGCCTGTCTCCAAAGGAAGCCTTGCCTCTCCCAAGAACCTTTTATTCTGGTGCATGCGCATGTCCTTCCTGAAGCAGTGAGCCTGGACTTTATACTTGCATCTCACCTCTGTATTCCCCACCTTCCCTGAGTTTATTTTCTCTTTCAGATTATTAGGATCACCAAAGAGAGTGACTGCACCTGAAAGCTTGAGGCTGCCACACTAAATCAGAAAAAATCCTTGTTCCTCGGGCATGGCAGGTAATGACCCATTATGAGAGAGTTAGACTTTTAATCCTAAATTGAATATATCATTTGATATTTTAAAAATCTTAACCCAAACAACACAGAAGTGTGTAAAACCTATTTGGATTATAATATAGATCACTCTATGACATTATCTTGTTTTGAATTTTTTAAGTTTTCTTGTCCATTTCAACCTCCTCAAGAGTAGAGGCCATAACTACCTCGTCTTTACCCTGCCTCCAGTTCCAGAAATCATTCCTGCAACATAGTAGGTTCTCAAAAAATAGTTATTCAGTGAGTGAGCCCCAATTTTAAACTGTACTTTAAATCCCAATTTTAAAATGATTCCATCTTTACTTTTTGTTCCTTTTTAAAAATAATTCTATTACTTTTTTTTTTTTGCTGTGCTGGGTATTAAACCTAGGGCCTCATGCATGTTAAACGCAATCTCTACCACTGAGCTCACCCCCAGCCCCATCTTTTGTGTTTGCTTATCATGCATGCAGGTACAGGCATCCGTACACCCACACATGAATTTTGCAACTTATTTTTTTCACTCAACAATGTAACATGGAAATCCTTTCATTTTTAGAACATATATATTCACCTTATTCTATACATTCTTCTATAGATTTGGATGTTTCAACCTTGGCACTACTGATGTCTGGGTCCACATAATCCTTCGTTGTGGGGAGCTGCCCTGTGCCTTGTAGAATGTTTAGTAGAGTCCCTGCCATAGCTCTGCCTGGACGACCTCCCCGCCGACTTCTGACAACCAGAAATGGCTCTGGAATTGGGAAATATCCCCTTCCTGGCAACTCTGCCCCTAGTTGAGAAACACTGGTGTAGGATTTCTTTCACACTCATTCTCCTGATAAGCCCCCAGGTAGAGTTCCTTTAGAACACTGGAGTCTGAGAAAGTAAAAGTTAATAATTTGCTTAACTCTTGGAATTCAGCCCTTACACTCAACTAAATACCCTGAAACTGTTTGCTTCAAGCTAATATATTTATTTTCTCCGCAAGATCCTAGAATGCAAAATTTAAATCAAGCGTTTAATATTTTAGTCTTAAATGTTACCAGAGCAAATCACCAGCTTGCCTTCTAGAAGAATTCTGTACATAATCTCACAGACAGACTTTCATGAATGTGGAGGATACTGGGTCAGAAGCCTCTACTGTTCATGATACAGCTAGTACCTATAAAACCTGTTCTTAGAGTCCTCTTTGCCTTAGCATTGCCACCAAGATATGGCTTTCACATAGTCCTTCATTCCCAAAGGGACCAGGGGACCAGTTGCCGTGAACCTGGAAGATGGAGGCAGAATGTGTCAGCCCAGAAGGGGCCATAGCTGTAGGGTTGGCACAAAAGATGAATTCTAATAGCTTTTTATTTTGGTGTTTGGGAGTCAGGCTAAAATTTCTCATAGAAGCTAACCAAATCAGATCAGGCTTTTAAAGGAATTAATTGTGCGATTTGGTTCTGTTTTGAGAAGACATAATTTGGCCTGTTTTATTTGTATGTACAGGTTGAGCATCCCTAATTTAAAGATCCAAAATGTCTTTTAGCACATGACTCTGAAATACTCCAAAATCCAAAATTCTTTGAACACAAAATTTCAGATTTTGGAGTATTTCTGGTTTTGGATTTTCCTATCAGGGCTGCTTCTCCTATAAAGTCTACACAAATATTCCAGAATCTGAAAAATATGAATGCTAAAACACTTCTGGTCCCAAGCATTTCAGATAAGGAATACTCAACCTGTATTTGCACACTCAAGTAATGATGAACTATGATATAACTGAATTTAAAAATGCTCATTTTAAAACTATCATCCAAGCAGGCCACAGTGGCACAAGCCTGTAATCTCAGCATTTAGGGAGGCTGAGACAGGAGAATCGCGAGTTCAAAGCCAGCCTCAGCAAGGGCGAGGCGCTAAGCAACTCAGTGAGACCCTGTCTCTACATAAAACACAGAACAGGGCTGGGGATGTGGCTCAGTGGTCAAGTACCCCTGAGTTCAAGCCCAGGTACCAAAAAAAAACAACTGTCATCCAATAAGAACACTGGTATTGCTTAGCTTCAACTGCAGTGATGCACCTAAGCATTGAATTTTCATCTTAAGTCTTCATGGGATTTTGACGAAGAATGGCTCTTCAGTAGGAACTCTTCTCCTGACGTAGGTAAGAAAGTGCTCATTGTCTATGCACACCAAGAACCCAAGTCTTTCAATGGCTCCTTGAAGAACGTAGCTGTGGATGAATTGAGCAAGCAGGGATGCACCGTCACCGTGTCTGATTTGTATGCCATGAACTTTGAGCCAAGGGCCACAAGGAACGATATCACTGGTGAGTCATGGCATAAATTCTCTATTATATTTTAACCTTCTTTGTATTTAATAATTTTAACAATGTCTTGAAAAGCTAATCATTGCACAAAACATAGAAGTCTCAGATCAAGAGTCCACAGTGCCAGGCTCTTTTCCCTCCTATCCCCCAGCCACCCAGTTTCTCTGTCCCCAAGGTAGTCAGGACTTAGTTTTCTCTATGTCCTTTCTGAGATAGTCCTTGCTGTATAAGCAATTATAAGAGTATTCTTCATTTTTCCTCTACCTTTTACAAAAATAGTAGCATATTATGCTCATCATTTTACAAGTTGCTTTTATTTTTCTTATTGTAGAAAGTATTCCATTGTATGGCCATGTCATGGTTTAAGTAGCTCCCTACTAAAAGATATTATAGGTTGTTTCTGATCTTTCGCTATTAAAAACAATGCTGCAATGAACAATCAGAGTCATATGTGTTTCCCCACATATGCAAGTTTGTCTAGAAGTGGAATTGCTGCTCAAAAGGAATGTGCATTTTAATTTTCCTAGATAATACCAAATTGCTTTCCATAAATCTCATGCCAGTTTACACTGTTGTCACCAATGTTTACAAATATGTTATTGCATCACCATTACCAATAGTATTGGCAATTTTTTTGTAATTGCCAGCCTAGCAGATAAAAAGATAGTCTTCCAATATAGTTCTAATTTGTCCTCTCATTGTGAGGTTTAATACCTTAATATTTATATTCTATTTATTAATACTTAATTTACTAACATTTTATTTTAATTTTAGTTAACATTTAATAAAATATTAAATATTATCTTTCCTGTGAATTATCTATTCATATCCTCTGTTCATATTTCTATTAAAGAAAGTCTTTTTATTATTGATTTTAAATATTTTTTTTTCTAACATTTTTTTTAGTTGTTGATGGACACAATGTCTTTATTTTATTGCTTTGTATGTGGTGCTGGGGATCGAGCCCAGGGCCTCACGCATGTGAGGCAAGCGCTCTACCGCTGAGCTACAATCCCAGCCCCTTATTATTGATTTTAAAAAGTTCTTTATATATTAAAAAGCCTGTAGTATGGGATTTGAATTGCAAATCCTTTCTCCCTAATTTTTTTTGTTTTTGTTTATTTAACTTTGCTTATGGAGACTTTTTCCTTTTAGGCTTAATATTTGGTCAGCACTTTTCATCTCAACTTCAGAAATTTATGTCATACTTACATGAACTCTAAGGTTGTAAAAAAAAGATGTTTTATGAACTGGGGTTGTGGTTCAGTGGTCGAGTACCCCTGAGTTTGATCCCCGGTACCAAAAAAAAAAATTGTATCTATTTCAAATTTATTTTGGCATATGATATGAGATATGGGTCCAATTTCTTCTCCAGTGCCTACCTAGATGTCTTATCATCACTTGTTGCATGATTCAGCTATTTGCCTTTGATTTAAAATGACATCTTCATTGTGATCCAAATTTCCACTTCTTAACTTGTATTCTACTCATTTTAATATTTTTTATTTTATTTTTTTGTGGTTCTGGGGATTGAACCCAGAGTGTCAAGGGTGCTAGGCAAGTACTTTATGGCTAATCTTATCCCAGTCTATTGGTTCTACTCCTTCTATTGTTTTTTCCATGTCCACATGGTTTCAATTATTTTGGCAAATAATACAATTTATCTATTTTTTTATTTTTTTAATTTTTTTTTGGTTGTAGATGAACACAAATATGTTTATTTTTATGTGGTGCTGAGGCTCAAACCCAGCACCTCATGCATGTGAGACAAGCGCTGTACCACTGAGCTACAACCTCAGCCCCAGTAATACAATTTAATATCTGATAGAGTAAGTCACCATCCTTTCTCTTATTTTCTAATTTTTATAATTATTTTAGTTTTCCATAAAAGCTTTTGAATTAACCGTCCAGATTCAAAAAGAAACCTGATGGTATTTTTCTCCAGGTTCCATCAAATATGTAAATGAACTTGGGATGAATTGACCAGTCATCATGTCAATTTTAAGAGAACAGTGGGACCTTGGCTCAGGTCTATTTTCATAATCACCAGGTTTATTTGTATATTTTCATCATGCAGATCTTGTTTAATTCTTACCAACGGCAGTAGCTTCTTCATGTGGAGAGGAGTGTGTGTGTGTGTGTGTGTGTGTGTGTGTGAGTGTGTGTGTGTGTGTGTGTGTGCGTGTGTGTGTGCAGCCACTCCTAGTTTCCTTTTTGTTTGTAATACTTTTTAGGTGATTCTTTGGGACTTTCCAGACATGCAGCTGAATCATCTGCAAATAATGGCAGTTGCACCTCCTCTTTTCCAGTATTTAACATCTCAAATTTCTTTGCAGTTGTGTTAACTACATCTCCAGATACAATATTCAGTACTCATCCTTTGTGGTTTTTGTCTTTATTCTTGTTTTTGTAATAAATTAACCAGGGCTGAAGTTTTCCTTACATGCATAAAGCCCTGGGTTTGATCCCTAGCACTGCAAAACCATCATCATCATCATCATCTAGTATCTTCTTTTAGCAAATGGCAACACATGGACTAGAAAAATAGAGAACAATGGGATGAGGAGCTGCTGGTTTTGGTTTTGTTTGTTTGCCACTGTTTTTTTTTTTTTTTTTAAACTCTGTACCAGGGATTGAACCCAGGAGCACTTAACCCCTGAGCTATATCTTCAGCTCTTTTTATTTTTTTTATTGCATTCTTATTTTTTCTCTTTATTTTTTTCTTTTTTCATTTAAATGCATTTCAAGTCATAGTACATATACAGAGCATATACAGAGCTCAATTTTTCCATTTCTCTGGTTGCAAACCAGATAGTCACACCATTTGTGTCTTCATACATGCACCAAGGGTAGTGATGACCATCTCAATCAACCATCTTTACTACACCCATTCCCCTTTCCCTCCCCGTACCTCCCCTGTGCCCCATCCACCCTTTTTATTTTTAATTTTGAGACAGATTCATGCTAAGTTGCTTAGGGCCTGGCTAAGTTGCTGAGGCTGGTCTTGAACTTATGATCCTCCTGCCTCAGCCTCCCAAATTGCTGGGATTACAGGCATATGTCACCATGCCCTGCTTACTGTAAAAAATATTTTAAAATATAGGTGCACAAAGGCTAAAAAGTGCAAGCCCCAGTTCACATATCCTCCTAGCATGTATAAGGCACCACACCCCTGAGGCAAGAATATTTAACCTTATGGAGTGGGTCATTGTAGATCTTATTCTGAATATTAACAAAAGTACACACTTTGTGTAGTTTTGAAATTCTATAGATATATAGTGAACCCTCCATATCTGTGGATTCCTCATCCACAGATTCAGCTAACCATGAAAATATCTGGAGCTGGGCACAGTGGCACACATTTGTAATCCCAGTGACTTGGGAGGCTGAGGCAGGAGGATTGCAAGTTTGAGGCCAGCCTGAGCCACTTAGCAAGGTCCTAAGCAACTTAGCAAAGCCCTGTCTCAAAAGAAAAAATTAAACATGTTTGTAATGTAGCTCAGTGGTTAAACACCCCTGGATTCAATCCCCAGTGTCAATTTAAAGGAAGGAAGGGGTTGGGGTTGTGGCTCAGTGGTAGAGTGCTTGCCTAGCATGTATAAGGCACTAGGTTTGATCCTCAGCACCACATAAAAATAAATGAATTAATTAAATTAAAAGATTAAAAAAAGGAATGCTTTAAAAAATAAAAAAAATAGAAGAAAGGAAGAGAAAAAAAATATTTGGAAAAAATTGCACCTGTACTGACCATATAGAGATTTTTTTCCAGTCACTATTCCATAAATAATACAGTGTTACAACTGTTTACATAGATTTACCTTGTATCAGATATTAGAAGTCATCTAGAAATGATTTAAAGTCTACAGGAGGATATTTGAAGGTTCTATGCAAATACTATACCATTTTATGTAAGGGACTTAAGCATCCATGGATTTTGGTAACCTGGGAAGTCCTGAAACCAAATACCTGTGGATGCTGAGGGACAACTACAGGTGTAAAGGGCCCAGAGGGGTCTCGGGCTTGATGTAATATGGCGGCTATGACCCCATCTAATTACCTCCCTGGTGCAACACAGCCTTTGGCTTACAGTAGTTACTCTCTTCAGTCTTGTTGAAAAGACAGAATTTTATGCGTAGAAGCACTGGGTGTGTATTCTTTGAATGAACATCAAATACAAATAGGTTAAAAGAGGAAGCAAATAACATTTTTTTTTAAATCACAAATTGATGGATAGTTCACTTTCCATTGTGACTTCTCTCAAAGTGACTTCGGGTTTGCACATGGTACAGTGGAGGAGGTCACACTTGGTCCTCCAGTCATCCCACCTCTGTGCCTACTTCTGCCACTTAGGACTCGGGTGGCACCAAACAAGCTACTAAGCTCTGTTAAGTTCAGCTTCCTCATTGGTAGATCTTATTCTAAATACTAACAAAAGTACATACCATCTGTAGTTTTAAAACTATAAATATATAGTGAACCCTCCATATCTGTGGATTCCTCATCCACAGATTCAACTAAACATGAAAATATCTGGAGCTGGGCACAGTGGCACACATTTGTAATCCCAGTGACTTGCGAGGCTGAGGCAGGAGGATTGCAAGTTTGAGGCCAGCCTGAGCAACTTAGTGAGGCCCTAAGCAACTTAGCAAGATCCTGTCTCAAAATTAAAAATTAAAAAGGTTTGGGGATGTTGCTTAGTGGTTAAATATGATCTCATCAGTTAGGAACATAAGAAGGGTGATGGGCACAGAGCACAGCATGTGCATCGTGCAGGTCTTATTGCTTTCAGTTTTTCCCAGGTGGGAAGCACTCAGTGAGTGGCCCTTCCAGGTTTCTTCTCATTCCCTAGCCTGATGGGCTGTGGCATCTCACCTGGAAGTGAGAGCACTTTGCTCTTTTCCCCCAGGTGCCCTTTCTAACCCTGAGGTCTTCAGTTACGCGATGGAAGCCTATGAAGCCTGCAAGAAAAAGTGTCTAACCAGTGACATCACTGAAGAGCAGAAAAAGGTGCAGGAAGCTGATCTTGTGATATTCCAGGTTTGTTTTTCCTCTAATTAATGTATTGAATGAGATTCATCCTACATAAGACTCTTTCCAAATACTGCATTCTGCACTCCTAGAAGTGGCATCAATGTTTTATTAGCACATTTTCACACTTACCAGGTGTGTGTGGTACCACAGTACTTAGTTACAACACTTAGTTGTGTGACACCTACTTACAGCACTTTACCTAGTTGGGTAAAGAGATCCATGCAGCCATTATTACCCACAGTTTGACCTCCTCAGTAAACAGGAATGGATTTTTTCTGTTAACCCAGTGATCCACAAACAGTTCAATCATGCAGGTCTCATTGCTTTCATTTTTTCCCAGTCTCCACCCCCCGTACAAGCTGGGCCACTTGAAAGCCAGATTTCTGTACCCAATTGTTTATCAAGGTAATGTGGGTCAAAGCCCTCAAATATGCTTGATTATTAAGAGGAAAATCTTTTGTTTCCATCTTCTCACTAGTTGATACACACACACACACACCAGTCACTTTCCCTGCACCTTGGCTCTGTTCTCCCCTGATGCATACCAAGGACTCGATTCCCTAGATCCAGAATTTCGAAGCAAGGGACCTAATTGGTCCCAGTTGACACCCAGATGCTAACCCCACCTGGGGGTGGAAACGGTAAGATCTTTTCCACATCCTTCCTCTCATTCGTTGATTGGCTCAGTCACAGGACTGCTGTCCCAAAGCCAGTGTCCAGTTTTCATCTCTTCCCTAAATGCATGGGGATCAGCATCAGGGGCTATCACTGGAGGATGCAGAGCCACCATAACAGCATTCAAGACGATTGTCAACTCCACCCCTACCCGAGATCACCACACCTCAGAACTGGCCTTGTTGGATACCCTTAACTACCTAGTCACCTGGGAGGAGGGCAGTGGGATTTGTTCTAAATTACCAGACTAAATTATGAATCCTGAGACAACCCACAATATTTGTCCCTCCTTGGTGTGCTATCCCCAGTTCCCGCTGTACTGGTTCAGTGTGCCGGCTATCCTGAAGGGCTGGATGGACAGGGTGCTATGCCAAGGGTTCGCCTTTGACATCCCAGGGTTCTATGATGCTGGTTTTCTCAAGGTATGTGCTCTAGGGATAAGGATCACTAGACTGTAAGAGTGGGAAGAAGGGGGGGCCAGCTATCAAGTTATAGTTTGCTGCCTTTTTTTTTAAGTAAACATTGATTGAGCGTCTACTATGCACAGCACTGAAAGCTGGACACAGATGAGAAAACCATCATTTCTGAACTTGTGGAGCTTTATGTCTAGTGGGGTTGGGGCTGGGTGAGGGCAAGGACTTAAGGACTTAAGTGGGCAAGTTGATGTGGTCAGCCCTGGCTCCACAGAGGTCATTTACTCCATGATGGAGAATCCATCTCTGAGCATATGAGTTCATCCCTCTGACCTTCACATGCAGACCTGGTGAAACAAGATAAATGCGACACCTACGTTGCAGGGTGAGAAATGCATGGGACCTGGTAAATGCACAATGGTAGTGCTATGAACTTGTTGCTTTAAGACTTTTCTACTAAAATTAATGACTCAAATTCTAAAAGCCTAAGAAAATGAATGTATGTGAAGAAAGCAAACCAAATTACCAAGATCTGTCTTGGACCACAAGTAACAATGTCGCTTAATGAGTGGCCGCTGAGTGCTGGGCTCCACCCATCTCAGTCCTGTAGACAGCACCTCAGTTGTGTCCATTTACATGGTGTCACTGGAAGCTGGCTTCTGTTGGAGGTCTGGGCATGTTAGAGCTTTTTCATTCACTTGGTCCCTTTGCTGACTGTTCCATTCTGCCCCCGTTGGGATATAACTGTCACCTGTGGCTAGGCCTGTGGGAGATGGGAGTGTTAACATTTGTCCATCCCTGAGGGAACTGACCCCATGTTTATCCCCTGGCCATTATAAACCTTTTGCCAGCATCACAGTGGCACTTACCTCCTCTTCTGGCATCCACACTCAATGCATTTGCTTTCTCTCCTGCAGGACAAACTAGCCCTCCTTTCCTTAACCACAGGAAGCACAGCTGAGATGTACACAAAAGCAGGGGTCAGTGGAGATTTTCGGTACTTTCTGTGGCCACTCCAGGTAAATAGATGGTGAGAGGCTTCCTTGCTGTGCTGGCCCAATGTACGTCCTCCACCTCCCCAAAGTGTGAAATGATATGTGATGTGAGCCTGACACCCCACACCATTCTCACTATTATCTGTATACAGACAATAACATTTTGCCCTTTTGAATTTTGACTTGGCAGAATTGAAAAGGCTGATCCGTAAGGAAAATGTATTATAATTATAGCCTTTGATATTTGGCCCAAAGCTAAGCCAGACCTGGGTAGCTTGTTGTCTGCTTTATGGAGACTGGAATGGCTCTGAGGCAGTTCCAGGTGTGTGTGTATGTGTGTGTTCGTGTGATGAACACACGAGAGGCCCGAGAGAGCCTTTCATGCAGACTTGCAGTGCTTGGTGAAGCCAGCAGACCCTCAACCCCTGGCAAGAGGTGCCCCAGGCCCTGCATTCCATACAGTCTCTCACTAGCCTCTGTTGGCCACACTCCCCGTGGAGATAGCCCACACTCTGGTACCTGGGACTCTGAGCTTCCCCACTCTGGCCTGCTCTCTAAGGTGGACTCTTGAAGCCTGTGTGAGCACGCTGGGCCTGATGAGTGGCCAAGGAGTAACCATCTGCCAAGGGGAAGGCAGTAGGCAGAGTGAGTTCAAGCAGCTTGGGGTATCCATGTGCAAAGTGCTCCCCAATGAGGGACAGAGCTGGGGGCAAGGATACAGAGAAGCAGATTCCAGGTGAGAGCCTCTAAGGAGACCTGAAGCTTAAAGAGGACTACTTACTCTTTCAGGTTGTCATGAGGGATTTCTGTGGGAGAAGAGCATGTATAGAGAAGAGCACAGTTTGTGAGCTTTCTGTAAAAAATGTACACGTTGTGGCAATAGAGAGTGTAGCTCAGTGGTAGAGCACACACTTAACTTGCATGAGGTGCTGGGTTTGATTCCCAGCACCACAAAAAAAAGAAAAGAAAGAAAAAAAAAACAAAGAAAAAGGAAAATCAAAATAACTAGGAATTGCCTTTTTTCTGTGAACTCTAGATTCACATGTCTTGCCCACATGTCTGTTTTGTAATTTTTATTGATCTGTCAGCACTCTGGATGTTAGCAAAATTAACCATTTGTGTCTTTTCAAACCATGAAAACCTTCCTTTCATATAGATAGTTCACATTTATTTTTAAGTGCATTCCTTTCCTTTGTTGTTTTTGTCAACTTTTTAATTGTATCTTCTCAAACTTCTTTCTGTATTTATGAAGGCTATTGATTTCCAAGTACTACTTTTTTACCCAGACCATTTCTGATTTCTTCTATTGATCATAATGGTGTTTCTTTTTTTTTTTAATGTTGCAATCAATATATTTATTTATTTATTTATTTTAATTTGTTTTATTTAGGCTTACATGTTAACAGTGAAAACTGATTCATTGTACATAGATAGAGGATAACATATCAATTCTCTAGTTGTATGTTGTAAAGAATCACAACATATATGCAGTCATACATGAAGTTAGGGTGATTATGACCATCATATTCCACCACCTTTGCTGTCTCCATGCCCCCTCCCCCCTTACATCCCTGTGAACAGAAATCCACCATTGTTCCCATGTCCTTCCCCACATTATGGATCAGCATCCACTTATCAACGAGTACATTCGGCATTTGGTTTTCTGAGATTGGCTTACTTCACTTAGCATGATATTCTCCAACTCCATCCATTTACCTGCAAATGCCTTTAGCCGGGCGTGGTGGCTCAGGCTTGTAATCCCAGCACTTTGGGAGGCTGAGACAGGAGAATCGCGAGTTCAAAGCCAACCTCAGCAACGGCAAAGTGCTAAGCAACTCAGTGAGACCCTGTCTCTACACAAAACACAAAATAGAGCTGGGGCTGGGGCTCAGTGGTCGAGTACCCCTGAGTTCAATCCTTGGTACCAAAAAAAAAAAAAAAAAAGAATTTATGCATAATGGTGTTTCTTAAAAGCTGACTTCTGGACATAATGTTATGTGAACCTCTTACGCTCGACCTACACCTGGGCAGGCCTGGACCAGGATATGGGTTTTAAAGAAAGCAATGCACAAGACTGAGTGTGATATTTCTGAGGAAAAAAAAGATCCTTTTGAAAGGGGAAAGGACAGTGATTTCGATTGGTGACACTCCACTGAAGCACATGAGGACAGTTAACAAGTCTGAGCTTCCTTCTTCACAGGCCAACTTAAATTCTTTCTTTTTAAAAATATCTACCTTTTTTTTTTTTCAGTTTGCAAAAATACATATTAGAGGATAAAGGGACATAATGTGAAAAAAATAATAATAAAAAGTTCCCTTAATCTGTAACCCCACAAAATTATCCCTTTAAATAACTTGGTTTATTTTCTTAAGACCCATATATGTTCTTATACACATAATTCTTATTAGTAGATTTATTATGTTTATTGCTCTTTACATAAATGGCATACAACAAATAATACTTAAAATTTGTAGTTTTCATTTAACAAATAACTTCAACTTTAGTGACACACTATAGCTAGAAAAACCTTAGTCTAGAATGATCCATCGTATAAATGTACCATAATTTGCCTAGGCAATCAAAACAGTGACATTTGGGGTTGGAAACAACAGCAACAATTACAGATGAATCTCGATCTGTAAATTCCAGTTGTTCCATGTCTTTTTGCTCATTTATTCCCCTCATCCTGTGGTTATAAGGAACTCACATGTTTTTAGTTATCTCATAGCCTTAAGAGTTGTTTTATTTTTTGAAGATGTGTTTCTTATCATCCCCCGCTTAAATCATTTAACTAAATCACACATCAACGGTGTGGTTTCTGATTCATTCTTTTCTTTATGACTTCAGCATGGCACTTTGCACTTCTGTGGATTTAAAGTCCTTGCCCCTCAGATCAATTTTGCTCTCGAGTTTTCATCAGAAGAAGAAAGAAAAGCAATGTTGGCATCTTGGGCCCAACGATTAAAGAGCATCTGGAATGAAGAGCCCATCCGCTGCACGCCCCCTTGGTACTTTGGGGAATAACCCTTTGTGTTCCATGTACATCATGTGAGCAACACTAAGAGGACACGCAAGAAGATGGTGCCGTCAAAAATAAAATTACAACAAAGTGAACTGGATATGGTTAATAATCACTACGAAATCACTACAAATGAGCGACCTCCGAGTTTTATACAGCCAGATCAGATATTTCAGTAATCAACTTATTTTATTGAATTCTGTTGATTGATAGTTATTTACTCAAGTTTTCATTTCTTTAATATTTGTTTAATACCTAGGTTGCTATGTTCAACGTTCATGATCATTTTAATTTTCAGATAGTTCTCTGGACATGGAGCTTGATTTGAATTTTTCTGTTAGTTTTTATTTCATAACTCAGCTGGCCTAACTCAACTGGAGAATTTCTGTTTTTTCCCAAGAAAGTTTAATCCATTCATAGCTAATGTTTTAGTTCTATATTGGGACTTACCTCCTCTATTTTCTTTTCACTTGCATTATTACTATAAAGTTTTAATTGAATAGCTGGTTCACGTGTATTTAGAACCATTATGTGCTGGTTACAGTGAAAATTTCAAACCATTAGCTGAATGGCATTCTGCCACTATGCACGTGGTCACGTGACAGTACTACTAATTATCCTGAAGCGCAGGCACAGGTAGATGGAGAAATCTCTCTGAACACAAGTTTAAGGGATCAGATATCATAATCATCATCATCATCGTCGTGGTCCTCCTCCTCCTCCTCCACATTGTTGTCAGTACTGAGGAAAGTGCTGCTGCCTGTGCCCAGGGGCCCTTTTTCCTTAACATTCCCAAAGCCACTTGTAGCCACCCTCATTGAACTCCTCAGACAACTGCCTGCCGTCATCTTGGTACCACTTGTCCTCTGCATCGTCATCTTCCTTCTCACCTGCATCCCACCCCCCTCTTCAACAGCATCTTCAGACCCTTTTCCAACTGCACTTTCTTTCTGCATCTTCTTTTTCATGTGACTGTCAGCAAATGCTTTTCCAAATACACCTTCTTTTCTTCTGAGTCTTCCCACTCTCTTCTGGGCTTTTCTCACTGAACATTCATCATCTTCAACTTATGATCTTTCAGAGCTATTTTCTTCTCCCTGTTTTCAGGATAAATTTTTAATATTATTTTTTAAAAATATTTTTAGTTGTAGATGGCATGTACCTTTTATTTTATTTATTTAGTTTTTTTATGTGGTGCTGGGGATCGAACCCGTGTCTCAAGCATATTATTTTTAGAGCCATCTTCAAGTTGCTTTTCAGAGTAATTTTCAGATTCTGAGAAATCTTCAGACGTTTTCCAAGTACCTTCTCAGAACTATCTTTTGGGCCTCTTTCAGAGGCTAGCTTCTTTGGCATTTTTTTCAGAAGCATTTTCTTCAAAATCTCCCCATCTTCTGCTTTTTTTTTTCCATGAATAGGTTTTTTAAATACCTTTTCACTTGTGACCTCTTGAACATCCATCCTGGATGTGCTGGGGTACTCCAAAAATGCTTTATTTTAGAAAGTCCTGCTCTTTAAGAAGTAAAGATGAAAATGGAACACCAAATGCCTCTGTTGGCCCCAAGGGTATTAAAAGAAGTTTCCCATCCTGTCAGCCCTGCAGTCTCTCCAACCCTATCCTCTGCAGATCCATCCCATGCCTGGATGAGAATTTCTAGCAACCAAACTACCAACCACCAAAATTTGAATGCAATGACCCAGGATGCATTCCTCTGGGATGCAGAGGTTAACCACTGAGGCTTCTGCCAAAGAGAAGGAGCCTCCTAATTGACCCAAACTTCACCTGGTCCTAGGATGTGTTCCCTCAGCATTTATTGCAGAGCAAGGGCAGCACCCTCTTCGTGCACCCAGCCCTGGATCATGGGCAGCAGAGTGTGCTCTCAGCAAGACTCTAGCATCCCTGTATATGGGCATGCATCTCTCTGAGCACCAGGGGAAGAAATTATGGACTTTGAGCTAACTGGATATTTTTAGTGTGTATTGCTTGCTCCCTGGTTTCTCTTCTGCTCCAGTGGTTACGCAAACTGGCCCTGGCTCTTGATAGGGAACTATAGGTTAGGGAGACCAGGCAAGGCCAGGCAGACCCAGGAGAAATACCCTAGACAGGTCCCTTCTCCCTGGTGGCTCAGGATACATTTAGCATCATAACCGCCCCCCCATCCCTTGCTAAGTGACCTGCAGCCTCAGTGAGCCTGGCAGGTAGACAGACTGCAACACCCACCTTTTAGAGTCTCATCCTGGGGTTGTTGTAGGTTGCTGGACCCAAACTATGAAGAAGTAGGAAGTTCTCCATCCTCTCTTACCAACTCCAAATTGTCAAGGTGAGAAGAAGAGAATTTCAAAGATACGACTTCCCACTGCTATACTAGATTCCTCCAGTCCTGTTCCCTAAGAAATGTATATTTAACTTGGCCTTGCATATGCCAAGAGCACTAATTCTGCCCTCCAATGCAAAACTGCTTGCAATTTGAGAGCTAAGACCTTACTTGGATCTCATCAGCTCTTCACGTTCCTATACTAATCACTGTTTCTTTAAATCCTATTACTGAAAATCTTAGAAGTAAAACAACCCTAGCGTCACCATGGCAGCAGGAAATACTGGTAATAACTGTTTGAAAAAGAAATGACTGAAGCCTTGGCTGTGTAATAAAACTCAATTTCTCTCAAGAGCACAGGCCCCTTGTGGACTTAAAAAGGCCTCTTTGGTCCTTGAGCCTCTGGGTGGAAGTTGGTAAAAAAGAGGAAGGAGATGTATGTTGCCTAATATAAGAAAGGCTCAGGAATTCGGGGGAAATTTTGGTGGCTCCAGAGCACAGTTGGTGCCTTATACCCAGGGGAGAGGGCAGTGGGCATAATTCTCAAGACAGGGTAAATAGCTCCAGAAAATGGTGACAAGACAAGGACGAGGCAGGATGTGGTTTTTGAGTAGTTTAGTGATAGAGGTGATATAGATATTTGAGGGCAACCTATCCCATCCCAGACAGCCCTCCCACTGACAGGTGTGTGCTGAGGTGGCTGTTTTCCCCTTAGAGGAATGTGTTTCTCCACTTAGAATATACCAATACGAGGCACTTGCCTGGAACAGTATTAATTGGCTCAGTACTGCTAAGAGCAATCTGTCAAGAAAAAAGAGTTTGGCCACAGCAGGCCATTCTGTTGACAAATAGATTCTAGCACTAGGGTTGTAGCTCAGTGGTAGAACATTTGCTTAGCATGTGCCAAGTCCCTGGATTTAGCCCCCAACACTGAAGAAAAAAAGATTCTAGGGAAGTAGATAGTAATTTTATTAATTAAAAATTTTTTAGCAATGCTGGTTATAATAGAAAGAATAGCTAATATATATAGGACATTTAATGGGTCCTAGGGGCTGATATAAATTCTTTACATGTATTAGTAGCTCATTTAATCCTTGTAACAGCCCCAGGAGCCCTATGAACAAGTACTGTTGTTACCCCCACTTTACAGGTGAGGCAAGTTAAGACACTTGCCCAAAGGTCATAACTATAGAGAGGCAGACATAGGGTTTGAAACTAGACCATGGCCACCATTATCCTGTTATGCAGCAGGTATTATGAATAATTATCTTTACCTGTCCCACGTCTGTTTCTGTTCCTTTGATGGCAACATCCTGATCTTCCTTGGGGAATTGTCCTTTTGCCAAAACACATTTTTATAGGAGCAGCCTCTCCTTTGTACCCAGGAGTGGCCCCAACAGACCTTATCAATTACAGTGAAACCAGAGTTTCTCTGCTTCTGCTAGTGGGTGGGGTCTGCATAAGCTGCAAGCCTTTGCAGCCAAAAAAGCCTGTTTCTTCTCCACTACCATTGAGTGACATGGTACAACTCTTAATGACGGGCTATGCCTTTCAGTGTTGCAGCAGACCCCAGTAGCTTGCTGCCAATTTCTTCTTTCTGGGTTCTTGTCTTGTGAATTCAAAGAATGAAATCCACAGACCCATTGGTGCAGATGAGTGTAAAAGCAGAATTTATTCAGGTATAAACAGAAGCACAACTCCCATAGGACGATAGGAACTGAAAGAGGTCGTTGCTTGAGTGTGCTAATCTCAGGGTTTATATATAGCACTTGAGTCAATGCTATTGGTCCAAATTTATGCTAATCGGGGTTTGGGAAAGTACTAACTTCTATTGGTTAAAATTTATGCTAATCACTTTTGGGGAAAGTATTAATGCTATTGGTTAACACTTGAGTCTGAAGTTCTTTTCAGGTCTGCCCCACTTCTGTTTTCTCATTGTTTGCCTGCAATCCCAGCTTCCCAGGAGGTTGAGGTTGGTATATCAAGATGCTTAGGGTTGGGACTGGGATTGTGGCTCAGTGGTAGAGCACTTGCCTCTCATGCGTGAGGCACTGGGTTCGATCCTCAGCACCACATAAAAATAAACAAAATAAAGATATTGTGCCCATCTACAACTAAAAAAAAATTTTTTAAAAGATGCTTAGGGTTACAGAGATGCAGCACTCTGTAGAGTGGGCGTGTGCACCAGCCCAGGCTGGGCCTGGCCACCGCTGGGCAATAATTCAGTGTGCCCTGGCCTGCACCCTCAAGCTCATGCTGGTATAGTAGGCTCTGCATGACAGGGTCCATGCTCAGCACCCACACTCTGACCTGCTCTCTCTGCCATCTCACAGCTCTGGGACAAGGACTTGGCTTCAACTGTATTCCACTGCCCAGCAATAGCTCAAGCCAGGCAATGAGATTAAATGAAGTCAGAGTTATTCTTCAACTTTTCAGTTATGTGATGTCATTGCCTTTTTTTGCTTAAGTGGTTTGGGTTTACCAATTAAAACCAAAGCAATCCTAAATAATCCAAGAAGTATAATTATATAAAAATTAGAGCAAAATTTAAAATCGTCTAATTTATCTAATTCTGTTTCTCACATTGGGTTCAGTGTATAGTGTCTAATAAATAAAGGAAGAGGAGAAAAGGGGGAACAAGATACCTGCCTTTGTGGAGAACTGATGGAGGCGGTACAGGCTAAATGCAGCATCCCACATCAGGTTGTTCAGCCAGGAACCGAGTGGCCCTGAACTGAGTGGCTTCTTTGGACCTTAGTTTCCCCATCAGTGATATAAAAGAAGTCCAGCCGCCTATAGCTACCCCACCAATATGCAAGATGCCAGTATGTCCTCTGTCCTGTCATGACTAATCTACTTTTTTTTTTTGGTCCTGGGGATTGAATTCATGGGTGCTCGACCACTGAGCCACATTCCCCAGCCTTATTTTGTGTTCTATTGTAGAGACGGGTCTCACTGAGTTGCTTAGCAACTCGCCCTTGCTGAGGCTGGCTTTGAACTCGTGATTCTTCTGTTTCAGACTCCCCAAGTGTGGGATTACAGGCTTGCACCACCTCGCCTGGTTTGAGTAATCTTCTTGAGACTCCAGGAATGGGTCGAAATTGTGTCTGCTGACCCTAACCCAGGCTCTCACCACTTCCTTCTTTGTTATGTGGGACTGATGTCCTAAAATGCAATGCATCCAGTCATTTATTTCATAAAAATGTACTAGGGAAAGCTTATCAGGAATCAGATCAAGTGTTATTTGTACTCAAAGTTTTGACCTTTGTGCTGATTTCTCCCAGCATGAGCTAGCAGTCTGTGAGAAGGATTTTTTATTATCTCCATTGTACAGATGGGTGACTGAGACTCCAAGTTGAAGTAACTTGACTAGGGTCCCACTACTACAACTGGCTGAGCAGAGATCAAAACAAAGCAGCTTTTTCCAGAGGTTGTGCTCTGGACCACCAGGGCTAAGGAACCCTGTCAGTGGGAATAAAGTCATTTGTAGGAAATGACCTTCAATGATTCTGTAGGGAAGTTCACAGATCAGCAAGAATCTAAGCTGCCACCTCCTGCTACTCAACAGGACCTAATGTTTTGTGGGTTGGAAGTTCTTTTGCCAAGTGCCTAATTGAGATTAAAAACCTGCTGAGACTTTCATTTCCTGTTCTGTGGCAGACAAGAATTATGAAAACCTCTCCCACAGCAGCAAGAAAAACTGCATGCCAGAAAAACCAGAACAAATACACTTTTAAATACATTTCTAAGATCATGGGAAACATCCAAGCATATCCCCCAAACTTTCACACACACACCCAAATTAAAACCTAGTTTCTGATAGCAGAGTGGGAAGCAGTGTGGACACTTAGGCTGCCTCAGGGTCTAATGTCAACACCAATAATCTGAAACAATGAAGTGAAACCAGATGTTGGATGTGTGCAATGTCGGCAGCTGAGTCAAGACCCTGCATGCAGGGGCTCCACCCTTGTGATAAGGTGTGTAGAAGAATACATGGGGACAGTAAAGGTGGTGGAATATGGTGGTCATCATAACCCTAACTTTATGTATGACTGCATATATGTTGTGATTCTATACAACTTACAACTAGAGAATTGATATGTTATCCTCTATCTATGTACAATGAATCAAATTGCACTCTGTTATCATGTAAGCCTAAATAGAACAAATAAATAAATTAAATATGAAAAAAAAGAATACATCTGCTCTTAAAAGGTGACAGGCAGGTAGCTTGTCTCTCTCCTTCTTAGCTCTGGATTGAAAAAAAAAACTTCTGTATTGTAGAATCTTGGATTGGACTTTATTCTACTCATATCTGTGAAGTCAAGGAATATCTAAAGAAATTAAGTGACTCCAAATGACAGCAATCATTGGTATAGGTAAAAATTCTTTCTGAAGGAAAGCACCACCTCATGCCTGTGAGGATTTCCCTTGATTAAGATCAGCTTAATATAAGCCCTCCAAAATTACCAAACACACAAAGAAAAACATCATGAATGTGATGCAAAAACACCAAGCCATACATTTAGTCACCTGGAAGCTTCAAATATTGCTATCATGAGACATGTAACACAAACTAACCACATATAAAATGTTTAGACATGATGACCACCAAATTTTAAAAATAACAATACAACTTCTGTAATTGAACTACATAAACATTGAAATTAAATACTGAGTAGGTTAATTGGTAGATTAGACAGATGAAGAGAGAATTAGTGAAATGAAAGATCTGAACAAATAAAGAGAGAAGTAAGGAGGATGAAAGTTATGTGAAGAGACATGGTGAATAGAGTAAAAGACCTAAACTGGTTTTAATTGGATTTCTAGAATGAGAAAGTGGAGGAATGCCATATTGCAAAGGAGATAAGAGCTGAGAATGTCCCAGGATTTGTAGAAGGCATTTGTACTCAGATTTATTTAATAAGTGCTAAATATCTCAAGTATGACAGAAAAACCAATGTGAAATGTAGCATCATAAAACTGTCCAACTGGGTACAGCGTTGCATGCCCATAATCCCAGCAACTCGGGAGGCTGAGGCAGGAGGATCCCAAATGTGAAACCAGCCTCAGCAACTTAGAAAGTCCTTAAGCAACTTAGGGAGACCTTGTCTCAAAATAAAACATAGCAAGAGCTGGGGATATAACTCAGTGGTAAAGCAACCCTGGGTAAAGCAACCCTGAAGCAACCCTTCAATCCCCAGTACCAAAATAACAAAAACAAAAACTACCCACTATAAAAGAAAAACAGAGGCAACAGCCCACCCATTTCCCATAACTCTGTGCGCTCGCCCCTCCTTTCCTCTTTCTACCATCTTTTCGTGCCGCCATAATGGTGCTCATGAATGTCCTGGCTGATGCTCTTAAGATCATCAACAATGCCGAAATGAGAGGCCAACGCCAGGTCCTTACAGGCTGTGCTCCAAAGTCATCGTCCAGTTTCTAATTATGATGTTGAAGCATGGTTGTATTGGTGAATTTGAAATCATTGATGATCACAGAGCTGGAAAAATTGTCGTCAGCCTCACAGGTAAGTAAACAAGTGTGGCGTGATCGGCCCCAAATTTGATGTGCAGCTCAAAGACCTAGAAAAAGGGCAGGATAATCTGCTGCCATCCCCTCAGTTTGGTTTCATTGTATCGACAACCTCAACTGGCATCATGGACCACGAAGAATCAAGATGAAAACACAGGAGGAAAAATCCTGGGACTCTTGTTCTGGGATGTAAAACATATATACAATAAAATGCTTCAAGTGGAGGGAAATGGAAAGAACACCTATCACAACAATTTACCTGACAAATTTCCCAAAAGCAATAATGGAAACCAAAAAAATTGGAATGGTATCATTGATGTATTGCAAAAAATAAAGATAACTATAAATCTAGACCTGTCTTTCAATTATTATAGTAAAATGAAGCCTTTTCACAATATCAAAAAATATAGTTTGCTATGAACAGACGTTACTAAAGGCATTCTAAAAATTATATTTTAGAAGGACAGTAATTCTAGAAGAAAGAAGTTCTGATATGCAAGAAGAAATAGTGAACATAGTTAAATCTATGCAATGACTATAAAACAAAAACAACATGATCTAATTCATAGGGTTGAATATAATTATAATGCTGGATAAAAATAACATAAGAAGGTATGATCTATTAAAATAGTTAATTCTTCCTTTTTTCAGAGAGGATAAAATTAATGATCAGCTCTAGACTTTTAATTGATATTTGTGTTTTCAAGTTTCTAAGGCAAACACTAAAATGAGAGAAATTGAGTACCAAATTAATAGAGGGGGAAAATGGAATAAAAAATGCAATCATGCCAAAGAAGGTAAGAATGGAGGAAAAAAAATGGTAAACTCAAGACAAATTGAAGGTACAAAATATGATAGTAGAAGAAATTCTAATATATCTATAATCACTAAAATAAATGGACAAACATGTCAGTTGAAAGAATACAACTGAGTTTTAAAAAATGGAATTTAGTTGCTTGTAGTTTACAAGAGATGTCTCAAACAGAAATAAAAAAGGTTAAAGGAAAAGATGGAAATGTACTCATGCAGCTCATGACATTTCAGTCCATGACAGGCCACACATGCAACGGTGGTCCTAAGGTACAGTGGAGCTGAAAACCTGGGGCTACCTAGTGACCTGGTAGCTTTGGTCACTTTGTAGAGCAGCACTTTCCTCGTGTTTATAGTGACATTGTGGAGATTGGTATTTTCAGACATATCTCTTGTAAACTGCAGGTAGATAATTTAATTTTTTAATCCATTTTAACTTTTAATTAATATGTTTATCCAATTACCTTTTCTAGCACTTATAGATATATTTGGATTTTTTCCACCATCACATTCTGTACCTTCAATGTATCCTGCTCTTACTGTTAATTTTTTTTCCTTCATTCTAATCTTTTGGATGATTGTAGTTTCTCATTCCATTTTTTTCTCTAATTTGGCTGCCAATTTCTATTATATTAGGGCTTACCCTACCTAGAAACTTGAATACACATAGAACACTTGAAACCAAAGTTAATTGTGAACTTTAACCTCCTACATGAAGTGAACCTACTGCCTACTTTGCTTCCAGTCATATAAAAATATAGCACAGAGAATATGTACGGTAAAGGATACTTGATAGTAAACAACTGTTACTGATTTGTGTATTTTATATACTTTATTGTTATTTTAAAATATACTCCTTTTACTTATAAAAGAAAAGTTTAGGGATGGGATATAACTCAGTGGTACAGACTCTGCTAAGGTCCTGGGTTCCTTCTCCAGTGCTAAAAGACAAACCAAAACAATAACAACGAAGAGTATATTGTCGGGCTGGAGTTGTGGCTCAATGGTAGAGTGCTTGCCTGGCATGTGTGAGGCACTGGGTTCAATCCTCAGCACTAAATATAAATAAGAAAATAAACAAAGGTCCATCAACAACTAAAAATACCTATATAAAAAAGTGTATTGTCAAGTAGAATGCTATGTTATGCCAGCAGCAGCTTCATCCACCTTGTGTTTACCCTGTCCTTCGATTGTACCAAGGGTCATGGCTGGTGACTGACCCCTAGGTTTGCACAAATTCATCATTCAGGTTTGCGTAAGTGCATTCTGTAATGTTCATACAATAACAAAATCACCTACTGGCAGATTTCTCAGAACTATCCCCATCTCTTTTTTCTAAATGTTTAGTTTGCAATACTTTATTTAATCTCTCAAAATCAGAATGAGAAAAGGTAATATGGTTATGAAAACCTGGAGATGGAGATAAATTAGCAGAACAAAGCATTGTTAAGTTTTTTTCCTGTCAATAATTGAATATCATTTTGTAGGACTATGACTAAAATGTATTTTGTATCATATGTTGATGTTCAAACAGATGTGTTTCCACAGCATCAGATGATTGCAAGTCCTGGACACTGCAATTAGTAGGACAGTGAAATTACTAAATATGAGGGGAAATGCATATCTTCTGCCATTGTATCAAGGCAATAAAGAAGGCTCAATTTCATTTCAGCTGTGTAGTTTCAACTTGTTGGTTTTCTGTAAGAAGTGAGTTGAGATGTTTCTACCATCCAAAGAATAATGTAAATCTTTTTAACTCATAGAAATAAGTGGATGGTTATTTTCTGTATATTAAAAAAGGGTGAAAAAAGAAGAAAAATTAAATTTTTTATGAGAGAGGAGTCCATGTGCCTTTCTGAAATCATTAAATTTAGATGAAGAGGCAAAATGAAATATTTAAGTGATACATTCCTTTACTAACCTACTAACCTCAAAAGAAGGATAGCAGTATTGTTTTTTTGGGGGGGGGGTACTGGAGATTGAACTCAGGGGCACTCAACCACTGAGCCACATCCCCAGCCCTATTTTGTGTTTTATGTAGAGAAAGGGTCTCACTGAGTTGCTTAGTGCCGCCTTGCTGTTGCTGAGGCTGGCTTTGAACTCATGATTCTCCTGTCTCAGCCTCCCAAAGTGTACATAATTTATTATCAATAATTAATAGCATTATTAATATTAATGAATATTATCATTAATTACTCACCTAATCCTTTTCTCAAAGAATAGAACTCTAAAAACAAATATTGGCTAGGTGCAGTGGCACATGCATGTAATCCCAGCAGCTTGGGAATCTGAGGCAGGAGGATTGCAAGTTCAAAGCCAGCCTCCTCAACTTAGTGAGGCCCTAAGCAACTTAGTGAGACCATGTCCCAAAAAAATAAAAAGTACTAGGATGTGGCTCAGTGGTTAAGTGCCCCTAGGTTCAATCCCTGGTACAAAAAATATAACAAATATTTATTTCAAAATTACCATCAGTGGTATATTTTGGGATGTTCCATAAATGGGACAATGGAACATAATAGATTAATATCAAACAAAAATAGACAACAAGGCAATAGTCATTAGAGATGATGTTCTCTGTAATGATGAGAGTTTTAATTCAATTTGAAGTTACATTGATTCTAAACTTGTATCTATCTGGTAAACAGCTTTGAACTACATAAAACAAACATTAAATTGCAAAAAGAAGCCAACAAATCCACTATCAGAATGGGAAATTTCAACACACTTCTCTTAGTAAGTGGTAGTAAAATAGATAAATTTAAAAGAATAAATATTTGAACCAAATTGATGTAATGGGTATATAAAAATCACTTTATTCTGCAGTAAGAAAATTCTTATTTTTCTCAAGCATTCATTGAAAAACTATATATATTCTGATCTCAACAAATTTCAAACAATCTGTAATACATAGAAAACATTCTTTGACAAAAGTGTAATGAATCAGAAATGGTAAATATAACCAAAAAACTAATTTGAAACTTTAGAACTTTTCATAACTCTTGGATAAAAGTGGAAATTACAATGGAAAATTCAAAAACTGCTTAGAACTGAATGTAATGAAATTACTGCATTACTAAAATTTGTGGAGTACATCTCAGCATTTGGAAAGATATTTACAGCCTTAAATGCTCATTAGTAAAAAACAAAGACTGAAAATAACCAAGCTGAATGTTATAATCAAGAGGTAGTAAAAGAACACACACTCTCTCACGAATAGAAAGTATTTCACAGAGGATGCGTACATAAGATGCCATCCTAATTATTAAAAGGAAATGCAAATTAAGAGCACAGTATTGGGGCTGGGATTGTGGCTCAGCGGTAGAGCGCTTGCCTCGCATGCGTGAGGCCCTGGGTTCGATCCTCAGCACCACGTACAAAGCAATAAAATAAAGACATTGTGTCCATCTACAACTAAAAAATATTAAAAAAAAAAAAAAAAAAAAGAGCACAGTATTGTAACATTTTGCATCCACTAGTCTAGCAGAAAACTTAGTACCAAGTATTAGAATGTGGGTCAATAAAATCATGGAGTATTTTCACATCTTACTACCCCAAAATTATTTAACTACAGGCACACACATCAAGATGTATGTATTTAATAAATAAAAAGTTGAGTAAAAAATGCAGGTACAGAATATCGGTAAACATAACAAAAACATGTCAAAGAAAAAGTTACTCAAGGATACATACTCACATGGTAAAGTTACAATTAAATATTCAAAATAGTTGTGAGTTGGGAGAGGACAGGCCTTTAAAGGTATTATTAATATTCCATGTCTTTAGCCAGGTGGTAAGTACTCAAGTGTTCATTTTACCGTCTTTGAAGTGATAGTTATATAACATTTACTTTGACACGTGAAATCATTTATGATGAGTAATAATAAGATAAATATAGATACATATGTTTTTAAAAAATTGTTTTTGGTACAGAACCTCAGGCATTGAACAGCCCAGATACATATTATTTTAAAATCCCCTTGACACCAAGGGAGGCTGCTGTGCTTCCAGGGACCCGTTCAGTGAATGCGAGCGGGTTGCCCCTCTGGAGTCCACATAAGCGCCCTCTGGGGGTTGGAAGGGCTCTGAACCATCAAGGCCTGTCCGTCCCACAAACCAGGGAGGCCCTAAAACCCAACAGTGAAGTCAAACAGCAGGGTCGGAAGAATGAGTGCTAGCAGACCGATCAGACTTTTCAATTCACTAATCTCTCGAGATTTGGAAACAAAAATCCTGAGAAATATCCCCAAGGGTTCTTGTGCAATTTAGAGTAGGAGCGGGGAGCCCAGCTAATGAGGACGTTTGGGAGCACATGGGATTAAATGGAAAAAAATAAATACTTTGATGCTTAAACTGATGGGACAGATGACACCAGGTGCCTTTGATATGGGGCTGCCTCGACTGTGCCGTAGCCACACGTAGCCAGCAGGTGGCAGCAGGGCCCTATGATAATCCCAGAGGCTGTCTGCAGACGCTGGCTCCTCCTCATGATGAGAACTCACCTCTCCTCTACCAAAGTGCACCCCAGGAGAAAGGAGTTACAGCTGGCAAAGAATCCGGAGCCATCAGGGGATCCTCTTCTTGTACTTCTCTTAATTGGAGTCATAAATAAAATCCTCAGAAAATAAATAAACAACACAATCCACTCTTGCAAGACATGAAACGTGAACTTTGGGGATCAGGATTTAAAATAATAACATTATTTGATTTTCAACTCCGATGTTTGTAAAAGGCCTAAAGCAGATTATTTTGGCATCATGTACAATATTTTCTCTTTAGGGCCTGAAAAGTTCATCCAAAACTGGGAATTTACTATTTTAATTGTCATTGCCCGGGTTCACACTTCAGCATAGTGAAAATATTATAAATATTCTGACCTCTCTGACAGAGGGTGTTTGCCATTTCATGTTCCAGAAGGATAACACATTTTCCAAGGACTTCTGAAATGTAATGTTTCACATCAAGGAGAGGTAAGGTGAGGAGCTGAGGAAGTGGAGGAAAGAGAGAAAGAGGGGGAGGAGGAGGAGGAGGAGGAGAGGAGGGAGGCAGCAAAGTTTTTAAAAATTTGTGACATCATGACAAATTTGAATCTTCCCCTAACAGCAACTAGTGTTGGTAAACTCTTAGACAAATATGATATTGCTTAGTGATTTTAATCTCTGAGGCTATAAAGATTTGGGTTTAAGTCTCAGTTTTACTACTAGAGGCTAGAGTCCTAGCTTCTCTGTGTCCCAGTTTCCTCATCTGCAAAATGAAGATAATCCCAGGTTATAGTGGCTTATGCTGGTACTCCCAGCTAGTTGGGAGGCTGAGGCAGGAGGACCACAAGTTGAAGGTCAGCCTAGGCAACTTAGTGAGACCTTGTCTCAAAACTCTAAAAAAAGGCTAGGGATGTAACTTAGTGATAGAATGTCTACTTAGCTTATGAAAGGCCTTAGGTTCAATGCCCAGTACTGAAAAAGAAAAAAAAAAGTTGATCTCACACTTACTAGTTCAACATGCCAAAGGTATTTAGGATACTATACTGCCTGCCATTTAGTATGTGTTCAATAAAAAATCCCATTATTAACTTTCGAAGACACATTTATGTTTGGGGAATAAATCAAATCAGAATGACACTCCAGCTTTCTAGTCTGCATGGAGGTGGTCCTGTTGATGCTCTGTACCATCTGTCCTAGCCAGCTTTGCTTTCTTTCCTCCTATTACCAGCGCCTAGGCAGGTCCCTACCTGGAGTGTCCAACTGTGATGAAGACAAGAGTCCTTAGCTCTAAGTGTTCTCAGCCACTTTTTCCACAAAATAATTTTAATTTTTGTCCTCAAAACTTCTCCCCAGCCTCCAAACAGAGCATAGACCTTGCCAGATGAATTCCCAGGTTTCTGTGGAGCCAAGATGGGAAAACTGGAAGCAGAGAGACCAAGTGGTCTGCATGAGAACTGGGTTGGGAGTGTGAGCCTCCACTAGGAAGTTTCTATACATCACCTATTAAGTACCAAATGCTAGTCCAAAAGCAATGGATGTAAAACTAAACAAGGCAGGCACTCACTCACATTTAGGGAGCGTGGAGAGCTGCCAAGATGTGTTGCTTTGGGCTTTGAATTGTATCCCCTTTAGCATCTGGAGGAAGTACAAGACTGGAATTACTTTTTAATAACTTCTAGTTAAATATAGTTAAATGTGTTTTTTTTCCTACAATATGAAACCATGGTGAGGCTATGTCTTAAGTCTGTTTGTATCACTATAACAATACCACAGACTGGGTGATTTCTCATGAACAAAAATATATTTGGTCAATGGTTCTGGAAGCTGGGAAATTCAAGACAGAGAGGCTCCTTCTGGTAAGAGTTTTCTTGCTGTCACCTCATAGCAAAAGGAAGAAGGGTAAAGACACGATGAAAGCAAAAGAGAAGAGGGGAGAGGGAAGGACAAGGTTGCACTTGACCTTTTATAAGGAACTCCCTCCCTCAGTAACAGCATTAATCACATAAGCCACTTTCCAACACGCCTCACTCTACATTGGGAATCAAAATTCTAACACGTGAACTTTGCCCCCAAAGTTCACATGCTACCCTGAAATATTTTATTATTGTGTGGTCATCTCCTAACTGGTAATTTCTAACCCTGTCCTTGCCCACACTCTACCAAAGGATCTCCCACAAACCCTCCAATGTTCTAAGTTAACCCTCCAGCTTAAACACCTTCCCCGTCCTGCTTCTTCCAGAATAAAGTCCAAATTTCTCAGCATGGCAAACAAGACCTTTTGTGACGTGGCCCTTCCTACCCTCTGGTCTGCTTTCTTGCCAAGGCTCCATAACCTTCCCCTGGCTGCCATAAATTCTGGCATACCACAACCCGGCACATCCCACCATGGCACACACAACACTTATGCTTGAGCAGGAAACTTCCGGATCATTAGAATGTTTTGTCTGCAATGATCTTTTTCTTCCTACCTCTCAGACTATTCTTTCTGGAAAATTCCCAGGAATTCTCCAAAATTCAGTTTAAGAATGCCCTATCTGGAAAGACATCCTACTCGGCTAATGAAGGTAATCTGCCCTCGTATATTTGAGGCCCCTTGCCCCTCTCCTTTAAATATCTGTATTGTTGCACTTTATTTTGATTGTTGGCTGTGAATAACTCTGACTGAAACCTGTTTTCCAAAGTTAATTGTACAGATGGTGCTAGGTGAGTCAGAAGCCCCTCTTCCCACATTGCTCAATTTATTTTAGTTCCTTTTAACCTATTAGTTCCCTCAATATAGTGCAAATAAAAAACAGAACTGGAAGCCAGGTGCGGTGGTGCCCGCCTGAAATCTCAGCAGTTTGGGAGGCTGAAACAGGAAAATCACAAGTTCAAAGCCAGCCTCAGCAAGGGCGAGGCACTAAGCAACTCAGTGAGACCCTGTCTCTACAAAAATAGGGCTGGGGGTGTGGCTCAGTGGTCGAGTACTCCTGAGTTCAATCCCTGGTACCAAAAAAACAAAAAAAACAAAAAACCAAGACTGGAAACCTTGTGCCAAGAATGGCCCTGGAACATTCTAGAACCTCAATGAATATGTGTGGAATTAAAGGGGCAAGATTATGCTGTCCTGACAGGCATGATCTCTGACTTGCTGGGAGGCCCACTGGTCTTAGGAGTGAGAATGCATGGATAAGTCATACCACCCCCCCCCCAGGTACTCTTGGCAACCCCAGATTCTTCAGTGGCATTGGAAATACATGAAGGACTCTACAAAGAGGTCTCATGCCAGAGATATAACTGAGGAGCACAAGAAGGTTCAAAGGAAGCTAAGCTAGTACTTTTTGGGGCCAGTATATTTCAGGTTCTTTTTTCCTCCCTTTAAATATTTAATATCTCTAAACATAAGATAAACCAGCTATGTTCAGGTTGGAGTGTAGTATAAGTATAATACATAGACTTACATATACATCAAGAAATGGTGCTGTTACAAGCTCTCCCCTCCACCAGGAAATGAGATTGCTGCAGTTAGGATCACAAATTTTAAATTCTGAGTCTCCAGGCTAAATACAGCTAGAAGACCCTTCCTCCAGTATGGTGGCTCACAGATGGCCTCCTTGCATCAATCCTGCTCCTTCCATAACCCAGGGTGCAGGCCTCCTTGAACCCTGGCATTATCAAGATAAGACTGTTAAGGGCATTGCAGCAAAACAAGCCATCTACCTGGCATGTCTGGAGAATTCAAGGAAAATACTCATAATCTTTTTTTTTTCTGTCGATTGTCACATCTCCTTTAAAAACAAATTTATATATTAATAAGTTACCTGAGGGGTTAACACCTTTTCAAGGTATTGATTCCTATCATGTTACTTTGCCAGTTCTGAGTCAGTGAGGTCACTTGCTCCATGATGTACACACTCTGGTAATCTCAGCATTGTGTAGTGTGCAAAAAAAATAAAAAATAGAAAGTGGGTGGGCTCCTTAGGTATCTAAACTGACCCAGAGTAAAGCTACCAGTCTGACTGACTTGCTCCTGGAGTACCTGGAGTGCTGAGGGTAGAGAGCCAGCTGTGCTTTGCTGCCCTCTGGTGGCAAATTCTGAAGAGAGCCTGGGGTTCTGGGTGATATTAAGGCCAGTTCATGTAAAGAGCTTAGCATCCTCCAACTAGGGGATGAATGGATGAATGTTTTCATTTGTCTCTGACTCAACTCCTAGACTATTCCTACATACCTAGCTCCAAAGCCTAGCTCCTTTTTTTTAATAGAATATTGATAATAACAATAGCTAACTTTGATTAAATGCTTGCTCTGTCCACTACATTATGCTGTACAAAGTATGTACAAAGTATGTCGTCTAATCCTCACAAGTCTACAAAGGTCACAAGATTGAGCATCTCTAATCTGAAAATCTGAAATCTGAAATGATCCAAAATCTGAACATTTGAGCACCAACATGATACCATGTGGAAAAATCCCACACCTGACCTCATGTGACGGGTCCAGTCAAAACATAGGCACTAAAAATATTGTGTAAAACCACCTTCCAGTTATACGTATAAGGTGTATTTGAGACAAGTGATTTTGGTGTTTAAACTTGGGTCACATCCCCAAGATATCTCATTATTTATATCCAAATGTTCTAAAATCTGAAAACATCTGAAATCTGAAACACTTGTTCCCACACATTCTGGACAAAGGATACTCAACCTGTGGTGGCATTACTGTCAGATGAACAAAGGGAAGGAAGCGTGCTGGGAAGTAAGAGTTGAAGTGCTATGGAGCTCTTCAATTGGTATTAACCCCCAGCTCTCCCTGACTTCAGAGTCCACGCTCTTAACCTCCTACACTGCAAGCTGAGTTTGATATCCATTAAAACTGCACACATAGCGCCCCCACCTTGAGGAACAGAGTGCTTTGCCTGGCCTACTCTGGTACTGACTGAAGCTGTAGGTTGGTTGGTGCTAATCCTTAAGTATCTTGTACAGCTATGTAAGACCAATAAGGGATAGCTTTGAGCATGCGACCAAATCCAAACCAGGGCATCTTAGTGACATCAAGTACGGGATGGCCAGGAGCCTGTTATTCCAGGCATGAAATGGCAAAGAGCACTTTTGCTCTTTGTCATGGGCTCTTCCTTGACTGGGTCCTTGATTTGGTCCATGCTTTAGGAGGGAACAGCCTCAACAGGACCAGGGTCCAGCTAACAGTCTGAGCATCAATAATACAAAGGGGCTACAGCCACAGAATTCCATTGCTGCAGTCACATCAGATGTAGACCCCATAGAATGGGAAGAGAGAAATAAGCCAATTCATGCCCAACTGTTTAAACTGCTAGGTGAAAGGATGACTCGATTCATTTCAAGGTATTATCAGTTCAGCTTTACAAAAAAATTAATATGACTTCTGAGCATAGGTTCTCCCACCACAATGAAGCATGTGTTTCTAAATTTAAAAAATCATTTAAAAATTATACTGCAGAGCTATAGTAACAAAAACAGCATGGTATTAGTGCAAAAATAGAGAAGATCAATGGAATAAAATAGAAGAAACAGAGACGAACCCACATAAATACAGTTATCTTATACTAGACAGAAGTGCCAAAAACATACATTGGGGGCTGGGGTTGTGGCTCATGCCTGGCACATGTGAGGCACTGAGTTTGATCCTCAGCACTACATAAAAATAAATAAATAAAATAAAGGTATTGTGTCTGTCTATAACTAAAAATATATAGATAAAAAAACATACCTTAGAGAAAAAATATCCTCTTCAACAAATGGTGCTGGGAAAACTGGAAATCCATATGTAGTAGAATGAAAGTTAACCCGTATCTCTTACCCTGTCAACAACTCAAAGTGGATCAACAACCTACATATTAGACCAGAAACCCTACACATACTAGAAGAAAATATAGGTCCAACACTCCAACATGTCAGCTAAGGAACCGACTTCCTCACCAAGACTCCTAAAGCACAAGAAGTAAAATTTAAAAATTAATAAATGGCCTCAGCAATGGCGAGGCGCTAAGCAACTCAGTGAGACCGTCTCTACATAAAACACAAAATAGGGTTGGGGATGTGGCTCAGTGTTCGAGTGCCCCTGAGTTCAATCCCCAGTACCAAAAATAAATAAATAAAATAGTATCAAACTAAAGAGCTTCTTCACAGTAAAGGGAACAATCAAGAATGTGAAGAGAGAACCTGTAGAATGGGAGAAAATCTCTGCCACTGGCACCTCAGATTAGGTGTTAATTTCCAGACTATACAAAGAACCCCAAAAGCTTAACTGTTTGGGCCATGAATGAATTATGGGTTTGTTTGAGCCACCTCAAGGCAGGGATGTAGCTCTTCTGAGAACTCTCAGTGAAATCTCACCTATTGGAGACTGCTCAGATCATGCTGACACCCTGTCATTGGCTCAGCAGCCCAAAAGTATAGGAGGTGGGCATAAATTGCTAAGCCACTCTTCCATCATAATTAATTCTTTACATTAAACATCTCCTCCTTAACCTTCTGTTTGGTTTTTAAAAAAAATATGGATCCAGATTGTTGCATTTAATAATGTGCATAAACTTCAGGATAGATCACCTGGATGGTCAAGAACTTTCATGAGCTGGTATTTTTAACATTTGACACAGCAAAATCAAATCTTCTGAAGTCCTCAAAGACTATACTGGAGATACCCAGATTCATAGCTCCATGATATAATCTGTGTTTTCATGAAGCACATTATTCAATCATAATTATTTTTAATTGCCATTGTGCTCTTTGTCTAGTATGAGATAACTGTTATTTATGTGGGTTTGTCTCTGTGTCTTCTATTCAGTACCATTGGTCTACAAATCTATTTTGGTGCCAATACCATGCCATTTTTTGTTACTATAGCTTTGTAGTATAGTTTAAGGTCTAGTATTTTGATGCCTCCTGCTTTACTCTTCTTGCTAAGGATTGTTTTGCCTATTCTGGGTCTCTTATTTTTTCCAAATGAATTTCATGATTGCTTTTTCTATTTCTATAAAGAATGATGTTGAGATTTTAATAGGAATCACATTGAATCTGTATAGTGCTTTGGGTAGTACGGCCATTTTGACAATATTGATTCTGCCTTTCCAAGAGTATGAGAGATCTTCCCATCTTCTAAGGTCTTCTTCAATTTCTTTCTTTAGTGTTCTGTAGTTTTCATTGTACAAGTCTTTCACCTCTTTTGTTAAATTGATCCCCAAGTATTTTTTTTTTTGAGGCTATTGCAAATGGGGTAGTTTTCCTAATTTCTCTTTCAGAGGATTCATCACTGATATATAGAAATACATTTGATTTATGGGTGTTGATTTTAAATCCTGCAACTCTGCTGAATTCATTAATTCTAGAAGTTTTGTGGTGGAATTTTTTGGATCCTCTAAGTATAGAATCATGTTGTCTGCAAATAATGATAGATTGAGTTCTTCTTTTCCTATTCATATCCCTTTTTCTTTCTTCTGCCTAATTGCTCTGGCTAGAGTTTCAAGAACTGTGATGAATAGAAGTGGTGAAAGAGGGCATCCACGACTTGTTCCTGTTTTTAGAGGGAATGCTTCCAATTTTTCTCCATTTAGAATGATGTTGACCTTGGGTTTAGCATAGATGGCTTTTACAATGTTGAGGTATGTTCCTACTATCCTTAGTTTTTCTAGTGTTTTGAACATGAAGAGGTGCTGTATTTTATCAAATGCTTTCTCTGCATCTATTAAGATAATCATGTGATTCATATCTTTAAGTCTATTGATGTGATAAATTACATTTATTGATTTTTGTATGTTGAACCAATCTTGCATCCTTGGGATAAACCCCACTTGATTCTGTACTATCTTTTTAATATGTTTTGTATATGATTTGCTAGAATTTTATTGAGAATTTTTCATCTATGTTCATTAGAGATATTGGTCTGAAATTTTCTTTCCTTGATGTGTCTTTGTCTGGTTTTGGTATCAGGGTGATACTAGCCTCATAGAAAGAGTTTGGAGGAATTCCTTCCTTTTCTGTTTTATGGAGTAATTTGAGGAGTATTGGTATTAATTGTTCTTTGAAGGTCTTGTAGAACTTGATTGTCCTCTCGGTGGCAGTGCTGTGTAGGCTCCATCTTCCTCCCTAAGCAGCAGCGGCTGGGCAGGGAGGGAGCAGGCTTTGGGGGCCCACAGGTTCCCTCTCCCTCCCCAGGCAGCATCAGTGGGTGCACAAGCTCCTTCTCCTACTTCTTAATATTGCCTAATATTGCCATATCAGCTTCTTTCCTTTGTCAGAGAAGCCTCTCAGATACTCCATCTTTCCTAGAGACACAAGGACCAATTTCAGCTCAGAATTTTTCATGGGGCAGCTGCAGCTCTATCTTTCCATAGAGACCCCAAGACCTCTCAGCTCTGGGAGATTACATATTTGCTAGGCATTATTTATTCATGAATTATATTTTTATTTCTTTCTTTCATACTCTTGTACTGGTTTTCTGCCATTTTTAGAAGACCCTCCTGTACAATGGAGATGGGGACCCACATCTTATTACCTCATCTTAGAGATTCACCATTAGTGTGATTAATACTTACTAAACTTTATCAAATATTTTAAAGCATGTGTATAGATAGTCATGTTTTTAACTCTAGTATACTAAATCTTATCAACTGCTTTACTAATTTAAACTAACCTTGTGATCCTGGAAAACTTACTTCTGTTATTTCATGTTATCTTTTTTATATACTGATGAATTTTGTTTATTAACAGTTGGGTTTAAAGTTTTCTATTGATGTTGATGAGTTATATTAGTCTGTAATTTTCTTCTCCTGTTCTTGTCAACTTTTGATACAAAGATTAATCTCAAAAAATAAGTTGAAGGTGTAGCTTCTTTCTATAAACTCTGGATTGACTTGATAGTAATTAAATCATCTGTATTTCTTGAATGCAAATTGAACATTCCTTGAATGTTTGCAAGCACTAAAATTAATATTACTTGAATGTTTGCAAGCAGTAAATGTATGTAGCTAAAATTTTTATGGTTTTACAGAAATAAAAACAAAGTCCTAATTCTAATTGTGGTTTAGGTGGTAAACATGAGTCATAGAGAGTTCTCTTTCACTGATAGCAACTATAAAATCTGGACAGAATGCTTAACAGTGCTACTTTGATAATCTAAAAAGTAAACATTAGCAGGTAGATTGGGCAAGAAGACCATAATTCAAGGCACAACCAACCTGGCCATGAATTTTTATTATTTTTTCCTCCACTATCCCTCAAGCTGAACTCAATGTAGCCTAAAATTCCCAAGTAGGTAAGGATTGAGGACAGAAACAAATCTAGAGAAGCTAGAACAGCAGGAATGGAAATCCCAATATTCAGGAAGAACATAGGATCCCCCAGTTTTTTTTCATTGTACACAAATGGAGCACAACTCTTCATTTCTCTAGTTGTACACAATATAGAGTTACACCACATGTGCAGTCATACATGTACCTAGGGCACTTTTGTCCATTTCATTCCACCATCTCTTTTGCTTCCATGTCCCTTCCCTTCCTCTCCCTCCCCTTTGACAAAGTCTCTCCATTCTTCTCATGCTCCCTACCCAATCATGGATCAGATTTGGCCTTTGTTTTTTGGGGATTGGCTTACTTAGCTTAGCATGATATTCTCCAGCTCCATCCATTTTCCTGCAAATGCTATAATTTTATTCACTTTTAATGCTGAATAATATTCCATTGTGTATATATATCAGTTTCTTTATCCATTCATCCATTGAAGGGCATCTAGGTTGGTTCCATAGTTTAGTTATTGTGAATTGAGCTTCTATAAACTTTGATGTGGCTACATCACTGTAGTATGCTAATTTTTTTTTTTTTTGGTACTGGGGATTGAACTCAGGGGTACTCGACCACTGAGCCACATCCCCAGCCCTATTTTGTGTTTTATGTAGAGACAGGGTCTCACTGAGTTGCTTAGCACCTCGTCGTTGCTGAGGCTGGCTTTGAACTCACGATTCTCCTGTCTCAGCCTCCCTAAGTGCTGGGATTACAGGCTTGAGCCACCGCGCCCAGCGTAGTATGCTAATTTTAAGTCCTTTTGGTATAAACCGAGAAGTGGGATAGCTGGGTCAAATGATGAATTGATTCCAAGTTTTCTGAGCTATCTCCATACTGCTTTCCATAGTGGTTGCACCAATTTGCAGTGCCACCAGCAATGTATGAGTGTGCCCCATATCCTCACCAACAATTACTGTTGTTTGTATTCTTGGTAACTGCCATTCTGACTGGAGTGAGATGAAATCTTAGAGTAGTTTTGATTTGCATTTCTCTAATTGCTAGAGATGTTGAAGCTTTTTTTAAATATATTTGTTGATTGTGTATCTTCTGAGAAATGGCTGTTCAGCTCCTTAGCTCATTTATTGATTAGGTTGTTTGTTCTTTGTTTTTTTTGGTGTTAAGTTTTTTGAGTTCTTTATATATCTTGGAGATTAGTGTTCTATCTGATCTGTGTGTGGCAAAAATTTGCTTCCAGAATGTAGGCTCTCTGTTCACCTCATTGATTGTTTCTTTTGCTGAGTAGAAGCTTTTTAGTTTGAATCCATCCCACTTATTAATTCTTTGATTTTATTTCTTGAGCTTTAGGAGTCTTGTTAAGGAAGTTGGGGCCTAATCTGACTTGATGAAGGGCCTACTTTTTCCTTAGTTAGGCACAGTGACTCTTGGTCTAATTCCTAGGTCCTTGATCCACTTTGAGTTGAGTTTTGTATATGGTGAGAGATAGGGGTTTAGTTTTATTTTGCTGCATATGGATTTCCAGTTTTCCCAGCACCATTTGTGTATTCACTTGTTGATGGACAAAATATTCTATATATGTCTGTTAATTCTAAATTATTGATTGTATTATTGAGTTACATGCTTTCTTTGTTTAGTTTTTGTTTGGAAGATCTATCTAGTGGTGAGAGAGCTGTGTTAAAGTACCCAGTATTGTTTTGTGGTCTATTTGATTCTCAAAATTGAGAAGGGTTTATTTGATATAGATGGATGCTCCATTGTTTGAGGCATAAATATTTATGATTGTTATGTCTTGTTGATGTATGATTCCCTTAAGCAGTATGAAATGACCTTCTTGATCCCTTCTGACAATCTTTGGTTTGAAGTCCACTTTATCTGATATGAAGATGGAAACCCCTGTTTGTTTACACAGTCCATGTGAGTGGTATATTTTTTCCCCATCCTTTCACCTTCAGCCTGTGGATGTCTTTTTCTATAAGATGAGTCTCTTGAAGGAAGCATATTGTTGGGTCTTTTTAAAACTCCAATCTTCCAGTCTATGTCTTTTAATTGATGAGTTTAAGCCATTAACATTCAGGGTTATTATTAAAATATGGTTTGTATTCCTAGTCATTTTGGTTTTTACCTTGACTTGATTCTCCTTTGATTGACTTTTCCTTTAGAGTAGTTCCTCCCTTTGCCAATTTTCATTATTGTTTTTCATTTCTTCTTCATGGAATAAAGAGGAAATGAAAAACATTCCAAGAATGTTCTTTAGTGCAGGCTTTCTCCTTGTAAAATTCTTTTAACTTTTGTTTATCATGGAAGATTTTTATTTTGTCATCAAATCTAAAGATGAATTTTGCTGGGATATAAGATTCTTGGTTGGCACCCATTTTCTTTCAGAGCTTGGTATATGATGTTCCAAGACCTCCTGGCTTTGAGGGTGGTAGGTTGAGAAATCTGCTGAAATCTGAATTGGTTTCTCCCTATATGTAATCTGCTCCTTCTCTCTTGCAGCTTTTAAAATTCTATCCTTATTGTGTATGCTAGGCATTTTCATTATAATTTGCTTTGGTATGGATCTGTTGTAGTTTTGTACATTTGGTGTCCTGTAAGCCTCTTGTATTTGATTTTCCAATTCATTCTTCATGTCTGGGAAATTTTCTGACATTATTTCATTGAAGAGATTGTGCATTCCTTTGGTTTGTATCTCTGTGCCTTCCTCTATCCCGATAATTCTTAGATTTGGTCTTTTCCATGTTATCCCATAATTCTTGGACATTCTGTTCATAGTTTCTTACCATCTTCATTGTGTGGTGAACTTTATTTTCAAGATTATATATTTTGTCTTGATTACCTAAGGTTCTGTCTTCCAAGTGATCTAGTCTGTTGGTGATGCTTTCTATTGAATTTTTAATTTGGTTTATTGTTTCCTTTGTTTCAAGTATATCTGTTTGGTTTTTTCAGAGTCTCTATCTCTTTTTGAAGTAACCTTTTGCTCTCTGTATTTGCTCTCTTATCTCTTTGTTGGAGTAATCAATTGTTGCCTGTAGTTGTTCTCTAATCTTTTTGTTGGATTGATCAATTGTTGCCTATAATTGCTCTTTTATATTATTCTGTGCTTCACAGATCATTTTAATTATGTACATTCTGAACTCCTCTGACATTTAATCTACTGTACTATCAATGGATTCTATTATTGTAGCTTCTTGGTTTGTTTGGAGCATTTTCTTCCCTTTTTTTTTCATGTTGTTCATGTGTCTTCCTTTCTAGCAGTGCCAATCTGAGTTATTACAGTTTCTACCTTATAATCATGTAGTGTTCCTGCATATTACCAATACTTCATCTCTGGTGTAATGTAATGTAATATAATGTAATGATGTTACATTACTCAGGCCTGCAGGGACTTTGGTGATGGTCTTTCCAGTTGGTCTTCTGGCTATTGTCTCCAGATGGAAGCAGGTTGGGGCAGCCACACGTTGATAGATGGGGACCACAGTGGGGTCGGTCTCCTCTGTGCAAGGGGGCATGGAGGGCCTGCTCCACCTCCTCTGCGTATCCTTTTCTTTATTCTTTTATCTCATATTCCAATCTGTTTGAAATGATGCAGTGGCACCAAATGGAGCCTGAAAGCGTCAAAATGCTAAAGAAGTAAAATCTCTCTATCCAAGCAGGGACAAGGTAGTCTCAAGAGGTTGAGCTAAGTCTTGCTCCTTTCTTCCTCTCTGTCCTTCCTTCTCTTGGTTCCAGGTAGATGCGTACTTGTGAACACAGGTGGCAGAGCGAGCAATTAAAAGTCCCAAATTTCTGTCTGTACACTGGGAATAGGAGTCCCAAAGAATCAGAAAGAACAGGGAGACCATGGAAAGGAAGAGAGAGGAGCAAGGGAAAACAGCACTATAAAGTTGTATATGAACTCCTGAGTTCACTATCAAGTCTCACACATGTGGATTTGATCCTAATCAGTAGGCCAAGGACACTGAGACTGAATTAAAAGTAAAACTGCTTAGGCCACTGAGTTGCACACATGGTCAGATCCAAACGGTATGGCAAAGGCTTTAAGAGCCACAGTCCACTGAATGCATATTGGAACTTATAGCCTGAACTTTATCAGGTTGACATCTTCCTAAAACAAAAATAGCAACATTCTTCATAGAATTTAAATAAAACCCAGCATTTCATAACACAATGTCCAAAATATCCATAATATAATCAAGAATTACATGGCATTCAAACTACCAGTAAAATCACAACTTGCATGAGAAACCAGTATCAAGGATGCTAAGACAAATGTTAATAAGGCATTATTAATCTCTAAATAGTCATAGTTTTGTTTCGTTTCCAACTCTGTATACAAGAGTTGACAGATGACACACACTTTGGAATGATCTGACAAAAACTTTACAGTAGCTTCACAGTTGCTATTACAAAAGTGTTCCAATAAAATCTTCTTGTCCTTAGGAGATATAAGGTAAAATAGGCAATAGTCGAGCAAAATGTGTGCAGGTATGTCTACCATAAGAGAAAGAAAACACAAACATGGCAAAATGTCCTTACTTGTGAGTCTAAAAGAGGTTATTGATTGTACTACTCCTATATCTTTTTTTTAGTTTGAAAATTTTCAAACCTATTGGTTCCACTGACACATACTGCATGGTGGAATGTCAGAAGCATTATGCTGTCAAAAGAAGCCGAACACAAAAGATGATATATTGCATTTATATTTATGTTCCATACATAGAACATTATGGAAAAATAAAATTATAGTAACAGAAGGACAATCAGAGACTCAGGGCAGGGAGAGATTGACTGCAAAGGTCATGGGGAACTTTTTGGGATGCTGAAGGTATTTTCAGTCATGAGTGTGGTGGTAGTTATCCTATATGTATGTGTCAAAACTAATCAAACAAATACTTAAAATTAGTAAATTCTATTACATATAAATTATTCCTTGTAGTGGATTGAATTTGTCCATCAGCAAAGATACGTGTAAGTTCTAACCCCCAATGTCTAAGGATGTAACCTTACTTGAAAATAGGGTCTTTGCAGGTATAAGTAAATTAAAGATTTTAGAGGAGATCATCCTGGATTTAGGGTAGTGTCATTATAAGAGGGCACAGAGGGAGATTCAAATACAGAGAAGATCTGTTAGAAAAGGCCGTGTGAGGACAAAGGCAAAGAATGGAGGGATGTGGCTGCAAGCCAAGGAAGACCAAAGATTACCTACAATCACCATAAGCTGGGAGACAGGCATGAAGCAGATGTGCCCTCAGAACTTCCAAAAGGAACCCACATGCTGACACCTGGGTTTTAGACTCCTGGTCACTAGAACTGTGAGACAATATGTTTCTGTTGTTCACATAAATAAAAGAAAAAAGAAAAACAACAGAATCCCCCAACACAACAAAAACTGCTCCAATGATGAATCACAAATATGCTTAGAAACCACTGGAAAAGTAGAAAGTCTTAGTAAAGAAATGGAAGAGCCGGGCGCGGTGGCTCAAGCCTGTAATCCCAGCACTTAGGGAGGCTGAGACAGGAGAAT
>CM053406.1:119145066-119179325 GCA_028644305.1 Xerus rutilus | reverse complement strand
AAAAAAAAAAAAGAAAGAAAATTAGCCAAACATGAGTAAGATTAAGATCAGACTATAAAGTAGCAAACCACAAGACTGTAAAGAGACCTGATAGGTCAAGAGCCAAGCTCATGAAGTGCACTGAACCAGAGGCCTCCTTCCCCCGGATGCATTATGCATCCAGGAAGCTTAGAGGGCCTAGTCAGTATTGGCAAGTTGGAGGAAATGTGGTTTGAGCTGAAGGAGAAATTCCCAATGTAACTTGTGAAGTTGAAATCATATGTCCTAATGGGCATATTTCAGGACCTGATTAGTAGTTTCCTTACCGTTTGAGTATTTTTTCATGTTATGTAACATTCTTATACAGTCTTATTTTTGAAAACTGTTAGATATACGTAACATTATGGATGGGGCATAATTTATTCTCTACTTTGTACCTATATACATTGTTTTACATGCTTTTGCTGTTCTGTGTAGTGTAACTGGGAACATCACTATGTATCAACATCTCAGATTTAATTCCTCAGAGTCAAGAACTACTGAATGAAGGAATTATTGCTTTTTGAAAACAGAATTTTATTATAAACATAATTTGTGTTTATTATATAAAATACAGTAAAAGTATAAAGTAGAAAATAAAATACTGCCTTACCATACAGATAATAATCCTTGCTAATATTTGCATGTCTTTTCCTATATCTTTTTTCCTGTATATATATTTAAATTTGTTTACACACACATAATTTTTACAGATTCATTCTTTGAAAACAATTGATATATAATATTCTATCTTATGATTATACTATAACCCATTTAATTATTTTCTTTGTTCTTTGGCAGTTAAATAATTCTTTTTTAATAATAGTTATCCATTTAATGATTAGATTTTGATATTAATGATATGTTAGATTTTGCTAGACACTGGAGATAGGGCCAAGACAGGTTTGGGGGTTTGATTTTGTTCTGTTTTGTTTCCTTCTGTGAGCTTCTTTAGAAATAATACTCAAATAACAGCTGTCTTGTCTTAACAGTTTCAGGGGAGAAGTACAGGATGCTGTGAAAGTCTCTTAACAGGAAGATGTAGGATGACTCTCTTCAGGAAATGTGATTTCATTGATACCTGACAGATGAGCAATCTCTAGGCAGGCAAGAGGTTGGCAGGATAAAGTTGGATCATGAGATAGGGGTGACTACATGCCCCAGTGAGTCTATGGTAAATGAAAAAGAAGGCTTAGAATGAATGTTGTATTCTCACACCTGGATTTCCCAGTAGGGATCTGCTGGCATTCTCAAAGCCAGCGAAGAGGAATCATTTGGATAAATAAATGTGGCCATGATAGCCACATGATGAGGCTAATCATAGCCACAACCAATAAATATGTTTTCCCATATTTTTTCTCATGTTATCCTTTCCAATCCTCTGATGGGATCATTATTATTTCCTTTTGCAGATGGAAGTTGAAGCCTAAGTAAGTTCCCCAAGATCATAGAGCTAATGAATTACAGAGCCAGAGTTCATGTAAGAAGACGGCCCATGCCCTTTGCACTGCCATTGTGGCTCATCTTCAGCACTGGCCTCACCCTTTCCCTTCCTCAGCCTTCATGCCTTTGTCTTGTCAGCCTCCCCATCCTTCCCTCCCTGTGCCTGTCCCATTGATGTATTTCTTTTCCTTGTGCTTCCTTTTGCTTGGCAGTGCCTTGCCTAACAGGGAAGATACCTGCGGGGTCAGTCTTAGGTGCTGAGATGAGGGCATCATCTATGTAGCCTCTCTATAAGATGGAGAAGGTTGCCTACCTGAGCTGTCCGCACCACGCCACTAGACAAGACTGTAAGCAACCCAGGCATTTTTAGAATGTCTGCTCCTGAAGGTACTTTTTAAACTCCTGCCTTCTAGCATTTGATTATGAAAAGCATCAAATAAGGTGCAAAGTTAAAAAGATTTTACAGTGTGTGCCCATATATCTTCCACCAGTACAATTTTACTCTGCTTACTTTATTACAAAGCTGTTATCTCCTACTCTATTAATCCACAGGTCTAATTTAGAGGTCAGGGAGGCAGAAAGGGTCATTCTGTGTTTCCCAGGCTGGCTTTGAACTCATGATTCTCTCCTGCCTCACCCTCCCAAGTTGCTGGAATTACAGATGTGGGTCACCACACCCAGCTATGTGATATGTTTTTTCATGCATTTCAAAGTAAATTGCAGATATTAGTACACATCCCCCTAAATACTTTAGCATGCATGCTACAAACTAAGGTTTAATATATTTATAGATTGTTCTTTTGGTGTAACATTTAACTGCAGCTCTTAAAAGGACAGTTGTCCCTTGGTATCCTTAGGAGACTGGTTTCAGGACCCCCTTAGATACCAAAATCCACAATGCTCAAGTCCCTTATATGAAATGGCATAGTATTTGCGTAGAAGCTACACACATCCTCCTGTGTACTTTAAAAAAATTTTTTTTGTAGTTATAGATGGACAGCATGACTTTGTTTGTTTCTATGTGTTGCTAAGGATGGAACCCAGTGTCTCACACATGCTAGGCAAGCACTCTGCCACTGAGCTACAGCCCCAGCCCCCTTCCCATGAGCTTTTAAATCATTCCTAGGTTACTTATGATACCTAATATAATGTAAATGCTACGAAAATAGTTGTTATATTCTGTTGTTCAGGGAATAACGACAAGGAGAAATGCCTGCACATGTTCAGTACAGATGCAGTGTTTTTTTAGAGTATTTCCTATTGGCAGTTGGTTAAATCCACCAATGCAGAACCCATGGATATGGGGGAACTACTGTATATTTGCTGAGTATCCACAAAGGTATGTGTGTGTGCATATCTAACCCCCATTGATATAATAGATTACCGTCACCCCAGAAAGTTCCCACATGCCCCATCCCACTCACTCCTCACCTTGCCCCAGGCAACCAGAACACTTTTTCCACCATAGATTAGTTTTGACTATTCTAGAACATTAATGGGAATTATAAAGTGCCTGTTCTTTTATAGTCATCATTCACTCAGCATTGTGTTTTTCCATTTCATCTATGCTGTTTTTTGTATTAGTAGTTCAGCTCCTTTTTATTGCTGAGTAACAGTACTTTGTGTGACTATAGCACAGCTTGTTTACTGCTCTCCTTTTAGTGGAAAGCATTTTCCACTTTGAGGCTATTATGAATAATGCTTCTCTGAACATTGCACAGGTCCGTTTGGACACACGTGTTCTTTCCTTTTGGGAGTGGAATTGCTGGGTCATAGTATATAAGTGTGTGTTTAATTTTTATAGGAAGCTACCAGACCTTTTTCTGAAATGGTTATATCAATTTATACTTGTATCAATGTGTGAGAATTCCAGTTGTGTCACATCTTTACCAGTATTTGGCACTGTTGGTATTTTTAATTTTGGATGTTCTACTTAGGTATATATTGGTATCAATTGTGACTCACTGTGGGATTTCATTCTTCATTTCAGTTTGGAGAAAATCAGTGAATATGAAGGGGTGAGGAAAAAAAGGAAGAAGGTCGAAGCAAATAGTTCCACTTTGAGATCTGGCACAGCGCAGCTAGTTACATTCTCTGCATCCTCTTTCTTTTTTGCATCTTCCTATCCTGAGTGCATTATTTTTTATATAATCTTCCAATTTTTACTTCCGTTCATAATTGCTTTCAATATATTTGTTTTCTAATGCTCTTCAATTGTTTAATTGCCCCAAATTCCTAGCTTACTTGGTGCCTAGTACTGCTGTTTATTTGTTGGACCTTTAGTGTCTGGCTCATAGTGAACTTTTTCTTTTGTGGTTTATAATTTTGGATAAGGGACTCCTATTAAATTAAGTGCTTGCTTTGTTTTATGGGGGTCCTCCCTGGGCTGATTGTGAGGGTATTTGTTGGCTTTGGCTGTCTTCTTAGTTTGGGAGATACCAGCCTAAAGAAGATGGTCAGGATCCTCTAAATTCAAAGCCCAAATTTGGAGACACACCCAAGGTTATGAATTCACACAGAGACTTTTTTTTTTAACACCTCATGCTTAGTCCTGGACATGTGTATTCATTGACTAGTGGGCTGCTTTTTTTCCTAGCCTGTCCTTCCATTTAGGACTAGCACACTTTGGAGAATCAGATTAAGGTGGGTCTTTATTCCAGTCCTCTTTTCTGGCATGCCCCCATCTCAGCTCTCCTTGGTGGGGTTTAAACCCCAATGTCTGGTTGGCAAGGTTGACAGTGCCCTGCAAGGTCACCATGTTGGCAGTGCCTCTCATCCTGTGCCCAGTTTGTTTTCTGTCCCTGAAATTCTTTTTCCTTTCCACTGAGCTCAGCTATCATTGGAGTGGATGTTTGACATCTGCTGTCCAATATGTAGAGGTCCTTTTTAGCAGGAAGTTTTAAATTTTTTTCTAATGCTCCATATTGCCAGAAAATGACACATCTGAAGGAAGAAAAGTTAGTCTTCTGTGATTCTTTGAAAAACAACTCATTTTAGAGATTATGTCTATCCTCAAAAAAAAAAAAAAAAATCAAAAGGCCCACCAAGCATGGGTTTTTTTTTTTAATCATGATCTTTTTGCTCTGAGACATTCTCTGTTTTATTTATAGGGTCCAGCATTGAGAAATAAACAAAAGTGGTGTATTTGGGGATATTCTGAGTATTCAGAAGGCAACCAGACATGTCCTTGGATGACATTAAGATGAAATCCAGCGACCTCCTGAAGAAGGAAGATCTAGACAGTGGAGGCTTTGGGAAGGTGTCCTTGTGTTTTCACAGAACCCATGGATTCGTGATCCTGAAAAAGGTGTACACAGGGCCCAATCGCACTGAGTGAGTTGGAAGCAGAGGTGGGTGGGCCACACTCCCTACTGACCACAGAAAGTGGTTATCATGGACAGGACAGGTTTCAGGATGAGGCAAAAAGTCTTGGTACACCAGGCTATGTCAGAGGTAATGGTAACTCTTACTATTTTCATTATCTCTAGTGAGGATTCTGAGACTAGGTAGTGAAAAACTAGGACATAATAGAAGAGAAATGCAGGGGAAGGAAGTCCAGAAAGAGAAGATGAGGGAGGCAATGGATATGTAAGGTATTTAGTCAGCTTTCTGTTGCTGTGACAATGTACCCCAACTCAAAGAAGGAAAGATTTATTGTGGTTTTAGAGGGCTCAGTCCAAGGGCAGCTGGCAGTTGCTTTGAACCTGAGACAAGGCAGAAAGGAGCATGTGGTGGAGGATGCTGCTTGCCTCATGGCAGCTGAGGAAGCAGAGGGAGAGAGGGAGAGAGAAAGGAAGGGCCCAGGGATGAATACACCCTTTAGAGGCAAGCCCCCAGTAATGCACCTCTTCCAACTAGGCTCCATCTCTTAAACTTTAAATAGCACCACCAGCTTCAATACATGAGCTTTTGAGGCTCATTCTAAACCCAGACTGTAACAGGAAGTATCAGTGAAAGTAGACTTACTTGTTTGCTTCATGTTTAGGGTAAGGACCAACCCTAAATATTAAAAGAAAAAAAAAGGCCATTTATGAAAAGTGCCAAAAAGCCTATTTTTAAATAAATCAGTGCTGTGGTTTTTACCTCTTTCTCCTTTTCAAATAGTTATATGAGAGAGGCCCCTTCTTTTTATTTGGCCATGTTGCTGCTGTTTATGCACTTTTTGTTCATTGATTTACATGTCTTGAACACCCACTGCCAGTTGCTGAGAAGGAGGGATGCAAAGATGAAAGAGAAGCCTCTCTGCTTTGTAGGGTTTGTGGTCTGTGTCTGAAAGAGATCAGTACAGTCCCAAATGTGACGGAAGTGTGTGAGATGTGACACATTACAGGCACAGAAATGCATACATTCCTGGGTGCCGAGGGAGAAGGAGCCAGCTCTGCCCTGCCCTCAACATGGCATCTTTCCTGCTCACAGGTACAATGAGTCGCTCCTTGAGGAGGGGAAGATGATGCACAGACTGAAGCACAGGCGGGTGGTGAAGCTCCTCGGCCTCATCATAGAACAAGGGAACTACTCCCTAGTGATGGAGTACATGGAGAAGGGCAACCTGATGCAGGTGCTCAAAGCCCAGGTAGAAGACATTTTATGGTGTGGTGGGTGCTGGCCGTTATGGCTACCCCTGGGGTGTTCATTTATGGCTCTGTGGTCTAAAATAGTACCTTGGTGAATTGCCTCGTTTGGATTATCTAAAGTCAGTTCCTCATGTAGCTCTTCCTTGCCATTCCACACACACAAAGTTGTCTTTCCTTCTTCGCAAGCCACCTATAGACCTCTGTGTCACCACTTGAAAGGTCCTCTCTGTGTCTTGCTACCGTAGTTGACTTTTTACTCTACCTGCCAGCCCTTCCATGACCCACACTTCAGAGAGGCCTGTCTTTGGAAGCACATGGTCTGATGCGGGGCATTTGTATTACAGGTAACAAATATGGGTTGATTGATGAAAGCATATACACTCTTGTGACAATAGAGAAGATGGAATGGTAGCAATTGCACTTTGATACTATTTAAGAAGCCTTTATTATAGGTTAAATATAGAACATAAGCCACAACAACATTGGATAAGATTTAAAACAAGAAAATAAAACTTGTTTATTACCAAAAACCAAATAATTCTAAAATATTTTTGAAAATATGTCACTATTAAGATCAAGCTCTTATACTAGCTTCTGAGTAATGCATAGCAAATATGATTCAGGCAAGTAAAGGAAGGCAGGTAAGTAGTGGTGTTTTTATAAACACACCCATAGTCTGCTGGGGAACAGAGGAGAAGCCCCCACCCCAACCTGGGATAGATGAGAAAGGATTCTAGTCTGAAGGACAGATAGAAGCTTTGAAGCAGACAATTAGGGAATAAGTGTTCCAGGCAGAGAGAATGGCATGTGCAAAGGAAAAGGATGCCATATCTGCAGAACTGCAGATCAGCCAGTTTGGCCAAAGTGTACATGACATGTGAGGAATAGCAGGATGTGGCTGCCTTTATGGCAAATATTTTTCTCCTTTTCCATCTTCTACCCCCACCTCATAACTGCCAAGTCAATAGACCTCTCTCAAAAATAGAAATACCTGTGGGAAGGATAAAAGGTATCACTTAAACATATTGTATTGTCCTTTGATCAGATTGCTGTCCTTCTCCAAACTAGGTAAGATGGACTGCATGAAGGAAGTAGGCATTTTGATTGGGAGATAAGTCATTTGGGACAGGAGGCATTTTGCAGGATCAGGCACAGATAAGGTGTACCAGTCGAAGCTCAGGAAGAAAGTTAGGAGGACCCAAGAGAGAAGCAGGAGAGGGGTAGGCAGGAAAGCAACTTTGCTTGCTGCGAACTGTTTTCTAAACCCAAAAGTATACCAAAGAAGAAGGAAACAGATGTTTTCTGCCGCTTTGGTGTGATGGTGACCCAGCTATTGATGCTGTAGTTCAGCTACATTATGTGATAAATATGGTTTGAGGGGTAGATATTGAAATCTAATTGTCATATAAATATTTTTCCTATTAACCAACAACCAGTGTACATAATTTTTCAGCATTAAGCAAAACTAAAATTCAGCTACTAAAATGAAACTAGAATTGTTTATACTAACATTGATGTTGATATAACTAGAATATAAGTAGGAGTGACCTGAGATTCTACAAACACCTAAAGTGTCAGATACCAGTTCACCAAATAAATATTAATTCACGTAAGCCAAGTTTTAGAAATCATATGTATTGCACAGATTTTTACATGGTTGTAATCAGTGCAAACATGTTTCCTTGTATTCTTTTTTTTTTTTTCCCTCTTAACATTATTTCACATGCACATTTCCTTGGCATTTTTCAGGTAGTCAGGCAGATAACAGTATTGCAATACATGTATATGCCATAGAAAATGTTTGTACATTTGTTATTAATTCAGATGTTCTCGTCATCATTTTAAGTACTAAAAATACAATCCTAAATAATAATAATAATGTGACTTCGTTCACAAGGAACATAATCTACCGTGTTTTTGTATGCTACCAAATTGACATTAAATTTTTGTTATTAGACTAACAAAATATGACATCAATACCTTTTCTCCTCTGGAATGAAATCTTTCTTGAAAGGGAACTTGAGTCACAGTGACAACAGCACTGCAGAGCATCTGGTGGGAGGAAGCCTGGTGACTCTGTTCTCAGGTTTAGTGCCACCACTCTTTAGTGGAATAGTTGCTCTGGTCTGTTTGATTACCTTTCCATTTCATAGACTTACTATCACTTGTTTTAGATCAGTATCCCACTTTCTGTCAAAGGAAGGATAATTGTGGAGACCATTGAAGGCATGTGTTACTTACATGAAGAAGGTGTGATACACAAGGACCTGAAGCCTGAAAATATCCTTGTTGATGATAATTTTCACATTAAGGTAAACCATAAGCAATAGACTTCTACAGGGTTGGGTAATTTGGGTTGAGTAATTTCAGTTGTAATTTTCCACTGTAAATCCATTCTTGCAGATGGAAAAATAAAATTGATTTTATAAAAATTAAGGTGAGCCGAGCGCAGTCGCGCATGCCTGTAATCCCAGCACTTTGAGAGGCTGAGACGGGAGAATCGCAAGTTCAAAGCCAGCCTCAGCAACAGTGAGACACTAAGCAACTCAGTGAGACCCTGTCTTTAAATAAAACACAAAATAGGGCTGGGGATGTGGCTCAGTGGTTGAGTACCCCTGAGTTCAATCTCTGGTACCAAAAAAAAAATTAAGGTGAAAGTAGAAAAATTTAAATAAGCTAAATTTCAAAGTAGAAAATTTTGATGCCCAAGTGGCCATTTTGCTGCTGATAAAGGAAAACCTGGCTCAGCATATAACTGGTGATGGTGCGGCTATAAGGCTTTACCAGGGATTGAAAGGATACATGCAGATTTGATGGGCTTGGGAGATAACTGTAAGGATGTGACTGATGTCACTTTGGGAGTAGTGCAGTTGAATGGAGTAGGATAGAAAACCACTTTCCTAGGTTTTGCTTTCTTCCTCTGTTAGGTTTTGAGATGGAAACTTTCAAGGGTTGCTCCCTTCACTATTGAATGGGCCATCTGCCCCATCATTTTTCCAGGGAATCTGTGTGATGAGATTCTTCTCCTCTGGAAATGCAGGGGAATCTAGAGCGGTGCGTGTGGAAAATTATTAGAACTTCGATATGGTTAGGAGTCAGATCTGCAGCAAATTGACCATTTGGGTATCAAAAACCTCTGTTCTGAAATACAGCTGATTTAATTTTTAAATTTTTTGTTTGTTTACATCTGCATTTCCAAAAAGAAATTAATTTCCTTTTGAAAATACTCTTTCCATTGTAGTAAAGGGAACCAGGAAAAGAGACCCTTCTTTTATCCATTCAAGGGCAAGATTTAACTAGGGTAGCAACATATCGAGTTGTTTTTGGCAGCTGGGATCTAAGTGCAAGAACCTGGAAGAGGGGCTGAGATTGTAGCTCAGTGGTAGAGGGTTTTCCTAGCACGTGAAAGGCCCTGGGTTCAATTCCCAGAACCACACCAAAGCAAAACAAAGAACCTGAAAGGGGAAGGAACATTAGGGGAAGAACTCAGGACCTGCCTACAAGATTCTATTCTAATCCTTTGTTCAAATCTTGGACAGATTTTTATTCTAATATCTTTAAATTTTCTTTCTTTAAATTAATAGCCTTTCTCTTATGGGTTAAAATCTGTGAGTTTTAGATAATCACATGTCATCATTCACCCCGAAATGCTTGCTTGGATTCCTAGAGACAAAAGTGGAACTGTCACTTTTCATAGTTTATTCTGTCATTTTGGCTTGCCACTTCCTCCTTTTCTCTGTGTCTGAGTTTGGTATTTTTCTCTGATTTTCTGCCTGTTTTTTTTTTTCCTCCTCCTCCTTCCCATATCGTCTTTTCTTAGGTTCAGGTTCCCAACTCAAAACAAGATCATAGTCTTTATGCTCACTGTGTCTTTGTCTGCGGAAACTTGCATCCAATGGGCCTCTGGACGCCATTTGGGGAGATAGAAGGTGTAGTACTTATTCTCCGTCAGCTACATAAATCTGCTGAGAAGAAAGTAATGTTTTTCCACCCAGCCCTAGAAATAACCGAAAAATATGCAGAATAAACCCGATTTTTGTTATTGTCATGTCAGAAATGCTTCTGCTTTCCCCCCTCTCTTTTATTGTATAATAATTAAGATACCAGAATTTCATGTGAATATGTCTTGGGGGATATTTTGCATGTCAGTGAGGAAACATGTTTCTTTTTATCTGTTCAGAAGCTATTTTAAACCTGCCCAATGTAACTATTTCTGTACTTCACATCTGTTAGATAAATCCCAAATTTAAAGCCAAATCTGGTTTGCTTATAGACTTCACAGAGTGATTACGTTGGTTTGATCTTTTGCAGATAGCTGACCTTGGTGTCGCTTCCTTTAAGACGTGGAGCAAACTGAGTAAAGAGGAACACAATGAGCAAAGGAAACTGAACAGCACCTCTGTGAACAATGGCGGCACCCTCTGCTACATGGCCCCTGAGCACCTGAATAACGTCAATGCAAAACCCACAGAGAAGTCCGATGTGTACAGCTTTGGCATAGTTCTTTGGGCAATATTTGCAAATAAGGAGCCATATGAGAGTAAGACATTTGTAGAGGGGTAGGATTTTTGTATTAATCTAAATGATTACATGAAATAATGGCCTTCAAGGAAGTCAGTTAAGATTTATAATTGTTCATTCAATGGCAGTCTGACCACTTGACTATGAGTTCCATAGTGCCACATCTGATTTAGTCATTGCCATTTCCTCAACATCTACACGCATAGTGCCTAGAACATAGTAGGTACTTAGTAAATTTGTGTTCAGTAAATGAGTAATCCCATTTTAGGAATCATACATCTCAGATGAATAGGCACCCTGATATTGTATCTAACCTTTGGAAGTGCTGTAAGATTTCTGGACTCTTCCTGGATAGGAAACTTGCTTATTTCTGCTTATAAGGATTTAGCTCTTCATACTATGTGGCAAATATTTCATACTAACACTCATTCACTTAGCCCTTCATTCAGGAAATAATTTTTTTCCAGTACTTACTGTGGGCACTTTAGTCAGCATTAAGAATATAAAGATGAGTAAATCATGGTTCATGCAGGAGAACAGATAGTTAAGCAGTCATTCTTCCCATTGAAGTATATAAACTATTGGACATTTTCCTACATATTCCTTCTGGGTGATTATCAACTTCTATGGTTTAATATTGTTTCTTTGCTGATGCCACTGAAATGTGTCTATCTCTGGCCCTTGCCTGGACATCCACCTCCCCGTTAGATCCATTGTATACACCAGAGGAACTTCCAAAGCAGCATTCCCACAAAGAGATCCACAGTTTGTAAGTTCTTTCTCTGTAGTTCACCCCAGCATGGCTCCTCTTTGTATATTGTATATTCAGAAAATGACATCACTGTCATTGATGACTAGCTCACTAGCAACCTTAGTCATCTCAGATTCAAACTTGTCTCTTATCTCCCACATACAGGAAGATCTCGAGAGCTATAAATTTGAGGGGTGTGTGTGTGTGTGTGTGTGTGTTGTATACACACACATGCATATGCAGACACACGAATCAAGATACATCTTTAATCTATTTCTTTCTGTCACTATTAGCTTCTAGTTCAGACCCCTCCTTGTTTCAGCTATAGGGTCCTGTGCTGTCCACCATTCACATAGAAGCCAAAATGGTTATCCTAAAAGGCAAATACAACCATTTTATTCTCCTATTTAAAATCCTTCCAAGGGCTGGGGATATAGTTCAGTTGGTATAGTGCTTGCCTCGCATACACAAGGCCTTGGGTTTGATCCCCAGCGCCACAAAAAATTTTAAAAAATTTTAAATAAAAAAAAAATCCTTCCAAGATTCCTCCTGGCCTTTAGGATAAAGTTCAGATTCCTCAGTGTGGAATATGACGCCCTTTATAATCTGACCTTTGCTGCTTCATCCTTTGTCAGTATGCGCAGTTTTACCAAAGTAGTAATTTCTGGGCTGCATTATGATTTTTGTTAACTCACCCCCCACCCGCCCTACTCTCTTCATTATCTTTTTCTGGCCTAGAATCCTCCTCTCTAAATGGGTCCTCCTTCCCCATTTACCTAGATAACTCCTGCTTATTTTTCTGGACTGAGCAGAACCTCAGACCTTCTATTCTAGTCATGATTGTGTTACCAGAGCCTCTTGTACTTCTAGAATATCAACTATAACTCCGTTTTTTAAGCCACTTTCATTAAACTGAGTTTCTTAAAGGCAAGGGCTGTCCTGTGTTTATGTTTGTATTAAAATCTGGGAACTGCCATTGGCTATATTTGTTTTACCAGAAAGCAGCTTTGTTTTGAATTTCATCTTCTGTCTGCAGAAATTAAAATGTTGTTTGATCATCTCTATAGTGGAGTATGTCAGCTTGTCACATGGCCATTCCACCTCTACAGGACAAGGCTGCTATGCTAAAAGTTTACTAGGCAGAGACAAATTAGTAGTACTGTCCAAGTTCTGTCATCTTCTTGCTTGAGAGCAAGACCCAAAGGTTTCAACCAATGATGATCTTTGTCTTATAGATGCCATCTGTGCAGAGCAACTTTTAATATGCATAAAATCTGGAAACAGGCCAAATGTGGAAGACATCATTGAGCACTGCCCAAAGGAGATCATCAGCCTCATGGAGCTCTGCTGGGAGACAAACCCAGAAGATCGACCAACATTTCCTAGTAAGAGCATCTTTTATGATTATGCAGGATATATTCCACATGATGATTCTCCTAAGATAATGTAAGGAATGTGGTTTGAGTCTTTAGAAAACCAACTTCCACTTGTAGTTTTGAACTGACTTCCTAGAATGGATATTCTTGAAAAGTTTGGTAGCATTCTCGCATGAAATCTTCTGGACCTAGAGAATTTTGTGTTTGGGGTGGAGGCATAGTTTTCAAATTATGAAGTTGATTTTCTTAATAGTTTAAGGACTGTTTAAGAAGGTCTATGTCATATTGGGGTAGTTGTGGTAATTTATATTTTTTGAGCAAGTGGCTCATTTCATCTAAATTATCAAGTTTATGTATAAAGTTGATTTTAATATCCTTTATATTTTTGATATCTTCATGGTCTATCAATAACTCTTACTTCATTCCAGATATTAGTAATTCATGTCTTCTTTTTTTCATTCCTACTAAATTTTTATTTTATTGATCTTTTCAATATCAGTTTTGGCTTCATTAATTTGTTATTTTTCTGTCTTCTAATTCATTTTCTGATTCATTAATTTCTGATCTTTTTTATTTTTTTCCTTATGCTCAGTTTGTATTTATTTTGCTCTTCATTTTGTTAAGTTCTTGAGATTATTGATTTGAGACCATTTTCTCTTTTCTAATGTGTACATTGATTGCTATAAATTTCCCTCTCAATGCTTTTAGTTGTGTCTCACAATTTTTGATATGTATTTTCATTTTTTTTTCATTTATTATCTTGAGACTTTCTCTTTGACTCATGTGTTATTTAGGTGTGAGTTGTTTAGTCTCTTAAGAATTTGGAGGTTTTCTTGTCATCTCCCCATTACTGGTTTCTGGCTTGATTCCATGTGGTCAGAGAACACATTCGGTGTGTTTTAGTACTCTCAAATTTGTTCAGATTTGTTTTGTGACCCAGGCTGTGGTCTGTCTTAGTATATGTTCTGTGAGCACTTGAGAATACTTCTTGAGTATTCTTTTCATGTTGAGTAGAATGGTCTTTAAATCTTAGTTAAATTCTTTTGGTTGATTGTGTTGTGTTCTTTGTCTTTGATGATTTCCTCTCTACTGGTTCTTTGAATATTAAGAGGGGTATTCAAGTTTCCAACTATAATTGTGAATTTGTGTTCTGTCATTCTTTGCTTTTCATATTTTACATTACAATTGTTATGTCTTTTAGTGGGTTGATCGTTTTATCATTTTATAAATCCCTTTCTTATGTCTGTTAATTTTGTTTGCTCTAAAGTCTACTTTATTGGAGATTAATATAGCCATTCTGCTTTCCTTTAATTAATATATCTTTTCCCCTCCTTTCTCTTTAAGATACGTATGTCATTACATGTCAAGTGAGTTTTCTTCTGACTTATTATAGTGGGGTCATGTTTTTTTAAGAGTCTTTTTCTAATTAGTGTATTTAGATCAATATCTATCTTTTAATTGATGTGTTTAGATCATTCACATTTAATGTAATCAGTGGTATGTTAGGGCTCAAGTCTACTGTTTCATTTTGTCATCCATTTGTTTATGCTTTTCATTACTGTTTTTCATGTTAGTCAACTTTCCATTACTATAACAAAATATCTGAGACAATCAACTTATTAGGAAAAGGTTTATTTTGGCTCACAGTTTTACAGGTTTCAGCTTCTGGTTGGTTTGCCCCTTTGTTTTGGGGCCTGTGACAAGGCAGCACAATCTTGGCAGGCAACACCAGGCATCGCAAAACTGTTCACCTCATAGCTGGGATTCACAAGACAGTGGAGAAGTAGGAGCCAGGGTTCTAATATTCCCTTCACAGATGTGCCCCCAGTGACCTAACTTGCTTCCACTAGGCCTCACCTGCTACAGGCTTTATATCTCCCCAAACCACCACAGCTCAAGGACTGAGCCTTTAACAAATGGACCTTGGGGGACATACAGGATCTAAAGTACAGTATTTTTCCTGCCTTCTGGGGAATTTTTGACACTTTCTAGAATTCCACTTTGATTCATTTATAGTGTTTTTATTGTATTTCTATGTGTGGTTTTTTTAAATGGCTACTCTAGGTATTACATTATCTATATATAATGTATCAGTTTACTGATGGTGTCATTTTACCAGTTTGAGTGCAGCGTAGGAATCTTAATATCCCTTTCTCCTATACATGATCTTGAATATTTCCCTTACATGTTTAGAATACAACATCAGGTAGCGCTATAGTTTTGCTTCAATTGTCATAATTTAGAAAACTCAAAAGGAAAAGGAAAGCTTATTGTACTTACCCATTGTTTTGATTATTGTGTTGTTGTGTCCCTTTTCTGATACCAAATGTGTCATCAACTGGGTATCCTAAAATTCAATTCAGTTCTGACACTGACTACACATAGCTCTCATCAGACTCCACAGGTTTAAGAGCTTAGTCCCATATGACTGCTCACTTCACATACCAGCTACAAATATGGTACCCAGGCTGTCCACACTATTGCCCAAATGACTGCAAATTCAGGTGTTTTCATGACCTCCACCTTAGGTATGGTAAAATCGTTAGGAAGACCCACAGAACTTAGGAAAATTCTTACTTTTACTGTGTATTAAACTCAAACACCCAAATGGAAGAGGTGTATAAACCAAGGTATGGTAGGGTGTATATGTGTGTGGACCTTCATTACTCTCTTCAGGCACACCACCCTTCCAGTTCTTCTGTATATTCATCAACCTAGAAACTATTTGAACCCCATCATTTGTGATTCTCATAGAACTTTTATTATGTAGGCATGATCGCATAAATTGTTATCATTAGTGATTGAACTTAATCTCATCCCTCTCCTCTTCTTGCTTATTACTTTAGGAGATTCTAAGTATTTTAGGAACTGCCTGTCATGAACCAAATCAGGGACAAGACCAAATATTTATTTTTTATTATACTATGTGGATATTTCCTGGTTTTTCAAGGTGTAATCTTTTATCACTTGCTGTCCAGAGAACTTACTGAAGCTATTCTCATAGGGTAACAAATTTTCTTTTCCTCTGAGGTCTGAATCTTCCCATGATTTTTTTTTTAATATTTTTTTCAGTTGTAGATGGACACAATATCTTTATTTTATTAATTTTTATGTGGTGCTGAGGATTGAACCCAGTGCCTCACACATGCAAGGCAAGCGCTCTACCACTGAGCCACAATCCCAGCCCCTGCCCATGACTTTTTGATGGATATTTTTGCTGGGTATAGGATTCTGGGCTGACAATTCTTTTCTTTTCATACTTGAAAAATATTGTAGCCTCCATAGTTTCAATTGAAAATCATGTCTTTCTAATTGTGTTAGAAAGTTTTTTTTTTAAAGGTATTATTTTCCCTTGTATTTATTTTTCTCTGCCTGCTTTCAAGATCTTGTCTTTGTCTTTATTTTCCAAATGGTTAGTTACATTTTTCTTGGTGTGGATTTATTTGAGTTTTTTCAGTTCTAGTTTTGCTTAGCTTCTTATATGTTTATGTCTAGACATAATTGGGAATCTTTCAGTCATTATTTTTTGACTGCTTTTTTCAACTGTACTCTCTTTCTACTGTGCTTTTTGAACTCTGATAACATAAAAACTCAATCTTTTGTTATAGTGCTGCAGGTCCCTGAGTGTCTACATTTTTTCCCCTCAGTTAATTTCCTCTTTCTTATTAAGATTGGGCAGTTCTATCATTCTGTCTTCCAGTTAACTGCTTTTTCTCTGTCACCTCCATTTTCCTTTTAAGTCCATCTACTGAGCTTATATTTTGCTGTGTGTGTGGATGTGTGCGTGCCTACACATGCTGGGGACTGAACCCAGAATCTTCAGTATGCTAAGCATGTACTCTCCCCCCACTCCCATCCTGTCTTTCTTTGCTGAGACTTTCTGTTCTTCTATTTGTTTCAAGCAGGTTCAGAATTCCTCATTGAACTATTTTTATTATGGCTGTTTTAAAAATATTTGCCAGTTGTACTGACATCTCCATGTTGGAATCTGTTGCCTTTTCTTACTCCAGTTTAGAATTTTTCTGGTTCTTAGTGTAATGTGTGATTTCCCTGAAGCATATACATTTTATTCCTACATCATAAGATTCTGCATATTCTTTAAGCCTTCTGTTTTAGCTGATTTTTTTTCTGACACTGCTTTGGCAGGGGAACAGTGGTTGCCATCTTGCTAATACTAGGTAGAGGTAAAAGTCCAAGTTCTCTGCTCAGACCCTGTTGACACCCAAATCAGAGTCTTCTTTACACTGTTGGCCAGAGACAGGAGTTGTGGCAGAGTCTACATGGTCTCCACAGCCACTGCAGTGGAAGTATATCATCACTATTGGACAACAGTGGAAGTCTTAGGTCTTTGACAGGCTTCCTCTGATACCCAACAAGGAGTGGAAGAGGCATTTTGGTATGGCCATGTGTGGTACAAGTCCAGGTGACCCTTGTGGTCTATGGACACCAAGAGAATGGAGGGGCTCATTATCAGCTGGGCAGCATAGTCCTATCTTCCTATTTGACCTCTCTAATCTCACCCTGGTAGGAGTACTGGGGTGCCTTGTTACTATTCCTCAAGATTGCAAGTGAGGCTTTCTACTTGGCCTTAGCTCATGTGAGTGGAAGTGGAACTATAGATTTTTCCTATAGTCATTGGCTGGCAGAGTGATTATTGATCAAACATTTTCTATCGGTAGGCTACACCTTGCTTAGTGCTGTGTCTAGAAAGATTAGGCTGTTGCTGCTGCTGTTATTGTCTGTGTGCCTGTTGATGTTTCTTGGTTGATGTTGATGGTGATGTTGATGTTTCTTTCAGCTCCAGCTGTTATTTATGAACAGAGAAAATCCAGGAAACTTACTACCATGTATGTTTTCTCAGCCCTGAGGTTGGAATGCCTTTCTTTCTCCTTCTAAAGGATCCTTACATTCATTTTATGCATAATATCTAAAGAGTTTTGTTGTAGTTTGCAGGATGAATAAGGAAAGGTATGTCCATTCCATTTTCCAAGAACCAAAAGTTTTCCTTTTTCTTTTATGGATAACAGTTCTAACCCTTTATACCCAATCCTTATTCTGAGTATCCCATTCTATCACTAATCTGATGCTAGAGGGATAGAAACAGAGTTCACTCATCCTTGTCCACTTGTAAGTTAACTCACACCATTAGGGCTTTTTTTTGCTTTTTGCCGCAGCCAGAGCAAATATACACTTTGAGGCAGAAGCCCTTGGTTTCCAGTGTTTTCTAACCCTTCTTCTGTCTGCTGGTATTTTAGTCTTGTTAGTCTCTTCATCAGAGTAAGTAATTTGGAATTAAAATTTTTATCTTACTGCTTTGTCCACAGATGGAGGTAAGAATTTCAAAGACAATAGATTGCTAATATTTTAATTTTATTTTAAAAAATACTGAAGAAATTTAAAGGACTATTTTTTTCACATAGGCATTGAAGAAAAATTTAGGCCTTTTTATGTAAGTCAGTTTGAAGAATATATAGAAGAGGATGTGGAGAGTTTAAAGGTAGGTAATGTAGCAGATACTCAAAATATTAACATGTCAATGTATATATTATCAGTCATGAAAACCAAAGCAGTATAATTTGTTACTGAGATCTGAAGTAAACTAGCTTGGCGAACACATAAAACAAAATTAACAATTGTATGCAAATATCATTATGTTAGCAAACTAGACTCATTCCTCCATTAAAACTTATTAAATGAGAGAAAATACTTATAGCAATATGAAAACAAAAACAATGTCACTGGAAAATAAGTGGATCATTTTGAGTAATTCTTATGAAACAGACAGTAGGATTATATATGCTAAGATATGAAAGAGAGTAAAAAATAATAACCTAAAACATAATGCTGAGGAAGTACTAGAGGCACAAATGGACATTGATAAGTAGTCATTTGGGAATCACATTTATGCTATCTAAAAGAGTTGGCTCCTCCCTATGCTTCCTTGTACTTAGTGACAAAAGGCAGTGGCATCCAAGGCCGAAGCCATCATTTTGATGTCCAGGGTCAGAGAGGTATGTCAAAACTCAATTATCTGCTAACCAACTAGGAGGAACAGAGACCTCCCTCAATTTTACACTCAGGAATCAAACTACTACCATCACCCAAAGTCATGAAAAGAAGACTTCAAAAAATAAACCAGGCAAGCAAATAGAGATTTCAGAATTAAAAAAAAAAAAAAAATCAGGCAAGAATTGCCAGCCTTTTGAGCGATCCCTATACTATAAAAGAGATGTAGCCAATGCAAAGCAAGAAGTATCAAAAAGACAAAGATAAACCTTAAGGCAAATAAGCATTACCTCAAACCATCAGGAAGATTTCATAATGCTCCCAAGAAGAGGCTCCAGAGAGGGGACCCCAAGTAGAGACTCTGGAGAGAGAGGCCCTAGAGGAGGATGAAGATATTGTGAGCCCTTTGCCTGTGGAAAGTGAGACTCCCCAGTCCTGCCACCCCTAATCTGTCAGTTCTGATACTGAGGATGTGACCAAAGAACCATAATTGCTTAGAGTGCAAAAGACAGAATGACCTCTGCTCATGGTTCTTAACCCTGAGGGACCAGGTACTCACCCTGGCCAGCTGCTCTGAGGCCCCCAGAGTAGTGATTCTGAGCAAAGCCTTGGAATACTTGCAAGCCCTGGTGGGAGGTAAAAAGAAGAAGGCTACAGAGAAAAGGCAGCTCCAGTACCGGCAGTAGCAACTACAGAAAAGAATCACGCACCTCAGTGGGCTACTAACTGACTGAAAAGCCTGACTCTTCCGTCTTACAGTTTATTTTTTAACCTCCCTTTCCCCTTTAGTAATTTGCCCATTTTGGTTATGGTGACAGTCTAAACGGTAGATCCCAGAATGCATTGCAGCCAGTGCACACACAATAAGGGCTTACATTCTTGGAAACTTTGAAACCCAGCTCTCCCTCTTTCCTGACTAATGGGAATACTGTGTCCTCTCTGCACCTTTGGCTTCTCAGCAGACAGCTGAATGAGAAGCGTTGGGGTCTGCCTAGCTCACTAGCTCTGAAGAAAAGGTTGACAGATGTATGCAACAGGTGATGGGCGATGTGGGGGCTCCAGGCTGCATGAAATCTCAAACTCTGCAGGAGCTTTAGGCTAGGAAAGGATGCTCCCACTGGTGTCTCTAGGGGTGATGCAGGATAGCTGGGTCTAGATGCTCTCCCTGAAGCTTCTTTTTCCAGGAGACACCCAAGCTATCTTGGGTGAAGGCAAGCTCACAGACTTGAAGAACACTGACCATTACCTCACCGTCACTTTACCTGAGGAGTGCAAACCTTTAATATATATTATGTTAGGTGACACCCCACCCCACTGTGAATGCACAGACCCTGAGAACATTTAAAGAGCTTGGCCTCTTAGATTCTTTGTCTTAGAGCCCTTTGGGCCCTCTCCTCTGAGGGAGGGTCCTTTCTGTCCTTACAAGGAACTTTTATGGGCTCATTCTGCTTTTGTTATGCAAAGGGCTCTACGGTGCTCTTTCTCACAGGTCAGAAATATTTCCCCAAGAAACAGGGAAAGAGATCCTGGTTGGGGGGTTGGGGAAGGCTTGGAGTCCTGGCTCATGAACTTGTTCCCTGCCCAGGTGTTTTCCAAGGGGTATAGAGACTTGTCTTGGGATCTTTTCACAAGGCAGGTATTAGGCACCTCAGGAGGAAGCACTGGGTAACTCTTCCTCTTCCTACCTGCCTCTCATCTCAATCTTTGACTCTGTTTGAAGTTCTACTGGAACCCTGCAAATCTGTCATGCAAATCCAAGGAGCTTGCTGGCTCTGTAAGCACTAGCCTGGTTCTCTGCCAGTCTAACATGAGTCAGGTTCTGACACATGAGTCTGAGGTTCTGGGGAGAGCTGTTGAGACTCATCCAGTGCTCCAGGGTCTTAAAAGCACCTGCAGGAGCTCTGTCCACCATTATGGATTTTGCCCCAGTTGGACACTGTAGCTCCTAGTGGAATCCAGGTGCAGCCTCCAATCTTGGAAAGTCACCCGACCCAGCAGGTGTCATGTGGGCAAGCACAGGAACTCCTAAGCCCATCTTGGAAGAAGGACCAGCCCCTCTGTTGCCTTCTGGTTCTGGGTTTGGAAGTGAGAGAGCAGGGAAGGAAAGTACGATCTGTGGCTCTGTAAAACCAGCAAGATTTCTCAAAAAAAAAAAAAAAAAAGTATATACAGGCATATATCTCTGTATATGTATGTCTATATATTGTGAAGAAGTTTTTGCTAATCATCTTAAAATTTAGGTAAAATATACAAATTTCTAGGGGAAAATATTTAAAAACTGACTCAAATGATTCATATAGAGGTAAAAAAACATAAATTATTCCTATAACCATTAAAGGATATTGAGTCAGTAATGAAAAATTTTTCTGTAGAGAATATCTCATAAATTGCTTTGTCAGTGTTTTCTTTCAAATAGTCATAGACAGATTTTTCTAGATAATAGAGATGGGAATACTCTCCCAAGAGAGTTATATGCTAATATAACTTATTTTGTTAGTATAACTTTGATTTCCAAACCTGGAAAAGGTATAAGAAAGGAAGATTATGGAGCTGGGGTTGTGGCTCAGTGGTATAGCACTTGACTCACATTTGTGAGGCACTGAGTTCAATTCTCAGCACCGCATATAAATAAATGAATAAAATAAAGGTTCATCAACAACTAAAAAAATATTTTTAAAAAATGAAAGGAAAATTACAGGCCAGTTTAACTTAACAGTATAAATGCAAACATCCCAGTGGCTCAGGGGGCTGAGGCAGGAGGATCTCTAGTTGAAAGCCAGCCTCGGAAATTTAGCGAGGCTATAAGCAACTCAGTGAGACCCTATCTCTCAATAAAGTACAAAAAGGGTTAGGGCTGTTGCTCAATGTTTAAGTGCCTCTGGGTTCAGTCCCCGGTATCAAAAAATAAAGCAGAAATCCAAAATATCAACAACTTGAGTCTATCAATAGACCAAAAAAAAAAAAATTGGGTTTATTCCAGTATATGAAGTTTCAATAGATACAGAAAAAAATCACTTGATAAAATATAATATTTATTCATGATTAAAAATATGAGCAACCTAGAAGTCCTTATTCCTACATTTTTTATATTTTCCTTGAGTATTACTTCATAAGAAAAAATGTTTTATTATGGTAAAATACACAACATAAAATGTACCATTTTAGCCTTTTTAAAGTGTACAAGTTAGTAGCATTAGGTACATTCACAATGTTGTGCAACTGTCACCACTGTCCATTTCTAGAACTTTCTAGCATCTCAAACACAAACTGTTTACTAAATAATAAACTCCCCCTTCTCTGTCTCCCAGCCCCTGGTAATCTCTATGTTCTGCCTCTGAAATTGCCTCTTTTAGGTAGATGTGGAAATAAGTTACACAATATTTTATATTTGAGTCTAGCTTATTTCACTAGTATAACATTTTAAAAGTTCATTCATTGTATAGCATGTATCAGAATTTTATTCCTTTTTTGGCTAAATAATATTCCATATATATTGAAACATATAACATTTTGTTTGTCCCTTCATCTGTTGTTGGATGTTTGGGTTATGTCCACCTTTTAGTTATTATAAATAATCCTGCTATGAACATTGGCATACAAGTATCTGAGTTCCTGCTTTCCATTCTTTGCCATATATCCCTAAGCATGGCATTGATAGACAATGTGGTAATTTTGTGTTTAACTTTATAAGAACCTTCAATTTTTCATAGCAGCTGCACGAGGGTTCCAACACTTGTTATTTTTTGTTTTGTTTTAGCAATTCTTTTTTTTTTTTAATTATTTTTTAGATGAACACAATATCTTTATTTATTTTATGTGGTGCTGAGGATCGAACCCAGTGCCTCACACATGTGAGGCAAGCGCTCAACTGCTGAGCCACAATCCCAGCCCTTGTTTTAGCAATTCTAATAAATATAAAATGGTATCTCTTTGTGGTTATGATTTACATTTCTCTAAGGATTAGTAATGTAGAGCATTGTTCATATACTTATTAGTCACGTGTATGTCTTCTTTGGGGAAATGTTTCTTCAAGTCTTTTGTCAACTTGTGTTTGTTGTTGAGTTATAAATGTTCTTTATTCTTGCTCTTCGTCTCTTATGAAATATATATGATTTGCAAATATTTTCCCCATTCTATGGGTTGTTCTTTCACTGTCTGGATAGAACAATGCATAAGAATAGACACAGAGATTAATGGAAGAAAATAAAGAGTCCAGAAATAAACCCTCCCTTAGATTTTAATTCTGACATAGTCAAGTTTATCTATATTTATTTTTGTTGCCTGTGCTTTTAGTGTCATGTTCAAGAATTCATTGTCAAGAACAAGGTCATGAAGCTTTCCAGGAGGGTGGTGTTTGTTTTTTTGTTTGTTTGTATTTTCTTTTTTGGAGCTGGGGATTGAACCCAAGTCTTCATACATGTGAGGCAAGCACTTTACCACTGAGCTACATCACAGTCTGTTGTTGTTGTTTTCGATACTGGAGATTGAACACAGGGCACTCTGCCACTGTGCTACATCCCCAGTCCTTTTTATATTTTTATTTTAAGACAAGATCTCACTAAGTTGCTGAGGTTGGCTTCAAACTTGCAGTCCTCCTGCCTCAGCCTTCTGAGTCCTTGAGATTACAAGCTTTTGCTACCATGCCCTGCAATGTCATGAAACCTTCAATTTTTTTTTTCCTAAGAGTTTTAGCACTTAAGCTTAGTCTCTAATCCATTTTGAGTTAAAAACACTTATCAAAAATCAGTTGTGGGGGCTGGGATTGTGGCTCAGTGGTAGAGCGCCTGCCTTGCATGTGGGGAGCACTGAGTTCGATCCTCAGCACCACATATAAAAAAATGAATAAATAAAAGTCAATCAACAACTAAAAAAAAATTTTTTTAAAAATCAGTTGTGCAATATATGGGAGGGTTTATTTCTGGACTCTTTATTTTCTTCCATTAATCTCTGTGTCTGTTCTTATGCCATTGTCACACTTTTTTTATTATGATAGCTTTGTAATAAAATTTGAAATCAAGAAATGGAATACCTCCAACATTGTTCTTTTGCAGGATCATTTTGGCTATTTGGAAAAAAAATTTTTTTTTCTTTTCAAACATTTACTACTTGTAAGATTTGTATGAAATTTCTATCTTCTGAAGAGATCCATTCTTCTCATAATATGTTTCTGTTACTGAATCTTTTCTGCTATTTACTGAAATGTGTATTTATCCTCTTAATTATAGAAAGAATATCCAATCCAAAATGTAGTTTTGCAGAGACTGCAGTCTCTCCAACTTGATTGTGTGGCAGAACCTCCAAGCAGGTCAAATTCAGGTAACTTACCGTATGGTAGAAATCTATTTATTCACTTAACTTGTTTGCTCATTTATTCCTTCTTCTAAAATATTACTTAAAACCTATGGGACACAGAAGAAGCTATAAAATTGGACACCTGCTTTAAAGGAATTCATAATATATTTGGTAGTCCAGTTACATATCTTTGAAATATTAAATAACAGTATGCTCACCAAAATCAGAGTGTCCTGAACACAAGGGACCTTCTACATCTGATAGAATGTTGAGAGTTCCAAAGAAAGGGGACAAATGTGGGACTCCTGGAAGAGGCTGATCGGAAGCACAGGTGGATTCTTTTCTCATTATGCCCAAAGGGAAGCCATTTCCATCTGATCTGGGACAAATGGCTTAATTATAAACTTCATCCATAAAAATCATAATTATTCCTGATTCCATAGAATCTGTGGGAAGTGTGTAGGACAGAGCTGTGGCTGTTCTTATTTCCACCCTGAATTGCTCCAAAGTGACCACCACCTTCTCTGCTCCAACCAAAGTTTCTTAGAAAGACTTAGTCATCCTTAATTCCAAGGAAAACAGTCATATCTGCAACACTAACTTTTCTATTGTTTTAATTTCCTAATTTACTTCATGCTCTCTTGGCTATTAGTAAGAAGCTCCTACTGATTATCTGTAAAACTTGTAGAAAAAGGACCATCTACTAAATGTTTTTAACTTTTCTTTGTTTTCATTATGTTATTCTGAGGGACAGATTGATGGTGGTACTCAGGTTTTATTTTTCTTTTTAGTGTTTCATGAAACCCACACTGATAATTTCTTTTCCACTATAGAACAGCCTGGTTCACTGCACAGTTCCCAGGGACTCCAGATGGGCCCAGTGGAGGAGTCCTGGTTTTCTCCCTCCATGGAAAACCCACAAGAAGAGAATGAGCCCATCTTGCAGCTTAAACTCCAGGAGGAAGCAAGCTATCATGCTTTTGGCAACCGCATGGACAAGCAGACAAAACAGCAGCCCAGAGAGACTGTGGCTTATAACAGAGAGGAAGAAAGGAAACGAAGGGTCTCTCATGACCCCTTTGCACATCAGAACCCTTATGAGAATGTTCAGAACACCAGTGGAAAAGGTTTTGCTTATCCCAATGCAACCAGCCATGGTAGTACAGTGTATCAACCGACAGGGCTAAACAGCCAACCTCAGGGACCATATTGGAACACTGACTTATATAATCTCCCTGGGTTTGGAGTAAGACCACTGGATCCAGGAACAGCAGGTGCAGGAGTTTTCTATGGGTTGAATTCCAGTCCCATGTCTAATCTGTATAAAACGCCAGTGCCTGAGACCAACCTAGCAGCAAGCACACCCACCATTCCATTCTACTCCTTTCCATCAACAGGTAAACTGACTCTTAGGAATCATAATCTTATTTTTTTTAATGTCTTTTGAAAATAAAGCAGCCATTACCTCTGTCATAGATTGTAAGTTATTGATGGTGACGGGGGCAAAAGATTTTCAGAATCTTCAGTTGCCAGATGCAACTTGCAACTGTGGAACCATCTCCATCAGACTCCTTGGCCTGGGAATATTTCAGTTTTGTCCTAGGATTCATCCCAGCTGCTCACAGATATTGGTTACAGGTCCTTGTAATTGGTAGGTATCTTCTGTTCTAACTTGAATCACCTAGTAGTCTCTAATCTCTCATAATGGAGAGATTCTTACTTGCTATTTTTTGAAGGGAAGAAATAAGTCTTAGAAATTTTTATTTCTTGTCTTATGCCTTTGTGATGGGAACTTCTCTTTGAATTTCCATATGTCGCTCAGGTAAAGTCAAAGCTAGTAGTTACAGATAATCTAGAGTAGAAGTGATTTAATTTAATATCCAGTATCATTATCAAACAATACTTACTACTACCACCTTAGCTACCTGGATTTTATCTTTCAATGCTACCTATACTGTGTTCTAGGAATCCTGAAATTAGCTTAGGTAGTGCAAGCTTTAAAGACCATAGAACTTTCTGTACTGGGCATGTAGCTCAGTGGCAGAGTACTTGTCTAGCACACTTGAGTCTCAGATTCCATTATCTTTCAAAAGAGCAAATTCTCCTGGAACCTCCTATAGAAACATCCTGGATCTTTTTCCTATGGATTTTATTATAATATCTATGGAATGTAAAATATTGGATTAGACATGAAGTGAGATCTATGTCATACCTAATTTATATAAGTTAAATATCCTTTTGTTTCCTTTGTGACTGAAACTAAAACATTTCCATATCATCTAATTCACTTATGATTTCATTCCATAAAAATTTCCAGCACACTCCCCAATTTGTGCCAAGCAGTTTTCTAGGGAATGAAGAGATGTAACGATGAAGAAATAAATAAGCCTGAGTCGCTTCCCTCATGGAGCTTAAATTCTTGTGGTTAAAAGGCAGAGCATAAACCATTAGAATGTATAAGTGTTATTCATTGTACATGAATAACCAAAGCTCACTAGTTTGGTACTCCAAACCTTTTTTCTATTTTCACTCTTCCTCTACTACTGGTTCTGCCAACCTTGAATATACAGGACTCTCTCCCATTCATGATTCTGAGATGCTCTCTGTTGGGAAAGGAAGACTAATCTAGAAGCAATAGTGGAATTTTCTGTTTCTGACCCTAAGGATGATCCTGTAAAGTACTGAGTTTGTAAATGAACAAGGAGAGTTTATTATTGCAAATTTAAGTAATTCTTCTACTTGCTTTTGCTATCATCAAATAGACTTGACTCTGCACCAAATGTGAATTTTCTAATTCCGCCTGCTATATAAGGAGGGTGTGTCTGTACCTGTAAATGCAAAAGGGAAATATATCTTCATTTTGGTGAAATCTCCCAGGATCCTTCCTTTTATTCAGTGTACTACCTTAAGTGAGGTTAGAAAGGGACAGCTCACATGACTGAGTTAGGAGACCTGAGATCTAGTCCTGTTAGTGGCATTCATTATCTCTACATGACTGGGCAAATAATTTTGCCTATCCAATGTTTATTATCCTCGTTTACAAATGAAAATGTGAAATTAGAAGGTTGACACATTGAGAGTTCTCTTGTGTTTAATATTGCATCAGTTTCTCCATTTCACAACTTTTTGGGTTTTCCAGTGGCCAGATTTGGGCTGGAAGCCTGCAGAAAGCACTGATTCAAAAACAGGCTTCTGAGTGGAAAGGTGCAGCATAAAATCCTGGCACTGAGTCAAGAACTGCCTGACTTCAATTCTGTTTAACAGCCTGCGGTTAACTATTAGTTAACAGAGTGTCAGCATAAACTAGGACAGTGGGCTATGAGAATTAAATGGGATAAGGCAATTTACTGCTATGCCTGATAATGTATGGAGTGGCCAATGAATAGTAGTTGCTGATAACAGCATCACTATAATTATCCTTAATAAACATCACTTGGAAAAGACAAGGTCTTTTTAATCTTGAAGGCACTTTAGAGACTATAGTCAGGGATTCTTTAAGAGGATTCCAGTTTCAGCAGTTTCATGGACCATCCAAAATTACAGGCAGACACTATGTGTATGCATCGTACATTTCTTACATCTTTCGGTAGAGACAGTACCTAGTTCCTTTGGCTTCATCAGAGAAATTTAACGAAGTGAATGTGGTGTTCACTCCATCCGGGATGCCTAGTTGAAGGCCAGATGTGCTGTCTGAGGTTCCTAAAGATAAACTTAATATACCTTTTTACTTAGAACTGTCTTGTCTTCCTCCTCCTCTCTCCTGTAAAGATCTGCTAAATGTTCTGTAGTTACAGTACTAACATTTGATAGGTTCAACACAGCATGAATTTGGGTTTGAGTTTGTTGTATAGAGGAGGAGGACCCTTAACAGATAATTGGGTAGTAGGATCCTGCTGGGAAGTGTGGTTGAGCCTTTGTTCTTCATCCACCCCATTTTCCTGACTTGGTAGCAGCCACATTGGTAGAACATTTGTAACAAACTTGACCATCTTAACCATTTTGGAGTGTACGGTTCAGAGGCATTAAGAACACTCACACTGTTGTACAGCCATCCACCACCCATCTCCAGAATGTCTTCATTCTCCCAAAGGGAAACCTCCCATTAAACATTAACTCTCCATTCCCCCTCCTTCTCTCCCCTGGTGCTTACCATACTACTTTCTGTCTGTGAATTTGACTACTCTGGATTCCTCTTATAAGTGGAGTATTATAGATTTGTCCTTTTATAACTGGTTTACTTCACTTAGCAAATGTCCTCAAAGTTCATGCATATTACAGTATGTATCAGAAAATTTCCTTATTATGCCAGTTGCAGTGATACGTTGCCTTTAACCCTAGCATTCAGGAATTTGAGACTAGCCTGGGCAACAAAGAGACCCCAATCTCAAAAAAAATGGGAAAAAAATTCCTTCTGTTTAAGGCTGATTATGATTCACTGGGTATATATACCACATTTTGTTTATAGGCACTTGATTTGCTTTACCTTTTAACAATTGTGAATAATGCTACTGTGAACATGGGGGTAAAAATATCTCTGCATTCAGTTCTCTTAGGGTATATAAATGGAATTACTGCATCATATGGTAATTCTGTTTTTTAGTATTTTTTGAGGAAACTCCATACTCGTTTTCACTATGGCTGCACCATTTTATGTTCCCACCAACAATGTACAAGGGTTCCACTTTCTCTACATTTACACCAACACTGTTTGGTGGTTTTAGAGTATCCTAATGGGTGTGAGGTGGAGTAGCTACATTTTAAAGACAAAGGTATTAGGGGATAGTACAGGATAATTAGTGTAACATAAACATTTGGAGTAAACCCCTGCTCCTTTACCATGCCATGTTTTTTCTCTTTCAGTCTTGATGCACTTACTTGTATGTTTATTTCTCTTCAGATGAGTCCCCAAAATGTTGCATATACAATAGTACTGGCATTCAGATCGGAGCCTATAATTATATGGAGATCGGTGCAGTGAATTCACAAGTACTAGAAAACACATGTGCAAATGTGAAAGAAGAACCACCTTCCAAGTACCAAGATATCTTTGGTAAGATGCTCCTTAAACACCCAGTGCTAAGGGCTGGGGTTGTGGCTCAGTGGTAGAGTGCTTATCTAGCATGCATGTGGCACTGGGTTCGATCCCCAGTACCACATTAGGAAAAAAAAAAAAAACTAAGTAAATGAAACAAAGGTATTGTGTCCATCTACAACTAAAAATATTAAAAAAAAGAAAAAAAAAGACCACGTGCTGGGCTGGGGATGTAGCTCAGTACTTGCCTAGCATATGCAAAGCCCTGGGTTTGATAAACAAAACACCAACAATGTCTAGCAACCTTGACTTTTCTTACTTGTTGAGAAGGATATAATAGAATCTTAAAATTTATCTGATATTCTCCCTGAAAGTTATTCAGTATCTCCTCCTTAAAGAAATTATATGTCATCTCCATGTAATTTCTTTGTTTTTCATACAGGGATAATCACAGTGTCTAATTCATGACTTTATTGTAAAAATTCAGTGAGTCAATATGTGTAAAGAGCTTGGAACACTGCCTGGTACATAGGAAGATCTATAAAAGTATTAAACTTGGATCATCATCAGTATTACTATTTAGACCTGAGAGAATAGCTCCGTCAGGTCCTCATCTAAGGGGATTCTGTAAAAAGTGGAAGACTATGCCCTCACCAGCACCTCTATAATGAGAATAAGAGGGCTGTCTCTCATGGGGTTTCACTCTGCAGGCTCATAACATTAATCCTACGGCACAGGCTGGGAAAAGTGGTCAAGAGGTCAAACGATGTGATTAAGAATCCAGCTTTCTGATTAACCTTGGGGTTGTCAAAAGTTTTCTTATAAAGGGCTAGATAGTAAATATATTTTTCTCTGTTGGACCTGAGGTCTCTCTTGGAACTACTCAACTCCAACATGGTAATATAAAAACAACCACAGATAATATGCATATGGATGATTGTGGCTGTGTTCCAGTGAAACTTTATCTGCAGAATCAAGCAGGGGGCCAGATTTGGCCCACAGGCCATAGTTTGCCAGCCCGTGGTCTGACCAATTTGAAGAATAGCCTTTAAAATACCTACAGATGTTCTTTTGAGGAACCGAAGGTATCTTTGAGAATCTGATGAAATTCAGGACTCCTCTCCTAAAGATTCTGACAAAATTTGGCAGATATCTTGGGAGGTTCTTGGGCTGCTGATAACTAGTGGTACCAACAGAAACTACATTGTCATGGGCCGAGGAAAGAATGGGAGATGAGTGGGAAAAATTAGATGTCTTTTTCTTTGTATTCAGCGTACCGAGATAGGGCATTCTCCTATTGAGTAAGCAGGGTCAGGAGTGGGCAATAGAGTAACTATGGCCAGATGGAAGTGGAAAATCTTCAAAAGAAACAAAATCAAGCAAGGGGAACAAAATCATCACAGTATCTAATTCGTGTGGGTTTTCCTGTCACATCTAGAAGGTCTAACATAAACTGGGCCACTGAGTAGGCTTGATTGGAATCCCCAATCCAATAGCCAGGGAGGGATTTGGTTCACAACACTCTAGACTGTAGTTCAGGTATATTTGCCAGAAAGAAGGGTCACACCAACTTCAGGCCAGCAGGCATGTTGAGTTCATCCAGTGGGTCAGTAACTAGATTAAGAAGCCATCTTTTTCTGCCTGTTGGTATTCTTCACTTTGCTTGGGCTTTTCAGCAATCCAGAAAGCTAGATTGTTCAAATGGGTTATAGCCTGACATCTTCTTTCTTTTCCATTTGGTAGATAATACCTCTAGTCTGACCGCTAAACACTTGAACCCAGTCAGGGAAAACCTGGGAAAACACTGGAAAAACTGTGCCCGTAAGCTGGGCTTCACTGAGTCTCAGATCGATGAAATTGACCATGATTATGAGCGCGATGGACTGAAAGAAAAAGTTTACCAGATGCTCCAGAAGTGGCTGATGAGGGAAGGCAATAAAGGGGCCACAGTGGGAAAGCTGGCCCAGGCGCTCCACCAGTGTTCCAGAATAGACATCCTGAACGCCTTGATATATGTCAACCAGAATTAACCCTGGAGGGGCTTTGGCAACATGAAGCAAACTCCTCACTTAGTGAATAACTAACTGAGGGGTGTGCTGCCCCAGAGCATTCAGAATTCTCTCCTCACGGATACATGTCATTGCCTGCCTTTCAGAGCTGGAGAATGACAAGAGAAATCTGCAGCCGGCATCCCATTCTCAGGAAAGCGTGTAAGCAGGACGTCGTCTTAATAGCCATGGACCAATTAAAAAGAGAGAAAGAGAAAGCCTAGTTGGGTGTAAAAGGGAGAGAAAGAGGTATTTGAGGAATATCATTTTCTTCCAGCCTATATCATAACCTTATATTATGCTATTCATTTGATTTCCTGGAGTTTTGGTGGAGAAAAAAAAATTCAGGTGTAAAGTAAACCAGCTTTCTTATTTTGAGCTTTCTTCTGCACATAGGCCCCTCTTATAACCAAAGTGCAATAAAATTCTAATTTCTGTTCAAATAGATTTTTTTGTATGACACCCTACAGTTTGTCCCCAAATTATAAAACCTATCAAATAGTATCAAATACTGTCACCACAGACTCTTAAGAAATTATGTGTAATGCCACTCTATTATACCAAAGTATAAATTCACTGAAGGGAAAGAGTGCTAAAGAGGAGAAAAAAATACAGGGGAAAAAAATTATTAGATTTTCCTGGCAGTTATTTCAAGAAACTGTTACAAATTTTGTCTACCACAAAAATTCTTAACTTTATATGTGCTTTCCTAACATTCTAGTACTTTATGCAGTTTCTTAGCCTGTGTGCCCCAAAGAGGGAAAGAGATGAAGGAAATATTGACCTCTTCACCTCTGAGTATGATCAGATCCTCAGGACTGATCACTGTTGAGGTGTTATCTCAGTTTACCCCAGCATACTGTAGAGATGTGTTTTCTTTTTTCTGTGTGCTGGGAAGCTAAAAAAAAAAAAAAAAAAAAGACAGCTTGAGAGCCTGGTCATTATGACTGTAGCACTCAGCTTTCAAAGCCCTTATGAAACCCAGGAGCAAATGAAAGAACTGCTAGAACAGAACATTGAAGCCACCCAGGTCCTTAGACATTGCTGCTGGCACTTTGCTAAATAGAGATATGCCATTGTGCTCAGCAATCCCAAGATAGAGGGAGAGAAGGGTGCAGTGATGGTCAGTCCGGCTGTCCGGAGAGATTCTTGTGTCTTGGGTCGATGCCAGTATTGTTGGTTCTGATTCTGAATCCCCTCCAACCTCTGCAGACACACACACCCCTGAAGTGAGGATGCAAAGCAATTTCTTCACTTGGTTCTCTTGGCATTGAGCCACATAGTTTTTTTGGTAGGGGAGGCTGTCCTGTCCCTCTCTACCCTGGATGCCAATAGCATTAGCTCCTCCCTCTTCCCCCCAGTGACAGTGTCTCTAGGAATTTCCAAGTGTTCCCTGGAAGGGCAAAATTGCTCTGGTTGAGAAGAGCACTGCCATAAGCCTCAGTCTATCTTCACACGTCGAGGCCCACTACTTAGCTGCCACACAGCATTAAATCAGGTTGACCAAAAACAAAGATGGAGGGGGGAAGGACCCCCAGGCTTTGCTGAAGGAGTATGTATGATTTCTAAATAGGTTCCTTGTATCTCCATTCTCATGGTGTTGTAATTCTCTTAAATTGAAAAGAGGTTGATTGACCTCAAAAATGTTGATTGAGACAAAAATGGATAGTATTTTAATGGAGTTTTTAAAATAAAATGTTATACATCAAATACAGGCCATTGAAATGATGTGTGTGTTTGTACAAATGAAACTTTGGGATTGTCTACTGTGACTGTCCTGCTCAGGTTGCCATTTCCTGTGTATAGTCCCCTTTTACGCTACTGCTGCTGGCAGAGAGAGTGAGCTGATGGTAAAGAGAGGAGCTCCCAGACAGCACACGCTTCCATCCTCAGGACGACAGGCCTACAGTACTGCTGTCCTCTCCCTGTGACTCAGAGGCCTTTCCTGCACCTCCCTCCCCACTCTCTAAATACCACGCTGAAAAAAGTCAAATTTGCCTCTTAAGAGTTTTGATACAAAGCCTAAGCTTCACTATTATTCTTGGGCAGAAACCAGATAAGCAGAATGACCCAGACTAAAAAGTGAGAAAGAAGGCTATCTGTACTTTGTTCCTGAGCACAGATTTTTCCATTAGTTGCTGTGGTGGTCATCTTTGCCTTTAGTCTATCATGTGAAGTTAGGGCTCCAGGAATAAGAAAAAGAGTTCTTGGCTGGGTGCACACCTTTAATCCCAGCGGCTCAGGAGGCTGAGACAGGAGGATCGACCCCCTCAGCAATAGCGAGGCACTAAGCAACTCAGTGAGACCTTGTCTCTAAATAAAATACAAATTAGGGCTGGAGATATAGCCCAGTGGTCGAGTTCCCATGAGTTCAATCCCCAATACCAAAAAAGAAAAAACGAGTTCTTGCTCTTAAAATGTTTTGAACAATATATATATATATCTACTGGGGTATAAGAAGAAGGGTATTGGAGATTGAACTCAGGGGCACTCAGTCACTGAGCCACATCCCCACCTCGTTTTGTATTTTATTTAGAGACAAGGTCTCACTGAGTTGCTTAGTGCCTTGCCATTGCTGAGGCTGGCTTTGAACTCACAATTCTCCTGTCTCAGCCTCCCAAAGTGCTGGCATTACAGGCATGCACCACTATGCCCAGCTAAACAATATTTTGATATACATTTTAATGTGTTATTTTTCTAATATGCTAGTGCAAACAAAAATAGTTTAAAGGTTCAAGATTTTAGAAGCAGCAGATTACAGAGAAATTGAAGGACAGCCAGGCACAATGGCGCATGCCTGTAATCCCACCAACTTGGGAGGCTGAGACAGGAGAATTGCATGTTCAAAGCCAGCCTCAGCAACAGTGAGGCACGAGGCAACTCAGTGAGACCCTGTTTCTAAATAAAATACAAAATAGGGCTTGGGATGTGGCTCAGTGGTCGAGTACCCCTGAGTTCAATCCCTGGTACCAAAAAAGAAAAAAGAAATTGAAGAACTAACTACTATAACAAGATATAGTAATTCCAAGTACAGTTTTATGGAACTAAGCAAATCTAAATTTCCCTCTGCTACTCTCCAGCTGTGTGGCCTAAGGCTTGCTTCCTAACCTCTTTGCCTCAGTTTCCTCATCTATAAATGGGGATGGGGCAATAATACATAAGGCTGATTGCAGATTAAAATATGGCAGTGCCTCATAA
>CM053406.1:119118451-119144566 GCA_028644305.1 Xerus rutilus | reverse complement strand
AAAAAAAAAAAAAAAGATTTCCTTTTTGAAGACCTAGGTATTAGACCAGAAACCCTGCACATACTAGAAGAAAAGGTAGGCCCAACACTCCAACATTGGCTCAGGAACTGACTTCCTTAATAAGACCCTGAAAGTGCAAGAAGTGAAGTCAATAATCAATAAATGGGATGGCATCAAACTGAAAAGCTTCTTCACAGCAAAGGAGACAAGAGCATGAAGAGGGAGCCTACAGAATGGGAGAAAATCTTTGCCACCTGCACTTCAGAGCATTAATTTCCAGGATATATAAAGAATTCAAAAAACTTAGCACCAAACCCCTCCCAAAAAAACCAATTAATAAATAGGCAAAGACATTAAACAGGCACTTCATGGAAGAGGAGATATAGTCAACAAACATGAAAAAAATGTTCAGCATCTCTAAGCCATTAGAGAAATACAAATTAAAACTACACTGAGATTCCATCTCACTCCAGTCAGAATGGCAATGTTTAAGAATACAGGTACCAATAATGTTGGTGAGGATATGGGGAGAAAGTACATTCATACATTGCTGGTGGGACTGCAAATGGGTGCAACTACTCAGCAAAGCAATATGGAGATTCCTCAAAAAACTTGGAATAGAGCCACCATTTGACCCAGTTATCCCACTCCTCTATATATATCCAAAGGAGTTAAAATCAGCATACTACGGTGACATAGGCACATCAATATTTATAACAGCTCCATTCACAATAGTTAAGCTATAGAACCAACCTAGGTGTCCTTCAACAGATGAATTGATAAAGAAAATGTGGTATATATACACAATGGAATATTACTTGGCCATAAAGAAGAATGACTTTATGACATTTGCCTGCAAATGAATAGATCTGGAGACTATCATCCTAAGTGAAGTAAGCCAGTCCCCAAAAACCAAAGGTAGAATGTTTTCTCAGATAGGTGGAAGCTAACTCACAAGCTGGGGAGGAAGAAAATAAATGCAGTGGATTAGACAATGGGGAATGTAAGGAAGGGAGGGGGCATGAGCAAAGGAAAGACAGTGGAATGAATCTGACATTTTCCTGTGTACATACCTGCAAACAATAAATCCCACCACCATGTATATCTATAAGAATGGGACTCTTGGGTTGGGGTTGTGGCTCAGTGGTACAATGCTTGCCTTGCATGCGTGAGGCACTGGGTTCAATTCTCAGCACCACATACAAATAAAATAAAGGTTCATCAACAACTAAAAAAATATTAAACAAAAAAAGAATGGGACTCTTAACTAGAATAAGATATACCCATGCTTGTATAATTATATCAAAATGGATTTTGCTGTCATGTATAACTAAAAAGAGCCAATTTTAAAAAAAGAAAAAAAACCATTTCCTTGTTAAAGCTAAGAATATTCCCTGGCATGGCTGCACCACATTTTATCCATTCATCAGTTAATGAGCACTTGGGTTGCTTCCACTTTTTGACTCTTGTGAATAATGCTGTTATGAACGCTGCTGCACAAATACCTGAAGCCCCCATTGTTTTGGATATATACTCAAAAACAGAATTGCTGAATCATAGGGTGATTCTCTATTTAACCTTTTTAAGGAACCAAGATCTTTTTGACCACAGCAGCTGAGCCATTTTGTATTCCTACTAACAGTGCATAAGAATTTTAATTTCTCAACATCTTGGGCAACACTAACTTCTGTTTTCGTCTTTTTTTCTTTTTTCTTTTAATAGTAACTATATCTAAATGGATAGAAATGGCATACAGGGAAAAAAATTAGATCCCACCATCTCTAAATGTGAATGTACTCCATCCCACTTTTAGCACCAGCTATAAAGCAGGGATTTCACTTAATCTGTCAGAGGCCCAGCCTGGATGTCCACCTGATGAAGGCAGGACGGCCAGAGACCTTACTTCCCCAGGGGCCTTGGTCATCACCATAGCAAATGACTAGGAAGGGGTGGCACTGACTGGGACATCCTCCCTGTGAGCCAGAGATTGCGCTTAAGAAAGGATCCAATCTCTCCAGCTTCCGACAAGTTTAAGGTAAAATAGCGCATGGGGCGTGGCGGGCCGCGGTACTAAGTGACCGCAACGTGGATGAGGCGTGGCGTAGAAGGGTGGGCCGAGGTACAGTCAGGCGCCTCGAGGGTGTGGCCTGGCATGGGGCGTGGCGTGGCGGACAGTGGGCGGGACTAGAGGAGGGCGGGCATAAAGTACTGCGCGTGCGCGTTTCCAGAGGCGGCGCAACCTAGAATCATGACGGTGAGGCTGTGTTACCGAGGCTCGCCGCTACCGCGGCTGATCTTCTTGCCTCAGGAGCCCAGGATTTACGACCCCGCGGCTCGGCTCACCGCCGCGTACGGGTAATGGCGCCTTCCCGCCATCGGGGAGCCCCAGCGTTGCGCGCACGGCGGGCAGCGGGAGGGATGTGTTGACCCAGGTGGACCCAGCTGCAAAGATGGGGGTCGTGGGCGAGGCCCGGCCTCCCTGTGATCTTTCATTCCCCGAGATCCCGCGTCCGGGAGCCCTCCGTGAGTGCCTCGACTGTGTCTGTGCCTCAGATCTGTGACTCTGGAGCTTAGGGGTTGAGAGGGTCATCAGTGTGCAGAGGAAGGGGGCCCGGGGAGGTAAATTTGCTATTACCACGGCTCGTGACGGAGCAGATTGCAAGCCCTTGCCCCTTGTTCTTAGCCGGTTCCACTTTCTACACTTAACACCGTGAGGTTATGAGAACAATAATCTCTCCTGCTGCTGCTCTCCCCGCCCCCAATACTTGAATCGGGGAGCGCTTTACCACTGAGGTACCACTGGGTACCACTGAGGTACCACTGAGCCCTTTTTATTTTCATTTTGAGACAGGGTTTCGCTAAATTGCTAGGGTCTTGCTAATTTGGCGTGCCTGACCTCGAACTTGGGATCCTCCTGCTTCGGCCTCCCAAATCACCCGGATTACCAGAGTGCCTGCGTCACCACGCCCGGCTTTCTCCTACTTCTTATATCAGAAATCAGCCTGAAAATGTCTGGGGCCTATTAGCTGGCATAGCTGATCAGGCTTAAGTCATGAGTCCCAAGTCTCCTGAGTCTTTAGTTTGCTGATCTCAGACTTCAGTGTGCAAAAGAATCACCTTGGGAACCTGTGAATATTCAAACTCCCAGACCTCACTCTTAGAGATTTTGAAATAGATGTGTGAAGAGGTACAAAAATCTGCATGTTTCTTTTCTGTCCTCCCATCCCCTTACAGTTAAAACAGTAACAACAAAAACCTGGATTAATCTCTGACCTAGTGCCCAGTTCCAAGAGTTTCTGGGCAGAAAAATGTGGATAGAGTCTATACATAATATTCCTATACATGCACGCTCATATAGACACATACACAATGTATGTATGCAGTTAAATATTGATGGGTCAATTTCATTAATGACTTGTGGGGAAAAAAATGAAATGTTTGGTACCTGGCATTTAGAATTTTACCTGATATAATGTGGAAACTACTGATTTCAAAGAAGAAAAAAGGAGGATAAATCTGACCACCTTTTAAAAAATTCCATAGTGTAATTGTCTAGTACTTAAGTTTCATATTTGGCTTAGTTTTATTTTATTATAAAAATAATATTTTTATTATTTGATACAGATGGAAAAACATCTGTGTGTGGCTGCAGCTATATAAATCAGCAGTGAAAAATGGGCATTGTATCCAGATTCCTGTTTTCAAAAAGGGATTAAGATAAGGTTACTGTGATTGTACCAGTATTATAGTCCTGATAGGCTGTTTAATGGTTACATAAAGGCCCTATCCACCTAGTGGCACTATGCACCATTCTTCCTAATTTAACTCTGAAAAACAGGTTTCTCCAGCAGATTTTGTCCTGCAGGTGCATAAATGCAATTGCAAACTGATATGACATGTAAACTGAGAAAATAAGCAGTGGCATTGGTTAACCCTGAAACAAGGCTGCAGCCCCATGTAAGCTGGTAAAAGCACTCCTGTAAAAACAAACAACAACAATGAAACTGCTTCAGAACAGCCAGTGTCCAGTGTGCAACTGAGTTGTATGCCAAAAACTTGTTGATAAGTCTCTTTGGAACTTTGACCCTTATTTAATAATTAAAGAAATTTGTTCCTGGATTAGGTTAAAAAAAAATTTTCTCCCTGAAATTGTATGTGTTATGTACAGTTACAATATTAATAATTTACAGCATCTAACAATCCGCCTGAAGAAAAATATTTTCTGAGTTCAATCTTGGAATGTCCTATCGCAGAACCCATCCCATCCCTGATGCCTGCCACTACCCTCTCCCTACCTGGCAGTCAGACTGTGTTCTACCTATTGCCAGAGCCCTAAGGGGGGACTCTGTTCAGCCCTGCGGTTAGAGAGAAAGCTTGGCCGCTGGAGTTCAAATAGCTATATTAACATCACTTCCTATCTATGTGAAGGTAGTTAAGTTACTTAAACTCTCAAGCCTCCTGCCTTGCAGAGTTTGAGAGGATTTGAAACAATGGATGTAAATAGGCCTAGTACATAATAAATATAAGTAGTAGGTACAATTAGTAATGATGCCAATAATAAATAATAATATAAAAAGTAAAAATAAGTTACCAAAATTCACTTGAGTTCAAGCCCTGGGGGTGGATAATACTTTATTGTAGTTAGTAGTTACTTTATATAAAATACCTGAATATAAATGATTAGGACTTTTGAAGTGAGAGTGTGTCTTAAGTAGTCCCCATTTTATTTTTAAAGCGAAGTGCTGAGGCTCTGGGGTCAGACCCTTGGGCACTCATCTTGGCTTGGCAGAGCACCACAGTGTAGGCAAATTACTTTGTTCTCTAATCCTTGGATTCCTCCATGGTAAGATTAGGTTAAGCATAATGTTTTCCTCTGAGGGAAAAATGACCTAAATGAAGCTCTTAGCAGACGGAGTGCTGATACCATAACAAAGATTAGATGTAGCTTAACTACTTGCTGGAAGCTGTTTTATTCTGACTTCCGACATAGTAATGTCTGCCTGTTTGAGGAAGCAGCTCAACCCCCCTCAGTACAAGTGCATTCTCCTTTCCTTTTTACAAAATTGTCTGTTTAGCCTCTCAACTAGACAATTTAGCTTCGGACAAATCCGAGGTAGGAAGGCATGCTTTGAGAGGGAGACATAAGATTTTTTCCCCCCTCCAATAACTCACTGCAGTTGTTCTGAATCTTAGTTGCCTACTGGAATCTCCTGAAGAAATTTTAAAATATAATTGCCTAGCTTCCACTCCAAAATATGGATGTAGTATAATCTATGCATCAGAGATTTGGAAGTTTGCTAGACGGTTCAGATGAAGTTTGAGTCCTACTGAAGTACTAGGAGACAGAAAATGCTATTGTAGAAAGGGAGTGAGTGGACAACCTTGGAGATGTTGGTGCAGGTGGGTTGAACTTTGTGACTTGCACCTACATCCGGGGCCCGCTCTACCCTCCAGCTTCTCTTTCATAACCCTCCACACACTGCATGGTAAATGCTGGTGGCCAGCTATTTACCCATCTGCTAGCCTCTAAGCTAGATGAGAGCATACCTTTAGTGCCCAGCACCTGGTAGGTTTTCAGGAAGTGCGTGAATGAATGGTAGGGTAGACTTTGATGTTTCTGAAAGCAGATAACCAGGGCACTGCCACAGAGTTATTGAAAGTCTTTCAAGATTGTCCTAGGCATGTTTTTATTTTTTTCATTTTTTTATTTTTTTTATTTTTTATTTTTATTTTTTTTGGTACTGGAGATTGAACTCAGGGGCACTCGACCACTGAGCCACATCCCCAGCCCCATTTTGTGTTTTATGTAGAGACAGGGTCTCACTGAGTTGCTTAGTGCCTCGCCATTGCTGAGGCTGGCTTTGAACTCGCGATTCTCCTGTCTCAGCCTCCCTAAGTGCTGGGATTACAAGCGTGAGCCACCGCCCCGGCCTAGGCATGTTTTTAAATCCCCACTGGTGATTCTAATCAACACACCTGCTTCAGAACACCTGGGTTAGAGATGCAATTTAATAGGAGGTGAGAAGAGGTGGAAAAAACAAATTGAAAGCCAAAGGGGAAGGAATTAATAATCCTTCTTCACTGTTTTTGCAGTGCTGGAAATCAAACCCAGGGCCTTATGTAGGCAATGGCCTACCTCTGAACTGTACCACATACCTCATAATTTTTGTTTTCTAAATTTTCTGAAAGTAATTATTTTTTCCTACCTGAGAGTTTTGGGAAATTTGGTATCTTGATTGTGGTTCAAGTAATAAACACACAGCAGGGCTATTGAAGGCCTGGTCTTTGTGGCCTGATTTTCTTACAACGTACACATAACTATTAATCTGAGGCCTGACTACAGCTCCAAGAGGTCTCTTGGTAAGCTGGAGGAAAAGTGCTGTACTCATTTCAGTTATATTCCTGTGAGAATAAGCACTCAGTAATTGTTTTTTATTTTTAATGGTATTGGGGTGGAACTCAGGGTTGTGCTTTGCCACTGAATACATCCCCAGTTCTTTGTTTGTTTTTAATTTTTTAAAAATTTTTGAGTAGAGTCTTGCTAAATTGCTGAGGATCTCTTGCTAAATCACTGAGGCTGGCCTCAATGTGTGATCCTCCTGCTTCAGCATCCCAAGTCACTGGAGATTATAGGCATATGCCACCATGCCCAGCAGTAACTATGACCTTTAAAAATAAACCTTTTTCTTATGGTTGATATTGATTTACTTTTGTTCAATGATGGTCCTCATTCCTTTTCCTCCTGCTTAGAGATTCATGAAGGGTCTTTGTGAACCTCTATTAACCCCAAGGAATGGGCTGATGTGATGATACAGGTTCCTCTGGTACAACAACATACAGGGTGGTTGATGACAAAGCATTGTGGCAGTCTCCCTCCCCCTAACTGCAGAACCCTTCATTCAGCCCCAACCATAGAGCTGTGCCTCCATACTCCTGCTAGCTGAACATCAGCTTGTCCTCACGGATGTCCCTTGCTCCTAGGCCATTGAACATGCTATTTCTGTCTTCCAGAAATGTCTTTTCCACCACATTTTTTTTTCCAGGATTTCACCCATCTTTGGAAGTTCATTTCCAAAGCAACTTTTCCTCCCCTTTCGGATCCCTCTACCCAACCCTGATATGATCTCTGGCTCCCCTCTAAGCCATCTTCCAAGCCTTCTGCCTTTAAAAATCCTTCCCTGGCATTAAGTAGCAGTTATGCTAAAATTACGACTACCTGGTTTTGTCTCCCTATTCCTTTTAGGTAACCAAGAGAACATGGGATGGTAATAACTAGAGAAATTTGGAATGGGAAATCAAAACATAGATACCACCCAGTGCAGAGGGAAGCTAGTTTTGTTCGTTTTTTGTAGCAGAGACTTGGGAGTGATCATGGAAGCCGAAGGAAAAGCCTGTGAATCAGTTCCCTGCAGAGATGCAGAGAACTTGAGGCAGCAACACCCAGTCCTGAAAACTGACTGGGTTTGCACATTGAGAACGGTGGGGGAGGGGCACTTTCCATTAAGCATAATATCCTCACAGTGCAATGTGACATTCATGAGCATGTTCTGGGCACTGCAGGAAAGGGAGCTCCTAAAAATCCTCTAGGGCACAGGAATAATAAAGGGAGTGGTGGTACAATGCACATTATTGTTAATGTGAGCTGCACAAATGGTAGTCATATCTGTTCAGGGAGTGGCTTCAATTTAATTTAGGAAACACAGGAAATACCAATAAGAACTTTTATCCCATCCAGGTGCCTCAAAGCTCTTTTCCTCAGTCATAACTGCCTCCCTGATGGTTTGCAGAGTAAATCTTTTGTCTTTATCATCTCTCCTTCTAGACTGAGCAAATGTGCACCAATAAATGACAGTTTATTGAAATGAGCCTTTATTAGTAGAGTACATTTATTTGTTTTTATCCTGAGCCTAAGATATCTAAAGCCATCCTAACAATAAAAATGAATTCCTCAGAGGAACAGGAAGTTAATAATAAGCAAATCGGCAGAGTCTGTATATACAAAAACTGCATAGTGGCATGATTGTTGCTCCTCTAATAATATTTCTGAAATGAGCTTATATTATGTCAGGCCTTCTTATTTCCCATTTCTGTCTTATAATTTTCCAGACGAGTGTGTATTAAGATTAGATATAGCAGTATTCAGAAATTTTTCCCTGCATTCTTTTTTTACTTGAAGATGGCAAATCAAATGAAACCAAAAGAGGAAACAAGACCTTGTTTTTTCAAAAGTACTGCATTTCAGCAATCATCTTGACCAAGGGAAGAGGTCAGGGTGAGAAGTAGATAAAAGAAAAAGGAAGTCTGGTTGATTCCAATTTATTGACATCCCACTAGAAGAAGAGTGGCTCCTCCTAGCATCTCTCCTAGCAAGTCATCATGTCTCTTGTACATGTCCGTCAGTCATCTGTCTGGCAAATTGATCCAGGGGTCAGGTTTGTGCTGTATTGGTGTATATACCTGGATACTCAGTTTTGGAGCTTCCAGAAAAGCAACTGAAAACATCTGTATAGCCCATGCATCCTCAACCAGGACAGATGTGGTGATAGGCCTGTCCTGAGACCTTTTCCTATGCCAAGCAGGGTCCAGTTAGATGCTGGATCATGAATGGGCCCTATAGAAATAGTTACTTAACAGTCAACAGAGGACTATTTCAGTATCTTGAAAACCAGCAAGCCCATGTCAGTATAGGTGGATGTTTCAGAGTAGAGCCCTCCTGCAGCTGATCAGATGACACCAGATGCCCTGAGATCACCAGGGCCTTTCCTTGGGATCCCTGGGATCAGTCCTCAGGAATGCCACCAATACTACTGAACATCCTGGTAGCTGCTCTAAAGCTGCTGAGGTGGAGAAAATGGCTCCGAGTTCTGTGCCTCTGGTGCCCCACATCAACCTGCACATTAGCACCACTGGCTTCTAGCTCCTGGGCATGTGCCCTGGCCTATACGTGTAGCCACTGAATTCAGCAAACCTCTCAGTGCTTGTATAGGGTGAACCCCAGGCTGGGTGCTACAGTATATTCAAACATGAAGACAGTTCATTTTGTAGTCTATTAAGGAAGATACAGCCGGGCACCGTAGCACACACCTGTAATCCCAGTGGCTCTGGAGGCCAAAAGAGAAGAATCAAGTTCAAAGGATAGTTCAAAGCAAGTTCAAAGCCAACCTCAGCAATGGCAAGGCACTAAGCAACTCAGTGAGACCCTGTCTCTAAATAAAATACAAAACAGGCCTGGCTCATTGGTTGAGTGCCCCTGAGTTCAAGCCCCAATACCAAAAAAAAAAAAGGAAGATACAAACTTGTGTCACTGTTTAGGATTAAAAAACTGAGGCAGGCACAAATCAAAATAATCCAAGAAGCTCAACAATTAACTCGTGCACGTGAAAAGGCAGTTTTATCTACTGATAAATGTATTTGCTAATTAATTTTCCTTTGGGGATTTCTTTTTCTTCCAGAACCTCAGTAACCTCAGCCAAAGTGTCTGTGAATGGCGTTCACCTGCATTATCAGCAGACTGGAGAGGGCGAGCATGCAGTACTGCTACTTCCTGGGATGTTGGGTCTGACATTTTTTTAATGGAATCCTTTGGCATGCTGTATAATCTCAGTGATGGGGTCATGACACTAGATGCCAAATACTGATTAATTTTAGTGCTTTGCCAGAATGTTTTAAGGGATATTTGCTAAAATCAAATGCATGATTTAGAAAAGTAGATAACTTTCTATCATATATGCTTTTTATATTCCTTTACTGTTTTTCCCACATGGGTATACTGTTAAACCAGTTACCTGAAATTTGGGAGGGTGAAGGTGATCAGAGGTCAAGGAAAGGGTGTGGAAAGAAAGGGAGTGGTGATTAGCCATCCCACTTTACCTGGGAACAAGAAGTTTTCGAGCCTGTGGGACTTCCTGTGCTAAAACCAAGACAGATTGCTTACTATTCTTGTTGATTTGTTCAGTTAATATAAGAAATAAGAGCTGGGCATGGTGGCATATGCCTATAATCCCAGCAGTCTTTGAGGCAGAAGGATCACAAAGCCAACTTCAGCAGCTTAACAAGATCCTATCTCAAAATAAAAATTTGAAAGGGCTGGGGTTATAGTTCAGTAGTAGAGTGCTCCTGAGTTAAATCTCCCTGCCTCCCCCCAAAAAAGTAAGAAAAAATAAGCTTAAAGTCTTTTTGAAAATCAAAACTAGATTATCATATTACCCTCTCTCAATGTGTGAGGCATAGTAAAGCCCTCTGGATCTCAATCACAGTTTACAGAATAGTAGTCCAGATGTAGAAAGTCAGAGAAAATGTACAGTTATCCCAGGACATTCAGAATTTAGTTTTATAGGATTTAGTATTGTTGCTTTATTCTTGATTTAGTTATATAATCCCATATATACTTCCTTATGATTTCTTTCTCCTGAAAATAAATTACTAAAACTTTTCAGTTAATTGATGTTTCTATTTGATCAAGCTTGAGCTGATATGATACCAGGGTAGCTAGCGAGGTGTCTCTGTCTAGATAGTATTTAGTCTCTTTTTTTTCCTTAAGCTATAGTAATGGAGGAGGACATTTATTCTAATCACCAACGTCAAGCTAAAGTCATCTGTCACAACAACTTACCAGGTTAGAATTTCCATTATTTTAGTGTTAACAATCATTAACCCGGTATAAAAACTTATACCAATTTTTGTTTATGTAAAACATTAGTATGCTTCCAAAATTTAAAAATAAAATAGTGAGTCTCTTATCTGTCCCCCTGACCCCCTTCCGCATGGGCTACTCAGGTATCACGTATTAGTAAAAAAAAGAAAAGAAGAAAAATATATATCTCAAACCTTCAACACTTGTTTAAGGTTATAGTATTATTGGCCATGGTCTTCAAATGTATACATATGTGCCAGAAAACAAACTTCTCATTATCTCATTATTTCTGAAATTGATCTTTTAGCCTTCTCCCTTTCCCATCTCCCTACCTTCTGCCCCTCCTTCAAGATAGTTCCCATCAAAAGGCCCTTCAGCCAAGGGACATAAGGGAAGCCTAGTGTCAGGGCAGTAGACCTAGGCAGAAAATCACCGTTTTGGTCTTGGCCTTGGTTTCCTGAATGATTTCTCTGATCTCAAGAAAGGAATGCCTTGCCAAGAATGATGGACCTTGATGATTTTAAGTGATTCTGCACCTTCTGCAAACACTCTAATAAAACTAGTTCATTGGGCAAGGTATTTAGTATTTATTGTGGCCTGAGGTCTGAGTCCTCAGAAATAAAGCTGACTTTACTAATAAGAAGGTGACCTGCCCCTGGACTGAGCTCTTTCAATTGGCCTTCCACTCTGCAGTGGGTATGAGCACACAACACCCTGAGTGGCTATAGTGTGCTGGGAACTGCCAGTCAAAACTACCACAGGTTTGAGAACATAATTTTACTTGTTAGTATGGGCTCTTTTGTACTATTTTGATGTCACTTGATTTCTTCCACCACCACCACCATGTCAGTGTTTCACTTTAGTCTTAATTGTAGCTACAAAATAAAATTTTTAGGGCTATTCACATTATTCTATTTTGAATCAAATCTCAGATTTGTTTACAGAATTTATTAGGATCTTTCTCATTTGTCAAGTCATTTATTTAAAGAAGAGAAAAAGCTGGAAGTGTAACATAATCTATAAGTTTATTTCTATACACTTCCATTAATTCTTTAGAAAAAAGAAAAGAGGCAGGTGTTAAACTGAAGAGGTATGAAAAGTGCTGAATACTGGACCAAATGAAGGCTCAGCTTCTGTCCTCAGAATATCCACTAGGGGACGATCGAAGGCAGGTTTGAACTCCACCAAGAAAGGAAGTCTGTCTGCCTCTGGGCAAATGGATTCAACCATTCTAAGACTACTTTCTTGATTATGTTCTGGTGGCTTACTTTGAACAGACACTAATCACTTGTTTTAAAATTGCTGTTGCTTCTGTTTTCACTCTGATGTGTTTCATACAAAGAAAGAATTCACTAGAGCATAACCAAGTGGCTATTTTCAGGAAGCGGAGAGACTGATTTTGCACCCCAGCTTAAGAGCCTAAATAAGAAGCTCTTCACTGTGGTGGCCTGGGATCCTCGAGGATATGGACATTCCAGACCCCCAGATAGAGACTTCCCAGTGGACTTTTTTGAAAGGGATGCAAAAGATGCTGTTGATTTGATGAAGGTGGGTCCCAGGGAAGGAAGGGTGGCTGGGCCTGTCTTCATTTGTTTTGCTTAATTTTTGTTGTTATTTCTTTCTACAAATGCTGTACCATGTGATTGCTACAGAAAATCCAAATGGTTCAGATAGATCTAAAGATGAAAGTAGAAATATTCCACAATCCAACTATTTGGAGACACCACTACTGACACTTTTAAGACTTTGTCTTTCTGGTCAGTCTTATGATAAATATAAACACACAGTTTTGTATTGATGACATCATGCTATTCCTGATGTATGTCCAACATACTGTTTTCATTGAACAGTTTCCAGAGAAGATACTTCCATGTCAATAAACATGCTTTTGCATCTGTCTTATAATAGGTACCTGCCACAGTCATCTCACCTTATCCATGGTTTCACCTTCTGGCGTTTCTGTTACTCATGATCAACTGTGGTCCAAAACTATTAAGTGGAAAATTCCAGAAATCAACAAATCATAATTTGTCTTTTACTTTTTTAAAATTTGGATTTAATTTTTTAACTGATACATAAAAATATAAAAATTGTACATATTGGTTGGTTGGGGATATAACTCAGTGGTAAAGTGCTTGCCTAGCATTCACAAAGCCCTAGATCTGATCCCCAGCACTGGTGGGGGGGGAATATATATGCATATTAATGGAATTATATGATTTTTTTGTGTATACACTGCATATTTTTTAAATCATGTTAAATATATCTTTTTTCAAACAGTTGTCATTTCTTTATGGTGAAAACTTTCAAAATACTTCCTTCTACTTTTTGAAATGTAAGTTTATTGCTGTTAATCTGTAGTTACCTTACTGTCCTAAGTTTTAACTTCACCATTCTGAGTAGTATGATGAAATCCTGCACTGTTCTGGTCCATCCCTTCCATCCTGCCTGGCTCATGAATCATCCCTTTATCCATATATCCATCCTGTGCTGTATGTGTCTGTAGGACAAAATGTAACATGTTTGGCACTGTTTTCAGGCATCTACCTGGGAGTGTATGGGAGTGTTCCCCACAGGTAAGAGGGAACTACTCTATTTCACTGTATGGATGCACCATGTCTTTACCTGTTATCTAATGGTAGATACCAGGACTTAATTTTTATGTTGCCTTTTTTCTTATAAACAGTAGAACAGTAAGCATTCTGTTGTCATGGACATTTTGGTTCTTTCTTTTTTGCTATTTTAAACAATGTTGTTGCAGACTTCCCGGACCTATCTCCTGGTACACATATGCAAGAATTTCATGCAAATTTAGGAGACAATATGCTGGGTTATAGAAGATAGAAATATCTATTTTTACAAGTTAGTACCAGATTATTACCCATAGTAATTACACCAATATATAATCCCATCAGCAAATATCTTGGACTAACATTGTTTTTTAAACTTTAATCTTTCCAGTCCTTCTTTTAATTCTAGGCAACATCTCCCAAACATAAACTTTGTCAGTTTTCTCTGCCAAACACATTTTCATGCCCTGGTTGATTTACCCACGGACCCGCAACTCTTTGACACTGTTCCCTTCCAATCTGTCTCTTGTTGACTCTTCCCACAGTCGCAGTCAGTGGCTTCACCAGATGCCCTACTTCATTTCATCCCACAAACCTCAGGTCCCCTCACTAATCCATATAATTGCTCTCAAATCCCTGTTCAGGAGTGCACATGCACATGCATGTCACATCCATGTACAGTTTGTCCCCATTGATTCTATTCCCTTGACATTTTATCCAACCAGAAGATGTAATTCCCTCTATCTCCTCATAATTTAAAACAGCTGTACTCAAATTTTTATGACAATATATTTTCACCAAAGCTAATTGAGAGAAAACACTGTCATCAAGTGGTAGACTCCAGGATTTCTGTTTTGCTTTTTGGTACTGGGGATTGAACCACTGAGCTACACCCCCAGCCCTTTTTAGTTTTACTTTTGACACAGGGTCTCACTAAGTTGATGAAACTGACCTTGTGATCCTCCTGCCTCAGCCCCCTGAGTTGCTTGGATTATAGGCATTTGTCATCACACCCAGCTAGGATTCATCCTTGATACTCCAGAGGCCCCTGTATCGATACTGATCATTTTTTGCTCTAAGGTTCTTTTAGCAGAAAGGAGAAATAACCTGTGCTGGGACTTTCATTGTATTTCTCACAGACGCTGAAATTTAAGAAGGTCTCCCTGCTGGGATGGAGCGACGGTGGCATAACCGCACTCATTGCTGCTGCAAAACATCCATCCTACATCAATAAGATGGTGATTTGGGGAGCTAATGCCTATGTCACTGAAGAGGATGAAAGAATTTATCAGGGTAGGTTCTGCCAACCCAAGACAGTGACTGATCTTTCTCACTGTCCTCCTCTCTTATTTTGATGTGTTGACAAGTCATATCACCCACTTCTGGTTCTTGGCTGTAAGGCTGGAAGAATAGTAAGTTCTCAGGAAAGTAATGTAATTTAACCAGTCTGAAAATAGAAAACTTTCTATTTCCAGAAGGGAAACTTCTATGACTCAGGAAAAGTCTAAGGAAAAGTAGTATTTACATTTACTACCACTGGTAGTGCACTTGAAGGAAGGAGGAGGTGTGTGAAGTATTATTCATAACCTCATTTAAAATAATGTGGGTATAAAAGGGAACATTGGATTCAAATATAAAACTTATACTTTGATTATAACAATTTCTGTGCTATCTGCATTTTTAAGGTGTTCTTCAAGCTTCTTTTATAGGTTTTTAGAGGCACTAGAACAGGGACACGTAGGTCAGATCTGGCCTGCCACATGCTTATGCAAGGCTCAGGTACCAGCTAAGGAGGGTGTAGCTGTGTAAGTAGTGGAAACCAAGCTGAAGATCCATTCCACCCTTTCCCCATTTCTCTTACACTCCCAGCATTGTTTCCCAGGGCGTGTTCTGGTGGCCATGGCACGGAGGCGACTATTGGTAATACTACACACCCAGATTTGAAATTGCTCCGTTTCCAGTAAGCTGCCCAAACTGAGATGTCCAGGCTCTCAGGAGGAGAGAAGGGTTCTTGGGGTCTGGAGGTTATTGGAGCAAAAAGTGAAACTGACCTGGGCTGCCTCTACCTGCCAGCCTGACCCACCAGGACCCTCCCCTGCAGACTGATAGCTTTTTGTCCCAAGTATGTGTATGTTTCTTTTGGACCCCAGATGGCTCACCCCAGACAGTTAGATCTAGATGAATCAGGCATTATCTGTCCTCACATATCAAAGTATCTACATAATGTCTTTGATTTTACCTCTTAGCCTGCAGAGACTGATATATTTACTTTCTGTCTCTATACAGAAAAAGCTTACAGTCCCCTGCATTAGGTGTCACAAGCCTAGCCTTTTCAGCTCTTCTGCAATTCACATGACTTAGTAAACTACTCAGTGGTAGTGTCCCATTGTAGGATCTTAGTTCTTTACAGTGTCCATATTTAAAAGAAATAAACTCTTATTGGTAAGTTTGATGTAGTTACCAGCCCTAATGTGTCCTCCCACTCGTCCTTATTGTATCCCACCTGGCTCAGAGTGTTCATCTTGTAGGCAGTAAGCCATTGCTCTTGGTTGCTGGGCCATGCCCTTCCACTGCCTTATGCAGGATGCCTTCAGTTCTTCTGTAACACTAACTTCTCTCCACTGGACCCTTCCTCTCAGCCTACAAAGGATGGCCTGGTTCCTCCTCTGAAACCTTGCCCTTCATACCTGTGGTCACGGCCTTCACATTCCTTACCCTCTCCCATTGTTGAGAGAGCCACTTTTGTTCTTGCTTCTGCATATTCTCATCTCATTTGTTCTTCTTTCCCATCCTGGCTCCTTCTGGTCCACTCTACTGAAATAGTTCTCACTGTAACATAAAACTAGTGTAATCTCTCGTAGTCAAAGACAGTGGAAACTTCAGAGTTATTGTATCATCCTTCATCATCCTCTAAAGGTTTTTAGGGTCTGTAGTATTGGCTCTTCTTTTTTTCCTGCTATTGGTAGTTGGTGTCAACCCTTTTTCTCTGTCCAGTCTGCCTGAGGATTATTGATTTCACTGTTCTTTACAAGGAGCTAGCTTTTGGTTTCATTGATTTCTTTCTACTATGTTCTTTGTTCACTGTTTCTGTTCCAACTTTTATTATTTTTTTCCTTCTTCTTGCTTTCAAGTTTAATTTGTTTTTTCTTTTCCTAGTCTTAAATTAAAAGCTTATCTTACTGATTTGAGACATTTCTTCTAAATTTCCCTCTAAGAACTGCTACATCTAAGCATCCTACAGATTTTGATATGTCACATTTTTATTTAGTTCAGAATATATTTTAATATCTCTTCACCATAGCTTTTTAGAAGGATATTTTTGTAATTTCCAAGTATTTGGGCTTTCTCAGATACCTTTTTGCTATTGGTGTCTAATTTAATTCCATTACATTCAGAAAACATACTTTGTATGATTTTATTCTTTTAAGCTTGGTAAGTTTTATGCTCCAGAATATGGTCTGCCTTGGTCTAAAGTTGAACTCATTTCTTGACCTTTCCCATGCTCCACCATAATCACTGTCAGCTCATGGCCCGGATGTGTAGTCACTGTCTGCCCAGATGTGTAAGCCTGAGCCCCAGAGTCCTCCCTTGAGGGCTCAGCTCCTCTGCCCTCTCCGTTTTCCTGTGACTTCATTCCATTGAGAGCCTGCTCACAACACTGCTCATGTTACCCCCTCCTTTCTCCCTCACTCTCCATTTTCCTGGTTCTGTCCCTTGGCCTCTTCTGATAATTTGTCCTCCATAGGAAAGAGTGTCCTTTCCAAGGCAATAATCTGACCATTTAATTGTCCCACTTAAAATCCTTCAATAAAGGCCACACTGCTTGGCTGACCACCAGTCTGGCCCCACCCAGCTTTCTAGCCTCATTGCTTTCTGTTCCCTTGTCTTTTCTGTGCATCTCTTGCATTGCACAAATTGCCACTTCTGAAACAACGTTTCCCATTCTTACCTCTGTGCCTTTGTACCTATGATAAGCCAGCTGCATTGTACCTGTGACATGCACATTCTCCTCAGCAGACATGTCTTCACCCCATTGCCCTGCTTCTGGGGCACACCTCTGTGAAGTCATCCCAGAGTACCTTAGCCTGGTAGCGATTTCCCCTGTGACTTTGAAACACTTTGCACATACTTGTACAATAGCCCTTTAACCTGGGCACTGTTGCCCTTTTACCCCTTTGCCTCAGTCACGGCAGTGTGTGTTCACCATTGCAATGACTCTGACTTCTACGAACACAAAATGAAACTCCCAACCTCACTGCTTTACCATCTAACATATCTCTACTTCTCTTCCTGGCCACCATTGCCACTTCCTCATTCCCCAGTCTCTCCTTATGACAAGATGACTTCTGACCCACTAGTCCAACAGACAATGCCTTCCATGAAACTGACCCACTAGACGCTTGGCTGCCTTTTTCCCTTGGTCATTCTGTAGCATTTGAAAATGGGCTCATGATGCATCAGTATTGATCACACCCCTCTTCTTGAGGCTTCCTTTTCTTTTTTTTTTTTTTTGATTTGGCAGGGGTCAGTGAGTGGTGGTCTCACTTGTTGCCCATGTTGGTCTCAAACTCCTGGGCTCAATGATCCTCTTGCCTCAGCCTCCCAAGTAGCTGGGATTACAGGTAGATGCCATCACATATAGCCCTCTTCTCACTCTTACAGGCATCCCTGTCTTCACCTAACTCCTAGATCCCGGATAATTCAACTTTTTATCTGATTTTCTCATCTGGTTGCCCCACACATGTAGCAAAATTGAGCTCATAACCTTTTCTCTAGACCTGTTCCTCCTCCTTAAGCTTCTTATCTTGGTAAATGATACACACTGGAATACAATAGTCCCCCATTATCTGCACTTTCACTTTCTATGGTTTCAGTTACTCTCAATCAACTGTGGTCTGGAAATATTAAATGGAAATATTAAATTAAAAATTCTGGAAATATTAAATTAAAAATTCCAGAAATAAATAATCCATAAGCTTTAAATTGTGTGCCATTCTGAGTAGAACAATAAAATCCCATTCTGTCCTGCTCTGTCCCACTGTCTGGAACATGAATCTTTCCTTTTCCAGTGTATACACACTGTATATACTACCTGCCCGTCAAGTCATTTCGTAGCCATCTTGGTTATCAGATATCAAGAATCACAGTGTTTATGTTCAATAAGGACTTACTTTACTTAATATGACTTCAGAGTATGAGTAGAAATGCTGGCAATTTTACTATAGTATATAGTTATTTTTGTTATATTGTATTATGAGTTATTTTTGGTCTCTTACTATGCCTAATTTATAAATTAAACTTTTTCATGGTAGGCATGTACAAGAAAAGATATAGTATACAGAGGATTCTGGACTATCCTTAGTTTCAGGCATCCATAGGGAGTCTTGCACATATCTCCTGAGGATAAGGGGGAATTATAGCTGCTGTGCACAAGCTCTGTATCCTTGAAGGAAGAGACCATGTCTCATTCAAATTTTGCAGTAGCTAACACATGCAGACTTGAGATAATGTTTGCAGGATTGATTTACTAATTAAGATGAGTAAACAGTTTCTTCGTTACAGTTCCAGTGTTTTGCGCCAATTATATGCTCAAAAAAAGGAAATATATCACTTTCTTTGGGGATCCAAATTAGTTCTGTTTTAGATCAACAAACAGTTTGATTCAAATGGTTATTTTGGGAACTTAACTATGAATCATAATTACTGTTTAATTTTTGGTGGTAATTATGCTTTGGGGCAGAACTGGCTTCCTCCTGAATAAATATAAAAATACAAAGAATATTTTTGAGTGCATGTTACATACCAGGCACTGTTGTTAGCACATTTCATGTAGTAACCTATTTATTCCACAGTATTGTTATAGTTGTTATTTTTCTGATGAGAAAACTGTGGCACAGAGAGGTTGAGCACTTGTTCAGTGTCACAGAGCTAGGAAGTATAACAGCTGGGACTCATACGCAGGCAGTCTGACTTCTAAGCTGTGTTCTTAACCACAGTGCCTGATGTGAACATCTGGCTTACTACAGCTACAGCTGAATTTTCCTGCCTCTTGAGATTTAGGTGCTATTTCCTTTGGGAGTCTGAGACTTTGCCCCAGATTCGACATTCTCATAGAGACCTCTCACTCTAAATGCCTCCTTCTGCTAAGGTAACTCATTAAAAGATCTCTTGGTGATGAAGACTGTGTTTCAGCAAGAAAAACATCTCTATACTGAACATTTACTAGTTCTTAAAAGGTTTGGCCTTTACATCACAGGGAACTGTTTTTTCCTAATTGATTTTAAAATTTTTTAAATTATGTGATATTTGATAGGTATAATTTGATCCATGTTACATATGTGAATTATGTCGCCCATGAATCCACTGATGCGCCCAAGATCAATCACCATTGATATCCTTGTATTCATGTGATTCCTCCCAGGTCCCCACCTACCTCCACCTGAACCCTACAAATCTACCCAGTGTCTTTGTGAAAAGTTTTTTCACATATGTTTTTTTCCTAAACAATGCAGTTTGTCTTTGAACTTTACAAAAATGATTTCATACCATATATTGTCTTCTGTGACTTACTGTTTCACTGTCCTTTGCATTTCTAAATTTCATGCAGCTTATAGCTGTAGTACGTTACTTTTCATTGTAGTATTTGCATTTCAGAGACACTACTGGGAGGGTACGGCAGGTTTATGTGCTTATTGTTTTTACCAACAGACAGCTGTTGAAGTGAACATTCCCCTATTAAACTCCTGAGCACAGGAGTGACAGTATCTCCAGGGCATAAGCCCACAAATGGAATTGCCGAGTGTCCTGTGCAAAGACACCATGTTGTAAGTGATAAATTATCACCCTTAGTCTTAAAATAGACAAAACAGCGAGCTGATCTGAGAAGCTTTACATTTGGTCCTCCTTCCTAATGGCTGCCTTTCCACTTTGATATCTCTGCCTTTGGAGTCACCTTACTACCTCTGCTCTCTTTTCAGGGCTTTCTTTTTCTCATATAGGCAAACATACATGCCTTCATTAATTACCTAACTTGAATTAATTACTACAACTCCATTAAGGCATCAGAATTATATTTTATGAAAGATCTAGGCTGAGCATGGTGGCATGCACCTGTAATCACAGCAACTTAAGAGGCTGAGGCAGGAGGATTGCAAGCTTCAAGGCCAGCCTCAGCAGCTTAGCGAGGCCCTCAAGCAACTTAGCGAGGCCCTCAGCAACTTAGTGAGACCCTGTCTCAAAAATAAAAAATAAAAAGGTCTAGGGATGGGGCTCAGTGGTTAAGCATCCCTGGGTTCAATCCCAAGTACCAAAAAAAAAAGAAAAGAAAAGAAAAAGAAAAAATTAGTTTTTCTACTGTAAAAGGGCCTTTCATAGGGTGTATCTGCAAGATAGCCCAAAGTAGAAGTATGTATAGGAAACTTTTAGTATTTTGAACAGGGATGCTGGGGATCAAACCCAGGGTCTTGAGCATGCATATGATCTACCACTGAGCCACCCAGCCCCAGCCCCTCTACAGAAAATTATTTTACTGTCTATCTGTCTTCACATCATCTCACTGGCCTCTCTCTTCTTTCCCTACTTTCCCAAATCCCCTTCTTCCTGAATCTTCTCTCCACTCTGGATTTCAGGCTGCTTCTCCACACTTCTCTGAAATCTTTTCACTCTGGCCCTTCCTGGCCTCTGTAGTCAGCTCCCTCTGGCTTACCTCTGAATTTTAAACCAATCAGCAGAAGCAAAAGCAGTCACCTTCCAATAATGGGATCCACGCCCTTCAGAAGTTGTAAATAGCAATTTTCCTCTATTTGGTTATTTCCATTCACTACGTAAACATTGAGAGCCTGCCATGGAACACTGTATAGATTATTGTTCAATATGAGTTTATATCATTAGTGTCATCTTGTGTTTCAGATTCATCCTTGAGCAGAAGCATTGTGTTGAAAGCTCCCAATAAATTATATTTCATATGCTCTAGAGCACTAGAATCTTTATCAAAGCATTTAAAGAAATATGAGAAAGATTGAGCTAAGTAATTGTATGTGTTGATTCATTTTAAAAGTAGTTTTAGCTATTATATCTTTCCTACTAATGAATCATCTATAATATAATATGTTTCTTGAGGTACCAGAAAAAAGTCTTTTATTTATAAAATAGCTGGCCCTCTATATCTGTATCCATGGGTTCTCCATCTGTAGATTCAAGCAACCACTATGGAAATATTTGGGGAAAAATTCTATCTGTACTAAACATGTACAGAATTTTTTTTCCTTGTCATTACTCCCTAAACAATATAATAGAACAACTATTTATATAGCATTTAAATTTGATATTATAAATAATCTAGAGATGGTTTAAAGTATACAGGACAATGTGGATGGATTCTGTGTAAATACTGTGCCATTTTATATCAGGGACTTTATAGCATAGATTTTTTTTTTTTTTTAAAGAATGCTTCGCATTTATTTTTATTTTTATTTATTAATTTGTATGTGGTGCTGAGGATCGAACCCAGTGCCTCACCTGCGCTAGGTGAGCGCTCTACCGCTGAGCCACAACCCCAGCCTATAGCATAGATTTTGAAGTCCACAGGGGATCCTGAAAAACCAATCCCCCCAGATACTGGAGGGATGACTAGAGTGTCACTCTTTACTCAGGCAACCCTAGTTAGAGGAGCATTTTTTTTTTATCTTTTACTTTTAATAGAAAGCATTTAGTACAGGTCTAATTTCATTTACTTAGTAAATATTTACTGTGAACCTTTTTGTGAACACACAGGCCTAGGCCCCAGGTTTACAGCAGGGCACAAAGCAAAAGCCCTTACACTGGGGTACATATCCTGAAGGGGAGATAGACATTCAGCCATAAATGCAGAAAATAGTACAAAGCTGTGACAGTTGCTAATCAGAGTGGGGTGGGAGTGGGGTGAGGCTTACTGACATCTGAACAGAGACCTGGAGGATTGAGCTGTGCAGCTACTAGCAAAGGCCTTCCGAGCAGATGGAACAGTAAGCGGGAGGCTCAGAGGTGTCCTGTGCTGATGATATTTAAAGATAATACCTTAGGCCAGGCGTAGTGGCGCCCACCTGTAATCCCAGCAACTCAGGAGGCTGAGGCAGGAGGATTACAAGTTCAAAGCCAGTCTCAGCAACTTAGTGAGGCCCTAAGCAACTTAGTGAGATTCTGTCTCAAGATGAAAAATAAAGGGGCTGGAAATGCAACTCAGTGGGTAAGCACCCTGGCTTCAATCCCTGGTACAAAAACAAAGAATAACTTAGTGTGAGTCTGATTCCATGCTTGTCCACACTTCTGTTTTTTAGGTATCCGAGATGTTTCTAAATGGAGCGAAAAAACAAGGAAACCTTTAGAAGCCCTGTATGGATATGACTACCTTGCGAAAACCTGTGAAAAGTGGGTGGATGGTATAGGACAGTTTAAACATCTACCAGATGGTAGGTTGCATGGACTACTTAATAGTTGTCCTTTGAGAAGATGCTTGAGTCCTCCCTGGGTGTTCTGAATTCCTTAGCAATTTATGAACCTACACACTATCCTTACACACAAATGTGTGAACAGACACTTGATATTATACACAGTATAAGCTCTTGTATAATAAATCTGCCTTAAGCTTAAGACAGTACTACTTGCATAAAGGTTCATGTTGTTGAGCCTCTAATAGCAGACTGTTCTTTTTACCTGCAGTCCTTTACATGTGTGATGACAAATGAATTCTCCAGAATCTTTGGTTTTTATTTTCTAGTCCCAGGCTAGGCAATTAGAAAACAAGCCACAGTATAGACCATTTTCCCCTTTTTATCCATCTAGAGGTGTCACCTCACTACACATCTTCTGTTACTAGGACAAAAACGGAGGAAATTTCTGTCCTGACCTTCAATCCTAGCAGCATAGTATGGGAAGAGAGTATTCAATTTTGTTTCGTGTGTTTGGTTTGGTTTGGTACTGGGGATTTAGCCCTGGGGTACTTTACCACTGAGCTACATTCCCAAGCCTTTTTAAATTTTTTTTATTTTTTTATTTTATTTTTTAGTTTGGGACAGGGGCTTACTAAGTTGCTTAGGGACTTACTAAATTGCCAAGTCTGGCCTCGAACTTGCAATCCTGCTGCCTCAGCCTCCCAAGTCGCTAGGATTACAGGTGTGCACCGCTGCACCCAGCTGAGAGTATATAGTTCTTTATTCATCTTCAGAACCAAGTTGTATGACCTTAGCCATGAACAAATGTCTCCCCCATATTTTCTGAAAAATTAACAAGATTTCCATAAATAGTATGAATTGAATCTTTTAACATAAATTCTGGATTAGTCTGTTTTTATACTAATATGTTAGTCATCTTTCTATTAGTTTAATAAATACTGAGCTAATCAACTTAATAAAAGAAAAAAGTTATTTTGGCTCATAGTTTGGGAGGGTTTGGTCCATAGTCAACTGGCTCTGCTGCTTTTGGGCCTGTCATGAAGCCTCACATCATGGTGAGAGCATATAGAATAGCAGAGTCACCCCATAACTGGGAAGTTAAAAACAAAAGAGGAATAGTGTCCTGCATCCCCTTTGAGGGTTTGCCCCAGTGACCTAAATACCTCCCCCTACGTCCCACCTCTTACAGGTTCAACAACCTACCAATAATGCCACTCTTGGAAACAGGCCTTCAACACATGAGCTTCTGGGGGACATTTAAGATTCAAGCTGTAGTAAATTATTTGTGTTTGGAATGTCTCTTTACTCTTTTTTTGTTGTTGTTTTTAATTGCTAAAAAAATAGAATGGCTAAGATCTCATTTTAGGGCACATTCAGTTATAAAATGCTTATGATGGAAGGACAAATTTCATATACTATACAGTCATTTCCAGCATGAATCATTTGTCGTATCAAAACTTTCACAATGAAAAGTACTTTTGATAATGTTACATTTCTGGTTTAAGCTTGAAATAGCAAATAAATGCCTTAAAATGATCCTATTAAACATAGCACCCACCCATGGAAACAGGCCTTTGAAAGGTACTTCCTTCTGCTATTAAAACAAAACAAAATTGCCATGAAACAATGTCTGAGACAGTTCTCCATTGAAAGGTTTACATTGTGAAATGTACATTTTTATGCTTTATTGAAGAGGGCAATGAAAAGTTAGGAAGATCCAAAGACAATTAAATTAGCAATTCAAAAATACAACATAGGATTGAGCAGTGTAGAAGTCATCCACAGCAGTACTGTGAATAATGTATCTCTCTTCTGTGCTAATTTTTTATAATTGTACACTCAGGCTTATGGATACTAGGAATTAATTGTACAGCTTTGGAGACAGGCCAAGGTGTGAATTCTGGCTCTTTTACTCAACTTGCTGTTAAGGTGGATTTGGGCAGATAACTTCACTTCTCTAAGCTTTAGTTTCTGGTCTGTGAATTGGACATTTGATTAGCTATCTCATAAAGTTGTTGTGTGGATTAACAGATAATTCATGTTCAGCTGTGGTATAGTACCACATGCAGAATGTTTCATGAAAGATTGTTATTGTTATTTTAAAAGCACTTAATTTATAAATAATCGTACATACAAAGTGAGTTAAAACATGTAACCACTGTAAAGCTTGAACTAATATGCAGTGGTTCAAACAGCTCTGACACAGTGGCACTCAGGGACTCTGGCATTCATCACTGTCATTTGATTACACAGTTGGCATGTTCATGTCATCCCAGGGATAGGAGCAGGAAGCTTCAGAGACCAAGAGAAGTTTTTCTCCAGGCAACAGGTCACTTTCTCATTTGGTGGACAGCTATCTCCAACTGAAGAGGAGGGCAGTGGGTGGTACCTTTGTGAGCAGAGAAGAAAGAGAGGACAAAGAGCTAACTTTATGGATTCCTAGAACCTTCAATATGGCTCTCTTTGCCTTAAAGCAGTAACCCCAGAAACTATGATTGTTCCTGTTTCAGGCTGAAGCTCAAAGTGGTTAAAGAGCCATCAAGATTTCAGAGGCAGGAGAAGGCCAGACAGGGACTGGAGCCCAAGTTGTCCATAATTGCCTAAGACTCGTTATTAGTAGGAGCTAGATCCTCACGTTCTCAAGGCATGGCAGCCAGGTGTGTCACCAAGGCCAAGCATGAAGAGAAGCTTATTTCCTGCATACAGATTATAACTCCATTGTGAGGCCCACACACCTTGAGACATGACTTTGAGGGGAAGCTTTCCAGGTATCAAGCACCTGCATACAGATTGTAACTCCATTGTGAGGCCCACACACCTTGAGACATGACTTTGAGGGGAAGCTTTCCAGGTATCAAGCACCTGCACAGTGGCAGATAGACCACCCCTATGTAATATAAAGTGTTACGGGGTTTCCTTTGGTTTGATTTTCCTACTATTTCATGTGAATTATCAATTTCAATCAAGCAAAGCTTTTTGTTTGCTAAAACCAAACAGTAACAAAAAGATAGAAAAGGAAACCCCAAGAATATTAGACATGTGGGAAACCCCAAATCTAAACCATTTTTTTCATATACAAACTGAAATCCAAAGAGGGCTATGTGTATTAGTCAGTCTTCTGTTGCTATAACTAAATACCTCAGAAAATTTACTTATGAGAGAAAGGGTTGGTTTGGGCTTACAGTTCTGAAGGTTCCAGTCCATGATCGAGTGGCCCTGATTGCTTTGGGTCTCTGATGAGGCAGCACATCATGGTGGGAGTACATGGCAGAGCAAAACTGCTTACCTCAGAAGTCGCGGAGCAAAGGGATCCCACAATACCCTTCAAAAGGTTTGACCCCGTGACCGAAGGACTTCCCACAAGGCCCCACATCCTGAAGGTTCCACCACTTCCTAATGGCACTTCTCTGATGAACAAGTCATTAATAATGGGCCATTCAAGATTCAAACTATAGCAGAAAGCCTCTGCATTCTTTCTTTCTTT
>CM053406.1:119073955-119110797 GCA_028644305.1 Xerus rutilus | reverse complement strand
CAGAATTTTCTCTGACTTCCATTCATCTGTGAACCCTGTTGTTTCTGTCCAAACTCTCACTAGTTCTCATTGCCTCTACCATCTGGACTCATGTGTTAGCTTTCTAAGTGGTCTCCCTGTTTCTACCCTTACCCTCTTAATATTTATTCTCAACATAAGACAATGTTTTCAAAGCAACTTTTCCTCCTTTCTTATCTTTAGCATGGGAAGATTATATTCTCAGACCAAAATTTTCCAAAATAAGCAGTCTGTTTCTAGGGAGGACTTGGAGAATGTTAGTCTTTCCTCAGTGCTGGAAAAATAATGAATTTTTTAAAAATTTCCCCTATTGGTCCTCATATTCCCCAAAAGGCTGGTGTCCCCAAGCACATCTACCTCTTCCTGCTCTTCACCTTCTTGTCAGTACTGCCTCATTTGCTCTCCTCAAGTGTATACAAAATATTGTGACCAACAGCAGCCATCCCATTAGCATAAAAGGAAAGCCCCAAGCTCTGCTGTTATCAGGCATCGGCATGAAAAGAAAAAATGAGATAAGTCTATCAGCTTGATCCAGAGGGGGAAAAGCTTAAAGTGGAGGGAAACAAGTTAATCTGAAATCACTGCTAACCAACCACAAGCTTTTTTCTATGCAGGTGTTCCCCAATTTATGATGGGGAACTGGGCCCATGAGCTCTCGTAAGTGGAAAGTATCCTAAGTTGAAAATGTATTGACTGCACCTAACCTATCCAGCATCCCAACTTAGCAACACAGCACACTGTGGAATGTTGGTTGCTAACCCTCATGGTCAACGGGCTGATGAGAACCTAAAGCTCACTGTCACTGCCCATCCTCGCAAGAGAGGATTGGATCACCTATTGATCCAAATTCAAAATTCCAAGTGCAGTTTCTACTGAACGAAAATCAATTTTGCACCATTAAGCCAAAATATCATTTTAAAAAGCTATCATAAGCCAGGGACTGTTCATACCTCTTTTTAAAATGTCAATACGGCCAGGCATAGAGGCACATGCCTATAATCCCAGCAGCTTGAGAGGCCAAGGCAAGGAGGATCATGGGTTCAAAGTCAGGCACAGCAACTTAGTGAGGCCCTAAGCAACTTAGCAACACCCTGTCTCAAAAGAAGAAAATTGTAAAAAGGGCTGGGGATGTGGTTCAGTGGTTAAGCACCCCTGAGTTTAATCCTTGTTACATACATACATACATACGTCAACACGTCAACACAGTTTTCTTGACCAATGAAGCATCAATATAGTCCTGACTTACCCAGAGGACAATTCATTCATCAGTTCAACCTCTGTCCTTAGACTCTGGTCTGTCCCACCTAAGGTCATGGTGGAGGCACCCCCTTCACTCCATCCTGATCCCTGCTGCTGTGAGGGCAGAGGTGGCAGGAGCCCACATTCCACTGCACCCCACCATGGTATGGGACCAGCCCTGGCCTCTGCCCTGGATAAAACACAAGTAATGAATAAAAAGATTTCTTCCCAGTTGGGCTGGGCCAGGGGCAGCCTGGCCTTCCTACACCCTTGTTTTAGGGAAGGACAGTAAAAAGACTCTTCCACAGATTCATGCAGCAAAGTACAAGAAAGGGCTTCCAAGGAGAGAGCAACCTGACTACTGCAGGGGGGACCATTTGTCTTCCCATGCTGATCTCTTCTTCCTTCAGCAACTTTTAACATATGCTGAACTCTGTCCAATCCAGTATTTGATTCCATCTCCAGGCCCAGGTAGCTTGATGCAAAGTCAAGACCTGGGAGCACAAAACAATCATTAAAGGCTGAGGGTATGGTTCAGTGGCATAGCTCAGGCATGCCTGAGGCTTTGGGTTCCTTCCTTAGCACCTGCAAGAAAGAGTTAACAACAGAGGGTGGAGCATGGACAGGACCTAGTGAGAGGTTGGGGCACTAGATATTGAGGTGCTGAACCCTCAGGAGCAGGAGGAGACTGGCGTGGCTTGGACAAGTAGCTAGGCGTGGAGTGGTTGAGTAAAGATCAGGTAGGCTGGAGGAAGGGTACAAGCGTGTTGGACAAACAGAGGTAGATGTTATGGTTTGGATATGAGGTGTCTCCCAAAAGCTTCTGGGTTGATGTAGGAATGTTTGGAGGTGTAGTGATTGGATTGTGAGAGCTGTAACCTTATCTGTCCATCTTAGTTTGAATGGACTGACTGGGCGGTGACTGTAGGCAGGTGGGCGTGGCTGATGGAGGTGGTCACTCCAGGAGTGCCATGGAAAGGTTTATCTTTTCTACAGCCCCTTCCCCTACCTCTGTCTACTTGCTGACTGCCATGAATGTAGCAGTGCCCCTCCTCCACACCCTGCCATGATGTTTTGCCTCCCCTTGGGCCCAGAGCAGTGGGGTAGGCCAACCATGGACTAAAACTGTGGATCTGTCAGCCAAAATAAACTTGCCCTCCTTTAAGTTGATCTTGTTAGATATTTTGGTCACAGTGATGCAAACTTAACACAGCAGAGGTGAGAAGAGAACCCCATAAAAATCCTGGGAGGTAGACATTAAGAACACTAGGAGAATAGATGAGATGCCTTAAGGCACTTAGTCACTGAGGGGTGGAATAGAGCCTTGGATTCCACATGCACCCCTCAACTTTCCCTCCCCAACTGGCAGATCAGAGGATCTGAGGAAGCCAAGGATGGAGGGGGAGGATGGAGAGTGCGGAGACAGGAAGAATGTATGACAAAGGTACAGAGTACAGGGCCATGGAGCCTGGATTTAAGGAAACTCACAGGCTTCCAGGTAAGTTCCGCCACATGCCCTCAGTGGCATTGGGTGTGGTTGTCATCTCCCCCAAATCAGTTTCCCAGGGAGATATCCACCCCAGTAGACCCTGAAGGTGGATGGTGGCCCTAGGCCCATGTTCTCAAAGCCAATGGAAGTTGTACTCCACCCTCACTTTAGATTTCTTATCTAATACCTTGAAGTTCCCAGTACTACCCCAATGTTTAATATTTCATCAAGTGTGCGTCCACGTGGTTTTGTTTTGTGTCTGTTAATGCTTGTTATGAGGAGGGGAAATTCTTTCCCAGATGGTATGTGCCTTTATTGGGGCTGGGAAATACGTAGTTGCACATTCTCTGGTGGTACAGTGTGGCCCTGAGGCTCTGGAATGCAGGTATGATCATTAAGGTCCTGTGAGATTTACTGAAGATAAGCAAAGAAACACAAAACATGTCTATTCCATGAAAGGCAAGTGTATGGCTCTAAATTCAAGTCCATACTGAGTAAAAGTTCATCTTGTCTTTGGGTAAATCTGGTATTTTCTTACAATGCTCAGCCTGACTTCAGAGCATTGTGCTAGAGATATGCAGCCATGGACGGTGGCAGAACAAAAGACTGTTTCTCTCTCTGTCTCATTCTCTCTCTCCTGCTGAAACGGATCATGTGATACAGAAGCAGAGATTCATCAGCAAGGCCCTGCCTGGGTGGGAGGGGCAGGTGGGCTGGTTGCTCAGCACATTGTGTGTATTTCTGAGAATGTCAAAGCCCTTTTCCCGCATCGGTGCTCAGACGCCACATGAGTCATGGCCTGTCTGCAAGCCCTGTTGCTCGGCCTGCCCCTCTGATTCTTCACACAGGGCCCTTTGAATCCCAGTGGACTCTAAACCTCCACCGAGCTATAGACGATTCCATTCTTGGCACAAAAGAGGGCTCCTTCCCAGGGACTATGGCTGCCCTGGAGGGGTTATTTCTGTGCTAGTTCTTTTTTTTCCCCCTTCCTGGCACTGAAAACAAGCACATCCACCCAATAAATAAAGATGAGGCCAATGAAAGCAGCTGTATTTCAAGGAGAGTTAGGGAACAAGCCAAGGAATAAATGAAAAGATGCAGTTACAAAATGCCCATTCATTGGGTTCACTCAGCAAACATTTACTGAAGCCATCTGCACACCAGGCACTGTACTGAGTGCTGGGAAGACACAAAGATGCCCTTGAGAATGGTGACCATCGCCTCCCCCTCTGCTGAAATGGAGTGGCAGGCACACAATAATACATCATGGTTAACCGTTCACAGCTCCACACACCCTAAGGAACCAAGAATGTGCCAGATGTGCATGTCCATGTGCAAAAATATGAATGAATCTCAAAAAAAGAATGCTAGGAAAAGCCAGCCATGATGGCGCATGCCTGTAATCTCAGTGGCTCAGGAGGCTGAGGCAGAAGGATCGCAGTTCAAAGCCAGCCTCAGCAAAAGCAAGGCACTAAGCAGCTCAGTGAGATCCTGCCTCTAAATAAAATACAAAATAGGGCTGGGGATGTGGCTCAGGGGTCAAGTGCCCCTGAGTTCAATCCCTGATAACCAAAAAAAAAAAAAAAAAAAAAAAATGCTAGGAAAAAGAAGCAAGACTCACTACTGGATTCCCTCTCTATAAATCCCCAAATCTAGCAGATAGTCTACCTCACGTTAGACAGCAAGACACTGATTGTATTTGGAATGGGAAATGTGAGAGAAAACACCAAGGGGACTTCTGGAATGCTGGGAGTGTCCATTGTGACATTCATCAGCTGTGTACCCATTGTCTGAGCCCTTTTTAAAATCTACCCTTCGGGGCTAGGGGTGTTGCTCAGTGGTACAGCCTTGCTTGTTAGGTGTGAGGTTTTGGGTTCCATCCCCAGCATTACACACACACACACACATAATTTATCCTTCAACAGTTTAAGAATCTATTTACATATGTCTATACAGGTATTTGGTGTATATCTGAAATGTCCCCCAAAATCCCATGTTTGAAGGCTTGGTCCCCAACCTAGCAATGTTCGAAGATGGGTTTTGGGGAAAATGATTATATCATGAGAGCTCAAACCTCATCAGTGTCTTGATCTATTTGATGAATTAATAATTTGAATGAATTACTAGGAAGTGGTGGAGACTATAGGCAGGTGGGGCATGGCTGGAGAAAGTAGGTCACTGGGTGTGTGTCCTTGGGGACTACATCTTGTCCCTGGCTCTTTCCTTGCCCCCTTTCTCTTTTTCTCTGCTTCCCAGCTGCTATATGCTGACAGCTCTTCTCCACCATACCTTTCCACCATGATTAATGTTTTGCCTCACCTCAGGCCCAGAGCAATGGAGCTGGCCAACCATGGACTGAAATGTCTGAAACTGTGAGCCGGAATAAACCTTCCTTCTCAAGTGGTTTGTGTCACATATTTTGGTCACAGCAACAAAAAGCTGACTAACACAACATTTATCTGTATATTGAATCAGAGCACAGGAGACAATTAAGGCAGCTATTCTATACATTACATTGGCACAGTATCATATCTAAATACCTCTGGCCCCTTCAGCAGTCACTCTAAACTTTGATATATCTCCTCATTAAAAGTCATCTTTGAGCCGGGCACGGTGGCTCACGCTTGTAATCCCAGCACTTAGGGAGGCTGAGACAGGAGAATCGCGAGTTCAAAGCCAGCCTCAGCAATGGCGAGGCACGAAGCAACTCAGTGAGACCCTGTCTCTACATAAAACACAAAATAGAGCTGGGGATGTGGCTCAGTGGTCGAGTGCCCCTGAGTTCAATCCCCAGTACCAAAAAAAAAAAAAAAAAGTCATCTTTGTAGCTAATCTCAGGCCATAAAATGTGTCAATCAAGCTCATTAATTCTTTTTTTTTTTAAATATTTTTTTAGTTGTAGATGGACACAATGTCTTTATTTTATTGCTTTGTACGTGGTGCTGAGGATCGAACCCAGGGCCTCACGCATGCAAGGCAAGCGCTCTACCGCTGAGCTACAATCCCAGCCCTCAAGCTCATTAATTCTAATGATGGTACCTGTATTTGGATAGAAACCCACCTTTGAATAGGTGAGCTACCAAGCAGTTTTTCACTTTTTCATGCATGTTTTCTTTTTTTAAAGGAAAATATTGGTTTCCACTGCATTTATTACTAATATAAAAAAAAAGTTAAAAAGAAAAAAATTCATTTTCAGTTCCCCAACGACTCTCCCCCTTCTCTCTTGTCCACACAACTCCCGACCCATTTCCTCAGGGCCAGCTCAAAACTGAACCTGTTCACTGCCGTTTTCACAGAAAACAATCAGTGCCAGGGATGTGAGGGAATAGTGTCAGAAGAAAGCAACAATACTGTCCAGGTTCCACCCAAAGATAGGCTACGTGGAGATACACAGAATACAAATGAAAGGGCTGGTGGCCTCACAATGACACAGTCTAACTAAAGTGGGCTGAAGAGCAGCTGGGTAGGGAGGCCCATCTGAGGCTTTACAAGACATCACTGGCCTGTGTCAGACCCAGAATAATCAACACCAGGAGGACAGAGAGACCAGGGAGGCAGTCTTGTGGAGTTTCACAATTCTCCCAAGTTGGGAGGTGGGAAAAGTCTAGAGAGCACCAAAAGCCTCACTCATTTTGGCAGAAAAACTTATTCTAGTGTTAGGAAGTCACAGAAATGCCACGGACACTGAGAAAAGCTATAAGAGGATGCACAGTTTCACAAAGCACAGTATTCACAGACCGTGGTGGTGGGGATCATTCTACTGACAGAGAAAGTATGAAATCCAAAAGCAGGGGCAGCTGCCTTTCAGGGAGCAACTGTGTACCAGTCACCCAAAGTTGACCCCAGGTCAGAAAACCTGGTGACTTTCCCAAGCAGTTGAAAGCATTGGGATGTCACATAAAAAGGACTTAAAACAAGCAGCTAAAGTGGGTAGGAAACCACTCCAGGGCTCTCAGGAATTGAGGGAAATACTGCGGACAGGGGGACAGATGCACAAGAAATAGCACCAAAGAGGTTTCCTGTTCAGCAATCAATTGGCAAAAGGGAAGAAGATCCAGGAGGCATCTGAAGGGAGCAAGAAGGGGTCCCGAAGGCAAGTCTCTGGAGGCTGGATCAGAAGACTGAGCGTACCAGTGATGAAACACAACTCAGAACCCCAAATCAGGGAGGTGGTGGATGGAGGTGGACATGTCATTGACCGAGGCTGTTGGAAGAGCCTCACAGTAGCCATCACAGGGCCACAGGGAAATACATGGCTGCTAGGTCACAGAGGGCTCCTTCCAGCCTGGATGGGAAGGCACCATCTCACAGAGGAGGTCCATTGACACCTGGGTGGTAGAAGGCACAGAGATCTTCATATCTATGTGGCCGTTTTTGGAAAAGTGTTGACAGGGCAGTCGGATTTATCTTCCATAACCTGGGAGCCATCCATAGGCGGGCAGGTAGTCTTGATAAGAGATCAGCTTTTGAGCCTTTGAGGGTTTCTCTGCTCTTTGTGAAAGCTTTCCCTGGAGGGACCCCTATGGTCTAGCCACGGAAAACAGGGTTCAGCACTGACCCCTGACCAACTACAACTATATGGGCCAGACCTGGGGCCAAAGCCTCCCTGGATGAGGCCTCTGTCCCGCGGAGGAGGTGGGAGACTCAGCAGTGGTGGAATCATCAGTCCCCTTGTCCTGGAGGACCTCTGTGAAGATTGATGGGACTCTGTCTTCTTCATCTTCAGTCTCTTCCTGTTCAGGCAGGGGTGGCTGCTGTGGTGGCTGCTGTGATGGTGGCTGCTGCTGCTGATTCTGCTTCTTTCATTTCAGCATCGTGGCTGCAGCATGGCCTCATGCAGGTTAATCCTACAAACAATATTGAGCTCCTACTGTGTGCTAGGCACTAGAGATGCCCCAAAATAAAAAGGACAAAATTATTTTTAGTGAAAGAAATGCACAAGCTAATAACTCCAGAGCAACACAAGATATGCTAGAAATAAACAGTGACTTAGGAGGTTCACTGAGCATGGATGGGGTTGTTAGAAAGGCTTCCTGGAATGGACAAGGACAGGGTGACTGGAGGATGAGGAGGAATCAGAGGAACCGGGTAGGAGGTACTGGCACTGGTATCAAACCAACAGGAAGGGGGATGAGGTCATTTTGGGGAAGTGAAAGAACATCAGAAGGTGGAGGCAGGACAGAGCACAAGTCAGGGACACAATATAGAACAGGTTAGGAAGCTGTTACAGAAAACAGGAGTGATGGCCAGGTAAGGAAGGGCAGCAGGTAGAGAGGAAGAGGGCAGAACCAAATCCAGCAAAATTCTCCTAGTTGACTGATCTCATGGAAAACCTTTGATTAAATGCCTGGGGTATCCACTTAGAAAGGCAACGTTATCTCACCAAGGAAGGAAATTCCAACACCTGCTACATGTGGACAAACCTTAAGGACATCATGCTAAGGGAAGTAAGCCAGTCACAGAAAGGACAAATACTACATGAATCCACTCATATGAGGCACCTAGAGTTATCAAATCCTACAGACAGCAAGTAGAATGTTGGTTGCCAAGGGCAAGGGGAAAGGGATGAGAAATTATTCATGGTCTATGGGAAGAAAGTTTCAATTTTAGAAGATGAAAAAATTCTGGAGATGGATGATGGTGATGGTTGCCCAGTAATGTGAATGCACTGAAGGCCAGTAAACTATTCACCTACAAAGGGTTAAGATGGTTAATTTAGGTTATGTGCATAAATTTAATTTTAACACAATTTACAAATTAAGGCAATCTTTTCCTGGAAGGTCAGTCATCTTGGGTAGGCATTTAACCAAGTTTCAACACCCTAATGAGGTTCTATGCTTTGCTCCCCAAATTATAACAGGTCCTCCTCCAAGAACTCAGAACAATTCACAAATTGTTCTTGACTCTATGAAGATCCTATTTCACAATTCTCCAATCTTCTCAATCAGTTTCATTTCCAAGAGCTTCACTGGGCCTAATTTCTGGACATTTCTCTCTTGAAACTATTTAGAAGAACCCACCATCCACAGCTTCTCAGTATAGTAAGAACTGAGAATTAGTGATGGCGTGCTCCTTGCCAAGTACTATCCTGGGCCCATTCTCAACATGACGGGGACTTAAGAGAAGCTGCCTTTGCTAAAAGCACAAACAGGCCTGCAAAGGCTCCATGGGTAAATGAGCAGGATAAAGCCTGGCATCTCTGCCTTCATTTTTTATCTGTCCCCTTTATTACCTTAAACTTTAGGATCTGCTCACCTCTGCACGGAGCTACATTAATCATTTAAGGAGAGTTTATCTAAAAACTAGAAATACAGGTATTATTAGTCCTGAATTTACCTAATCTGTCATCCCTCTTCAAGACCGAGGCAAGATTGGCAGCATTCTGTCCCTGATACCTGGAGTGGTGCCTAGAGGTCTTCAGTCTTGTCCCGGACTTTCCAAGAAAAGTAGGAAGCATGCACCTCACCCAATCTTGAGACTGCCACCCTAGGTAGGAGCAATCATTTCATTGAAACTGAATCGCCCCCTTCCAGTATCTGATTGATAAATGGTCTGAGCAGCAAGTGGAAACTACCCACCTCAAATAATAAAGACGTCTTCAGAGCTACCTCTCAATTTCAGAATTGAGAGAATGATTGATCAGACCACAGTTTCACCAAGACGTCTTCGTTTTGCACACCTCTCATGCCTGTCCCAATTCTTTCTCTATTTAAACCCTAAAGCTCCTGTCCATGCCCAGAAGACAGGGCCCGGATTCTGGATCTCCCTTTGTCATCTCAGTATGGCCATGTTGATTAAAAAGTCTCCTTTCCTGGTTTTCACCATTACCTTTTCTTTGGGTTTGGTTTTTGGTGTGAGTGGCCAGACCTGGTTTGCTGAAACCCCCAAGGTCAGGCCTCTGGCCCAGGACACCAGGAAAAGATTCACCATCTTTAGCCCCCAGAGCAACCCTACAAGGGAGACATTGCTAACAACAGGCTGAGCAGCAATGGTAAGAAACTTGCCCAGACCCTTGCAACTGGGTTGAGACAAGAAACCAGGATTTCCTAGCAGAAAATCTGAGCTTTCTCGGTCAGTACACAGACTTCCCTTGTACTTTCATATGGACAGCACTGAAATGAAGATTCCTGTTCTCCATTTTGACTCCTAGATGTATTCCACTAACCATGTTTACACATCCTCGCATAGTCTCTGCTATAGTCTGAATGTTTGTGTGTCCCCACCAGATTCATGCATTGAAGTCTTAGCCCCCAAGGTGATAATATTAAAAGATGGAGACTTTAGGAGGTGATTAGGTCTTGAGGGTGGAGCCCTCCTGAATGGAATTAGTGCCATTAAAAAGAGGCTCCAGAAAGCTGCCTTCCCCTTCCACCAAGTAAGAACATGGTAAGAAGACGCCATTTGTGAAGCAGCGAGCCCCCACCATACACCCAATCTGCCAGTACCTTGATCATAGACTTTCCACCCCCAGAACTGTGCATGATAAATTTGTTTATAAACTACCCAGTCTAAGGTATTTTGTTATAGCAGTCTGACCAGACTAAGAGAGTCTACCATCCACTAACATAACAATAAGGATAATAGCTACCAATTATTGAATGCCTACTCATCAGGGACTGCATGATGAGCTTTAGGTACTGATGCCGTGGAAAAGTCTCAATATTCCTTAGTATCCCTGGTTAATTGTTATTATTTTCCAAATGCAATGGTCATCCCATAATGTTCTTCTGCTTCCTTTGTGTAATCTGAGTTGGTCTGGGTATTTATGGTTTCCTTCTGAGTCAGAGAGGATGTGACAACATGCTTAACTATGTCACATAATACTTCTCTCACATACTACATCCCTCTCAGCTGGCCTTTTCCTTCTAGGCTTCCTATGGGGTTGGGTTTCTGGTCCAACAATGTGGACACCAATAACAATAGCATCGAAACACCTCTGCTGAGAAGTTGATTGAAAAGAGCCCCCAGCCTCCCAGATGCCAAACTGCTCTGGCTCAGAGGCCCAAGAATGAGCAAGTCACTACCTGAATCCTGCCCTCCAGCTGACTTCCTCCCAAACAAATCTGATGCTTACAGATGATTGGAAGAAAACTCAAGAGGAGAAGCTACTTCCTCACCAGATCTTTTATCTTTGAAATCTGCAGGACTGAGATTGCTAAAGGCAGAGATAACAGGCTCCTTTAAGTCCTGGTAGAAACTTTGAGCTAATAGCTATTAAAAACATATGCAAGGGGTTGGGGTTGTGGTTCAGTGGTAGAGCGCTTGCCTAGCATGTGTGAGGCACTAGGTTTGATTCTCAGCACTGCATATAAATAAATAAAATAAAGGTGCATCAACAACTAATAAAAAATTTTAAAAATGAAATAAATTTTTAAAAAATATGCAAAATAATCTGTGATCTGCTTTATATGGCAAGGTAAATTGTCTTCTCCCAGTTGGAAATGAAAACCTCTAAAGTGGTTAGAGAGCTTCTTACCACCAGTAACTCACCCCACTGCACCCATCCTTGTTTGACCAACATACTTTTCTGGAATAGACCCCTCTGCCTACCCCCATGTTTATCATGGGGTGTCCTCAGAGTGCCCATTCAGTGGACTCTGGACACTCTGAGCCTCCAGCCGAGTGATCAGAGCCAGGCAGTATCTCTTTCTTAAGAATTTGTGAGCCGGGCGCGGTGGCTCAAGCCTGTAATCCCAGCACTTAGGGAGGCTGAGACAGGAGAATCGTGAGTTCAAAGCCAGCCTCATCAATGGCGAGGTGCTAAGCAACTCAGTGAGACCCTGTCTCTACATAAAATACAAAATAGGGCTGGGGATGTGGCTCAGTGGTCAAGTACCCTTGAGTTCAATCCCCAGTACCAAAAAAAAAAAAAAAAAAGAATTTGTGTTGACACCCAGAGAGAGTCTGTCTTAACGGGTAGCTGGACTATTGCCAAGTTAGCTTCAAAGCAAGGCAGGCATACCCGGAAGACAGCATGAAGATTTTCCTGGGGGCATGCAGAGTCATGAGTAGCTGTAAGGGATTTGGTTCCAGTTCCCAAACTTATGTGCTCGCTCCTATAGAGAGGGGATGGGTCTAAGAGCATTCTCTATTCTGAGAGCTCTTTTTTTCAGGGACCCTTCCATGTTTCCCCTTCTACTGTCTTCCAGAAGAAAGGCATACCTCTCCCTATGAAGAATCTCACTATGGTTATTGCTCCAGGGGCTGAAAACTCACTGCTTCAAAGGGACCATTCAACAATAAATTATTTTCAAGTCCCAGGGGAGCAAAGCAGAGGGAGAACTTGGTAGGTGATACCAAAGAGTAGCACCAATTTCATTCCAGAGATGAGCTCAGGATTAGGGTCTGTGCCCCAGCACTCCACCTTTCTTAGAATTTGAAAACTCCTTTTATAGATGGAGGAAGAATGTAGGATTAGAACAGAACACATCCAGAGAGTATCATAAAGAAGTGTTGGGGCTGGAGTTGTAGCTCAGTGGTAAAGCGCTTGCCTAGCACATGTGAGGCACTGGGTTCAATCCTCTGGACCACATAAAAATAAATAAATAAAATAAAGGTATGTGTCCATCTACAACTAAAAAAAATTTTTTTTAAAAGGAAGGGCTGGGTTCCTGGCCCAACACATAAAAGAGGAGACTGATTGCACTGTGGCTCCCCCATGAACAAATGGGTGGCTATCTCAGCCTACTTCCATCTAGAGGCAACAGCCAGGATTGAGAAGACCATCCCCAAGGTCCCTGCAGGCCCAGTTACACCAGAGGTGAGGTAACCTGCAAGATTATAGGGTAGAAACTGTGATATCTCAGATCAGCATTGCTAGAAGAGAAGACACATGAACAACATGAAAAAACAAGGGAATAAAATGCCCCAATCAAACCAAGATACTACAACAATAGAATCAATTGACAGCACAGTAGATGAAATGTTAGAGAAGGAGTTCAGAACATATATAATTGAAATGATCTGTGAAGCACAGAATAATATAAGAGAGCAATTACAAAGAGCAATTGATAATCCAACAAAGAGATTAGAGAGCAAATATAGGCAACAATTGATCACTCCAACAAAGAGATAAGAGAGCAAATACAGGGAACAAAAGATTAAATCAAGAAAGAAGTAAAGGCTCTGAAAAAAAAAACACAAGCAGAAATCCTTGAAATGAAGGAAACAATAAACCAAATAAAAAATTCAATAGAAAACATCACCAACAGACTAGATCACTTGGAAGACAGAACCTCAGGTAATGAAGACAAAATATATAATCTTGAAAATAAAATTGTTCACACAATGAAGATGGTAAGAAACTATGAACAGAATGTCCAAGAATTATGGGATAACATGAGAAGACCAAATCTAAGAATTATCGGAAGGCACAGAGATACAAACCAAAGGAATGCACAATCTCTTCAATGAAATATCAGAAAATTTCCCAAACATAAAGAATGAATTGGAAAATCAAATACAAGAGGCTTACAGGACACCAAATGTACAAAACTACAACAGATCCATACCAAGGCACATTATAATGAAAATGCCTAGCATACACAATAAGGATAGAATTTTAAAAGCTGCAAGAGAGAAGATTCAGATTACACATAGGGAAAACCAGTTTGGATTTCAGCAGATTCTCAACCCAGAACCTAAAAGCCAGAAGATCCTGGAACAACATATACCAAGCTCTGAAATAAAATGAGTGCCAACCAGAATCTTATATCCAGCAAAATTAAGCTTCAGATTTGATGATGAAATAAAAACCTTCCATGATAAACAAAAGTTAAAAAAATTTATAGCAAGAAAGCCTGCACTAGAGAGTGTTCTTCACAAAATATTCCATGAGGAGGAAATGAAAAACAACAATGAAAATCAGCAAAGCGAGGAACTACACTAAAGGAAAAGCCAATCAAAGGAGAAATCAAGTCAAGTTAAAAGCCAAAAATAATCTAAAATGAACAGGAATACAAACCATATTTCAATAATAATCCTGAACATTAGTGGCCTAACTCATCAATTAAAAGACATAGACTGGCAGATTGGATTAAAAAAGACTCAAATTGTAGAATTCACACTGATGTTGGCTCAGGACTATGCCTACAACAGTGAAAAGGACTGTGTTAAGAACATCAGTTGAACATAAAAATTGGTTATTGTGCTAGCCAATGAATTTTTTATCCTTATTCGTCTATAGCTGTATAAGTAAGACAATTATTTTTCTCTGTTCTTTCAAAATTTTTTCTTTGTTTTTAGTTTTCTGTAATTTGGATATAAGATGGCTAGGTATTACTTTCTTTATTCACCTATTTATATTTGGTACTTATCCTACTTGATACTCTCTCAAAATTTGTGCTTTTTATCTCATCTTAGTTTTTGGAAAATTTTCAAATATTTTTACTTCAAATATTTTTTCTGCTCTGTTTTCTTCTTTTTGTATTCTAATTATGCCTGCTTTATTCTGTGAGACTGTCCCACAGTTCTTGGGTTGCTTTTACTTCTCTTGTATTTTTGTTTGGGTAATTTTTAATTAACTTTTATCATTAAGATCATAGTTTCTTTCCTTGGCCATAATTTAATTGATGGCATCAGAAGGCATTCTTCCTTTCTATTTCAGCATGTTTGATTTCTAGAATTTTGTTTTGATTTTTAAAGTTTCCATTTTCCCTAACATAGTTTATAAGTTTTTCCATGCTGTATACTTTTTTCCCATCAGAGTATTTAACATATTAATCATAATTACTTTAGTTTTTTTTAACTTGGCAATTCAAACATGTACGATATGTTTGAGTCTGATTTTTGTCTTCAGACCACATTTTAGTGTGTCTTCACCTGTTTTGTAATTTTTTGTTGAAAGCCAGACATGTTTTATTGAATAATAAAAAATGAGGTAATAGGCCAATGATAGGAGCGTTTATTTTGTCTGGTGAGGACTTGTCTGGTGCTTAATGCTTGCTTGCAGCTAAAGGTACCAGAAGCTTTAAGTTTTCATCCTGTACTTTTTTTTTTATCTCACTGTTTGAGTTTTCTTAAACACTACTTCAGGGAGAAAGAATCTGTGTATTACAATCCTTTCAGCTATAATTGGTTATGATTATACCAGATCCTTGCAGTTGTGCAGGTTAGATATGAGACAAAGGAGTTTTTTCTAATCTTATCCAATCTTCAATGGGTCAATTTCTGAGGACTACAACTTTCACAAGTGTTTGATCAATGTGTACCACCCCCATTGGCATCCTTACTCCCTGCTCTGATTGCAGCATTCCCAATATTTTTCTTTGAAACTTTGTCCTTAATTGACTTTGTGATTCACATCCCCAGCCCTATTTTGTGTTTTATGTAGAGACAGGGTTTCACTGAGTTGCTAAGCACCTCGCTATTGCTGAGGCTGGCTTTGAACTCGTAATTCCATCTCAGCCTCCCAAAGTGCTGAGAGACTTTGTTTTTTCACAATCCAATCCTATCAGAGACATGAGGTCTTTCTGGAATCTTCAGTGGGAAACTGGTGGAGTATCTGGAAGGAAAACTGTGAAACTGTGAGGGTTTCCCTAAGTCTACAGGACCTCAATATTTCCTTAGTCTCCAAATTAACCCATATTCTGTCTCCAACCATGCTTCAAGATTATATATACCAGTTGACAGCTCTAGCAGTACATTGTCGGGTCCAAGAAATGTAATTTGATTTTCAGATATTTTTGTTACTTAGAATAAGATTAGCCGGGCGCGGTGGCTCAAGCCTGTAATCCCAGCACTTAGGGAGGCTGAGATAGGAGAATCGTGAGTTCAAAGCCAGCCTCAGCAATGGCGAGGCGCTAAGCAACTCAGTGAGACCCTGTCTCTACATAAAACACAAAATAGGGCTGGGGATGTGGCTCAGTGGTCGAGCACCCCTGAGTTCAATCCCCAGTACCAAAAAAAAAAAAAAAAAAAAAAGAATAAGATTGATGACTTTTGATTACTTAACATATCAAAGATGAAACCTAAAGTCAATTTCTTAATTTTAAAACAATGTTTAAAAACTTGTTTAATTTTATTCATTCTTTCCATTTCTGTATTCTTTCTTCCATCTCTGCTTTTTTTTTCTATTTTATCATCCATTTTACTTGGGAAATGCTTTTGTTGAACCAATGTGAAAACCAATGTGATTAATTCTATTTCATGTTTTTAATCTTATTCCTGCATCTTCTGTATATTGTTTTTAATTTCTTTATATAGAATAATTTAAATAATTTTTATATATTGAATAGTTTAGAGTTTATCAGACCTACATTGTATTGTTTCCACCCATTCCTTCTTAAAGAATATACATAAATTCTATTGGATAATTAATAAATAAGTAAATAGATAAATAAATTTTAAAAAAAGAAATAGTCATGGAGTTTCAGTATAGTGACAGAAATAGTAACTGGTGATGGGGGGGATGTGCAGAAGCAGCCACATGAACACCTGAGGTTGTGTTTTCCAGATAAAGGAAGCAACAGAATAAAGCCCTACATATGGTTAGTATGTGAGAGCAACAACAATGTATCTGGAGCAAAGTGAGCTGAAAGAGAGCAATTTTAATACTGCATCCTTTTTATTGATTAATGAAGCAACATCTATCAGATGTAAGTTTCAACAAACGCAAGAGAATGTCACTGAGTTATGTTTTGTAAACTCATTGATTTATTCCCATGTCAGGATTTTACAGTCATATCTACAGTTTTATGATTTGTATTCCTTTGCTTTTGTTTGCTTTTCTGTTTTTTATTTTTTTTAAATATGTAGAAAAGCCAGTCGCTTCTACTTGCAATCCTTAGTCAAGGTTGACGTATCTCTTAATGGACTTTTTTCTTTTTTGTAAATTTTACAATATATTTTCAAATTTACCATTATTTCCTCAAGAAAACTAAAGTGTTCTGGGAAATTGACATTGTTTACCATTAAGTTATCTATTCAAAAGAAGAAGTGCTGGATGTTGTGGTTAAAGGGAAAGAGGTATCCACACTGTGTTGTGGGGGAAGGTATGGTAAAAGGGAATCATCATAAATGGTAGAAATCATTTACTTACTAAGGTTTGAGTTGAAATATGAGTGAAAATAATGGTTTAAGGTTTAAAATCGTTCACTTCTTATGTCAATAAAGCTTAAAGTGACAGTAGTTTCTTTAAAAAAAAAAAAGCCTGGCCCAGGCACGGTGGCGTATACTTGTAATCTCAACAATTTGGGAGGCTGAAGCAGGAGGATTGTAGATTTGAGGCCAGACTGGGCAATTTATCAAGACTTTCAGCAACTTAGTGAGACTCTCTCTAAAATAAAAAAATAAAAGTGCTGTGCATGTAGCTCAAGGTCCTGAATTCAATCCCAGGAATATTAACAAAAAAAAAAAAAAGGCAGAGGGTGGAAGAAAGACAATGTGAATATCTGAACATCTCACACACAAGGACAAAGATGGAAGAGGCACATGCATGACAGAAAACAGGCCCGAGGGTCAAACAAGACCAAAGATACCTATGTGCAGCTTGCTTATTACACATGTGTACACACATACACACACATGTATACACACATACACACACATACACATATGGTTGCACACATAAACACACATGCATGCACATTGTGATAGTTTGGATCTTCAATGCTCCCGGAACAAAGGCCATGTGTTAAAGGCTTGGTTTCCAGCCTTTTGGGGGTTGGGGGTGTTTTAGGAGGCAGATCTTAGTGGAAGGAAGTCAGATCACTGGGGACATGCTCTTGAAGAGGATATCAGGACTCCTGCCCCTTCCTGTCTCTCTCTCCTTTGCTTCTAGGCCACAATAAGATGAGCAGTTTCCTCTGTCACTTGCTCCCAGCTAGGAAGTGCTACCTTGTCACAGGCACAAAAGCAAGAGAACCAACCAATCATGGACTGAAACCTTTACAACTGTGAGCCAAAATAAACTTTTCCTTCTATAAGTTATTTACTTCACTTAGTTTGTCACAGTGCCAGAAAGCTAACACACACAAACTGACATACGTACATGCAGATACACACACAACATACATGCATACATATAAGCACATACACACATATAAACAGAAACACGTGCACACACTTATTTACATGTACACATACACATGTATTCACATATACACATACAATTGCATGCATGCATGCACACACAGACACAAACGCATACACAAACAAACACATGCACTTGCACACTCAAGTATTCTAGTATATGGCAAAGGCAGAGAAATGGGCCTTCAACTACACTCAGCCTTATTTGGGTCTCTTTTGGAATACATTTCATGTTCAGACTTATCACACTTAAAAAGAATTTTTGGAGAAACTCCATAGCTTCAAAAAACAGAGGCAAGGAGGCAAAACAAGAGAAAAGTCAAATAAGGAAGTGCCCAGGAGAGAGCAGGGAAGGTTACAGCGTAACAATCATGAGCCTGAAGATGGAACATTTAGAAAGTCTGTGGCTGTAGTTTTAAATATTTGGGAACTTGAAAACTGGAGCATAACTCGAAGATCCTATTGGAGCTGGGAAACTGAGGCAGAGGGTTTGTGTGCTTGCCGCAGCCCCACAGATACTGGCACTCAGGCATTGGTCCCAGGTCCACAGGTTCCCAGGCTTGTGGCTTTGCCATGCTCCCTGACCTACTCCAGAAAGCAGAACTAAGACCAGCAGATGGAACATTCAGGAGGCAGATTTGGGTTCAATTTGAATAACCGAGTTATGGTTCTGCCTTGAGAGTCAGTGAGGAGCGACTGGACATGGGCATGTTCCTTCCGGTAGGAGTTTGATGAGGGGCCATCTAGTGCTCCTTGAAAGTCTGAGATCTCCTGACAGTGAATTAGCGAGGTTTGTATAGAGATTCTCTAATGATTGTTTAAGGTTGGTGCCTGCTATGCTTTGACTATGTCCTCCCAAGTTCACAGGTTGGAAGCCTAAACCCCACTGCAGCAGTGTTGAGAGGCAGGCCCTTTAAGAGGTCATTAGGCCATGAAGACTGTTCTCACTGGGTTGGGTTCCTTACATAAAGTGGAGCTCAGCACCTCTCCCTTTCTTCCTCTTGCCTTCTGCCTCTCACCATCACCATGATATGACAAAGCAAAAGAGGCCTCACCAAATGCTGGCATCTCCATCTTGGACTTCCCAACCTCCAGAACTGTAAGCAACAGAAATTTCTGTCCATTGCACTCACTCAATCTGTGGTATTCTGTTATAGCAGCACAAAATAGAATAAGACGATGCCACTTGAAAGTAACTCATGGGTTCAATCCCCAGCACCAAGAAAAAAAAGAAAGAAAGAAAGAAACTTATGCCCACATGTACCTCCATAAGATTCCATTTTACCCACACCTCCTTCCTACCATTTACTCAAACAGTTAACTGTGCCCCTAAAATCTCCAAATGCAAGCCCATAGCTAATGTTCACTTCTGAGAACAGTGACAGTCTTCACAGGACAATGAAAACCATGGCTTCTCTCACTTCCTGATAGAAACAAAGTTGCATTTTGCATTTTTTATGTATAGAAACCGGCCAAACCTAGGACTGTATCAAGCTCATTTATAATGATCAATTTACTTGCAAAGATTTCCAAGTAACTTAAATTAAAAACACCCTCTCCCAAGAGGACGCTTAAAGATCAAAGGCAGAAGTTATTTTTAAAAAAAAGGGATGGTGATGGCGGTGGCAGTGGGAACATCAGATATGTATGTAAGGTGGAATGTCATAGCTGCGGAACTTGAGCCCACAATGACAATGAGAATAAGAGCAGCATTCCTAGGCCTTGCTGTCTGATAACAGGAAGTGGGATGTGACAGGCAAGCGCAGGGACAGTCCTCACATGCTTTAACAGGCATACTTCTTCAAAGCAGTGCTTTGCAGAAGACCTGACCCCATCAGCTCTTCAGAAAAGCTCACCAGCTTGGGCATGTCTTCACCGACAGGGGCATATGCACCTTCATATGGCCATTTCCACATGAACCTCATGAAAACAGGTGAAGGCATAATAAAATAAAGACAAGCATGTAACCAGCAAGCCCTGGGTACTAATATGGCCCAGGATGCAAGGCATAGGTTATTGCATCCATAGTCTAAGAAGGAACTAGATGGCAATCAAGACTTAACAAAGAGAGACCCAGATGTTAAATGCCAGGGATCAATTAGTTAAGATGACGCTTTTCATGGAAACTAGAGTCCAGTTATATATAGTCACTATTAGTGAATGGTAAGTCCAGGAGTCCCAATTTCAAATATATAAAAGGAAAAAAAGACTCATTTCCCAAGTTCCCTTCCCACTTAAGACCACTATAGCATGTCCTCTGACTAGAGAATGCAGTATCAGTGATACAATTGCAAGTCTGATGAAACAACCTATTTATCCTCTTTCTGAAATATTAGTCACCCAATAACTAAAGATGAACCAATATAGGAAAAGAAACAAGGTAAAATTCAATAACGCTCAATGAACTTTTTTTTTTTTTTTTTTTGGTTTGATACTATGCAATACTTGTGCAGGCCAGGAGTTTAAAAGAACACGGGATCTTAAGGACATCAAGTTCAGAGGGCACACACCATGCTAGTCCAGCTTTGATGTGTTCCCATCGTCCCCATGATAACAGCCTGGGTTTACGTGGTGCCGACCTCGGGAGAGTTCAAAGCACACTGCAGTGGCGTTATCTCATCTCTTCTCACAGCTCCTCTATGGAGTGAGAAAGAAGGCAGCACCTTGTTATTCCTATTTACAGATGAAGAATGCAAGGCAGGGACTCACTGGGGGCTACTCCAAGCCCTCACAGCTAAAGTCCACGAAAGGCTGAGAGGGGCTGGGATTGTAGCTCAGTGGTAGAGCGCTTGCATCGAATGCGTGAGGCCCTGGGTTCGATCCTCAGCACCACATACAAAGCAATAAAATAAAGACATTATGTCCATCTACAGCTAAAAAAAATTTAAAAAAAAAGAAAAAGAAAAAGAAAGGCTGAGAAAGCAAATTTGGGTGGACCGCTCCTCTCAGTGAATTATGCCGCCTCTTGCTGAGTCCTGAAATCAAATTGTTGTGGTAAAAATACAGTCTGCTAAGAGGGCCTGCCTTCCAAACTTCCCCCTGGCTAGCTTGGTGATAGATAAATACAACTGGGGAAGTGAGTGCACCTTGATCTTTCTGTGCAGTATTTCTGTGGTGGGATGACACTTGGAAGAGGCCAGAGGACAGAATCTACAAACCTATGCAGCATTGAAGCTTTACTTCTTTCCTGACGGTGACCATAGTATAAAAGAGTAATTTTTTGTTTACAGATGGTAAGCACTGTTTAGTGGGTTTTCCAGCACACTTGGGTCTTTTCTCCCCCCAGTGCTGGGAATGAAACCCATGTTCTGTGCATGTTGTGCAGGTGCTCTACCGTGAAGCCACATCCACAGCCCACAGTTTGGCATTTGACCTAGAATTCACCTTAGTGATGATCATACAATGACTAAAGATACCAGTTCTTAGGCCAAGAGTTTTCTTTGGTTTTTGTCCAAAATCAGTCACTTATTTTTCCTATATCAAGTAGCCCTAAGTCATTCAAAGAGGGAAAAAATTCAAGAACAAGAGGGCGGGGGGGAGCCAGAGTGGGGATAGAATCACGCAGTGGTTAGAAGAGTCAGCGTGACTCAGGTAACCTTGAGTGCACCTCGTCTAATAAGCTATCACTGACACTTTATGACAGTATCATCAAAGTCATCTGTATCCTTTAATTAGTCTCTCCACACACTCTATTTAGCAGAGTAAACAGGAAGCTACAAAAAAGAATAAAGCCATGATTTAAAAAAAAAAAATCTAATGAAAGGGAAAAGAAATAAGGAAGAACCAGCAAAAAGGCAAGAAATCTCAGCCCTGAGGAATCATACTTTCTAATTTTACAGCTTCATCTGCAGCATTAATTAGCTCTAAGAGGACAGAGATTTTTGTCAGAGTTGTGTAGTGTTGTCTTTCTGATGCCTAAAACAGTGCCTGATGCACAGTAAAAATTTGTCACATGAATTCTTTGACCTCTGATTCCACTTACAAGCATGAAAGCTAAATGTGTCCTGCTAGAAGACAGCACTTCCAAAGGCTCCCAGGGCCTGCCATGCATGCCCTTGTTTATTAGGAGGAGGAGGGCTATCAGGTCTTTCCCCTCTGTTAAACAAGGAAAGCACCAAAATGGTGCACATCATAGCCTGTTTTCTGTTGCTATACATGATTTCTACAAACTGGGTAATTCATAAAGAAAAGAAGTTTGTGCCGGGCGCGGTGGCTCACGCTTGTAATCCCAGCACTTAGGGAGGCTGAGATAGGAGAATCGCGAGTTCAAAGCCAGCCTCAGCAATGGCAAGGCACTAAGCAACTCAGTGAGACCCTGTCTCTACATAAAACACAAAATAGGGCTGGGGATGTGGCTCAGTGGTCGAGTGCCCCTGAGTTCAATCCCCAGTACCAAAAAAAAAAAAAAAAAAGAAAAGAAGTTTGTTTATCTCACAGTTTCTGGAGGCTGGGAAGCCTGAGACCATAGCATCAGCATCTGCTCAGCATCTGGTAAGGGCCTTCCTGGTGGGTCATGAGTATCACACTGTAAGACAGATATAGTGTGCTAGCTCAGGTTTCTCTCTTCTTAAAAAGCAGGACCCCACCCTCATGACCTCTCTAAGCCTGATTCCTTCCCAGAAGTCCCACCTCCAAATACCATTGACATATGAATTTGGGGATTAAGTTTCCATGTAAGTTTTGAAGTGGACAATCAAACCATAGCACTGGGCTTGTTTCTACAGTCCCAGAGGCTTTGGAAGCATCATGAAGCAAGTCCTGGTTTCTCCCTCTCACCTCCTATTTTGGCATCACCTACTCTCCCTGGGCCTTTTTGATCATGAAGAAAACTGGGTCTGAGCTGTCCATGTGCCTTTAAAGGCATCAGAGGCAGTGTGTTGCCCCTCTCAGGAATGCACGTGATTTAAATAGGTTTCTAGGATAAAGGTATCACCTAGTACAAAGGAACTGGTCCCAGGAGGTAGGATTCTGTATCATTCGATTACTGAAAGAGAAAATTATTATGATGTGGAGATGGGGGTCTCCTTACTTCAAATTCCAACAGGGCTAGAGGGTTGTTATAGTTAGTTTTTACATGACTGTGACCAAAAGACCTGACAAGAACAATTAGAGAAAAGGTTTATTTGGCTCACAGTTCAGAGGTCTCAGTCCACAGATGGCTGACTTGTTCTGGGCAAGAAGTGAGGGCAGAACATCAAGGCACAGAATGTGGCAGAGAAAAGCAGCTCTGCACATGGCACCAGGAAGCAGAAGGAGAACTCTGCTCGCCACAGACAAAACATAAACCCCAAAGGCACACCCCAGTGACCTCCTCTCCCACCACACCCTACTTGCCTGCAGTTACCACCCAGTTAATCCCTGATTAACTCCCTAATTGGATTATGGCTCTCACCATTGAATCATTTCACTTCCAAACCTTCATGCATTGTCTCACACATGAGCTTTTGGGGGACACTTCATTCCTAAACCATAACTAGGGTTTTTCTATTCATTTTGGAGTATGTGACAATATTTTTGAACTTTAAAAACATTGATTTTTAAAATAAATTAAATAAATAAATATTTTAAGAATAAAGTACCTTGCTGGGCATGGTAGCATTTGTCTGTAATCTCAGCAGTTTGGGAGGCTGAGGCAGGAGGATAGCAAGTTTGAAGCCAGTCTCAGCAATTGAGGCCCTAAACAACTTAGTAAGACTCTGTCTTTCTTTATTTTCTTTTCTTTTCTTTTTTTTAATTTTTTTAGTTGTCGATAGACCTTATTTTATTCATTTATTTATATGTGGTGCTGAGAATCAAACCCGGTGCCTCACACATGTGAGGCAAGCGCTGTACCTCTGAGCCACAACCCCAGCCAAGTGAGACTGTCTTAAAAACAAACAAACAAAAAAATAAAGCAACTTTAATCCATAATAGTATCTTTCAACTAGTTGGTATAGTGACTGAAGTAAAACAGGCAGATAATACTACAGATGACTTCATCTTCAGAATCTTCTTTATTACTCAAAATGCACAATTTCAAGTCAGCTAAAAGAAATAAAAATGCAGACAAAATGGTAAAAGAAATGGATTTGATGCATTTATATAGTCCATTCTGTTGCTATAACAAAATACCTGAGGCTGAGTACTTTATACATAAAAGAGGTCTCTTTAACTCATAGTTTCGGAGGTCCAAAAACATGGTACCAGCAACTGCTTGGCTATGGTAATAGTGTTCTGATTACATAACACATGATGAATGGCAAGGTGGTGGAAGTATGAGAAGGAGAGATCACTTGGCAAGACAGTAAGCCAAAAAGATTTCAGGGGTCAGTCTTGCTCTTTTATAACAACCCACTCTCCGGGGAACTAACAGGCGTCCCATGAGAACTACATTACTTCTTTCCTAGGGTGATGTTACCGGTCTATGTCCCAGTCACCTTACACTAGGCTTCACCTCTCAAAGATTTCGCCACCTCAACACTACCACACTGAAGTCTGCAGCACATGAGTCCTTGGTCACACACTCAAACAATATCTAAACCATAGTTATAGAGAATGTTCCAGTAGTTCGTGATTGTCATACCAAAGATCTGGGCGGGTCTGAAACTCATCCTGTGAGCAGCCACGAGAAGCCACGACTCTGAAGCCTGAAGACATTCTTTTTTTTTTTTTTTTTTTGGTAGTGGGGATTGAACTCAGGGGCACTCGACCACTGAGCCACATCCCCAGCCCTATTTTGTGTTTTATGTAGAGACAGGGTCTCACTGAGTTACTTAGCACCTCGCCATTGCTGAGGCTGGCTTTGAACTCGCGATTCTCCTGTCTCAGCCTCCCTAAGTGCTGGGATTACAGGCTTGAGCCACGGCACCCGGCTCTGAAGACATTCTTAAATCTTGCAAAAGGTGGGGACAAAGAGTTCTTTGGTACTGGGATGGGATGAGGGTGGGGTGATAATCTCAGGTTAAAAACAAAGCACTAGAGGTTCTGAAACTGATTCTAAAGTGCTAGCTCTCTGCAGGGCTAGAAGTCATGTCCCTCACTCCATGTGAGAGCTTGCTCCACCATATGCAAGATCCTCCTCCAAGTGTGGAGGAGAAGCCCATCCCAAATAAGAGATAGAAGAAGGTATGGAGGCCCAGAAACCACAGTGAGGACTCAGTGGTCATCATACTTGAGGAGGTGCCATTGGGCACTTCTGAAAACCCAAGTTCTCTGACACCAGCATCATGTTTTGTATTCATCACTGTAAGAGGGAAGAGGTTTTTGCGGTTTATTGGTGAAACTTCTCAGGACCCATGTCCTAAGCCAATTTTATTCCACATACCCCAGGGGGCCCCTCCAGAGATCACTTGGGAGCTCTTCTCCATAAAAGAAGAAAATCTCAGAGCCGTGGCATACCATCCCCGCGGGATGTCAGAGCTTGCATGTCTCTTCTGTTTCAGCGGGCAGAGCCAGGAGCCATGGTGAGGAGTAGCTCTCTCTGGAAGTCACTGATGGACTGGATTCATTTCTGTCCCTGGCTGGCATATGTTGCCTTCCACTCCAGTGAGTACAGTGGGCCAGCTGTCAGGAGCAATGTGGGATTTTGTAACGTCTTTCTGCTGGTCATAACTCATTCAACGTTTTTTCTTTGCTCTTCTAAGTTTTCACTTCCTCTGCAGCTGCCATTTGTTTTCCTGTTTATACCAGTTCAGAATCAGCGTCTTCAAAGCCATCTATTTCTCTCCATAAGAGCGTTAGGATCTTGACTTTCTGCTGTATGTTTTTGTTTTTTTCCAGCAGAATTTTGACTAAATGTCATGCCCAAATGCCCCCTCATCAGCCAATTTATGTTTGAAACAACAGATTTTGCAAACATTTATCTACAAAGCACTTTGCTTTCTTCCTCTCTGATTTCCCCTTTTCTATAGTTCACCTCACCCCACCCCGACCCCATCCTCTTTTTCATTCTTTTTTTGTTTTTGTTTTTTTTCATTCCATTGATCTGCTTCTGTTTCAAATACAACATACAGTAATTGAAAAAATTCAATTTGGGGGCTAAGGACATAACTTAATGGTGGAGCACTTGTCCAGCATGTGGGCAGGCCTGGGTTCTATCTCCAGCACAGTGCCTGCACACACCCACCCCTAAAAAACAAACAAACCTCAATTTCTTGCTCTCTGCTAGAAAGGACTTCTTAAAATTGTTCCATGCTCCTCTGACATTCTTTTTTTTTCTTAAGCCTGGTAGAATTTTAGACTTCATCTTTAGTTAGTTTAGCTATGTTTTAGCATATTTTCGCCTCTGAAAGTTTTAAAAAATTCTCTATAAAAACAAATAGTGTAACAGGGGTTCACTTGATGCTTTGACTATATTCTTGTGGCTTTTAAACTTACATGTTTTTTTTTTCCCTAACCTTCTTCTCCCTGACCTTTTCCTCCCTGATCTTTTCCCTAACCTTCTCCTCCCTGATCTTCTCCTTCCTGATCTCTCCTCTCTAATCTCATTTTCTCTGAATGATCTCTTGAAAAGCCTGCTGATAGGTAGAATCACAGCCTTTGGGACAGGAGTCCCCTGTGTTTCTCCTTTGCTAGCAAAGCAATAAACTATCTTTCTCTTTTTTTGTCAAAACCATGTCCTTGTTATTGGATTGGCACTGGGGACAAGGACTGAACTTTCAGCAACAATAGTACTTCAATATTTTGGTTTTCCAATAATTTGTTTGTTTGGATTTTAGCATGGTGTTCAACATTAGTTGCCAAAGTTAAAGGTAGATTTTCTCCTAGAATCTGATTCCTTTTCTCAGGCCCTCCTTTAACATGAAAAGACAATACAACTGGATATAATAACACTGCAGCACATTTTTCTTGAAAAATTTTACAGGAATTATTTTAGAGCCATCTAGCATTGAATATTAATTTGGAAAAGTCTGAAACAACCATGCTCTTCTCTCCCCCTTTAAATAAAATAGATTTGATCTTTCTAAGTTACCCCAAAGATCTTTCCTTTATCATTGAGGTCCAGGAAATTGATTCCCTTTTATCTTTTCTGTAGTTTCCCAAAAAATGTGATTTGCATTTGTTTCATCTCCTTTTTTAGTGATTTCTAAGAGGAGAAATCACTAATCACTAAAAAAGAAGGGTCAAATCCACTTTGTTCTGTCACTTCCAAACCTTATCACCAGGACAAGTTCTATCTAACACCCCTGATTTTCATGCCAAGAAAGATGCAGACTGGTAATTGAACACTGATTCTTTTCTTACTTTCTTTTTTTCTTTTTTTTTAGTACTAGGGATTGAACTCAGGGGCACTCGACCACTGAGCTACATCCCCAGCCCTATTTTTGTATTTTATGTAGAGACACGGTCTCACTGAGTTGCTTAGCACCTCACTTTTGCTGAGACTGGCTTTGAGCTCGCAATCTTCCTGCATCAGCCTCCTGAGCCTCTGAAATTACAGGTGTGTGCCACCACACTCAGCTCAACATTGATTCTTTTTTTTTTTTTTTTTTTTTTTTTTTTTTAGATGGACACACTGTCTTTATTTTATTGCTTTGTATGTGGTGCTGAGGATCGAACCCAGGGCCTCACGCATGCAAGGCAAGCGCTCTACCACTGAGCTACAGCCCCAGCCCTCAACATTGATTCTTAAGGAATAATTTCCTTCCATCCTTCTGTTCTTTCTTAACCAGGAACCTTACTTATGCATTTATCAATGCAGATAAACAAAGGTGAAAACTCAAGAAATGGGCTGGGTAGCAATTTATAGGGAATTGAAAAATAATTCCAGAGGAGGGTGCATTATCCAGGTCCTGTAGTATCCACCAGAGTCTAGAAACCATGGACTGAGGCCTGTACCCAAACAAGATGCAATGATGAAAAGACAGGAGAGTTTCTTTGTACTTAATCTGAAGAACAAAACTGTTCCTGCTTTGGGTTAGAAATAGTTATTTTTGGTTATGTTTTTCCTAATTGCCTTGTATTTGTGGTATTTTATTTACATGAAGAATAGCTATTGTTTGCCTATACTTTGTTTGAGGCAATGTGGGAGATGTGAAGGCTAACAAGACAGCTTAGTCAGCTTTCTCTCACTATGACAAAATACCTGAACTAATCAATTTATTAGGAGGAAAGGTTTATTTTGGCTCTAGTTTTGGAGGTTCCAGTCCATGGTTACTTGGCCCTATTGCTTTGTGCCTGTGGAACAAATCATGGTGAGGAACATAGGGTAGAGGAGGCCTGTTCATTTCATGGGGGCCAAGAAATGGAGAGAGGAAGGGGCCAACATCTCAGTATACCCTTCAAGGGCATGTCCTAGTGACCTAACTTCCTCCCATAGGCCTCATCTCTTAAAGGTTCCACCACCTCTCAATAGTGCCACGGACTGGTGATCAAGCCTTTATGAAATGGGCCTTTTTGGGAGATATTCCAGATCCAAACTATAGCAAGGTCCCTGTCAAGGAGTCAAAGCCCAGCATGGTGGCTCATACCAATAATCCCAGCAATTTGGGAGGCTGAGGCAGTAGGATTAAAAATTTGAGGCCAGCCTCAGCAATTTAGTGAGACCTTGTCTCAAAATAAAATATAAAAAGGACTAGGGGTGTGGCTCAGTGGCTGAAAGAGCCCCTGGGTTCAATTCTGTGTATCAAAGAAGTGGGGAGCAGTCACAGCTAGCACAACAGAGGCATCTGTATAACTAACTCTAATCTAGAGGTTTTAAAATGGGGGAGATCAGAGCACACTTTGCAGTGTGGAAATAAACTATGAGAATTTCTGTTTATACTTATTTTATACAAAAATAAATTATGCTTTAGGTAATTAGTTTTCCAAGTGACCCTGGTATCTTCACAGGATGCTTGTGACTTGTGGCGACTTGTCATAAATTCTTCTCTGGAAAGAGAGGTCCCTAATGGAGGAACAGACAATGGGTTTACCAAGCATATTTCCAGTTTTTGCTCCACTGAGCTTCACAACTGAGTAAGTAACTTAAAAGACTAAAGCAAAGAAATTTCAAAGTGAAAATAACATTAATGATGCAAATTTATAAAAAAAAAAATAAGTGGGCAAACGGACACTCTACTCCTTATATTAGTTCTTTATCAAACCTTATTTTGAGGGGAGGGATACTAGGGATTGAACCCAGGGATGCTTAACCACTGAGCCACATCCTCAGCCCTTTAAAAAATTTTTTTGGCTATTAAGAGACAGGGTCACACTAAATTTCTGAGGCTGGTTTTGCCATTTTATATATGGGACTTGAACATGGTAGATTTTGGTATCCAGTTGGGGGGGGGCTCTTTGAACCAATTTCCCTCAGATGCAGAGGGTAGGGATGATTGTATATTCACTTTATTGTGCACGCATCACCACTATTCAACTTCAGAATTCTTTTCATCTTGCAAAACTGAAACTCGGTACCAATTAAACAACTCCTCATCCCCTTTCACTAATCCCTGGCAACCACTAGTCTACGATTTCCCTCCATGAATGTGATGCCTCTAGCTATTGCATATGAGTACCATATAGTATCTCTTTTGGGGATTGGCTTATTTCACTTAACATTCATCTATGTTGTATACATATCAGAATTTCTTTGTTTAAAAGCTGATAATATCACTTTGAGTGCATATTCCATGTTTTGATTATCCATTTACCCATCCATAGTTCAGTAGCTTCCACCTTTTGGCTATTATAAATAATGCTACTATGAACACAGGTGGACAAATAGCTCTTTGAGATCTCATGTTTAATTCTTTTGGACATACATGTGAGACTAAATATTTCAGTAAAGTCCTTTTTCTAAGGTCCTTTTTGTTATTTTGAACAAGGCAGAAAGTTCTTGCCGAGCTTCTCTAAATGCATTATTTGTGTTATCAGAGTCCTAGGCCAGAGGCCCAACTCTGGGGATCCAGCGAATCAGGTCTAGCTGCTTACCCCCCAAAATCAAGCAGAAAAAGCAATGATGAAAAGCTTGAAAGAGACTTCATTCAGTGTAGCTACACTGAGAAGAGAATGGGACCCATGTCCTTAGCCCTGTCTTTGAGGGCCTGACAATGAATTGATTTGGGGTTTTACAGAAAGAATGAGGGCAAGTGTTGGGGGTTTGCACAGCTGGAGGCTTTTCACAGCTGCCAGTGCAGATGATCTGGATCAGGTGTGGTATGTCCATCTCATAATTTGTCAGGTGGTGAATTAACTGTCTTGGGTAAGAAAGTTGCTGTTGCCTGGAACTTGGATTCATCAGTATATATTTATGGGATCAGACCTTGTTCCTGGAATCCAAGGTGACCTGGAGCAAAGGAGAAGGATGCAAAATGGAGGCAGAGATTCCAAGTCTTTAATCCTTCTCTTAGCCATCCATCAGACATTTGCAAGCAAAAATAAAGAGTCTAAGTTCTTGTTACATTTCTTGAAAATTTGTGAATATTTGCTGGCAGCACTAACGTAGGCTAGACAAATCAAGCCAAAAGATTTACTGATTTTGCAGGGATGTCCTAGTGAATGCCCACCCCAGACTTCCTGATCTAAGAGGCAGGGTTGTTGCTATGTGCTTGTGTAGTCATTTGAAAACACATGTTTTAATTTACATAAATGTCATGCAAAGGACATATTAGGAAGAGACATGGTGGGCTGCAGAGACATTTCCTAGCAGCAGTTCCTAGTACAATGGCTTCTAAGGTTTCTAACGTGGGCGACAGCCCTACAATCACATTGATATTATAGCAATCTGTCGCTTTAAATTAAAATGGCTCCCGACCCTGCCGTCCTGTGTGTATTCTTTCGTTTCATAAAGGGATTGATTTACAAGTTGGTTGCATTCACACCTTGCAAAGGAGCACATTATCTTAGTATTTTAGAACTTTCCTGTATAGGTATTTTCTTCTGTTTCGGTTTGCTTCAATCTGGCTCTGTATCATAAAATGCCATTTACCATGAATGCATAGTGAGCATTCTGTGGACTTGCCCTCCCCCAGCCTGTCAGAGAATCTCGCTAATCATTCACAGGGTGGGGGAGGGGAGACTGCCTATGATAGGAAAATGGTGCCGGGGAAGCCAGGTTGTACTCCCTCGCGGATTTGTTTGACAAGGAAGGCAAATCTCTGCTGCGAAAGCTCAGGACTCTGACTGGACCGAGGCCATTTTAATCCAAATGCATGACCGCCGGCATTAGGAAAACAGCCTCACTGTGAAACAAAGAGTAAATGTTTCCGCACTGCGCTGCATTTACAGACTCAGAATTTTCTCTGCTTATTCCAGACTTTTGTTCTCTGGGTGGTGGGTCTCAACAGAGCCCTACGACTGCGGAAGGACCAGGGCTCTGAGGTTCCCACCCATGCAGCCCTTTTGATTAGAGTACGCGGGCAGTTCTGCCCCGCGCTGTCTTTTCTCATCCGAGGAAGGGAAGGCCTGGGAGTAAAGGGGGAGAGCAGTGGAGTATAAACAGGGGTCGCGACAAAGCTGAGAAAGCACGGATCCCAGGAAACCTCTCCCTGCCCCCTCTTCACAGTTACAATCTGTGGCTACGACCCCTTTCTGGCCTCAGTTCCCTGAGCATTTAACTACTTTATGTAAACGTTAGAATTGGTAGTTTTCCAATATTTCTAACTGGACAGCATTGAGAAGAGTGGGGACAGGGGAAAAAAAAATAGAGAGAGGAAATAATGAAGGATTTGCAATCTCTTTCAATTCCTTTTCATTCATTGGCAAAGTGTAGGTTGCCTAGGAAACCGCGTGCATCCCGGCTGCAAAGAGGAGGGGTTGCGGGCTTGTTCTTTAAGAGGCGAATGCAGGATAGCTGTGGGGGGAAATCCTACACCGTACTGTAATTTCAATAAAAATATTTTTGCATTAAGAAAATAGTGCATTCAAAATTTACTATGCATTTTTGTAAAGTTCTCTTCCTATCAGACTTCTTCAATTAGTTAAAACAATGACTCTGTGTGTAACAGATAAATGCACAGTTGCTGATTTACCATTGAAAATAATCTGAAAATTGTAAGAGCAAATGTATAATTGTAATAGTTTAGTAGTTTAGGTGCTACGTTGTTTGCCTCAGCCACACAGTTATGTGTAAAACAATGTAGAATTTTATTTTATACAGCGAAATTGCTACAATTGACTCTGCAAGGGACAATTTTTAAATGTTATTACACCATTAAAACTAGCTCTATGTAGGATATCATGAAATATATTGTCCTGAAAGCTTCATGTCTGATACACAATGACCTAGATTGAGAGGAACTGTGTATAATACACAGACAAAAAGAATTGCTGGGGATCCAGCTGAAAGCAATTTGTTTCTGTGATAGCCCAGTACCAGTCTATTCCTGCCTGATATGTAGAATAAGGTTGATTTTTAAAAATCAGCAGATAAATTAAACGGCTTTCGGGAAAGACATAGTTGTCATCAACATTTCATCACTAAAATCAGCTCCTTGTGAAAATGAAAATGTGCAGCATCCTAATTGCAATGGCAAATAGAGGTGAAATGCCTGTCCGGAAGGGGCTGGGGTGGGGGTGGGAGACAAGGCAGCAAAACACAAGAAAGGAAAGCAGATCTAGGGCCAAAAAGCTGCCTGGATCCCCAAGGGCATCCAGGCTTTTAGAAGGATGATTTCCAGCTTACTGTATCCCAAACCTCCTACCCTAAAAGAAATCCGAGAGGAAAGGGTTCTTTCATCTGTATAATCTTGAATACGTTTTTTCACCGAGCACCTGTGAAGATCTGGCTCTGAAACAACCGCTTAGACATGAACTCGATAGGTGAGAGAGACACACTCAGATTACCCTCGGTGGAGCTGGGCAACCGGCATAGCTCCTAGGCTCCGACTAGGTTTGGACCGCTCGGTGCGCGTCTACTCTCCCACCGAAGGTGCCGCCCTCGCTCTGTTCCTTCCAGGCAGCCGGTCCCACAGAGCCGCCACCTCGAGGCGGACACCTGCTACAGTCCTTTTGGCCCGGACAAAGTCACCTTCCCCAGGGGTTCGGGTGCCTTGAAGACGGGATTCCAGCCCGAGTCCTGTCTTTGAATTTGCTTGGTGACCTCTGAGATTGCTTGCCCTCGACGTTTCTGCATCTGTAGGATTTGGACAAGAAAACTAGGGGTCAGGGCGGGGACCCTTGGAACCCCGAGAATGGGGCAGGTGGGCAGAAATGCTCCTGCTATTCCTATCTCGCTACCGCACCCTAATCCCGGCACTCAGCAGTGTCTGGGGAACTCCGGGCCTCGAGCTGTAGTCTGAACACACTAAATATTTGGGGGCGGCTGAGCTTTTGTTCTCGCAGCTTCTCTTTGTATACTAGAATTGAGTTGAAAGCTCCCTCCTCCCTCCCAGCGGGAAAGGGAGGCGATGACAGCTTGCTGATAGTTCTGGGAGGGCCTCACTCAACAGCTGCTAACTCCGCTCAGTTGCGGCACCCCGGGTCATTCAGCCTCTCTAGCCAGAGAATGAAAAAAAGTCCTGTCACTTTCCAAGTGACCCATCCCAGGTGGGGGGCGGGGCGCTTTAACCAGGAAATTGCAAGGAACAGGTTCTGCAGTGAGCATTTCTGCTACATTTTCCCTCCTCCCTCCCCCCCCAACCCACACAGGTTTAACCTCTAGTCTGTCTTTCTGTATGTCTCTCTTCCTCCTTGTTTTCCCCCACCCCTGACGAGTAACAAAGAGATCCATTCCTTCCTCCAATACCTAGGAGTGTGGATTTGAAGGGACTTTCGGTGTTCCGCGTCTGCGCACGCGCTCGTGTGAGTGCACCAGGGTCTCCGGCGGTCTCTACCTTTGCCGTGCTGCAGTATTTAGGCGTGTCCCTCACCCCTCTACCCGCAGCACCAAGTCTGGGATCTCCTGGCCGCCGAGATGGAGTACAAAAATGTTATTTCTGGGACGCTGACTGCCCTTGGAACTCATCCCCTTTTTTGACAAGGGATGAACCAAACTCCGAGAAAGGGAGCGCTGGAGTGCGATTTTAAATGCTCAGTTGTGGAACACATCCCAAGCTTTGGTGAGCCCTTTGTTCTGCCGACAGCCCCGCCTCTGGGACCCCACCCTCATTCTGCCCGCAGGGTAGTCCAAGCTGCGCGACAGACACACCCACTCCATCATTTTCAAGGAACAAAAGCCAACCGGATAGGTGGAGGGGTATTTGGTGGCGGCCTGGGTGCAATGGACTCTTGGACAGGGTGAGGCAGAGCTCAAGGGGCTTAGAAGTCTCTCCATCCCTGGATGCTGCCGCCTCAGTGAGAGGGAACTAGCGACCCTCCACAAAGACAAAGGAGAGTAGAACGATGCTGGGGGCGGGGCAAAGGGTACCTCGATGCTCTCGGCCTAAGAGTGTTCGGGATTATAGTCAATTGGACCCCAACATCTTCATTACTTACGACTTCTTTCTAGGCTCACCTGTATTTCCCTAAGGCTCTATGGGACGGGGCGTAGGATCCTGGACAGCTCTTGGTCTCCATTGTTGGGGAAAGGGGCATTGGTCTCAACAGAGGCGGCTGGCTTGGGGAACGGCTCCGGGCCGAATTGAATCCGCAACCGAGCTGAAAAGGCAGCCTGAGCCACTTCAATCTTCCCACCTGCCCGCACCCGGAGCACCTGACGGCCTTTCCACCTGCTCCAGTACTCCCTCCTTCTCATCCTGTACCAGCTCTGTCTCCATCCCGAGCCTGCCGAGTAGGGCATCTACGCGTCATAGCCCTCCGGCCATCGGCTTCTTCACCCCCTCCCAGTTCCCAGTGCCCAGCTTCCCCCTCCTCCCTAAGTCCTAGACAAAGCCGACGCCCCCACCCTACTCCCAGGAGACCCCACCCCTCTACAGGTCCTCAAGCCTGCGCTTATTGGCCACTGGCCCGTAGTCCAGCCCCCCGGACCGTCCCTAGGGCTCGGAGCATTACGTCAGCCAGGCCTGGAGAGCCGCAGAGTGATGGGGACTGGGGGGCTCGGGCTGGGGGCGCGGTCTACTCCATCGGCCCCACCCTCCCTACATAAAAGGCCGACCTCGCGGTGCCGACACTCTCAGCCCGTCGGTTCCCGAGCGCTTTCCTTGTGAGCTCTCTGTAGGTGTGGAACCAGAGTACCGACAGACACACAGACGCAGATCAGAGTTTGAAAGAAGTTAAGAGGCACCATGCGGGAGATCGTGCACATCCAGGCGGGCCAGTGCGGCAACCAGATCGGCGCCAAGGTGGGCGCGCCTCTGGGAAGGGACCCAGGCGGGGAAAGGGACGGGAGCCGAGCACCCCTCTGAGTCCCTGGGCGCGGTGCTCTCGTAGACAGGCCCGGAGCTCGCCCGGAGCAAACCTTCCTGGATGCTTTGTGTTGCCGAGTGGGGCGTGGACTCGGAGGCGACTTTTGAGGGGAGGGGGGGTCTCATTCATTTTTGTTGCAATTCGTTTGGAATTCCGGTCGTCCTTGGTCTTTCTTTCCTGTTTGCCACTTGGCCAAGGCGCGGCTGTCTCTGCGAGACTATGTTCACCGGTCTGCGGGAGGGGCCGGGACTCGAGAACTGATTTTACTGGCTTGAACTTGAGTGGAGCTGCGGGGGAGGGGAAGAAGGCGATTGTCTCGCGGTCAGAGGACGTGCCTTGAATCTAAAACCATCCTCCCTCAATCCACTCGCTTAGCCAACCCTCCCTCCCTCCCTCTCATCACCGGCTTGTGCTTTCGCCTCCTGTGGCCACTCTTCGCTGTAACCCTGCGCACAGAGCTTCGCCGGGGCGGTTGACCCGCAGTCCCAGGCTTAGGCTGGTTCCTTCCCGCACGACCCCTACCGCCCGCTGCGAGCAGCTGTTCGCCTGGGAAACGCCCAGTTTCAGCTTTCTGACCCTGCAAAATACAAGCCCCGAGGCTGTGCTCTGGGTCATGCCGCCCTTTAAGGCTCCTGAAATGTTGGGTGTCAGAACTGAGTTGGGGGCTTTTCACTGTGAATCCGGCATCTCAGTGGGGTCGTGTATGGCTAAATCCAACCTTTTTCTCTCAGTTTTGGGAGGTCATCAGTGATGAACATGGTATCGACCCCACTGGCAGTTACCATGGAGATAGTGATTTGCAGCTGGAAAGAATCAATGTGTACTACAACGAAGCCACTGGTAATTGCTTTTTTACCCCCTCTCCCACCCACTCCGCATTTTAGTTTCCTACCCCCTTTTCCCTTTAACCTGGTGTGACCGCAGGAAAGGGTGGACTAACCAGTTTAAGATATCCACTCTTTCACTTGGGTGGGCTCCTCTGTGCCAACCAAGCCCTTGGAAAACCTGATTGTGGGTCCTTCTTTGTTTGGGGGCAATAGCAATTGCCTGAAAGAAGGAAGATGGCATCAAGCCCTTCTTCACAGAACTCCCTGCTTGCAGGTCTAAGTCAGCTCTTGTTCCCTGCAGGTAACAAATATGTGCCTCGGGCCATACTGGTGGACCTGGAGCCCGGCACAATGGATTCCGTCAGGTCTGGACCATTCGGCCAAATTTTCAGGCCAGACAACTTCGTTTTCGGTGAGTGCCTGGCATGGCTAATGATGTGAGAGACACATTTTATGCTGGGCAGCTTAAGCTTAGCGTGGAGAATTGTGACTGCTGGAGGAAATGCATGAAGAAAGAACATCCAGTTGTGTGCCGCCTGAGCCTTAATATAGGTTACAAAGCATCTGCCTTTCAGATTCTCATAGCCAGGTGTCCTAGGCATCCTTATTTATAATTAGATCCATAACCAAATATTTTAATGTCTGGCCATTTAGTGATAACACAATAATCATATCTGAGCACTGACTCATTGGTCTATATTAAGGGGTTTAAGGCAAGAAGGAATTTAATCCAATGGTTAGTGACTTAAGAATTCCTTTTCCTTAACAAAAAGGTAACAAAAGCAAATCTAAAAGACTGTCTAAAAGGTTATCTAAGACTAACTAGTCTTTTCTACCACAATCCAAATACAGAATGCAGAATTCCTTATGTGTCTGTGGCTAATATTTTCTTTTCCTCTGGCAGGCCAGAGTGGTGCAGGAAATAACTGGGCAAAGGGCCACTACACGGAGGGAGCCGAGCTGGTGGACTCGGTCCTGGACGTGGTGAGGAAGGAGTCTGAAAGCTGTGACTGTCTCCAGGGCTTCCAGCTGAC
>CM053406.1:119060469-119073455 GCA_028644305.1 Xerus rutilus | reverse complement strand
TACTGGGGATTGAACTCAGGGGCACTCGACCACTGAGCCACATCCCCAGCCCTTTTTTTGTGTGTTTTTATGTAGAGACAGGGTCTCACTGAGTTGCTTAGCGCCTCGCCATTGCTGAGGCTGGCTTTGAACTCGCGATTCTCCTGTCTCAGCCTCCCTAAGTGCTGGGATTACAGGCTTGAGCCACCGCGCCCGGCTTTTTTTTTTATTTATTTTTTTAATTTTTTTAGTTGTTGATGGATCTTTATTTTATTCATTTATTTATATGTGGTGCTGAGGATCGAACCCAGTGCCTCACACATGCTAGGCAAGCGCTCTACCACTGAGCCACAACCCCAGCCCGAAAGAAGCTCATTTTAATGCCATCTATTTCACACAAAATGATTCATAGCCCCCAGTAATTCAGAAGACCAAGGCAGGAGGATCACAAGTTTGAAGCCAAGGGCAACTTAGCAAGACCCTATCTCAAAATTAAAAGAAAAATAAGAACTGGGAGCCGGGCGCGGTGCTGCAAGCCTGTAATCTCAGCACTTAGGGAGGCTGAGACAGGAAAATCATGAGTTCAAAGTCAGCCTCAGCAGTGGCAAAGCGCTAAGGCGCTAAGCAACTCAGTGAGACCCTGTCTCTACATAAAACACAAAATAGGGCTGAGGATGTGGCTCAGTGGTTGAGTGCCCCTGAGTTCAATCCCCGGTGCCAAAAAAAAAAAAAAAAAAGAACTGGGGAATGTATCTCAGTGGTAGGGTACCCAGGTTTAATCCCCAGTAGCCTCTCCAAAAAAAGATTTATAATCATTTTTTTCTTTTAATCAACATATAGTTTGCATACCATAAACATTCTTGGGCTTGGAACACACCTCAGTGGTAGAATGTGTGCATACACAAGGCTCTGGTTCCTGGTTTCAATTTCAAAATGTAAAAAAAAAAAAAAATCACTAGTATCAGTCAGTGGGTTTTAGTATATTCACCGAGTTGTGTAACCTTTGCCACTGAAACTCCAGAACATTTCATCACCCAAAAAAGAAACCTTATGCCGGGCGCGGTGGCTCAAGCCTGTAATCCCAGCACTTTGGGAGGCTGAGACAGGAGAATCGCGAGTTCAAAGCCAGCCTCAGCAACGGCGAGGCGCTAAGCAACTCAGTGAGACCCTGTCTCTACATAAAACACAAAATAGGGCTGGGGATGTGGCTCAGTGGTCGAGTGCCCCTGAGTTCAATCCCCAGGACCAAAAAAAAAAAAAAAAAAAAGAAACCTTATCCCATTGGTAGTCACTCATCACTCTTCCCCTCTTCCCACCCTGGATTTGCCTATTCTGGACATTTCATACAAATGGAATCATACCACTTGTAGGCTTTAAGATCTGCTTTAATTTTTTAACTTCGCACACTGTTTTCCAGTGATCAATCATATGGTAGCATGCATCAGTATTTCATTCTTATGGTTTAATAATAACATGGCATTGTATGGCTAGACCACATTCTGTTTATCTATTCATTTGTGGATGGACACTTGAGTTGTTTCCACTCTTTGGCTATTAAGAATAATGCTGGCACTGGGATTGAGGCTCGGTGGTAAAGCATTCACTTAGCATGTGTGAGGCACTGGGTTTGATTCTCAGAACTACATAATAAACAAAGTCATTTTGTCCATCTTCAACTAAAAAAAAAAAATAAAGAATAATGCTGGAACTGAAGCTGGGGATATAGCTCAGTGGTACAGCACTTGCCTAATATGTACTAGGGCCTGGGTTCAATCCCCAGAACTAAAAGAATAATGCTTCTATTAGGATTCATATGCAAGTTTTGCTGTACATGTATGTTGTCATTTCTCTTTGATATATAACTAGAAGTATAATTGCTGGGTCACATGGTAACTCTATGTTCATGACCATAGTGACTTCTACCTAAGGATGAACACACACACTTTCAGATTTGTCCCAAGATGGAATAGAGATCAGGCAAGCATTGGGTATTTTGTTCTTGTGCATTAACATACACATGTAAAGTCTTAGAAATGGAGATCTTTTAACATGATACCATCAGTTTACAAATGAAGATACCAAGACCCCAATTCAGTAATGGTCCCAGGCCACTGAGACAACTACTACCAACAATGGTATTTGATTATCTGTTCCTTTCACTTAGGGGGAAAGAAAAAGTTCAAGACACCCAGCTCAGTGTAGCTGCACAATACCCTCAGTATCCCGGTATGTCTCTTTCTGCTCTTCTTGTTGCTGCTGGTGGCTGTCACCCTCAAGTTCTCCTCTGCTTACAGGATGGTCACTTTGGCTCTGGTCATGCTATCTAGATTCTGGGAAAGAATAAGGTGGAGAGGAAGGATAAAAAGGTCCCTTTCTAGCTGAGTCAGCCTCCTTTGGAGATCTGTGCCAGGATGTCCCATGGGCTCCGCTTGCATTTCACCAGCCACACTTTCCCTGGAAGGGGGGTGGTGGCGAGTAAGGTAGTCTTTTAGCTGGGTACATTAGCCCTCCCTACAATTTCTAGCTTTTGTTAGGAAGAGTTATGGGGTGATAACAGCAGGTTCTTTCACAAAGTAGCTAAGAAGAGATGTGATATTGGTCTTCCTATTTTCTGGCTTACAACTCTTGGAATCTTCTAAGTGTCTTTTTGCATGCTGATGGGTTGACTGGTGGCTGATGGTCCCTAAATAGCTTTAGAATTGGGACTGGTTACCAGAGAGAGGAGGCAAGATTAGAAAGTAGGGACTTTCAGCCCCACAGCCAACCTCCAGGGAAAGAAGAGAAGCTGAAAGTTAAATTGACCAACGACATAATTAATTAATCATGCCTATGCTATGAAACCTCCGTAAAAACTCAACGATACTGAGTTTGAGGTGCTTCCAGATAGCCATAGGCACATGAAGGTTCCTGGAGGGTGGTCGACCAGAGAGAACATGGAAGCTCCACAACCCTTCCCCATACCTTGCTTCATACATTTCTTTGTCTAGTCTTTATGGTATCCTTTGCAATATCCTTTATAATAAATTGATAATCAAGTGTTTCCCTGAGTTCCATGAGAGGCTCTAGAAAATCAGTTGAATCTGAGTAAAGAATAGTGGGAATCCACATTTATAACCAATTGTTTGGAAGTATAAGTAATAATCTACTACTTGTAACAGGAATCTGAAGTGAAGGCAGTCTCATAGGAGTGACTTCTCAACCTGCAGGATTAGATGCTATCTCTAGGTTCACAGCATCAACAGAGAAAACATATCACTCTAGTTGAGGACAAATAAAATTACATTCATTGGGAGCTAATTAGGATTGCAATCCAGAAAATCACAGACTGAAGCAGTCTTAAAAAATGTGCTCTGAGCCGGGCGCGGTGGCGCAAGCCTGTAATTCCAGCACTTAGGGAGGCTGAGACAGGAGAATCGCGAGTTCAAAGCCAACCTCAGCAATGGCGAGGCGCTAAGCAACTCAGTGAGACCCTGTCTCTACATAAAACACAAAATAGGGCTGGGGATGTGGCTCAGTGGTCGAGTGCCCCCGAGTTCAATCTCAAGTACCAAAAAAAAAAAGTGCTCTGAGGTTTTATAAAATAGTTGTCATATTTTAAATTTAAAACTAGCCAAAGTGTGGTGGTTACATTACTTGCGTGTCAGGAACTGTGACTCGTATTCAAAAGAGCTAACCTGCCTTGTAAGAAAGGGACTGGGTTTTGTTTTAATCTACAGATGATTTAGGGGAAGCACTGGGTTTTGCAAATAGTTAAGGAAAGTTAAGTATAAAGGTCAGCATCCAGTCAGATAGTCCCAATGAAAGGTTAAACTGTGGTCACGTCTGAGATCTGATTAACAGTGTTTTCACAACTCCATTTTAAGTACTGGAACCAATGCTACTGCTTTTTGATTGTTTTTTCCCTTGATAATAGCATCAAAATTAAATTGATGTCTGCTACAGAATTGATCACTCACTATCTGGTGGGGAGAAATCCCCACACAGTTTGGGGTCACAGAAGTATTCTGTGTTGATAGCGGTGTGAGTGTAACCGTGTCCACTTTATGCTTTGAATGTAGCCCTGCTGCTCTGCCACTGTAATTTATTTTTTAAATGGACATGTTTCTTTCTCTTCCTTTCTCCCTGTTCCTCTCTAATCTCTCCCTCTCCCTAATCTCAGGGGAAACAGGATCACATTCCTTTCACATTTTAGGCAGATGTATAGATAGATGGGTGTCCTTGAGTGCACACCCACCATAGGAATGAAGTAATCCAGACTTTGGGGATGGTACCTGAAGATCTCAGAAATGACTATCTCCCAAATTAACAAGTGAATTACAACTCCAACAGAGAAGAGTGGAATGTAGCCTTTGAGTCATCTCTCCAAAAGCTCCAGTTCCTAAGCCGCTGGGCGTGGTGGTGCACGCCTGTAATCCCTGCACTTTGGGAGGCTGAGACCAGAGAATCACCAGTTTAAAGCCAGCCTCAGCAAGGCGCTAAGCAACTCAATGAGACCCTGTCTCTACATAAAACACAAAATAGGGCTGGGGATGTGGCTCAGTGGTCGAGTGCCCCTGAGTTCAATCCCCAGTACCAAAAAAACAAAACAAAACAAAACTCCTATTCCTGCTAATGAGCAGAATCACAGCCTCTGGGACAGAAGTCCTCTGTGTTTCTCCTTTGCTAGCAAAGCAATAAACCTTCCTTTTCCTTTTTCTCAAAACCGTGTCCTTATTATTGGATTGGCATTGAGCTTTCTGCAACAAGAGCAGAGGGAAAACAGTTTCTTACCATGCAGTTATGTTAACCTGGATCTATTAGCTTTTTTCCCAGTGCTCTCCGTAAACATAAAGTTTGCAAAGTGTTTTGTAGTAGGAGGTCTCATTTTCTAAAATAGTGCCAAAGCCCATAAGTGATGGACCATTTCTTGGTCCAAATTTCTGGATGAAAATGTTTCCTCTCCTTACCTTTAGGCCTTTCTAACTTTTAGTCAGCTGATGACAACACATATTTATGACTTCTAGGGAAATCCTTTTCAATGATCTACAATGTAATGTTCATGTTAGATTATACTAGTCATGAACATTTATTGGCTAAGTCAATAACAGTTTTTTTTTTCCCCATGAATATATTCACTGTGACTTGCATGCGTAGTCACCAAAGAGAAAGAATCAAAGCTACTTTGTTGAATTGAATGAGAAGAGAGGACACCAGATGCCTAGACGATATGAGCACCATGGAACTGCCCTGGTCACGTGGAGGATGTTCCTCAGGAAGAAACAGATGATGGGGAATAACTCAAGTCAAAGGGCTGGAGAGTGAGCCAGTGCCAGGGAATGTGTTAGATGCCTACATCTAAAAGTGGCTGGGAATATGGGAGGTCAACTAAATGAGACAAGATTTAAGAGTTGAGGCAGGAAGAAAAATACAAGCATTCAACAGGTATGATCATTCAAAGATAAAGCTCTGAAAGCCAGGCACGGTGGCGCAAGCCTGTATTCCCAGCACTTAGGGAGGCTGAGACAGGAGAATCGTGAGTTCAAAGCCAGTCTCAGCAACAGTGAGGTGCTAAGCAACTCAGTGAGTTCAATCTGCAGTACTAAAAAAAAAAAAAAGAAAGAAAGAAAGATAAAGCTCTGAGTCTGGGGATAGTAGCTCAATGGTAGATTACTTGCCTAGCAAGCATGAGGTGGAGTTCCACAACCAGCATGTTGTGGTTTGGATATAAAGTATACTCCAAAGACTCAGGTGTTAAAGGCCTGGTCCTCAATGCCAAAAGGTTCAGAGGTAGGGCTTTTAGGAGATTATTGGATCATGAAGACTCTAACCTCATCGGTGGATTAATCCATTTGATGGATTATTAATTTTAATGGACCACAGGCTGGTTGGGGGGTGTAGGTTACTAGGGGCATGCTCTGGAGGGTATATTTTGTGTCCTTCCTCTTTCTCTCTCTTTCTCTTTCTTCCCTTCCCAGCTGCCATGAGCTCATGCCCTTCCACCACAATGTTCTGCCTCACCTCAGGCCCAAAGCAATGGGCAAGAGCCAAAATAAATCTTTCCTCCTTTAAATTATTTATGTCAAGTAATTTGGTTATAGCAATGAAAAGCTGACCCACATGCAGTACTATTAAAAAAACACACACACACAAAGAAGCTGGGCATGGTGGCACATGGCTGTAATCCCAGCACTTTGGGAGGCTGAGACAGGAGAATCGTGAGTTCAAAGCCAGCCTCAGCAACGGCGAGGCCCTAAGCAACTCAGTGAGACCCTGTTTCTACTACACAAAATAGGGCTGGGGATGTGGCCCAGTGGTCGAGTGCCCCTGAGTTCAATCCCTGGTACAAAAAGTAAATAAATAAATAAATAAACTAAAGATCTGAAGAGCAAACTTTACCTAAGTGAGCCAGAATCTAGAGAAGTAACATGACAACTAATCCTTTCATTTAGCTATCTGGGAAGGTAGACACAATTTTAGGATCTCAGCTTTCAGGAAAGAGGAAGCAACAGCCAGGTACAGAATGCACACCTATAATCCTGTAAACTCAGGAGGCTGAGACAGGAGGACAGCAAGTTCAAGGCCAGCCTTGGCAATTCAGGGAGACTCTGTCTCAAACAATAAAAACAAAAGGCTGGCGATGAGGCTCAGTCGTAAAGAGTCCCTGGATTCAATCCCCTGTACTAAAAAACTAAAAAATAAAAATTTAAAAGTGAGGGGGCCCAGCTTTTAACAATGCCTACTATGTGCTGGGTACATTATGATAGATTGCACGAAGATCTTGACTATGTCGTTTTTTTCAACAATGTCAGGTTTCAACATTGGGATCTTTTAATGAGTTCCTTGGCTTTAGATTCCTCTATATAATAGAGTTCTTAATATCTGCTCATAAAGAGGATTGAGTGACATCAAGGTGTATAGTGATAAGAAAGTAACAGCCATTTATACGTTATTGGTTATTTGTCACATTTTTATATCATTTAATTTTCATAGGAATACTGTATAGTGTAGGGGCTTTCGATTGCATCCAAAAATCAATTTTAAATTGCTTACGAAAGGGTTGAAGTGAAAACTATTGGCTCACAGAATTGAAAATTCCAGGGGCAACATCTACACCCTCATTATGTCATCAGAACCTGCTCTCTCTTAATTAGCCTCTTGGCTTTGCACTCCTTTATTCTAGCTTCATTCTTTGCCAGGATCTCCCCCACATGGTAGCAACTTCAGGTTCATGCCACCCTATTGCTACAGAACCTGAGAAGGATCCAGATTGGCCAGACCTGAGTCATGCTCATTTCTGAATCAGTCCCTGTGGTCAGAAAAGGGAAAACAATTGACTAGCCTAGATCATGTGTCCTCCTATGAGGTACATGAAGGACAACTGGTTGGTAGTCATTAGGGAACTAACTGTTGCTAAAAGAACTCAGGCTTAGCTTAAGTGACTTGTTCCAGAATCATTGAGCTCTAAGTAGAAGACTTGGACAGACACCTGGGTTTTCTGACTTCCAAGTGCAGGATGTTTGCAATATAACACCAAAAAAAAAAAAAAGACCACAGCCAGTTATAATGGGATATCCAGAGCAGCTGCTGACTTCAAGGGCCTGATTTAGAGATAAGCAAATCTTTATGGGCTCCATTATGCTAACAGGCTCACTTCTAAATTCAAGGTACTTAACCATCCAGCACAATCCTTACCTTTCAATCTTCTCTCACTGCTTTCTGTATGAATTCTGCTCTAAAACTAAAAAATACTGTGCTTCCCAGTTCTACAAGAATGTAGAAGAAAGTTGGAGCTGCTGTAGTATAGATCTGGAATGTTCCCCAAAGGCGGATGTGCTGAATGTGCTATTGGATGTGGTAGACCTTTAAGAGGTAGACCTAGTGGGAGGAAGTCAGGTTACTAGGATGTGCCCTTGATGCGGGTGTTGGGAGCCCAGCCCCTCCCTTCCCTCTCTTTCCTTCTTGGCTGCCTCTACCATATATCCAGTTTCCACCAGATCCATGCTATAGCAATTCCTCTTTGCTTCTTCGTTCTTACAGTTGTACTGTATTTCCACATATTTTGAAAATACATTGTTACTGCTTTTGCTTTAAACAGTTTTCATTTTTAGAGACTGAAAACAATACATTTGTCCACATATTTACCCAAAGAAATGAAGATACTCATCCACAATTTCTTCCCCCTGAAAAACTTCCTTTCGTTTTCTTAGAATGCAGATCTGCTGTCAATGGATCTCTCTCTTTATTTTTCCTTTGCTTTACAAGTCTTTATTTTGCCTCATTTTTGAAAGATGTCTTCACTAGATACAGAATTTTAGGTGGACAACTTGTTTTCTGTTAGCATTTCAAAGTTGCCATTCTATTGTGACTTGTATTAGGAAGTCATTGGGAATTAATAATTTTATTTTCCTCTATGAAATGTTGTGTTTTTTTTCTAATTGCCTTGAATATTTCCTTTTTACAACTACTTTTCAGCAGTGTTAGTATGATATGCCTTGGTGTGGTCTCCTCTGTGTTTATTTTACTTGAGATTCATTGAACTCCTTGAATGTGTGAGTTTTCATCAAGCTCATAACATTTTCTAACATGATTTCTGCAAATATTTTCCTGTTGACTTTGCTTCATTCTGAGATTCCAATTACATGTACTTCATACTTTTAAATGGTTTTTTTTTCTGGGTGCTGGAGATTGAACTCAGGGGCACTCAACCACTGAGCCACATCCCCAGCCCTATTTTGTGTTTTATGTAGAGACAGGGTCTCACTGAGTTGCTTAGCACCTTGCCCTTGCTGAGGCTGGCTTTGAACTCGCAATTCTCCTGTCTCAGCCTCCCTAAGTGCTGGGATTATAGGCTTGCGCCACGGAGCCTGGCTTAAATGTTGTTTTACTGTTTATTGATCTGTTCATTTTGTGGACAGTCGTTTTCTCTCTTTCTCTGTGCTACAAGTTTTTATTATTATGCCTTCAAGTTCATTGATCTTTCCTGCAGTGTCTAAACCTGTGTTAATCTCATATGGACATTTTGCATCTCAGCTAGTATATATTTTTTTTTATTTTTAGAAACAATCAGTAGAATCCATTGGGGTTTAACCACTGAGCCACATCCTCAACCCTTTTTGTTTTTTATTTTGAGACGGGGTCTTGCTAAGTTGCTTAGGGCCTGGCTAGGCTGCTGAGGCTGGCTTTGAACTCATGATCCTCCTGCCTCTCAGCCTCCCAAGTCACAGGAATTACAGGTGTGCACCACCATGCCTGGCTCAACCGTTATATTTTTAATCTCTAGAAGTTGTATTTGAATCTATAAATTCTCCATTTCTCACCTCTTTGTGTTTTCTTCTTCCTTCTTGAATATATGATGCATAGTTTTAGTAAGTGATTCATGGTCCTTGCCCTTAATTTAATCATCTTTATTATATTTAGGTATATTTTTGCTTTTTTGTTATGGGCTATATTTTCTTACTGCTTTGCAACTTTATTTATTTGTTTATTGATTTACTTTTGTGGTACCAGGGATGGAACCCAGGGCCTTGCACGTGCTAGGCAAGTGCTCTACCACTGAGCTATACCCCCAGCCTGCTTTGCAACTTTCACTCAGATGCCAGACATTGTGAATTTTATGTTGTTTGAGTGCTAGATTTTGTCATAGTCCTTTAAAGATTATTGGATATTGTTCTGGCGCACAATCACATTACATGGAATCTGAATTCCTTTGAAATTTGCTTTTAAGCTTTGCTGGGAGAGGGCCAAAGTCAATTTTTGGTCTAGGGATAACTCCACTGTTTAATGCCCCGAGCATCTGGAGGTGTCTCCATTTGACTCCACAGGGACACACAGTATTCCCAGCACTGGGAGGGCTCTAGAAATTGTTTGGTCGACTTTTCTGCAGTTGTTCTTTCCCTATTCTCATGTAGTTTCTTTTCTTTTTTCTTAAATTTTTTTTTAGTTGTTGATGGATCTTTATTTTATTCATTTTTTATTTATATGTGGTGCTGAGGATCAAATCCAGGGCCTCACGCATGCTAGGCAAGGGCTCTACCACTGAGCTATAGCTCCAGGCCTCATGTAGTTTCTTTTCTTGTGTGTGCATGTCAGTTCTCAGCCATGACTGAAGAGGAACCCTCCTCTGATCTCTGGTGCTCTTTCTGTGACTTTCCTTCCAATCTATATTCTCCTCTGTGAGTCTTGCTGACTTGGGCACTCTGCATTCTCATTTCTATCTTTTCAACTCAATAAAGCCATGGAACTCTACTTGGGTTCCTCTTTCCTGCTTCATGGAAACTGCCTCCAGATTATGTTGGGGAAGTCAAATGACAGCCTCATTTGTTTTCCTGAGGGTCTGCCACTATTCATTGCCTGAGAATCACTGTTACTTGCACTTTACCCAGTGTGTTAGTCAGCTTTTCTCTTTGTGACCAAAATACCTGACAAGACCAACTTAGAAGAGGAAAAGTTTATTTCAGCTCATGGTTCCAGAGATTCAGTTCAGGCTTGGCCAAGTCCATTGCTCTGGGCCCAAGGTGAGGCAGAATATCCTGGCAGAAGGGCCTGGTGGTGGAGTAGCTGCTCCAATGCTGGAGGCCAGGAAGTGGAGAGAGAATAAAAAGGCTGCAGGGAAGATCAATCCCTCCAGGACAAGCCCTCAGTGATCCAGTTACACTCACCTGCCTATAGTTACCACCCCATCAATGCTTTCAAACTAGATTACAGCTCTCCCAATCCAGTCATATCACTTCCAAATATTCCTGCATTAACACAGGAGCCTTTGAGTGACACCTCACATCCAACCATAACACCCAATTTATTAGCTGTTTTGGTAGAGAGGCTAAATTTAATTCCTCTTGCTTCATCTTGGCTGAGAGCAAGTCCTATCGCCATTTCCTTTTTTTTTTTTTTTGGTACTGGGGCTTAAACTCAGGTGCACTCCACCACTGAGCAACATCCCCAGCCCTATTTTGTGTTTTATGTAGAGACAGGGTCTCACTGAGTTGCTTAGTGCCTCACCCTTGCTGAGGCTGGCTTTGAACTAGCGATTCTCCTGTCTCAGCCTCCCTAAGTGCTGGGATTACAGGCTTGTGCCACCACGCCCAGCTACTCACTTTTAATTAAAAGGCATTTTCCTGTCATTTTTTATGAGGAAGAGAAAGGCCTTCAAGCTCAAGAGCTGCGTGGATTTATAGCTCCCCCTTCTGTTGTTCTTAGAAAGTGATTTGTTTTTCTTCTAAGTTACCTACTTCTGACATTGACTCCAATGTTCCCACCTTCATTTTTATCTGGATTTTCTCCTTTTGTCCCTATTAATCCTGTTCTACTTATTATGGGATCTGCTTGCTTCTATGTAATCCTTGTTCTGAAAGGGAATTTTGACTGTCTAGTTTGAGTGTTTAGAGTTCATTTCTCTGTCCATTTTCAGGAATGGGGAGGTGAAGGAAGAATGTTAAGGGAAATTCAAACCCATGGCACCACTACCATTATCTTCCATGTATCCCAGGATCAGTCATTACAAAGTCTCTTGTCTCAATTCCCACCTTCATGTTTTTATTTTATTGTCTTTTTTTGTTTTTGTTTTTGCTTTTGCTTTTGTTACTGGGAGTGAATCCAGGGGCACTTGACCACTGAGTCACATCCTCAGTCCTTTATATATATTTTTTTAAATTTAGAGACAGGACGTTTCTAAGTTGCTGAGGCTGGCTTTGAACTCACAATTCTCCTGCCTTAGCCTCCAGAGCCACTGGGATTATAGGAACGCACTACTGCGCCTGGCTCATTGTCCATTTACTTCAACAAATATTTACTGACCAGCTGGGCTGGCTCCCACCTATGATACAAGTGGCCTGGGAGGCTGAGACAGGAGGATCACAAGTTCAAGGCCAGCCTTAGCAACTTATTGAGACCCTAAGCAACTTAGAGAGACTCTGTCTCAAAATGAAAAATAAAAAGGGCTGGGGATATGGCTCAGTGGTAAAGCACCCCTGGGTTAAATCTCCACTACAAAAAAAAAAAAAAAAAAAACCCACCAAAAATTAACTAGTTGCTTACTATGCACATGTGTGTGCTAAGGATATGGACATGAATACTGTAGCCTTCAAGGAGTTTCCAAGCCAGTCAGGGAGACAAACGTGAGCACAGCTAAGTACAGTCAGGCTGTGGCCAATGCTATAAAGTTGCTATGGAAACACAGGAAAGACATCAATTTCCCTCTCGTTGGCTTGGCATCAGGACAGTTTTCATAGAGAAACATCCACATTTTGCAGAACTTGAAGGTGTAATGGGATTCACATATTAAATCAGACTTATATTTCTTGGAGGAGGATGGACTTAAATATACCATTCAGGAAAATGCAGCTAGGTAATCAGTACTATCTCCTTTATGGAGCTAGAGCTAGGTGCTTCTCATCACCATCATTAGCATGTCCACCTTTTTTTTTTTTCAGTGCTGAGGATCTGACCCAAATCCTCATGCTTGCTAGGCAAGCATTCATTCTACCTCTGAGCTACATCTCCTTTTTCTTTCATTTGTTTTGCTCTTCTCCTAGCCATTTTCATGTCTCTGGCAGGAAGACGGTATGGCATTGTCTGGTGTGGATCCCATATCCTCCTCCACAGACCCATCGGATTATAGCTTTCCATTCTCTGCTGTACACGGAGGCCTGCAGGGCGCCTTTCTGCATTCTTGACCTGTGACATCTCATCCCCTGGGTAGCTTTCAGCTTAGTTCTTTGGCTGGCATCTCACACAATCATGTCCCCGCATCTGGATATTCTCATGAACGGCCAAGTGGCTGATATGTGTGCTGGCATAGGAGAGGGCAGGCTGCCACCCACCCAGCTTTCCCACCGCAGTCTTTGTGGGCAGATCTTCATTTTAGGGAGCAGCAATGTGTGTCTTTTGCTTCTGTTCATCAGAACAATACTTTTTAAACATTTTTGAGTGTTGATACTGTATTAAGTTATTCAAGGATTCAATTGGAAATTTCAAAAAAAACATAGATGTGGTTCTCCTTGGCTCTTGCAGTATTTTCTTATTTTATTTTA
>CM053406.1:119034857-119050382 GCA_028644305.1 Xerus rutilus | reverse complement strand
TTGGTACCGGGGATTGAACTCAGGGGCACTCGACCCCTGAGCCACATCCCCAGCCCTATTTTGTGTTTTATGTAGAGACAGGGTCTCACTGAGTTGCTTAGTGCCTCGCCATTGCTGAGGCTGGCTTTGAACTCGCGATTCTCCTGTCTCAGCCTCCCTAAGTGCTGGGATTACAAGCGTGAGCCACCACGCCCGGCTAATACATTGTTTTCATTGAAGTATATGAAAGAAAAAAATTCTGGCCTCACCCAGATACATAGTATGAAAAGGGGCATTGATTCCTTTTCAGATATTGTAGATCATCTTTTTTGATACTCACTAAAATGTAAAAAGTGGTAGTTTCTTAAAGTTTCTTTGCAAAAAGGAATTAAAAACTACTTCTAAAAATATGTTGTGCTCCTTGGCAGGAATCAGGATTTTTTTTTTCCTGTAAGGAGACACTTTGTGTACTCTACAGTGTCTTACCACAAAGACCTCCCTTTGCTGGAGTAACACAAAAGCAGTCTTAGACAATGTCTAAGCAAATTATGCTGTGGTTGATGTGCCAATAAAACTTTATTTACACAACTTTTTGATTCTCAGCTGAGTTCTACAAGACCTGCAAAGAAGAATTAATACCAATACTCCTCAAACTATTTCATGAAATAGAAAAGGAGGGAACCCTTCCAAACTCATTCTATGAGGCTAGTATCACCCTGACACCGAAACCAGACGGAGACACATCAAAGAAAGAAAATTTCAGACCAATATCCCTGATGAACATAGACGCAAAAATTCTCAATAAAATTTTGCAAATCGCATACAAAAACATATTAAAAAATAGTGCACCATGATCAAGTGGGGTTCATTCCAGGGATACAAGGTTGGTTCAAGATATGGAAATCAATTAATGTAATCCATCACATCAATAGACTTAAAGATGAGAATCATATGATTTTATCAGTTGATGCAGAGAAAGCATCTAACAAAAGACAGCACCCATTTATGTTCAAAACACTAGAAAAACTAGGGATAGTTTTGAACATACCTCAACATTGTAATTAACATTTTTGTAAATGAATGTCCATCTCTTCTCTATTACCTTCAAGTCCATTGTTCTATCTGGCACTTGGAATTGATAAATTTGACAAAGTAGATTGCTTGAAAGGGTTTCAAGGATCCTTGGGAGTCACCATACTCCACTTTGACAACCATCACTCTCATGTTTTTGTTATATGAGATAAGTCGTCTCTTATTATTAATGCCACTTTGAGTTAGGTATTTTGCTACTTGAAGTCAAAAGCATCTTTGCTGATAAACTCCTGGGTAGTTTTGTAAGTCAGAAATCTGCATACTGGTCTCCATCTTGGATCCTGGGATGTGGCAATCCCAACCACATTCACCCCCAGCAGCTTGATAAGCCAGTCATAGAGTAGAAATAATAAGATGTATGTTATGTTAGTCAGAGTTCATCAAAGACACAGAACCAATAAAGCTATTACATTTGTGGTATATAGATTTATTAGGAAATTGGCTCACATGATCGCAAAGGTCAAATTTGTCCACAATAGGCTGTCTCTAAACTGAAGAGCCGGTAGAGTGGTAGCATTGGCTCACTCTAAGCAGCCAGAAACCTCTGAACCAGGAAGACCATCAGCATAGCCTCCAGGCCAAAAGCCTTGGAGGCTCCAAGGACATGAAAGGCACCAAGAGTCTCTGGGGAAAATTCCTGTGTTCAAAGGCCAAAGAACCTGGAATCTGATGTTCAAGGGCAGCAGCAGCAAGAGAAAATGCACTCTGCTCAGGGAGGAAGAACCAGAGAGAGGGTCTTCCTTTTTGTCAGTTTTTGTGTTCTAATTGGCCTCCTGCCACTGGATGGTGCCCACCCACATTCAGGGTGAGTCTTCCCCACTCAATTCACTTACCTGCAATGCCAGTCTTCTCTGGAGACACCCTCTGAGACACACTCAGAAGCCTTATCAAAACTCTAGGCATCACTCCATCCAGTCAGTTGACACAAAATTAACCATCACACATGTCCAGACTGAGAGGTCCTGAGACAGCTTCATGAAGCCTCAGTGGGTCCCAGAACATTATGAGGAACATTAGAAAGTCTTCTATGTTTTCACTTGAAAGGGCATGGAGGTACCTGAGAGAGAGCCAGGAGAACCAAAGAGGCCTTACTATCTAGACAAAGGGACAAGGCTGGACACATCAGTGTGAACTTCACAATGGGAGATTCTAGGAGAATGTGGGCCTCTCATTAAGTGCCAGCATGGACAGATGACAGTGAAGGGGGAGTGCAAGCCACCTCTCTCTTCAGCTGCCCTAGCATCACACACATCTCCTCTAACTTGGAGTCAACCCGGTCTCCTGAACTGACCAATATTAACTACACTGACTGTGTTTGAAGTTGCTATTTTTAAAAAAAAGAAGAGGAGCTTTTGAGACAGAAATTAAAGATTAATATTAGGAAACATTTTTTAAAAAATTATATACCTATGTTTATGTACTAAAAATCCATATTCTCCAGCAATGGCCATCATCAAATTCATTCATTCATTCATTTATTCATTCATTCATTAGTACTGAGGATTGGTCCCAGAGGCACTTAAACATTGAGATACATCACCAGTTCCTTTGTTTGTTTATTCCTTTTTATTTAAAATTAAAAAAAAAATTTTTTTTTAGTTGTAGATGGACACAATATCTTTATTTTTATGTGGTGCTAAGGATTGAACCCAGTGCTTCACACATGCAAGGCAAGTGCCCTACCACTGAGCCACAACCCCAGCCCTTTTATTTTTAATTTTGAGACAGGGTCTCACTAAGTTGCTGAGGGTCTTGCTAAATTGCTAAGGCTGGCCTTAAACTTGAGATCCTCCTGTCTCAGCCTCCTGAGTCACTGGGATTACAGGTGTGCACCACAGCATCTAGCTCAAATTTTAAAGCATTTTCAATTTGATGAAAAATGTGTCTCATTTAATTTGTATCTCTTAGTTATCAGTGAGGGCAGGCATCATTCGTATGTCATGGAACGAAGCATTGATTTTAAATCCACCACAGTGCAATGAATGGAATTGAATCCAGTGCAATTAATGTTTATAGTTAAACACTCTCAAATCTGCAGATAGCTCCTACACAGATATGGGTGTTGCTGTTCTCAGCTTCAAAGTGACTAGATTTATATTTTGTCAAGCCCTAAATAGACCATTAAGAGATACACACCTCTGGTTCATCTACTCTTCTTGCATTCACATGCTGTTCATACTCTAAGTTACACTCATAGTGTTCTTGCTTGCCCAGCCTCCTGCCCATACTCTTGACTAGTGGCTGGAAATAAGGCCCAAGCACTAGGCTCAGAGTTTCTGGATGTTGTTACTACCAACATCTCTCTTTTCCCAACAATCCAATTTAATCAACACCTCCTTCTTTAATCTGGATTTCATATGAATAGAGGCAAGTAAGTCTTCACATTGGGCTATTTCTTTTATATATTAAAACACTTCAGTCTTCTTGCCTGCAGAGGTAATGCTCATTTTAAAAAATTAATTGCACTAAAAAACAAAATGGCAAATGGCATAAAGAATGCTACTCCAATGCCGGGCGCGGTGGCTCAAGCCTGTCATCCCAGCACTTAGGGAGGCTGAGACAGGAGAATCGCGAGTTCAAAGCCAGCCTCAGCAACGGCGAGGCGCTAAGCAACTCGGTGAGACCCTGTCTCTACATAAAACACAAAATAGGGCTGGGGATGTGGCTCAGTGGTAAGTGCCCCTGAGTTCAATCTCTGGTACCAAAAAAAAAAAAAAAAAGAATGCTACTCCAAATCCCACAGCTCTAAAAAAACTGTTTCATTTCTGTGCTTGGTTAACCACATAGATATTTTACATACTTACAATTTTTTATATTTACTAAGCATTATCTCTAACACTGCACATCCATCTGCTATATTCAGTCTACAAACATTATAAGTCATAAAAACAATGACTTGGCTACTGTAAAATTGAAATATCATCACATTCCTCCGTTCTACTTTTATCATTTATTTATTTATTCATACATTCATTTAACAAATATTTAAGGTGGTAGGCATTGGGGGCACAAATATAAATAAGAACACTGTCCCTGCCCTTAAGAATCTTACAACCTAGGAACAGAGAGCAACATCACCACATAATTTTCATGCATTTACACATTTGAGTGGGGTATTCATGTTGTAGTTCCACACATGTTAAAATATAAAATACCAATTTTTAAATGTAAACTGCACAGGTGGACAGATGTGTGTGTTTTGGTTGACTAAGTTATCTCTTCAAGGCTTTAAAAGAAGAACCTTGTAAAGATCTAGAAGACTCGTGGTATAATCTCTAGACAGCACATGCTTCCACTTCCAGTCACAGGACGGGTCCTCAGATAAAAATGTTCCTTTAAATGATAAAAACAATTAAGCATTGAAAATGTGAGAACAAGAAAACACAAAATTTAAATAGAACTTACCAGCCTGCTGTATGAAATGTTTTTTTGGCGGGGAGGGTACTGGAGATTGAACTCAGGGGCACTCAACCACTGAGCCACATCCCCAGCCCTATTTTGTGTTTTTATGTAGAGGCAGGGTCCCACTTAGTTGCTTAGCGCCTCTCTGTTGCTGAGGCTGGCTTTGAACTCACGATTCTCCTGTCTCAGCCTCCCTAAGTGCTGGGATTACAGGCTTGTGCCACCGCGCCTGGCTTATGAAATGTATTTTTAACTGGTAGATTTTGTTTGTTTTTTTTTTTGTTGTTGTTACTGGGGATTGAACCCAGGAGTGCTTAACAACTGAGCCACATCCCCAGCCCTTTGTTGTATTTTATTTAGAGACAGAGTCTCTCCAAGTTGCTTAGGGTCTTGCTAAATTGCTAAGGCTGGCTTTGAACTTGAGATCCTCCTGCCTCAGTCTCCCGAGCCACTAGGATTACAAGCATGCACCACTTCACCGGGTTTGACTGGTAGATTTAAAGCTAACATTTTACCATAGTCTACCCTTTCTGGACTACATGATATTTTTAATGAGGAAGTCATCAAAATGGCAACTAACTCTGCTATTTACTCTTGTTTTAAACTCCAGGCAAGTTATGAGGAAATCTGTTTTATGTTTCAGGTCTAGAACCAACCATGGACTTTTTTTGAAAAATTCTTTCTAAATCTTAATTTAAAAATTAAAATCTGTAACCGGGCATGGTGGCTCAAACCTGTAATTCCAGCACTTAGGGAGGCTGAGACAGGAGAATAGCGAGTTCAAAGCCAGCCTCAGCAAGGGCGAAGCACTAAGCAACTCAGTGAGACCCTGTCTCTACATAAAACACAAAATAGGGCTGGGGATATGGCTCAGTGGTGGAGTGCCCCTGAGTTCAATCTCCAGTACCAAAAAAAAAAAAAAAAAAAAATTAAAATCTGTGAGTTGAATGAATAGTACAGTCAGCCCTTGCCTGTCTTTCCTCTGATTTCAGCAGTTATTGGCACTCATAGTATTATGCCACATTTGAAAGTAGATGACAGACATTACAGTGCCTGACCCCTAAATGTTTCAGCACACACCGTATAAGAACAAAGACATTATCTTATATAACCACAATGTCATTACCACACCCAAGACATGTATTATTGGTATTCAATAGAATTGCCTAATAGGCAGCTACCAGCTCTGATGTCCTGGGAGTATGTGTTGGTACCACCCTGCTGCCTGGGCACTGAGCCCTGTCCCTACCCTGTTCCTGCCCTTTCCAGAATGTAAAGCCTGATTGGGTGCACTATCAAGTTTGGAGACTGTGCCAGGCACTTTCACCCACCAGCTCAGTCTCCTGGCAGCTAATGCCTTCCCACGCCTCTATAATTCAAATTCACTGTTCCCTATCCCTGTGGGCCAGCACTGTAGTGAGGCTGATAATTCTTGACCATGACACATGGCCATGTCACAGCTGACCATTGGTACTTGAAATGGCAGGTGAGGATGTACAAGAGCAGGCCACACACATTTCCAACTTGTTCCTTGTACATAATGTTTCCAAGAAAAATGGCGCTTAGCAATACCTATGTGCTTGAATTTCATTAATATTTATGTCAGAAGAGAGCTGCTCATAAAAGCAAAGTGCATTTCAATTTCTTGGTAGAGAGTAAAGAAAATGCTTTGGATGAATGAAGATCAAATTTCCAAGGCAGTGAGGGAGTGGACTGCGGCAACTCCCCTCCCTCCTTGCCTAGTCTCTCAACCTAAACCTGCCTCTTGCGTCGGAGCTCAAAGAACAAATTCTTTAAGTCCTCATAGCCATCTTCAGTGACCATCACAGGATAGAGCACAATAAGAAAAGATCCTATGCCAGGATGAACAGATCCTGTGATACCATCATTTCAGCCCTGGTCCCCATCCCGGACATGCACAGGTCCGAGGACTGGCAAGGACTCTGTAGAGTGCTTTGCTCATAAGCAGGGGGTGGGGACAAGATGTTGGCATTCTTAAGGGGCCCAGCTCATGTGAATAAAGACTTGCTCCATGCTGCAAGGACAAAAAGCCTGAAAGAAAAGGAGAAGGCAAGGGGATTGACTAAAAATAGAAACAGGCTCAAGGCTCTGACAAGCAAGATTCTTAATGAATCTGGTCTTTCAGTGAGTGGAAACATCTCATTTGAAATAGAATCCCACGGACAAGTTTTGGGCTTTCTGTTTTCGCCACATTAACACCCTGACAAAGAGCCACAGCATTGTCAATTCAGGAAATGAGGGGGCAAGTAGACATTGGCTGCATTCCTCTTTCCTCCTGGTTTCTGCAGACAGTCCTGGAGGCTGGGTGCTGGTTACCTAGGAAACGGCTTGGATGTGAAACTCCAGAAAATGTGCTGTCTCTGGCAGGAAATGCAATTGCTGGTATTGTGTGAGGCTGGGGGCCATTTTCTTAACCCCTTTGAGCCAGTTTTCTCACATATGAGGAAGGAAATAATCGTGTGTGTTAAAGAGAGAAAGACGGAGGGAAGGAGGGAGAGTGTGAAGTCCCACAGCTGATTGTGGAGCCCAGGAAGCATTCTGTGTGAATTCCCTCTTTTTTCTCCTACCCACCTCACCAGCACACTGCATTTAGTAGGTGCCATTGATAAGTAGGATATAGACTTGATATAGAAACAGTGTTGGTAATGAATAACAAGTTAATTCAATTTTTTAACTGGAGTGATATGTAAAACTTGAGTTCATAATGGGGTATTAGATGATCAATCTTTTTTAAGCTGAAAAATTATTGAAGATGCAAACACTTCTAATTCATTGCTTCTGTAAATTTTAAAATTTACTGTTTGATTCTATTTGAATAAGAACAGCTGCACAGTATGGGTTGAGACTTCTTGTAAGGAGCTTGATCTTTCTCTGTTCAAGTAAGACCCAAATGAGAGATGGATGGAGTCCCAGATAGAAAGAGCAATATGGTGGATGATTACTGACTGATAAAATCTATATTAATGACCTGGACAGTAATGATGAGTCTTTTAATGTCACTCTTCCAAATTGGAGAGACTCCACACTCCAATCACAGGGAGTTCTAGGCTACTGTGGCCTCTCCTGGCCCTGTCCCCTCAGTCAAGGCTGAGTCCTCCATCTAACTTGTGGCATGTGATGGACAGTGCAGAGTATACCCTTCCTACAAGCAGACTACCACAAAAGTTATGCAGTAGAAGTCATTAGCCAGATGTACACTAAAGATTTCACGGACAGTGGCTCTGGAGGCTGAGACAAGAGGATTGCGAGTTCAAAGTCAGCCTCAGCAACAGCGAGGCACTAAGCAACTCAGTGAGACCCTGTCTCTCTGAGACAAAATAGGGCTGGGGATGTGGCTCAGTGGTTGAGTGCCCTTAAGTTCAATACCCAGTGTCCCTTCCCCCCAAAAAAAAGACTTTACAGAGTTGAAACTAGAAGTTTACAGTTTAATTAACAAAGTGGATGCTATGTGGACCATGAGACACCCCCTTAGGTCTCTGAGACTCTCATTTTCCCAGCTGCCAAGAGTTACAGACACTGACAGCTTTCAAGGTAATCCTATTCTGGAGATGCCTTCAGCTAAAAAGAGCAGCCTCACCTAAAGTCACAGCCTTCTCCTCAAGGAGAGCAAACACATAGAGGCTGGTCAATGTGGGGGAGGCACAAAGGTATATCCCTTGCTTTAATTAATGATCTCTTTCTGAAGGGCCATCTGAGCTCCAGAGCATCCCTTGGGGTTGGCTGAGACCATCATTGGGACTGTACCAATCAGCTCCTGGCTTCTGCAATTTTTCCTTCAGCCTCTGACTTGCTTCACATGTAAATCTCTGATTCAGCTCCTGAGAAACTGACTCGAGACCACTAATTTCAAAGTAACAACAGCATGCATCCGATTATAAGGTAATGGACTCTAACACAGAGAATTGCATATGAAAATTTAAATTATTCAGTCATTTTCTTCATCTATTTATATGACCAAGTTCCTTCCTATGCTTTTATCCACCCTCCCCCACCCCTTTGCTTCAGCTCTCTGCAGAGTTTCTATCCATCTGATGTTGGACTTCTCAGGTTATTCTTACCAGTTCTAGATTATTTCCCATCCCCTTCTTTTCTTATTGTTCTTTCTAGAAGATTTGTTTATTTTCCAATATCTATATTAAGCTTTTATTTGTACTTTTATATTCTGCAGTTACTAAGAAAAAATTTCATTGTCTAAATTTACTTTTTTATATCATTCTATTTTTATTTTTAAATCCTAACTTTATTTTTATTTATTAATTTGTTTGTGGTGCTGAGGATCGAACTCAGTGCCTCACCTGTGCTAGGTAAGTGCTCTACTGCTGAGCCACAACCCCAGCCCCTCATTCTACTTTTATTTCATAGATTAACTGATGTGAATCTGTCTTCTCTGAGCAGATCCATGAGATGTTCAGACATTTCCTTCTCCTTATATAATATCGCACCATGTTTCTTATCCTTTTTATTTGCTTGTTTGGATCTCTGTCTTTCATAATAGAAGTTTTCTTCAGACATCTAATAATTTTTGGTTGCCTGTTTATTTTTAAGATAGAGGCACTAAGAAGCTAATTGAATCTCTGAACCTATAGGTTTGTTTGTTTGTTTGTTTTTGGTACTGGGGATTGAACTCAGCAGCACTTGAACACTGAGCCACATCCCCAGCCCTATTTTGTGTTTTATGTAGAGACAGGGTCTCACTAAGTTGCTTAGTGCCTCGCTGTTGCTGAGGCTGGCTTTGAACTTGCAATTCTCCTGTCTCAGCCTCCCAAAGTGCTGGGATTACAGGCATGTACCACCGTGTCTGGCTGGGTAGGGTTTTTTGACTTATGGGGGTCATTGGATGAATTTTGAGTGTTCTGTCTAATCTTTCCCTTGGGGAGCCATCTGTGTTAGTGTATGGACTGAATCAGTTACTAATTCCTCCCATCCTTGAATATCCACTCTGTCATGGTTGTATTGTCTGTGTTGTCTTCACTAGGCTATGGTGTCCAGTTTACATGTTCCTGTGAAGGTATTTTATAGACAAATTGACGTTTATATTCAGTTTGTGCTAAACAGAACAAATTACTCTCATAATGTAGGCGAACCTCATCCCAGTCAGACCTTATGAGCAAAATTCGAGGTTTCCTGAAAAAGAATCCATCAAGATTGTAACATAGAAATATGGTCCAAGTTTCTATCCCACTGACCTGCTCTTCAGACTTCAGGCTCCATTTTGGTTGTTTCTAGAAAAACCTGACTAGTACATACTCCTTTACAATCTTTCATTGCTGCTCTATCAATCAAGAATTGGTGTCTACCGCTCTATCTCTTGAATCTGGGTTTGGCCACATGATTTGCTTTAGCAGATGGGATACTAGCCAATGGCCAAGAAAGGGTAGAAAAAGAATTTGTGAGTTGGGACTTGCCTTCTCCTGCAGCTGGAGATCCACAAAAGCTCAGATTAACTTGGTGGATGATGAAAGACACATGACTGTTGTCCTAGCTCACATCATGCCAACTGCCAGCCTGACAGTAAGGTTATCCCAGAACATCAAGTCCCAGATTAACTGGCCCAGAACAGAAAAACCACTCAGCCAAACCACAAAGCTGTGATCACTACATTTTGGGGTGTTTTTTCACATAGAAAAAGCTAATTGATAAAGTCACTATCACTAGATCTTTCTTCATGAGCTGGTCATATTCCCCAGAGAAGACTGTGCCAATGTCCTGCATCTCTGCCCACTGCCAGCATCCATATGCACAGAGTATCATCAACCAAAGATGCTCACCTGAGCCTTTGGTGTCCAGAGTTTTTACTGGGGCCTCACCAGATCCCGCCTATATGTCTGACCATCAGTGCCCGGCCCCTTCCTAGAGGTTGGGCTAGTACCTTTAATCCCAGTTCCTGGGAAGTTAGAAATAAAACCAAGTGGCTCAAAGCCCCAATAACTAATCAAATTGTTAGATTGTCCAGTGGCCAAAACCCTCAAGCAAACAAAGATACTCCTACTAGTCAGGACATTCCAGGGGCTTAGAGATCACCTCCCAAATGCTAAGGGCAAAAGCCAAATCTCTTTTGCAAATCTTATTTATCTGTTGCTTCAGCTTCTCTATTTCCTTTGGTAGCCGAACTAAGGTTAGTGATTCTAGCAAGGAACAACCAGAATCCAAGCCTGGCTCAGTCTCAGGATCTATCCCAATACTCTCACTTTCACTTTAGCTATTACAAATAATAATAACAAAGAAATTGATATTAGTTTATTTCTTATTCCTTTTCATTTCCTTCTGAATCCATTTAACCCAATGTTCAGGATTTATATCCATTAATTCTAAATTCCTTTCTAAGTTTAGCCTCTAATTACTAATTATAGCACAGCTCCAATTCTATATCATATATGGTTCTGTGGCCATTCAGGAACCAAAGGTTCATCAGCTCCAATCTTTCATTTTTTCCTCTCCTCCAACCACTTGTTTCAGTGAGTTGGGGTAGATCTGGTGAATCCCATTTTGACATCAACTGTGAAACATTTCTGCCAACTGTGAAGTTGGAGGGAAAAATTCTCAAGATCATTCTTACTTCTGACATGGATTGCAAATTCGAGAGTTCCCAAGACCACCCATGGGCATGATAATTTTCCAAGACCACCCATGGGCTTGATTCACAGAACTTACTGGAAATGGTTATGCTCACAGTTAGGATGTGTGTGTGCACGCACACATGCATGTGTGTTTATTGAGTGTATCCTAGGTAAGTACTCTGCCACTGAACTATGTCCTTAGTCAACAGAATTTTTTATAGGAGAAAGATACAGGTAAAAAGAGTGCTTTAGGCAGAGTCCAAAGGAGTAACAAATGTGAAGTTTATGCTATCTTGTGGAATCAAGGCATGTCAATGTGTGATGATATTCATGGAATATTACTAACCAGGGAAAGTCATCTGATATTTGGTGTTCAGAGTTTTTAGAGTGTCTTAGGTGCACATTTGTGGATATCCCAGTTCACACATCCAAACTCCATCATCAGGATGCCCCTGGAGCACCTTGGTCCTTGGGTGCACATTGCAGGGATTGTCTATCCTCATGAGAATAGACTTAGAGGGAGAGACTCATCCAGGCCTTAAAAGTGAATTTAAGGAAGTTTGAAAAGGCAACTCTGACACATTTGGATTTGGGACATTGTCCATAAGAGAGGGAAAGATTTGGGTGGATATTATCTCTTGAATCTCATGGGGAAAGGATTAGACAGAAAAGGAAGAAGCATGCCTGATAGTTAGACTAGATCCCATTACAATTTAGTCTTACTGGCCCTTATTGAATCTTTAACCATACAATCTTCCTTTCTCACCTTAACTATACTAATACCTCTGATTTAAGTTTTCCAGGCACTAGAAAATCCAAAAGGTCTACAAAAACATGTTATATCTATAAGCTGAAGCACAGAATCTCAGTCCCAGAAAAGAGGTTGTGATATTCCTTCCCCAGCTGGTTCTTAAAAAACCACAGAATGAGAAGACAAGGTTTGGAAGGAAACTGAAAAGACATGATGTTGCTGGAGACCCTAGATGGATATGCTTTGTGCCTGGAGCTGCTGTCTGTGGGACACTCCTTAAATTCACCAGGACTCCCATTTTTTCCATGATCTGCCAGAAGTATGAACAATCTTACCAAAGACACCAACATCATCACTAAAGAACTGAGGAACTCCAGTGGTCAGTTCTCAACAATTGTCTGGCATTGACCATGATCCTGGCTTTCCAAAGGACATTGTGACTGTATAGTCAGAAGTAATGCTGTGCATGTGTCCCCATAGACTTCTCTGATGTCTCTGCCATCACCAAAAATACTGAGACTGCAAATCAGGAAATTCATCAAATTGTCATTGTCACCCTCGTTTGTACATTGAAGAATGCTCCAGGCCCAACATTGTAGGGCCTCCACACCTAGCTCTTTTCATACCTCAAATTTTGCTTTTATTCTCTAATATAATCTTCAATACTTCTTCTTATTTTTATATTCTATGTATACCTCTCTGTAAATGCCTGATCACTTAGACCCTCTAATACCTGTATAGCAACTTATGCAACAGATTGTAGCTGGCTCCACAGGGACAGCCAGAACGTGGAGTTGGCCCACCCAAGAGCCAACTGAACCAACCTCAGCTTTGCAGTGAAGGTTATTCCACCTGTGAGGGCATGCGGTGATAGATTTTTGTGGGTCTGAAGCAATGGAGGAATGACCAAGTGCCCTTAGATGCCCATTTCTTACCCATTACTTTGGCTTCACCAAACCATAGTCAGAATTTACTATTGCTGAAGGCCCCTGAAGTTTTACTTGCACCCAAGCACTCAGGTGCACACTGTCCCCTTAACAGCTTGGTCTCAGCATCTGCCGATTATACAGAATAATATTTCCTGTGGAAGAGATCTGATCTTTCCACCTGCTTCTGCTCACTCATTTGGCTCTCCTAGTCCCCACAAATTTGTGTGAGACCTGCGCATCAATCCCTATTAAAGCACGCTTCTGTCTGGCTTTGAATACTTGCACATTACTGAGACCAGAAAATTCTCCCAATCAAAATGGTCCTTTTAATCAGTTTCTTCTTATCTAAGTATAGCTTTGTTTTTATTTGACCATAGAATCATATCGACAAGGGATTTAGATAGATTCTCTTAACGTGGGCACAGTCTAGATGTGATGACATGTTATACAATGGTCTTCCATCTGAGAGATGGAAGCTGACAGCACTGTGTGGTGCTATAATTTCAGGCTGCAGTGGGGAGATAGCAGCAGGCATGGTGCATGGTTGTGGGCAGGCACCTGTACAAGGACATCTCCTCCGACCTTTCCTACTGCAAGTTCACAATGGAGTTTTCAGCTTTACTACCAGTTCCTTCCACTGTTGCCCGTTGGTACTCTCAGGCTCTTTCCAACCTAACCTCCTCATTTTCTTATGATCAGTGGCCAGAGGCCAAAATATATGTCAGTGATGTAAAACTGTGCAGTTGAGGGCTGTGCCAAGGCACCCATCCTTGGATGTAGTGAAATTCAGCCCTGCCTGGAGTGACAGAGCTCCCCTGCATCCACTGCCACCCAGAAGGGAGTCTGCTGTGCTCTTTCTTTCAGTGCCCCTCCCAGCCTTTCAGTCTGTGGCTGCAATATGGCTGATACTCTGCGGATTTCCAAGCCCCTCTGCAGCAGCTGCTGCAGGAAATAGGGGCCAATAGCTCTCGGGTTGCTGTCTAGCACTCAACTGATTATGGTAGCTCCTATTCTTTAGTCATCCTTAGTGACAGGATTCCAGGCCGTGATATGATTCCTTTTGCATTTCGGTTTTGGGAGGTCATCAGCGATGAGCATGGTATCCACTCCACTGGCAGTTACCATGGAGACAGTGACTTACAGCTGGAGAGAATCAACGTGTACTACAATGAAGCTGCTGGTATTTGAATGTGAACCTTGCTTTCCATATGTGGCAGAGGAAATGTCCTAGGAGCATATGAATGACAAATGCTTCTTGCATATTCATTGAAAATCTGAATTGGAAAAACAAACAAACCACGAATGTGCTTACTGGTTCCTTAAGACTGCTTCCTTAAGACTGCTTTCATGTTTGGCATGACTAAGCATGTTCAGCACCTCTTTTTTCTTTTTCCTCCCTTTGTGTCAAATGCTGGAATTTTCTGTAATGAATTGTACTGTGAGAGACGCATAGAGCACAGCCTTGCCTGTGACTTGTCAAGCACAGGTCTAAGCTCTTGTTTCCACAGGCAACAAATATGTACCTCGGGCCATCCTGGTGGACCTGGAGCCCGGCACCATGGACTCGGTGAGGTCGGGACCATTCGGCCAGATCTTCAGGCCAGACAACTTCGTGTTCGGTATGTCCTCATGGTCCATGGGAGCTGGCCAAATGACTCACCTTCTTCCTAATAGCCACGCACTTTACTGTTCTCAGAGTTCAATGCTGAGGGCAGACTGTGTCCACAGACAGCCCCAGTCCTGGCCTAACCACACTCAGTCCACGGGAGGTAGTGTGTCTGGCCCCTGTGTGGACAGCTCAGAGATCAATGTCAGCCTGCAGAGACTGCAGTGACCTCCATTACAGAGCAGCCTCTGCAGGGAAAGAATAAAGAGCAAGAAGAGCTTCAAACAGGGCTTGTAGGCTACTGGTAATTCCAAAGGACCACAAGTAACTACTTCTGGGTGCCAAAGGCCAAAAGTACAGCTTATGACCAAGGTGTAGACAGCTGCTTAGAGCTCCAGCTCCCTGATCCCATTCTGCCTTCCCCCTTGCCTGCTTAATTGCACCTAATTAGAGTGTTTACAGAAGGTTCTGTTCTTAATATTAGAAGCATTTGGGTTTTGTTAAAGGCATCCTCTTCCTCAATTTTTTAAAACTTTATCCCAGGGTTTTTTTTTCCCCTGAACCTTTAAAAAAAGTTATTTTAATTTTATTTTTCAAATTGATACACACAAACATAAAATTTGTACATATTAGTGGGGTACCATCTAATGTTTAATACATGTATAGATTGTGTAATGTTTAAAGCAAGTTGAACATATTCATCTCCTCCACCTGTATCATTTCTTTATGGTGAAAACTTTCAAAATTCTTTCTTCAGTTTTGAAATGTATCAAATATTATTATCTATACTCACCCTACTGATCAATAGCACACCAAAGAAACCGGCTTTCATCTAACTGTGGCTTAGTATCCATTGACCATACTCGCTCATCCCTCCCATCCCAGTGTTTTCGAAGGTCACTGATAAACATTGAAGTTTTTTTTTTTAAGTGACAAAAGCAAATCTGAAGAACAATCTGACATTCTGAAACTAGTCCTATTTTTTTCTGCCACAATCCAAATACAGAATGCAGAATTCCTTATGTGTCTGTGGCTAATATTTTCTTTTCCTCTGGCAGGCCAGAGTGGTGCAGGAAATAACTGGGCAAAGGGCCACTACACGGAGGGAGCCGAGCTGGTGGACTCGGTCCTGGACGTGGTGAGGAAGGAGTCTGAAAGCTGTGACTGTCTCCAGGGCTTCCAGCTGAC
>CM053406.1:118973103-119034357 GCA_028644305.1 Xerus rutilus | reverse complement strand
AAATGGTCCCGTTTTGCTTTTATCACGTTCTCTCTTGACCCTTCTCTTGAGAGCTTCCTTATTTCAAGTCTGCAGTGCTCAAAACTGATTAAAATTAAAGGGTTCCTCAGAAAGAAGCATTAACGACCCACATTCATGGTGTTTCTCAGGTACTCTCATAATTTTTCCCACATCTCTGAAAGGTACCTATTCTTTTCATTTTGCAGATGAGGAAGTCAGGTCTCAGGTAAAAGAGCTTGTTCATGATGGCAACTCACGTGGGTCAGAACCATAAAGAGTGCCTACTCCTCCGCCTGCTAACTTAGTCCACACAATTTTCCTTTTTTAGGGCTTACTCTCAACATCATTGCCATTCTTAAAGCCGGCTACGGCTTCCCTGGAATTAAGGGGCTGCTAAGAGGAGGAGGAATAATGGAGGTGGCTGTTGTGGGAGTGCTTAAGGAACAGCGTCTGTCACTGTGGGGTGCCCGGGGAAGACGCTTCCGTTTTGTCCCATTAATGCTTCAAGTCATTAAAAATCAGGGTGAAGGGGAAAACGGTGGGGCGAATTCTGCTGGGTGCCCATGGGCTCCCAGAGGTCACGTTAGATTCCCTGCTAAGGCTGCACCCGTGCTCGGGGAGAGGCCAGCTGGACCGCCGGGTACTGGGAGGCACCGGCTTGGTCTAACAAAGCTCGAGGCCGGACGCCAAGCCTCGCCCACTCGAAATTGCCCCGCCCCGATCACTACAGGCTCCTCCCCACCCGGGGTAGCCCCGCCCCGCCCCGCCCCGCCCCGCCCCTGCCCTAGTCGCGCAAACGAAAGCGAAAGATCGCTCGACCTCTCGGCGCTCGTTCGTTCAGGTCTGGTCCGAGCGGCACGGGCGGCGGGGACCGGGTTCCGGCGCTGTGGGCGTGGGGCTGGCGGGCGGCATGGAGGAGTCGCAGGCCGCTGCGGGCGGGGACGTGTGTCTGCACAACTTCAGCGCGAGGCTGTGGGAGCAGCTCGTCCACTTCCACGTCATGCGGCTGACAGACTCGCTCTTCCTGTGGGTGGGGGCCACGCCGCATTTGCGCAATCTCGCAGTGGCCATGTGCAGCCGCTACGTGAGTGCGGGTGACGGCTGGGGGCCTAGAAGGAGGGCAGGGCGGAGGGGCGGAGGAAGGGCGAGGGGACATGGGGGTCCAGGGAGGGGCTGGGCAAGGGGTGCCATCAGGTGGGGGCCGGGAGGGGATGAGGCAGGTGAGAGCAAGTGGGGTGGCTGGGGACAAGGAGGAGGGTCACAAGAGGGACTGGATGAGATGGGGGCCAGGCAGGTGGGGGGTACCGGAGGGGCCTCATGCGCGACCCCAGCCCGGGAGATTGTGGGGTGGTGTCCCCCAGGTCTACTCCGGGGCAGGTAGGGCTCAAGGAGTCGATTGACCCGGTCTGTACCGTCCGGCCTCAGTCCCCCCAAAACCCTTTCCCTCGGCCCCACTGCAGGTTCCTCTTCTCAGGTCCCTTTAGGTTGCAGTATAGGGGCCTCGCCTCTGGTCACATTGGCTGGGGATTGCCATCAACCTCTTAACTCTCTTGCCTCTTTGATTTTGATTGCGCAGACGTTTATTTACATCTCTGGTACAGACAACTTTTCCTGAACTTGGAAGTCCTGCATCTCCACTTGACTAACAGGCATCTGACAGACACACTTAAGACCAACCTCTTGATCTCTCCCTCACATCTGCTCCTCCCACAGCCAGCCCTTCTCTGTCATGGCAACTCTCATCTTTCTGGTTGCTCTGGTCATCCTTGATTTCTTCTTTCTCTCACACACCACGTGCTCTAAGTCAGTGAATCCATGTACAAACTCAAAGCTTTCAGGGAATACAACTTAAAATATACGTTTATGTTGGCCACCCTGGGCCAAGCCAGTCAGTGTCTCTTCTCTCCTTTTTCCCTTGTGCAGCCTACATTAGTTTCCTAGGGATGTTGTAGCAGTACCAATAACAGGGTAGCTTAGAATAACTAATCACTTTTCTGGAGGCCAGAAAATTTGAGTTGGTTCCTTCTGGAGGCTCTAGTGGAGAAACCATCCTTTCTCTCAACTTCAGGTGGTTGCTGGTAATCCTTGGTGGTTCTTGGCTTATGGATGCTTCATTCCAATCTCTGCCTCTGACATCATATGGTCCTCTCTCTGTGTTGTGACTCTTTTCTTTTCAGGGTGCTTGGGATCGAATGTGGGGCTTCATGCATCCTGGGCAAGTGCTTTATCACTGAACTACATCACTAGCCCTCATCTCTTCTTATATGGACATCAGTCATATGGATTAAGGGCCACTACTCTGGTATGACCTCATTCTAACTTATATCTTAATTACATTTGCAAGCACTCTATTTTCAAATATTCACACATTTGGTGATTAGGACTTCAACATATCTTTTTAGGGGCCACAGTAACATATAACACTGCCTATGGCTGGTTTCTTTACAGTGCAGAAAAGTGGTAGCTTTAAGACTGAGGTCAGACATTGTCATCTGTGTTAAATTTTCTTGCTGTGATCAAAGTACCTGACAAGAACAACTTAGAGGAGGAAAGGTTTATTTGGGCTCATGTTTTCAGAGGTCTTATTCCATAATATCAACCCTCTATTAAAAAACCTTTCAAGAGATGAACTCAGAGCAAGATCCAGAGATTTTCAGTGACCTCTTAGGGCCTATTACCTCTTAGTGCTCTTCCCTACCTACCTACTCCTGCAGTGCTGGCCTGCTCTGCAGTTTAGTGTTCAGGGTGAAGGCTGTCTGTTTTATGAGTGTTTGTATGAGGCTGCTCATTAAGTCCTTGTGGAATGGCTGAGGGAGGCCCTCTCAGGGAGGACTAACTTGAAGTCACACAGGTAATAAGGGCTGATGGGGCACCAGGGGCATTGAGAAGACATAGGTTCATAGCTGCATATCATAGCACCTAGAGGAGCCCCGGGAAAGAGACTGGAAATCTTCAGTCAGTAGCCCTTTTTTTTCTCACTATTATTTATTTATTTATTTTTTTTAAAGATTTTTTTTAGTTGTAGATGAACACAATGTCTTTATTTTATTGCTTTGTATGTGGTGCTGAGGATCGAACCCAGGGCCTCACGCATGCGAGGCAAGCGCTCTACCGCTGAGCTACAATCCCAGCCCTGTTCTCACTATTCTTTTCTGGGTGTTTTGTTTTTCTTTTCTGGTGAGTCTTGACAGGTGGGTCTTTGGGCAGGTGACAGTTCCAGGTCTTCTTTCCTTGCAGGATGGGGGATGCCTAGGGGGATTAGGGTGTTTGGAACCTCCTCACATTCTTTTTTTGTCCCAACAGTAATAGGAGTGATAGACATGGGCAAGGCAGTGGGTCTATGGGGCCCAGGACTATGCACTGGTAAGACCAGGTATCACTCATGAACTGTTTCATCCCTTTTTTGCAGCACTGGTTTGGGGAGATAAGTAAATAAACTCCTTTTACGAGCTCCTGTGGTGGCCTGACCACCTGGTAGTCAGCTCCCAGCAGAGTATATTTTCTCTACTGGAAGGTCATATTCCACGAAGACCTGGCCTGCAAAGGAAAAGGAACCAGTCTCCCTTATGAGATCTGTCAGAATTCAGTTCCTACTGAATGGCCACACTGGTGTGGTGCCTGGATGTTCCTCCTGGGGGCAGAGGCTGAACCAACTGGGAAAATAAGATAAAGGTATAGTTGAAGTCAGGAAATCCAAGATGCCTATGGAGCAGGGCTCAGCAGATTATGGCCCATGGGCCAGCCCTACCTCTGCTTTTGTAATAAAGTTTTACTGGAACAGGGCCATGCCCCTCCATGTAAGGTAGAGTTCTGTGGCAGCTTTTGTGCTTTGATGGCAATGTCGGACAGTTGTAATAGAGGTTTTGTAATCCCTAAAGCCTAAACTATTTATTCGCTTGCTCTTCCCAGAGGAACTTTCCTGGCTTCTGTGTGGAGGATAGCATCAGAGTGTCTGTGAGGTCTCCCTGCCTCTAACACCACACATGTATGACAAGGCCATGAAAAAGGCCATGAAAACAGAGATCACACGGTGCAGCTTCTCCAGCTGGCCTGCCTTGGATGGAGCAAGGTTTTTTTGGTGCCCACAGAGGCTGCACATATGGATGATGCTGAGCTGGATCAATTTGAAGGTGGCTGCCTGGCACCTAGGATATCCCTGATATGTGAAAGGTGGCACTCTCATCACAGCAAAGCCATCTGGGAATCCTAATGTACTTTTAAAGTAATGAACTATTCAGAAGGGTAACAAGATAGGTTTTTAGATTTTTATTTTTTTAGTACTAGGAGTTGACCCCTGGGGTGCTTTACCAGAGTCACAGGATTACAGGAGTGTGCCATAGTGCCCAGCCAAGATAGGGTATTAAATTTTAATTTTGGTGGAAAAAGGCTGCAGGGTAAGGTGATTTACTTTTTTGGAAGGCTTAATTGTAAATACTATTACCATATAGCTAAATGTTGACCTTGGAACCTGTAAGCAGCAGGTTTACTAATAAATAAAGATCATGTTTTATGTCTTTTTCAACCAAGAAGGTATGCAGGAAATGCTTTCATCCATCTCCTGTTTTTTGATCTCCCTTTTTTTATAGACCTGAACAAATACTGAAAGTGACTTTGAATCTCTTAGGAGACGAGCTGCAGTCTCTTTGGTCTGTTCTCTGCCACACTGCCCAGCACACAGTAGGTGTCTGTTTAGTCCACTTGTCTCCACGAGCACAGTGGGGTGAGGGACACCAAACCCCAAAGCCTGTCATTAAAACCCTTGCACAGGCCTCCCAGAGCTCTGCACCCAGGCTGTTTCTTGTAGAAATCTGCTATTTTGATAAAAGCAATTTTGGCCATTTAACAAGGATAGCAAGTGAGTTTTTCCTTTTTAGGTAGACATTTTAATGGTGAGGGAGATTATTTCCAAAGTAATTGGGAGTAAGGTTGTTTTCTGGATTTCAGAAGAGCCACATTTGCTTATCTCAACATCATTTATAGTGCTCCTTTCATTTTATTGCTTCTTATCTGAAATGAAATTGGCCAAAGTATTCAGAAGTCTTTAATTTGGCTTTTTGGATGCTGGTGGCTGGTGTCCTTTCTCAAAACCATAAGACGTCAGTTGGCCTTCAAGACCCCAGCAGGGATCGGAGCTGTGAGTCCTCTCACAGGCTGAGCTGAGGAGATTTGGCATCTTCCCTCTCAGGGACAAGCACCAGGCACTCAGACTGTGCTTTGCTTTCTTCTTGCTGTGCCCTCAGTGATCTTGTGTGCCTCTCTCTTGGTTAAAGTGTTGCCCTTCCGCTTGCTTTGGAGTTTCCGACATTAAAACAAGCCCTTTATGTAAAATCAGTCCTAGAACTTATTAACAGCTCTGTGGTTCCAGCTGCAGGTGACTGCTCTGTGTTTATCTCAGCTCTACTGACCTGTGTGTCGGGGTCAACTTGGTTGGCCGTTGACAGATGCCAGCCCTTTCCCTCAGTCCACGTGGTGCCTGCCCTCTTGAGAACCTGCTGTTGCCACCCTTCTGAAGAATCAGAAGCCACAGAAGCATGGCTGTTGGCATCCAGGTGGAGAAGCTTCAGTGTGTTCTTTGTTTTTCTTCTAGGACTCCATCCCTGTATGTACTTCCCTCTTTGGAGACACTTCTGACACGACCTCCACTGGCCTTGCCCAGCGTCTAGGTACGTACCCATAGCTGGCGCTGTGAGACCAGCCAGATGGGACTTGCTGTTTAGTGCCATGAGGCAGATAACTTCAGGAGTGAAGAATCTTTATACTAAAAGCTGCAGCCTCATTACTGCTAGAAGCACAGACCTTTGCATGTTTGGTCTTCACAGGGCACAACTGTCCCTGCTTGACCTGTCACTGCTGTCTCAGCCAGCATGTTCCTAAGGAACTCTTCCATGTTCCTTGCCTACATCCTTGAGTTGATGAGCTTTTACTTTCCTTCAGGGAGCACATCACCTCCTCATGGGAGGAAGAAGTGAATGATGCCCACAGCCCGCCATGGGCAGCTGGCTCAAGGTGGCTCGCTGGGCCTTTGTGGGGATTTGGTGGAGCCTATGAAGCAGGTGTCATCATTGTGCAGGAGGGACCATTCTTCAGTCTCAGTGTGATGTGCAGATCTTGGGGAGACTGGTTTGGCTTCTGAGTGTGGCATAGAGTAGGTATCAAGCAAAGAATGTACGGTGAAGGCTCCAGCCCTTTTGCACCTCAGAGACACACCTACTGTAAATGTCCAGGTAGTTCAGGTGAGAATGGCATGTTCTGCTGTTCGTAGCCCCTGCGGCCTACGGCCAGTCTGCATAGGATCTCGTCTTCTGCTCAGTCTTTGTGTTCTCTGTTGTTCCCAGTTGCTTCAGTTCTGGGGTTAGTTATAGGGCCCCTCTGGAGAAGGAGGCTAGCCTGTTTTGAGGAGCTCATACTCAGTTGTGTTGGGTGCTGTGCAAAGAGGATTCTGTTGGCTTAATCCGACAAGTAGGAATGTTCATCTCTGTTACCTTGGGTTCCACATGCTTGAACATACAGCATACAGCCAAGGAGGACATCCTCCAGCAGGTGAAGGCAGGGTGGATAGGATGTCACCAGCCCTTCCAGACTTGCCACACCCACAGGGGCAGCTTTTACGAACTTGTAGGGTACGTTTTCTCTAGCATGGAGTTAGAGAGACCTGACTAGTAAGTTGGTAACTTTTTATTGGGAAGTACGTTTGAATTTATAGAAGAAAATTTAAAGAAGAAACAAGAACTCCTCCCCAGCCTACATCAGATTCCCAGTTGTTATCCTTCCCCCTCTGGGTTTATATCATTTTTTTCTGAACCACGTGAAAGTCATTTGGAGATATATCCCTTTTCTTTTAAAAAAAAAATTAATTTTTTTTAGTTGTAAATGGACATAATACCTTTATTTTATTTACTAATTTTTATGTGGTGCTGAGGATCGAACCCAGGGCCTCACATATGCTAGGCAAGTGCTCTGCCATTGAGCTACAGCCCTGGCCCCTGATGCCCCTTTTCTTATAAGCGCTTCACCAAGTTTTTTTCCTTGTGTGAGGGGTAGTGCACTCTGATAGACTACTGTGTGTCCAGGCCTGCTCAAAGTTGTGGGAATATGTTCCTGTTTATAGAGGCAGAGCTGGGTGGGCTTGGCACAACAGACACCCATAGAGGAGGGTGCAGGAGCTCCTCTGACATGCCATGAGTTTTATACCAGAAAGGTTAAATAGGTTTAAGAATATCCAAGAGCCAGAGGCCTAATCTCAGTTTGTATGCAAAAAACAAGCGGTTCTCAGTAGCTTAGGACTGCTTGAATGGTGCAATGTCCCTCTCTGCTTTTCTGAAGGGTCTGATGTCCCATGGTGCCCAGATCAAGTGGGGGCTGCACATAAATCATGTGCTATGCCCATCCTCTTGAGCCTGGAAATTCATTATTAATGCATTGTAATGAAAAAGGAGAGATTTCTTGTAACAGTTTCTTGTACAGAAGGTGAAAGCAAGTATGGAAAGAGCTGACCTTGGAAATTCCAAGTAGCTCTGGAAGTATCACAGGCTTTGGTGTGGATGAGGAGACCCTGTGCTCTTGTGCCTCTGGAGGACAGCTGAGTGGTTGCATGATGTCAGCAGATGACAATGCTGCTTCCCAGGAGGACCTATCTTAGCAAATAGAGTGATTGGAATCTCAGTGGGTTCCTACGGGGAGAGAGGAACCTCTTCAGGGCAGGTTGAATGGGTGTGGCCTTGTTATGTCCCACTGTTCTGCTACACTCTACTCATTTACAGATCATTGTCTAAAAGAGGAATTCCCAGTCTGTTTCATGCACTGAAGAAACAATGGGAACCTATGGGCCTCCCCACCCGCTCCCCAGGGCTTAGTGGATCACTGTTGGGGCACACCTGTCACTGATGTGGGCACACTGCACCCACCAAACTGTGAGAGACTGCTCCAAGCACCATAAGCTAAACACCAGCTCTTAGGATACTGAGAACTGCTTCTGTCCAGACACTTTCCTTTTATTAAAAAAAACAGCTTAACTGAGATATAATTTACATGCCATACAATTTGCCCACCTCTTCTCAAGGCAGAGGCAGCCTTGTTCTCTCACCTTCTCTAGTGATCTGCCAGTTGCCCTGTAAAGAGGGCAGTCATCTAATCCCCAAGCTCTCTCTTATCCCTGAAAATCAGACCTATTTCTGGAAGAGGTGAATAAAAGGCCCTTTGAGATCCAGAGGTCTACCCTTCTTTGATTTACAAAGGAGGACCTGGAGCCCAAAGAGGTTTCCTGGCTGTAGTGGGATGGGAAAGGAGCCAGGCCTCCTACAGCTGGCTCTCCCCATTCTCCTGAAACCACATGGTTCCTAGCGGGACTGCAGGTATGATGGTGATGCCAACTGAGTGGACCGACTAGCCCCTGGATGGAGTCTGGTGCTGTGTGTGTTCTAGACCAGCCTTTAATCATGGTTCAGGTGGCCACGCAGCCTCACTTTTCTGCCTTTCTGCTTGTGATGAGATTGATAGCAGTGGAATGGAAGAATAGGAGTTTCTGTACCTGCCCAGGGTGTGGGTGAGGCTGAGGAAGGAGACCCTGGCACAGTGCAGTCAGCCTGAGTTGGTTTGGGTTTACTTCCTGCTTCTTAGCACATTGTCTTATCTTTCAAATTCGGGGTGTGTGACTTGGCTTGATTTTTGCAGTTGTACCTCAACTATTTATTATTGGTTCTATGGAAAAGAGCTAAAACTTAGATTCAGTGTCAGAAAATCATACATGTGTGTATACACACGTGTGTGAACATGTACATAAATGTAAATGCATAGAAATATAGAGTTGCCTCTGGGAAGGGAGTGGGATTGGTGGAGGGTACAGGAGAACTTTAACTTTTAATACTTCAGTGTTATAATCTGTGCTTTTAAGAAATAAAAACCAAAATAGCACAAAACCAAAAATCCCTAGTAGGGCAGAGGCTCTCAAGCATGAGTGTGCGTCACTGGAGGGTTTGTTCACAGATTGCTGGCCCGAACCCCCAATTTCTGATGCAGGAGGTTTGGTTGGGGCCTGAGAATCTGCACCTCTAACAGATTCCAGCTGCCACCACCGCTGTGAACCCATACTTAAGAGTCACTGTTCTAGGGACCAGGAGAGGGGCTAAATGACACTTGTCTGTATCAGTTTGAATAGTCCTAAAAATTAGGACTCTCTTCTCCCCTTGAAACCTGTTCTCTTCCCAAGCATTACCAGCTGTGGGTAGCTGTGAGGAACGTGGAACCCACAGTGTTTCAGTCATGGCTGTGTCAATGTGTTCTCTCTTTTTAGCCAGGAAGACCAACAAACAGGTGTTTGTCAGCTATAACCTTCAAAACACAGACAGTAACTTCGCATTACTTGTAGAAAACAGGATCAAGGAAGAAATGGAGGCTTTTCCGGAAAAGTTCTAGCTGAGTGGCGGAAGGGAGAATTTGTAACTTATCTACAGTGTACATTTAAATAAATGGATTGAATTTATTTTAATCACTTGTGTTCACACTTTGTTCTTGAAGTCACTCTTTGGAGCTTTTCCTTCTCCTCACAGTGTGGGGCTACAAGGCCATACTGATGGGCTTGGAGAAGGAGGAGAGCCAGGGGGCAGTAATACCTGGCCATTTGGTGACAGAGAAAAGGGGTGAAATGGTATTTTGTTGGAAGCAAAGCGTGTGATCTAACAATCTAAAGTGTAGATCAGTCATGATTCATATGTACATTCCCAATTAGAATTAAGATTAGTAAGTCTTTATAAATACACTTTGGGTTGGTGTGTGTTCCTGAGACAGCTGTCCGCCTTGTGAATTGATGTATTTATCTTCCTGTTTCAGCTAAATCCTTCTGGGCACTTCTTGCTTTGTTTTCCATGAGCCGTTCCTTCATTTCTTTTTTTTTCTTGGGGCTATATTTGAACCCCACTCAATACTAAATAGAGTTGTGGTCTGGATGAAGCCTTTCCTCCTCTACAAAATGGGAATAAGCCCCACCGTGCTGTGTGTTACTGTTAGGATTAAATATGTAGAAATGTGTTGCAAACTAAATGTCTTGGCAGTCAAATGTCAGTTATGGTTTTACAGGTTCAGATACCTCAGCTCCCTCTTGCTTTTCCTATTATCACGCTCTTTTCCCATCTCCCTTTTCTTTTCTTCCAAGTCCTAAGTATCTTCCTTTGATTTTTACCTTAGCCTTTTTCTGTATACTACCACTTGAATCCCAGTTGTGGCCTTTCCTCAGAGACACAGCTATTCTGAGGCCCAGGCTTTCAGATGCAGAAGGTCTGGAAAAGCTTCCTAGGTGCTTCTCCACGCAAGAACCAGCAAACACCACTGACAAAGAACTTTTTAATCTTTGGGGTCCACATGGACCCTTTTGTTACTAGAGGTGGATATTTTAGGGCCCTGTAACTATTTTGTTCAGTGGCAAGAGTTTCGCATTGAGCCCGCAATAGCAGTTCAGGGTGGTGACTGGCCAGGAAGGGCACTCAGAGGAGGACATATGTATGGGGTTCCAAGTGCCTCTCTCCTTTGGAGACTTTGGATGCTAACCTCGGAGGCTTCAGCCAGCTCGGAAAGCAAGTGGGCACCTCTCTAGGAATAGAATAGTAAGTGACACAAAATCAGGGCTATGGAGAGAAGAGTTTGGTATAAATACTTTATTAAAGAAATAATTGTTTTCTTGTTAAAAAATACTACATTAGAGAAGAGAGTTTTGGGTTATCAGTCTTTCCTCACAGAATCACAGTGTAAGATATTCATTTCTTGACCTCTCTAGGAACCTTCAGGTCACGGATTAGCAGAACATAAAAAAGAGAAAAAAATTTCCTCTTAAATGTACTGAATTCTCAGGTGGTCTGAGAATAGCACTAGGTGAACAGTTTGTGTTTAATCCGATCTCTGCCTCTGACTTCCTTTTAAGACTAGGACTCTTAAAGCAGAGTGAGAGGCCCCCACCATCCCCTTCAGGGCGAGTGAAGACGAAGCGTACAGAGGCGTTGAAATTAGTGACGCACCGAGCGAGGTCTGAATCAACAGGGAGGATTTTTATTACTCGTCGTCAATGGTAGTGAAATGCCCTTTGTTGGATACCATCAGGTGAGGTAGGGAAGACATTCCAGAGGAAATCTGTTAATGGGGCAACATTTTTATTTCTGTACATTTACATACGAATTTTCCCCAAAGGTACAACAGATGCGACACCATGCAGACACGTAGCTGTGAATGACAGTTCAAAACTCCATGTAAGCTTGTGCTGTGAACAAGTACCGCCAGGGGAACCCCCATCGACATGTACAGGAACATGGTTCTTATATGAAAACCTCACACGTTTGGGGTGTAGAAAGGACAGAGGTAGGGAAGCGTTCCTCACTAGACATAGCACACCGTACTGCTTCTCCAAAACACACACAATACATTAAAGTGAGGTGGTGTCCTTCATAACAAGAAGACAGGGTTGAAGCATGGGCCTCCTCCAACCCGTGCGCCACCCCGGGGCTGTGCGAATGGTGACAGTCATGAGATTGATTGAGTGGCACTTCCACTTCAGGGATTTCTCCTTTGGCTCTAGGAACTGATCATGTTGAGTGTGGTACTTCCCTTAATGAGGTTCTTTACTTGCTGTCTCTCTTCTGTGGTCAAACCAACTTACCAGCTCTGTCCTCTAGTTGCAGGGATTATGATCTTGGAAAACAAAAACATTTAAAACTTGTTCCTATTTGTCTTGGGTGCTAATAAGTAGGATATTTGATAATAGTTATTATTGGCTTCTGGAAAAGAACAAAATGAAGAAACATCCAGCCCCAGCTCAGGTGTTCACATTTGTGCATAATTTTTTTTTTTTTTAATCAAAAAGGAGTCACAGGGCTCAAGGGTGAGTAGAGAGAATAGCAGGGAGTACAAACCTCTTGATGTTTCTCTGATGGGGAGAGGGCCAAATAGAAGGGGCAGGAGCCTGAGAAGCGTCTCTCTACTAATCATGGGGGAGCACAGGACTGAGAAGCTCAAGTGTGGAAAGCTTGGTGCTGGAAGCTGGGCAGAGGCCACCACCTCTGTGGAGCTCTGCAGGCCTGACACATATATCAGGCCTGAGTGTACCTGCTGCCTTTCTGACTTGGTTGGTACCTATTTCACAGGGTTCTGTCCATGGGGATGGTCTCTTTCTCTGGCTACTTTTCATAAAGGTGTTCCTTAAGAGCTTTAGGTACCCCTTCGCTTGAAGTAGCAACTCAGCCTCATCCTCTGGCTGCTCCAAAAGGGGAAACCTGCTGCTGGCCAAGGGACAACACCTGCACATCCACTATACTTTGGTCCTTTGAGTCTAGGCCTCAAAGCCAGATTCTCTTCTGGTCTCTGATGGATTAGTCCCGATTGCTGAAGTGATCAGTGCTGAATTTGTTGGCCCAGTGTTTTCATTATTGTCATTTGAGGTGGAAATCAGAGACTTAGGAACAGAAGTTTGGAAGTGCTGTACCTTGATATCACCTGCTTAGTCATTTCTGCAGCTCCCTGCAGTTTCCATACATTTCTTTAAAAAGGCCTGCTGGCCAGTGTGAGACTGCTCACAGCTTGTGAGTATGCCTTATCCTGAACTTAGTGGGCTTGCTGCCAGGTGTCTGGGTAGCAAATACCCTAAGAAAGGTAAAAGATAAGTTTTCATAAGTTTGGCACACGAAGGGTGCACAGATCCAAAAAATAAAAAGGGCTTTGTAAGGTGAATGTGGACTAATGCGGATACATGGAACAAAAGAGACTTCAGAGACCAGGGATGGAGAGGGTGAGCTAAACTTGGAGCAGGTGGATGGGGAAGGACTGCTCAGACAGCTTCCCCTCAGCTGCTGGTACGTGAGTGAGCGTCTCCCAATCCCAGGTGTCAGCGGATGAGATAGCTCAGGTCCAGGTGCTGGGAACACATGGCTGCCCGACTGATCTCTGCCCTCTTGATGTCTGTCAAGACAGTGGGCTCCTGCTAACGTTTGTACCAGCTGTGAAGGGGAGTTGGACGGAGACTACAGAAAAGACCAGGTGGGAAGTTGGAAGGGAAGAAACTCAACCCCTTTCTGGGCTTTTGAATTCTAGCAACTGTCATTTGGAAGTCATCTAATTGCCCACACAGGCCAAGACCACGATGTCCTTGGAAGAATACAGCCCATGGCAGAGGTGAGTATTGCAAAGGGGTGAGGCTGATGTTCGAGTGAGAAGCCAGGTTGTCCAGAAGAGCAGGAGCTAGAGTAGCAACAGAGTGGCACCTGCATGCCAAGAAGGCTGGTTTCTTAGCAGCTCTGGGCTTCTTACTGGATGGTGCACAGTGAAGAACATGGCGAGGACCCTTTGGAGATGGAACGGAGGTGGGAGGGGAACTTTGGTGAGTTATTGCTTTCTCTCACTTTATCTTGTTTCCGAGAGGCTGGAGGCCATTTGGACTCATCTGTGGGGAATCTGCACTCCTGCCCTAAGCCCCACCTCTGGGCTGAGTCAGTGGCAAGCAAGGAGCCACTGAGGAAGATGTGAGGCTCGCAGGCATTGCAGGCTCTGGTGTGACTTGAGTGACAGCTATCCCAGCCGGTGATCTCTGTGGTGTGTGCTTGAGACATGGGTGACAGGTTGTGTTGGGAGAGCAGGCCCTCTGTCCTGTGGTTTGCCTCAGCTGTCTTTTCAGTTATTTTCCTGTTGTTTTTAGTTCAGAAAGTAGCCACATTTTCAAGTAGTGCCAGATGCAAAGCTGACTGTGAAAGAGGGAATTTCTCTGCTGGAGCGAAATCTGGGACGGAATTTAATAAAAAATCAACCCATCTCAGACCTCAGCGCATTTGCTGGTTGTGTACTTAACTAAGCAAAACCTGGCATCAGAAAACTGGTGATATTATCATTGATCATTTATGATTTCTGGTGAAGTGTGGAAGTTCCCTCCAAAGAGCTTCCAGCATCAAGTGCAAAAGAATGCTCCTGAAGGAAAGAAAGACTGAGCTGGTTTTGATGATATCTGGGAAATGCTTTCCCTCAAAAACTTGGGATGGAAGCTCTTATCTTACAAATAGAAAGAAAAAGAAAAAAAAAAGTTAAAAAACCATACACAGACTAGCAAAAACCTAATTCATGTACATTTCACTGTCTAAAATGCAGTCCTGGGAATGCTCCAAGAGTGTCATGTCTGTCCACAGGTGGGCAGCCTGTGGGGGGCTTCTCTGGGCCTGCCCAGGTGACCTCTGGCTCCTCAGGTGGAGAGCGAGGAGTGGCATCTGACTTCCAGGGAGGACACTGGCCGCTGCATTGGTCACTCACGGGGTCTTCCTTGGAGTGACCATGCCTTGCTCCCAAAGGAGGTGGTTCCACTTCCTGACCAGTGGAGGGAAAGGGAATAAAGTGCTTCTCATAAAAATGACCAAAATAAATACAAACATTTAATGGCAGAAAAGAAAGTCTTTGAAGGGTAATTTCCAAAGAGTCTGTTTCCTTAAACCCTCTCCTTGGACTTTTGGAAAGTCAGAATTTCACCATACCAGTTGAAAGTCTCACGATTGGGTGGCGTCAGCAGCAGAGTTGGACTTTCCTACCCTGGGTCATGTGCCTGCTCCCTGGTCTGTAAACCTGTGCCCAAACTCCCCCTAACCCTTCAAGCCCTAGAGGACTCTCAGGATGGTGGCTTGGCCAGCTACATAGACTTCATGCCATTGGCTGTGGCACCCTCAGGCAGCCCGTCACCTGCAGTGGCCACATCGTGCAGGCCCGAGTAGTCCTTGAGCTCAGCATTGGTGAGTAGGAGTGGCTGCTCCCCCTTCTTGTGTGGCAGCAGAGGCTGCCTCGTGTAATGCTCCCCATTGGAGATGTTCTCAGGCAGGTTCTGGTCCCTGCTCTCAGGCAGCAGGAGAATGCAGATGATGCAGATGAGCGTGCAGCAGGCAAAGATGATGTGGTGCAGGAAGTAGCCTTTCTGGTTGTGCAGCTCAATGATGGGTGCTGTCAGCATGCCAAAACCTGCGCTGGCCAGAACCAGCCCCAGCCCTCCACACCTGCAGCGGGAGACAAAGTACACAGTGTTAGTTGTGTGCACAGGGTTAGCACCCACCCACACAGTGGCCCAAAGTGGGTGAAGAGCTTGAGTGGATCACGGGAGGTAGTGGCAGGCTGGGTCCTGTGGTTTGAATGAGTCCCCAGATTCTATGTACTGGAAATGAATGTTCCGATTCATTTGTTGATGGCATTTGGAGATGAGTCCTTTGGAAATAATTAGGATTAGATATGGTCGAGAGAGGTGGGGCACTGTGATGGCATTAGTGGCTTTATAAGGAAAGAAAAGCCTGAGCTAGTGTGTTTCCTCTGTCTCACCATTGATGCCACTACCCTGGGACTCTGTGAAGCCCCTACCAGCAAGAGGATCCTCACCAGGTATAGCCTCTCACCTCAGACTTCTAAAGGTTTAGAGTCAGGAGCTGAATAAATGTTTATTTGTAAATTATTTGTTCTCTGGTATTTATATCAACATAAAATAATGAGACTCGGGTATGTGTCACCTCTGTGGTGGGCCCAGCTCTGCTTGGCATCCCACAGTGTATCCTACAGGTGGGACTTCCCAAACTACCTTCCCCTTGATCCTATCTGTGAACCACCTCTAGTTCAGTGACTATGTTTCCTCATCAACTCAAAAATTTTCACTTACTTTGGAAAGGCAACTTTATACTACTACTGTAGGTGGAAAAACAGTCTTATTTGCCATAATTAACAAGGAAAAAAATTAAATTACACTGTTTCCTCAAGTCTTGTTCTTTATTTAAAGGAAAAGGCAAGGACTGGGGAGAGTGTAGGATGACCAAGAGTTAAACAGGGTATTAAAAGACATATCAACACTAACAGAGACTTTGTCCTAATTGGAGAGATTGGAAAATATCTGTGCTTAAAGACAATAATTTCCTCACTGTGAGTTGACACATCTTGTGTATTTCCTGACATCATACCATCAGTGGAAACTGTCTTATCTCTGAGGATTGTGCCAGAAGGGTCCTTGAAGTGAGGGTACACATTGAGAGAAATTCACTGTGGCCCTGAGCTCAGAGAGGACCAAACCTGGAGCACAAGCCATTTAGCTCCACTTCTCTATGAAGCGAAGTAGCCTGCCAAAAATCCCAGAGAGATTCACAGACATGCAACACTTAAAAATCCCCTATGACTCTAATTTTTCTGTACTTTGACCTAAAAGCATACTACTGGGGCTAATGTGTTCTGTGGCCACTGAGAAAGCAAGTTCTGGGCTGCAGTGGGACCATGGTGCTCAGGTGACAGGCCAGAGAGGGCTGCCTGAATCCCAGTTCTGGGGCCTCATTGAGGGTGACAGGTGGAGGTGGCTTTATCTTCAAGGATGGGGAGAAGAATTGTTTGCTCAACCCTGGAGCTGTGGGTAGAACATACAGTGATATAGACTTTAGTTGGTCTGAGGAAGAACTTTCTCATGGAGCTTCTCAAGACTTTTTATGTGCCTCCCTCAAGTGAAGGGGCCTTTGTTCTTGGACATCAGAGACAGGGGAGAGCTGAAAGGGAAGTCCTTGCAGCAGGTAGGAGGAAGGTATGTAATTCCAGCTCTTGACTAGTTTGTAGTTCTTTTGGCTGGCACTGTAGGTGGCTCCTAATTCTGAAAAAGACTGTCCTACAGGTTTACAAGATACAAGATCAGCTTATAGAAATCAACTTATGTCTCCATGCCAACAACAAACTACAAAATGAAAATGCTTAGAAATAAAAGAAATACAAGACTTGCTTGCTGAAAACTGCAAAACATTGCTGAAGGAAATTTTGAAAAGATAAAAATAAATGGAGAGACATTCTATTATAGTTTGGATCAGGAATGTGTCCCAAAGGCTCATGTGGTGAAGGTTTGATCCTCAGCTGGTAGAGCTGTAGGGAGGTAGTGGAAACTTTAGGAGGTGGGGCCTTATTAGAAGAGGTGGGTCACTGGGGACGTGTCTTTGAAGGATAGACTTTGTCCTTGGACATTTCTTCTGCTTCCTGGGTGCTAGGAGGTGAGCAGGTCTGTACCACTATGCCCATCTGCCATGATGTGCTTGCCTTACCACAGACCCAGAGACAATGGAGGCAGCTGACCAGGGGCTGAAATCTATGCAATTGTGAGCCAAAGTAAATCTTTTCTCCTTGAAGTTGTTTTTCTTAGGTATTCTGTCACAGCAGCAGAAAGGTGACTAACACATATTCCATGTTCATGGACTAGAACACCCAATCTTGTGAAAATGGCAGTTTTTCCCAAATTGAGCTCTAGAATCCCTATTGAAATCCAAGGGGATTTTTTTTCTCTTTTTTTTATTGAGAAAATGATAAGCTAATCCTGAAATTTATATGGAAATGAGAAGGACCCTGAGTAGCCCAGAACAATTTAGAAAAAGAACAAAGTTGGAAGACTTACCTTCCCAATTTAAAACTTACCATAAAGCTACATTGATTAAGGCAGTGTGGTAAGGGGTGTGTCAATAGACAGATCCGTGGAATAGCATAGAGTTCAGAAATAGCCCTTTACACTATGGTTAACTGCTTTTTGTTAAAGGCAAATTCAGTGGGGGAAACGGCAATCTTTTCAACAAATAATGTTAGCACAATAGGGTATTTATGTATAAAAGAATAAAGCTGAGCCTTGACTTCATATCATGTACAAAAATGAATTCAAAACAGATCATAGAACCTAAAGATGTAATACTTACAGAAAAACTGTAATACAGAAGAAAATGAGAAAACCTTTGTGAATTTGGGTCAGGCAAAGAGTTCTTAGATATGACACCAGAGCACTATCCATAAGATAGAAAGTTGATCAACTGGATTTCATTGAAATTTAAAACTTCTACCCTTCAAAAGACAACAGGCTTCAGAAAGGGAAAATGGAAGTCACATACTAGGAGAAAATGTGTGCAAAACATATGTCCAATAAAGGACATGTATCCAGAATATGCAAAGAACTCAAAACTCAGAGAAGACAAACAATCTAGTTTTAAAAACAGGCAAAAGATTTAAACATTTCTCCAAAGAAACTATACAAACTACAAATGTTCAAAAAGATGCAAAAAGATGCATGTCATTAATCATTAGAGAAATGCAAATCAAAACCACAGTGCAACGCCACTTCATACCTGCTCAGAGGATTGATAAAATGAGCCAGGTGCGGTGGCGTATGCCTGTAATCCCAGCAATTCTGGAGGCTGAGGCAAGGGGATTGCAATTTCAAAGCCAGCCTAAGCAACTTAGTGAGACCCTGTCTCAAAAAAAAAAAAAAAAGGGTCCAGGGACGTGGCTCAGTGGTAAAGCGCCCCTGGGATAAATTTGCTGTACCTTAAAAACAAAAACCAAAAACAACAAAAAAAGAAGAACGTGTTGGCAAAGATGCGTGGGAAATGGAATCCTCATGTTTTTCACATATTCCTACCGCTGATAGGAATATAAAATAGTGCAGCCACTTTGGAAGACAGGTTGGCAATTTTTTAAAAGGTTAAACAAACTTTTTGTATAACCAGCAATTCCACATATGAAACAGATGAAAACACATGGCGCAAAAACCTAAAATAACAAATGTTTCTCAAAGCATTATTCATAATAGCTAAAATTTAGAAACAATCCAAATGTCCATTGACTGGTAAAAGAACAAGATGTGGAATATCATATGTAATGGAATATTAGTCACAAAAAGGAATGAAACACTGGTATGTGCTATCCCATGGATAAATGGCAAAAACATTTCAAGTAATCGTATGACTCCATTGATATGAAATATCAAAAAAGGCCAATCTTGCATGTATGACTGCACATATAGTGTAACTCTATATTGTATACAACCAGAGAAATGAAAAGTTGTGCTCCATTTGTGTACAATGAATCAAAATGCATTTGCTGTCATGTATACCTAATTAGAATAATTTTAAAAAAAACCCAATCTACAGATACAGAAAACAGATTGGCAGTTGCCTGGGGTTGGAGTGGGGACAGACTAACTGTAAGAGGGCATGAGGGGGTTTAGTGGAGTGGTGGAAATGGTCTGTCACTGTATTGTGATGGTCACATGGTATTATAAATTTACTGTCACTGAACTGTAAACTTAAAATGAATGAATCTGATGGTATGTAAATTATGCCTCAAAGCTGTTAACCACCTCTCCAAAATGGCCTCTGTGGGGGTTCAACCACTTGCTGCCACAAATCCCCATTATGTTATATAAAATGCAGTGGCCACATCCCATACTATAAGACTTCACCTTTTCTTCCCAGGAACCCAGAGACTGTCCACATTGCCCTCTCCACTGCCACCTGTAGCTGCTCAGGCCAGGGTTTCTGTTCTGCTCTGCTTGCCAGGGCACTGAGCAGCCTGTTCCCTGTGCCTGGGATCTTTTCAAGGCCTTTGTTAACAGCAAGCGGGGAGAACAACCTGGTCCTACCCTGCTCCCACAGACCGTCTCAGACCAGTCCTAGGTGAATATGGAGGCACATGACTTGGTGCTTATCCTCTTTTGGGCACTGAGCTGTGGCTCCTGCAACTCCCTGGGATTTCCCTGTCCATATCAGCATTGGTGAGTCCAGGCAGAGCAAGCTGCAGAACTGCTCTCACCTGTCTGAGCTTACTTCTCCCTCCTGGGGTGCTCCCACCATATGGTTCCAAGACACAGTGCGTGATCGTGTGTCTCATAGACTGAGGAAGTTTTCAAGGGGAGGACCAGGTTGTTCTCTTACCTGCTGTACCATGAGACCATGCTGGTACCTGGGTATTATTCAGTATTGCAGTCATATTTCTAAGAAACCCCTAATGATTCCTACCTCCCAGTATCCCCACCCTTGTGCCTTGAGTGTGGGCTGGACCTTAAGGTACAAATAAGTCACTTCTTACCAAGAAAATGCTGCAGGGGTAATGAGATTGTCCCTTCTACGACTAGCTCACAACAGACTGACTTGGGTCAGACTGGCTGACTATGATGAAGCAAGCTACTACGTTGTGAAGTTCCTGTGGCAAGGAACAAGGTGGCCCCTGGTCACCCATCTGCAAAGAGCTGAGGTCCTCAGTCTCATGGCTCTGTGAGGAACTGGATCCTGCCAAAGACCTGTTGGGTCTTGAGGCAGATCCTGCTCCAGATGACTGTAGCCTGTGAGAGAACCTGAGCAGGAGACCCAGCTAAGCCACACTCAGACTCTTGACCCACAGATGGTGTGAGATAACAGATGTGTGCTGCCTCAAGCCACCAAATTTTGGGGTTATCTCTTATGCAGCAATGGTTAACTACTATACTCGATGAGAGACAGAATTCTCCTGCCTTAGTCATGGAAACTCTCCCCCAGGCTATGATAGATCATTGGCAGTTTGTATTAGAAAGCCCTTCACCAGGGAAGAGGCTAAAAAATCTGCAGGAAAAGTCACACCATTATGCTGCCCATCAAGGGATGTAAATAAAGACCAATATTTCTAGGATATCCCAGATACCCACCCCCTTCTCAGGCAGAGGGTCCTGAACCACCCTTTAAGGATACTCTGCATCTTTCTGTTTTTGGGGGGCGGGTACTGGGGATTGAACTCAGAGGTACTCAACCACTGAGCCACATCCCCAGCCCTATTTTGTATTTTATTTAGAGACAGGGTCTCACTGAGTTGCTTAGCGCCTCACCATTGCTGAGGCTGGCTTTGAGCTCGTGATCCTCCTGCCTCAGCCTCCAGAGCCACTGGGATCACAGGCATGCCCCACCATGCCAGCTTTCTGACATTTTCCTACATGCCTTTTGTTCTCACTTGTTTGTGAAACTTTCAAGGACACAGATTGTTTTCTAGAACATCAATTGGAACACACTATTTGTACTTAATAAATATTGGATGCTTGTGGATAGCACTGGCTTCCTGGGTAGGAAGGTTGGCTCACCCAAATGAATGGGACAGGTTAAATATAGATGACCACTATGATGAGCAATGAGACCAAGTCCATCTATCAAATGAGTAATATGAATACCTAAAATAGCCATTTAGTTCTTCTGATAAATTCAGGAAGCCACAGGATGTCGTGAAGGACATTGTCAGATGCCAGGGATAATGGATGTGTTTGGGGCCTTTGATACGAGTAAGACATTATTGTCTCTAGAGCTTCCCTGGTTGCTACCTCTGTTTCCTGGCACTAACTGTGAACACTGCCCTTGCTCACATGGGGTTATATACAGAGAGGTGGGGTGCAGACCCTCGGAAGAGTGTGCATGGAGCTCAGCACCAAGGAAGTCTCCTTGCATAATGCCAGGTGAATGATATAAAGTGAATATACATTGATAAATCATGTGAATGAAGTATAATTGATTTATGGCTCATTAACCTATCTGTATTGTGTATATAATATGAAACAAATGTTTGTATGCATATGTAATAAGGAATATAGTCATATGGTGCATAACAACATTTCAGCCAATGACAAACCACACACAAAATGGACCCATGAGATTATAATGGAGCTGAAAAATTCTTGTTCCTGGTGATATTGTAGCTGTGGTGACATAGCCATCATGACATCTAGCACAATGCATTCCTTGTATATTTGGGCTGATGCTGGTGTAAACAAACCTACTGCACTGCCATAAAAGTATAGTGCATAAAATTATGTACAGTACATAATATTTGATAATGATGACCAATGGCTGCTACTGGATTGTGTATTTATAATAATCATAATTGTTATTATTATTATTATTGTTATTATTTTTTGGTACCGGGGATTGAACTCAGGGGCACTCGACCACTGAGCCACATCCCCAGCCCTATTTTGTGTTTTATGTAGAGACAGAGTCTCACTGAGTTGCTTAGTGCCTCGCCGTTGATGAGGCTGGCTTTGAACTCAGGATTCTCTTGTCTCAGCTTTCCAGTGTGCTGGGATTACAGGCGTGTGCCACTGCGCCCGGCTATACTTATTATTTTAGAGTGTACTTATTTAGAGTGTAGAAGTACACTCTAAAACAAAAGTTTACTATAAGTAGTAGTATTCTGTGTTACTTTGACAGTGACCTCATTTATGTTTACCATATTTTTTTGGTTGTATCACTAGGCCATGCAAATGATTAACCTAGACCATCTAGGTTTGTGTTAAGTGCACACTAAAGATATTTGCAGGATAAAACTGGCTGGTGACATATTTCTCCTAATGTGTCCCCATTGTTAAACAATGCATGACTATATATACATACATATATTTACGTTTGTATATATATATATATGTGTATATATATTTATATATATATATATATTTCTAGGAAAGCACTTTTCTGTTTGGTTTTATACCAGATTCCTTTAAATTATTTGTAATATTAGGAATAATCTTGGCAGATGTTGGTATACCATTTTCGACTTTGTATTTCCTTTTCTGAAATCTGTAATGTGGTCCTTACTGTCATAGTTTTAAGGTGTTAAATTCATTTCCTTCCAAAATGCAGACCTGACTTTTCTGCTGTTCTCCAGGCTTGTCATTAGATGGCAGCATACACCCATGTTTACTCATCAGAGATGCCTGAATTTCTAGAAAGGGGACAAATTGTCTCCTTGTGCTTTAGCACAAATATATTAATAGCCATGAGTATCTTTACAGTAATAATATATATAAGAATAGAGGGCTGGGGTTGTGGCTCAGTGGTAGAGCACTTGCCTAGCATGTGTGAGGGCCTGGGTTCGATTCTCAGCACCGCATATAAATAAATAAAATAAAGGTATTGTGTCCATCTACAACATAAAAAAAAAAGAATAGAAAGATGATGTGCAGACTACTATTAAAAGTATCAAGCTTGACAAAACAAAAAACAAAACAAAAGTATCAAGCTTGAATTAAGAATTCCAGGTTTTCAGACTGCTGTAAAACATGTGAACATCACCATCTTGCATTTTAACACAAGAAATAAGCCTCCCATTTTCATTTCCTCTTTTAATTCTTAATTTGTCTTTACTACATTTCTTTGAAGTCAAAGATGAACAAATATGTATACCACTTTTTAGAGAAATAAATGTAATTGCCTAAAAGTCATTGTGGGAATAATAGTATCAATTGTCATTTACTGAGGGTAGGCTCTCTACGTACATAGTCATCTCTTAGTACCCTTGGAGGATTTGTTCCAGGATCCCCTGAAATAAAGAAGTCCTTGGGTACTCAAGTCCTGTCTATAAAATGAGGTAGTATTTGCGTAAATTGTATAAACATTCTCCCACCTACTTTAAATCATCTCTAGATTATTATACCTAATACAGTGTAAATGTTATATAGTTGTTACACTGGATTGTTTAGGGAATAAGGGCCCCACAAAAGTCTGCATGTATTCATTTCAGACAGGACTTTTTCCAAATATTTTCCATCTGGATTGGTTGAATCTGCAGTTGTAGAGAGAGGGATGCCTGTTCTCCCTCTCCTCCCTTTTTTTCTCTCTCTCCTTCCCTCCATTCTTTTTTTTTAAAATATTTTTTTAAGTTATTAATAGACCTTTATTTTATTTACTTATTTATCTATCTATCTATTTATTTGTATGTGGTGCTGAGAATCCGACGCAGTGCCTCACACATGCTAGGCAAGTGCTCTACCACTGAACCACAACCCAGCCCCATCTCTCCCTCCATTCTTAAGTACCTCCTAACAAGGTAGGTATGATTAGACTCATTTAAAAGTAAAGACACTAAAGCTGGGTAGTGACTTGCCCAAGGCCACCCAGGGATGTGGTGCCTGGGATCTCACACAGCCCCACTTGGTCCTTGGCTCTTCTGCACTTGGCTACACCCTTGTCCTGCTCATCTCCTCAGTGTGTGCACATCACTGGTTGCTGCTGGCATGAAATATGCAGTGGCTTCTCATCTGGCCACTTGGTATTTGTTATCAGATATTAGATTTGTTTAAGGCAAAAATTTGAAAAGAAACTAGACTCTAAATGCCATATTAAAGCACAAGTCATCTTTGTCCTTCAAGCCTCTTCTTGAAGCAACATTGGAACAGAAGACCTTGGGACCTTGTTCAGGGAGGAGGTGTGCAGGAGAGGGCGGACAAAGGCATTCAGACAGTGCATGGGAACTGAGCACCAACACCCAGGACTCCTGAGACCTTCAAAGAATTATGCAGACAATGAAGCCAACTTGTCGTGATCACCAGCGCCTGCCTTCTCTCCCATCCTGACTCCGTTGTATGGAGAAAGGAAGTCAGTGCAGGCCCAGGGGTTCACACCTACAGCTTCCAGATAAATAGTATAGAGACAGGATGACCTGCCACAGAAAAGCCACCAGCTACTAATAGACCAGCCTAGGACCCCCAGGCCACTTCTGCTCAAGCCAAGGGGAGAGATGGGGGATGGGATATAGGTTCTTTCCTAGCCCACCTGCAACTTGTACCCAAGTCCTGAATCCTTGGAAGTGGAAGAAGCTGTCACATGACTGGTAAACACCATCTGGGCTGAGACTAAGTGGGAGGGAAGCAGGAGACTAAGCAGGAGACTAAGCTGGACTGAGATTAAGCAGGAGGGAAGCAATTCTGCCTTTATAGTCTGGACAGAATCTCTTAAGATTTTGTTCACCCTTCTTAGTGTTTGTCATCCTTGGGACAACAGATTTCTTCAAGCATTCGTGCAGAAATCTTCTTACTCTTGTATTTGTTTACAGTCAGTCTCTCCTGGCATCTTAATCTTTGCTACTGTTCTTGCTCAGAAGGTTTGTTTTTAGTGTAGCATTGTAGAAAAAAGTAAGTTTTGCATTAAGAAAGAGGAAGCCCACAGATCCTCCAAGCTGCCAACCCTCACTTTTCTTGGACTTATCTGTGTGAAGTGGGGGATGGTAGGAAAGCCCATTTCCATCCCAGGGACTTTGTGGGAATTGTTCTGAATACATGTGCAAGAGAGAGCCACACAGGTCCCCGGGTGAGAAGGGCTCATAGCGAGAAGCATGATTTATCAGGAACACTAGACATTCTGCTAGCCTGGCCAGGAGACCCCCTTTGGACTCAATTTCCTTTCATCCTCTGCAGGTACAAAACATCCCTCAGGGTCTAATGTTTTTTCCAGTTGGTCATCTTGGTGAGCTGAGTCTCAGAATGTATTTGTTGAATTTCTATCCACAAATAATCTTTTCAGGTTTGCATCAAAGAAGATACCACATTTCCTCCAGTCTAGCTTGCTTAAGCAAAATCTAAGAATAAATGAGGCTACCAACTACCAGAGTTAAGGGGTGCCCTCCCTCCAGAGAAACAGACATAATCATATAAATACTGTGAAGAGGCCAGCCCAAAACCCAGAAAGTCTAACCAGGACTTTGGCCCTCTTGAAAGAATCATCTTTGCTGGATTCTTTTATAAAGGAAATTTTACTAGGTAAAGAAAGAAGTTGCTGTGTGCCCAAGGTGTTTTGCAACTGTAGGCATGAAACAAGCTGACACGTCTCCTGACTGTGGCTTACTCAGAAAGAAGGGACAGGATGGATTACTTGGCACTTAATTACTTTTTTCTTAAACATACAATACCTTGGCATTTTCTTACAGGATCTGAGTAACCATCATTCTTGGCTCATATTGAACACATCCAAGAGAATGAATCAAAATGAGCTTGTGTGAAAACTCTATTGTCAGCATGACTACTGGGAATGTATAAAGGAAGAAAGTCCACGAGCCTGTCTGCCTGCTCCCCAAGTCCTCCCTAGTACCAGAGGGGCTAAAATAATTAGTCTCGCTGGGTCCTACCTGGAATGGAAATGACCTCTACTTGTTCTTCCAAAGGGTGTCACCATGCTGACTTTTAGGTTTTAGCTCACAGCTGAGTAACTGCCTATACTCACAATTTTTATTTTTAAAAAGCATGTGCTTTGATGCTAATGATGTCCTTAGAAAAAGCTCGGTGTGATATAGATCAAGGTAAGCTCTTCAGTAAGTCACAAAATAGCAAGCACAGGCTGAGTATTTCTTATCCAAAGTGCTTGTGGCCAGAAACGTTTCAGTTTTGGATTTTTCCAGATTTTGGAATATTTGTGTATGCATGATGAGATATCTGAGGGATGGGACCCAAGTTTAAACACAGAATTCATTTATGTTTTATATATACCTTAGAGACATAGCTGGAAAGTGTTCTTGCATCGTAATTTAAATAAGTTTGTCCATGAAACTTTGTGACACTACTATGGAGTCATGTTGGAAAAAGTTTTGGATTTTGGAATATTTTGGATTTTTACCTTTTCAGATTAGGAATGCTCAACTTGTATTAGGAAAATGACATGATTGCAGTTAAGTGACACTTTTAAATCACTTAATTTTTATTAGGCTTTAATAACAACATTAAATAGTATGTATCATCCCTATACTGTTTTCCAGGGATAGCACCAGAAGAATGAAACCTCACTTTATGAATTAAAAGTACTAAGCACACATTAATAACACCTTTGTGGAAAGCATGAACTAAGAACAAACTCCAGGCAGGCCAGGGTTATGTTCTTATTTACCTGGCCTAGTGTCTGGCAAATAGCAGGCTCCCAGTAAATCAAAGCTAGAACTTCATGGGCTTCCTCTTTCTGGGATCTTCCTTTGGATTAGTGATTTCTAATCTTCTCAGCCCAGTTTAAAAAAAAAAAAAAAAGGTCCTTTCTGCTTCCTTTTATTTATTTATTTATTTAGACAGGGTCTTGCACTGTTGCCCAGGCTGACCTTAAACTCATGATCCTCCTGCCTTAGCCTCCAAAGTAGATGGGATTGTAGGCTCACGCCACCTCATCCAGCTTTCTTTTTATTTTTCAAAAGTTTTTTTATTGAGGTCTCGTAGAAGAGCTAATGGCACTGATTTTAGCAGAAATACGGGTGGAAGGGATCTGCTTCTCTCTCCCCCTTCCAGTAATTGCCATGTTTCCCAAACGTAAACAATTGCCTGCTCCCCATTCCTCTGGTTACTTCCTGGACAGGACCAGGAAGCAAACTCTCACCTGTCCATTGGGTGCCTCAGAGTTAGGATGAAGCTGACCATTAGCCAAATGGCCATGCAGCTGACATGACCTGCACACCCAGTACCCTGATCCAGAAGCCAGGGAGGTGCAGAGCTGCTGGAGTTCATCCTACTTGAGCCTACATGTGCTGTGGTATCCCTTGTTACCCACCTTATCACTGTGGGGGTGATCTCCGCACAGAAGAACACACTAAGACTTCCCACTGCATGGGAGGCAAACATGCCCACGATGGAAAACGCAATGGAGAATTTGTCCTTGACGCTGTCACTCATCCCTGGAGGGAATCAGAAGAAGGGGAAATGAGAAAGGACAGCAAAGAAAGCCAGGAGGGAGCTAGGCCAGGGGTGAGAAGCACGGAGCAGGAGCAGGGATGGAGAAGGGGAGCCTGGGACCACCCCCAGGAGCTTCCCTCCTCCCTGCTGCCCATTTTGCAGTATAGTCAGGGACATGCAGTTTCCTTTGGTCAGGTAGCACCTCCAGGCGTAGGAGCTGGGAGCCCTCTTTGCAGCGAGCTCTTTTGCGCTCCTGAGTCCCTGTGTATCAAGCATGCCAAAGCTCACAGTAACCTGAATTCTGCAGCCAGGAGCCATGCCCAGCAGGGAGCAGGCCATCTCCCTGCTATCTTAGCAGCATCCCTCCTACCCCAGCTTCCCAAGGAGCCTCAGTGATTTCAGCCTTATGTTTGATCAGTCCACAACAGAAGGCAGAGTATCTTAGTGTTGACTTAAGAGAACAAGACCACAAATAACCCCAGAAGAATTCAAGGGCTTGGAGGGAAAGTGCTCAGCTGATCCCAGCAACCGGCACCAGAGCCTAGTTTTCACAAGGCAGCATGAAGCACAGCTCATCGGCACGTGTTTGTGGGCCACACGCCTGGGCCTAGCTTAGATCCCCGAGGGTTGCATGGGAGGGCAAGCGCTTATCAGGGACACTGCCACGTGGGCTTGGGTTGGGTCAGGCAGGTGCGATAGCAGCATGAGGTTCAGAGCAGCTTCTCTGCTGTCCCATAACTGAAGAGCAGCAAGCTTGCATTGAGTTGCAAGGGCACAGAGGCTTCCCCCTGGAAGCATAGACAGCCAGGCCCCAACACTTTTCGGGCTTTCCGATCCTGTCCAGGCACTGTCCATGAGACAAAGCATTATCAGCAGGGGGTCTGGGGCCTGTGCTGACTTTGGGTGCCAGGGGATAGGGAGAGGGCATGCGTGCCAAGCTGCACAAAATCAGGGAAACAGGAGTGGCTTTCCCTAGCAGCAAGAGCAGGTAGAGAATACAAATGTATGCTTATAGTGTCCAACCTACGGCCAACTTCAGCTGTAATTCTTGGAGGGCAGAGGGAGTAGAAGAGAGAGAAAAAAGGAAGCCAGTCTGTGAGTTTTTATGAAAACTCCCACGCGGGTACAATAAAAGATGAGAATGTTCAGGAAAAAGCTTTTGGGACTTACCTGAGTCTGGATGCTGGCTGTATTTTCCAATCACTGGGCCCGTGGAAATGATTGCACCCACATGCACAGGATAACAAAAGTGGGAAGAGAGGGAGAAGGCATGTTAGACGTGGAGCCAGTGCAATGTGCACCCATGTGACTTGTTTCTGAGCTAACTCCCCTCTATGTCTGGGTTGGCGCCGGCTGCCTCCACAGTGGAATTCACACTGGACTAAACAAAGAGCTTTTTGTTAAGAAGAGAGGGCTGAAGCTCTACTGGCCTCAGAGCCTGGGGAGAGAATGCAACCCTTCAGAACAGAGACCCTAGTAAATCCAAAGAGTGGATTTCCTTGCATATAAAGTTATTCCAGGGTTACTGCTCAGGGCCAGAGAGGGCATCTGTGACACCCTGGGGGCACAGGCACACTGCCATGTCTTTCCCAACTGTGTGAGCTCTGCAGAGGCTCTCTGGAAGGCAGCGAGTGCAACACTCATCAGGGGGACAGGGATGGAGGGAGAGAGATGCTGCTTGTCCATTTCCATCATTAGTCACAGCTGCAAATAAGATCAGTCTCCCTGCAAAGTACTGAATGCGTAAGAACCTTCCTGAGTTAGAAAAATCCCTCCTAAGTTTGAAATGAGCTGTTTTATAATCCAATCTGCACAATAGGGCTGCTTTAATCTGGGGTGCCTAGGGTCAGTCATTGAGCCTAACTAACAGCTGGGGTTGGCTTTCCTTGTAAAGGAAGGGGGCATGCTATAGCATCAATTTACCCAGTGTCCCCAACCTGTGCCAGGAGGACTGCCTGGGCATGAACAGGCAGTTCTGTTCATTCCTGTTGTCTTCTGGGCAGGTCTGGGATGAAGTGATGCTTTTTCCACACACAGAGGTGGCTATTTGTTCATGAGGAGCTATAACAAGCTCGCTGGAGGGACTAGATGGATTTTCTAGCCTTTCCTTAAATTATTTAAAACATTTACCAGGAAATTCTTTGGTCTAGAGAGAAACTGATAAAGGGGGATGTATATGGAAAAGGAGTGGCCTCACGTGAGGGTGTCAAAACAGATTGATTTTCCCCTTAATTTCAGACAAAAGAAATAGGTTCTTTGTTCTTTGTCATGTGATGAATCACACAGAAATAGTCTGCTCATTAGTGAAGTCACATCCCAGGACTCCGAGGGCCTGGCATGCTGGGAGTCATAGTATAGCCCGGAGAGCTCTGAGTTAGGGCAGAGGAGCTGGGGGCAGAGGGAGGAGGGAAGGCCAGCATCCTCAGAAGCAGGGACCAGGGACACTCTAATAAAGCGCCGTCCTTCCCAAAGCAGTTTCTTTAAGCTGTTGATTTTAGAATGACCACTCAAGCCACAGAAAACTCTCCTCAGGTTTCATCCAGCCCTTCTGTTATAGTTTGGATCTGAAATGTCCCCCAAAAGCCCACGTGTTGGCTTGGTCAGCAACCTGTGGGGCTACTGGGATGTGATGGAAACTTTGGAGGTGGGGCCTACTGGGAGGGGTTAGGTTGTTGGGGGCATGTCCTCAAAGGGGATATTGGGACCCCAGCCTCCTCTTCTTCATTCTCTTTTGCTTCTCCTCTACCATGAGGTGAGCAACTTCCTGCAACATGAGCTCCACCATGATGTGCCTCGCCCCAGGCACAATGGCAGAGACCAACTGACCATGGACTGGAACTTCCAACACTGAGAGCCAAAGTAAACTTCTTTGTTCTTTAAGCTGATTATCTCACATACTTTGTTACAGTAATAGAACATTAACTGATAAGCCTTCCAATACTGGGGTAGTTTGCCAGAATATTTGCTTCCCTCCTCCAGCGCCCCCACCTCCACCCCTCTTCTTCCCCTGGCCCACTCACAGTTGAGGAGCCCAAGCTGCAGAAGTGAGGCCAAGGCGGTGAGGATCATGAAGAGTAGCAGCCCTCCCCTGCGCCCAAGGAACCTGACCACCACGCACATGGCCAGGCAGGACGCCAGTGCGATGCTGGCCATGGTATAGTAGTCAGCATAGAAGTTCTCCAGGAGTGGCACCTTCACCTCATGGCCCATCATGCTCCTTGCAAAGCAGTGGTGGATCCCGTACCCTGTCAGCCTGCAGGAGACACACACAGACCCCAGGAGGGGCAGTGAGCAGGTATGCACAGACTCAAGGGAAGCCCCTTCTCGGGGTGCCTGGAGAGAGAGGGAAGCGATTCAATATGTGAGGGGAAAACATGCCGTCTTCAAATGTGAACCTCTGACAGAGTGGAATGCAGAAGAGAAGACTTCAAAGAAATGTCTGAGAGGCCTCTTGTTCAAGTGCAGTCTTTCCTGGGAACCGAGGGTGTAAAGCAAAGCACTTTGTGTACTCATTTAATCCCACCACGGCACCATAAGCGGTCATGGTGATCTCAAAGATGGGCAAATAGGGCTGGGGCTGTAGCTCAGTGGTAGAGCGCTTGCCTTGCATGCGTGAAGCACTGGGTTTGATCCTCAGCACCAGCACTACATAAATGAATAAAATAAAGATCCATCAACAACTAAAAAAATAAAAAATAAATAAAAAAAAAAAAGATGGGCAAACAGGCACAGGGCCGTTCTCAGCTGGTCAGGACAATTGCTTAGACACACAGCCTCTTGGGGTCTCTCTTTCTTTTGGGCGCTCAGGTTCTGGAAACTTGGGGATCCATCTAGAGAATACTTATTTCACTCATACTTGTTGCTTCTCAACCAAAGGAACTGGGAAGAGCCTGTTAGAAATCAGGCCAAAGGGAGACATTTAGTCTTTAGGAAACTGTCTCAGTTGTTCATTTATCCCAGCTTCACCCTAACTGTCCTGCGTCCGGTTCTTTTTTTTTTTTTGGCACTGGGGATTGAACTCAGGGACACTCGACCACTGAGCCACATCCCCAGCCCTATTTTGTGTTTTATGTAGAGACAGGGTCTCACTGAGTTGCTTAGCACCTCGCCATTGCTGAGGTTGGCTTTGAACTCGCGATCCTCCTGTCTCAGCCTCCCTAAGTGCTGGGATGACAGGCTTGCGCCACCGCGCCCGGCTGGGTCCGGTTCTTTACTGCCCCACATGAGCATAGAAACTTGCTGGAAAACATGTACCCCAATGTGGCAGACAGGTGTCCACCCAGCAAAACAGGAACGAAAACGTGGCTGAGCCCTCCCAGGGAGGTCGAGGATGCCCAGCACATATCTCCAGGGATCCAAAGGGTCCTTTAGGACATGGCTGAATCTGAAACATCTACAATGCCACGAGAGCCCATTTATTACGTCAGCTCTGTCTATCTCACAGCTAAAGATTCCTCTCCCAACTGTTCTTTCATGCTACCAGGAAATCTGAATGCTTTTCATTTGACCTTGAGGATGCATCAAGGTCGACTGCAAGAGATCCTGCCCCCACAGAGGGCAGGCACCCTTGGCCTGGTGAATGCATTTCCAGTCTGGGCTCTACAAGACCCAGCTCCCCTGTGCAACCATTTTATAATCTAGCAATTGATTGGATTTGGTTTGTCTCCTGGGATCCCGTGTCAGTTTCTTTTTTCCTGGCTTGCTGGGATCTCAAAGCAATCTCCTACTTTTTTGTTCTGATAGAAATGAAGTACTCTGCCTACAACAGGTAATTTTAAGATAACAAAACCAGGGAGGTGGAGTCTTCTTCCCCCCACAGGAATTATGAAAATGGAAACTTGCCATCTTGTCTATGCCAAGACTTTTTTTTCAACATAAAATTTGGAGAAGTCTTTCCATTCTTAATAGCACCATTATCCTATCTATCAGGCATGTGCCTGAGATTGGACAGCAGTGGGTGATTGTGCCTGGTGCTGATGTTGGGTGGCTGAGAGCTCTGGCCCTGATCACTGTGTGGTTGTGGCTGGTCACTCGCTTGCCTAGGCATCACACAAGGTGTAAAGAGTGATTAGAGCTTTCCTTTTCTATCCTTGGGTGGTAAAATCTTTTGTATCCTTCATGAGTGAAATTTAATCTGGAGCCTCCAAACAAGAACTGATGAAATGGAGCTGCTTCAACAGAAACGAGCTGTGGGGAATGACAGGCCCCAACCTTTCTTTATCCAAAGGCAGGCCTTTCTTTACCTGAAGGCAGGCTTGGGACCTTCCACAGATAAGTGCAAACTCCTCCCCCAGTTGACCTTTCACAAGTAATGTGCAAGCCTCTTCCTCCAGATGACTGCTAACCCCTAATGGGATCTAACTACCCCAGATGAGCTCTGATCCTAAATGAAGGTCCATCTTGTGCAGTCAGGAAAAGCAGGTTATTAAGCTATGGGTTGAGATAGAAAGGACCCTTCCAGGTATATGCTGAACCTGTTGTGTGAGCAATGGGCTCCCTCTCAGGGCCCAGCAGGCAGGTGTGAACAGTCATATGTGAGAGACTTCTTGGAGACCATCCAGGCTTGCTCTTGGTTCAAGCTGACCTACCATTATCTGTGGCTGCCTTGGTTAAGCAGGCTGAGTTGCAGGTGTGAGAAGGCAGGGCTGAGTGCAGGCAGGGAGCATGGCCGCTTTGTGGCCTGGGCTATAGAGCCAGGCAAGGCCCCATCATCTCAAACCCCCTTGCTCTTTTAAAAAGCAGACAGAGGGCATTGATTCTTGCACACATTTGTCGTGACCTAGCTTGGGCCTCCACCTGGGCTTCCTGTACTTGGGGAACTCTAGCACTGTGCAGAATACAGGGCAAGATGGCTGGCAGGCTGGGATGGGGACCACTGGCTGGGGTGCTAGCTGCCTGAGGCTTCCTGGTGGAATGTTGGATATCTTCAAGCCCACAGATAAGTAGCTTTAATGGGATGTATCACACTTCCATGGCCCCCTTCACAGAAAGCTGGCAGCAGGCAGGGGGCAAGCTGTGATTCAAAATCTGCTGTGGGGCAGTGAGGAGGGTCCTGAACTCCCGCCCCCACCCCCAACTTGGCCACACGTGTCCCCTTGTGACTCACGAGTTCACACATAGAACCACGATGTTCTTCCACAGGTTCCGGGTTCCTACCACCTTCACGATGCACACCTTCTTGGGCCTCCGGGAAAGCTCCTTCTCCAGCTCTGCAAGAGGCAGACTGCATGAGACTGGGCAGGATGGAAGATTCCAGTCCAGGCACCACACAGAGGGGAGAAAGCCTTACCTTCCTTTAAGCCAGAGGATAGGGTCTAGGGTTTTGGGATAGAAATGTACACACAGGACTCTAACCATGTAATTCAAAATCCCCTACAGAGACTGAAAGGGAGCCAAAGCATAGTAGTGTAAGTTTTTATTGCAAACCTTTTTTCTTTTTGGGGTGTATACAAATAAACAGTGTAGACTCACTTAACTTTTGTCTGAGTATAACTCTCGATGATGACATTCTAGGTTACCCAGGCCCTAATTAGGCCCCGGGCAAACAAAACAAGGGACTCTTTTCTTTATAGAATGTGTATCCATGTTTGTCACCCACAGCTCAGAGACCCAGAGAGCCACAGGCTGATAGTCTTCTTAACTTTATGGTTTCTATTTTTTATCTTATCATTGATTTCTAATTTCATTCCATTATGATCTCTTAGGATGCAAGATTATGTCTATTTTTTTTTTGTATTTGCTTAGACTTGCTTTGTGCCCTAAAATATGGTCTATTTTAGAAAATGTGCCATGTGCTGCTGAGAAGAAAGAGTGTTCAGTCATTGATAGGTGAAATGTTCTATATACATTTGTTAAGTCTGTTATTAATTGTATGTTTTAGTTCTGATATCATGACTATGGCTACTTCTGTAGAAAGTGCCCATGCAGTATGTGAATATTTGAGAGACAAATGAATACGTATGTATATATGTATGTTGTAGTTGACAAAAATCTTTGGGATCTGGGGCTGGGGTGTAGCTCAATGGCAGAGCACATGTTTAGCATGCCAGCACCCAAAAGACAAAACAAAAACATCTTTGGGAGCTGAACAAAATGGACACTGCTTTTACTCAAAGATATGTGACTGACTATAAAAGCTATCACACTAATACTCTGGTGTGGCTCAGAGTAGCCGGGGAAATCATTCTGACTGAGTCAAACAATGCTCCAAAGTCACTGTAACCAGGCCACAAGTCTGCTAAAGTCTTGGTGCTGACTTGGCAATTTAACAGAGAAGATCAAAACAAGGAAAGGCCTCAGCCTCCAGGAGCTGACTGGCCTTTGTCCATGAGCAGCAGTGTCCCACACTCGGCCTCCTGGGCAGCTCTCTGTTCTCTAGCCAGGGCATGTCCTTGTGGAGTAATCCTCCATTTAGGAGCTAAAAAAGAAGAGACTTCACAGATCAGGTGAGGGAGCCAGTACACTTTGAGACTGTCATGGTCACAAAAAACAAGGAAAAACTGAAAAACTGTCACAGACCGGGGAGATGGAAACGGGGTGGAGATGAGGAGAAGAGATGGCTAACTGCAGTCCTGGACAGGGTCCTGGGTCAGGAGCCACAAATAGAAGAACAGCGACACCAACAAGGCTGGAGGTTGTGCGACACCAACAAGGCTGGAGGTTGGTCAATGCTGGTATTCAGTTTCCTAGTTTCTACAAAGGTATCATGGAAATATGAGATGCTACTCAGGGGCACTTGGAAATTCTGTACTGTCTTGGCAACTTTCCTGTAAATATGAAATTATTCCAGAATAGGAAATATATTGAAATAAATATCAGTGGATGCTGGGCATGGTGGTGCATGCCTGTAATCCCAGTGGCTCAGGAGGCTGAGACAGGAGGACCGTGAGTTCAAAGCAATGGTGAGGCGCTAAGCAACTCAGTGAGACCCTGTCTCTAAATAAATAAAATACAAAATAGGGCTCGGGATGTAGCTCAGTAGTCTAGTACCCCTGAGTTCAATCCCTGGTACAAAAAAAAAAGAAGTATCGGTGGAGGTAGAGAAGCCTCTGTCTGAGGAAACATTTAGTGCCTGGGGGCATATATGTCCATCCTCCGTATCTATAGGTTGCGCAACCTCAGATTTAACTAATCTTGGATCTAAAATATCTGAAAAAAATTGCATCTTTACTGAGCATATACAGACTTTTATTACATAATTCCCTAAACAATACAGCATAACAGTTATTCACATAGGATTTACATTGTGTTAGGATCACAAAGGGTCTAGAGATGATGTAAGGGGTATGGGAGGCTGTGCAGGTTCTGCACAAATACTGCACTCTTTTATAGAAGGGACTTGAGCATCTGCAGATTTAGTATCCAAGAGGGATCCCAAAACCAATGCCCTACAGATGTGAAGGATTCCTCTGATTGAGGAAGACCATGCTGCCTGAGTTTCCAGAACTTTCTTCTTTCCCGTATTTAGGTGTAGAGATTAAGTTCTGTGCAAACCAGCACATCTGGCATTTTGTCTGACTATCCACAGACCCCATCAGCTCCTGAGGTCTCCCGACCTGTATTTTCCTCTCAGCAAAAATACACACTTTCGAACTGTGATATATATACACACAATGGAATATTACTCAGCATTAAAAGAGAATTAAATTATGGCATTTGCAGATAAATGGATGGAGTTGGAGAATATCATGCTAAGTGAAGTAAACCAATCCCCAAAAACCAAAGTCTGAATGTTCTCTGTGATAGTGGATGCTGATCCATAATGGGGGAGGGGGCATGGGAATAATGGAGAAACTTTGGCCAAAGGGGAGGGGACATGGGAGCAGGAAAGATGGTGGAATGAGATGGACAACAAAGCCCTAGGTTCATGTATGACTGCACATATGGTGTAACTATATTGTGTACAACCAAAGAAATGAAAAGGTGTGTTGCATTTGTGTACAATGAATCAAAATGCATTCTGCTGTCATGTATACCTAATTAGAATAAATAAATTTTTTAAAAATTGAAAAACAATACATACTTTCTCTATGGTTAAAAAACTAAATACACACTAGTCACTTAACAATAGCGATAGGGGCTACAGTCTGAGAACGTGATGTTCACATGACTTTGTCCTCATGTGAACATCACTGAGTGCTCACACAGACCTACATGGTCTGAGGGACCTCTGGATGCCATCGAGAGATGTGGAAAATACAAGAGAGATGAGGCTGCTGCTGGCCTCACAGTAGACCATTTTATAGCCAACCATTTGTTTTCAATAAAGAGGACCTTCTAACAGTGATAAAAGTATACTATTTGTAGTAAACACATAAACCAGTTTACTGCCGTTATCGAGTACCATGCACTCTATGTAACTGTATGTGCTCCACTTTCATATGACGGGCAGCACAGTAGGCTTGTTGTCACCAGCATCACCACGAACATTTGAGGAACATGTTTTGCTATAATGTTATGCAGCTACAATGTTTAGAAATTGTTCTGCTCCATTAAAATCTCATGGGACCATGGCTGTGTATGAGGTTCCCCATTGACCAAAACATCGTTATGCAGTGTATGACTATTTCTTTTAAGAGCCTGGAAATGGAAGTATCAGATACTCTCAGATTCAATGATGTAGGTATCTTCACTATTATAAAACTCATCAGAAACCAACTGTAATAGCTGTACTTTCTCACCAGGTAAATCTTCCATGGAAATTTAAGTGTCCATTAGCAAGTTTATACACATTTGCAGTTGTTCCTTTTTTAAGTGTGGCCCATACTTAACTGCTAATGCATTACTGTGTACGAAATACAATGTTAAAGAAGCTGTAGCAATTGAAGTATGATCTGAGTTTTTTTTGTTGTTGTTAAATAACATTAAATCCTAGAGCCCAGTCTAAGAATTGACTATAGTATACAGAGGTAACCACATTACTCTAAATGGAATTAAATTAACCTTTGCAGGGATATTGATATTTTGTCAGGCTCCATGACTGCCATCACCCTCCTATCAGCAACAACATAAAACTTCCTCATTGCTAAGTGTGCTCTTCTGGGATAAAAACCCACAAGCTCTGAGTTGTAAGAAACCTTAGCTGACTTGAGACCCCATGAGGTCACTGAATATCATAGACCTTTTTGTCTCTCTAGTTAGCAGATGCGAACCGAGGGACTTTTCTAAACTCTTCTCAAATGAAAATGAGAGAGAGAGAGAGAGAGAGAGAGAGAGAGAGAGAGAGAGAGAGAGAGAGAGAGGAGACACCTGGAAAGTCAATCAGACACAATCTCAGGGGCATTGCTGCTAAAAGTGTGCCTCATGCTGTCCCCTTCCCAAACTCTTCAACTTTCTTGATCTATAGTTGTTAGAAGAATTTCAAACTGAAACACAGGTAGAGCCTACTTAATGTGACCAGACAGGTGCACCCCCTGTTGCTCTCTATTTCCCTGCAGAGGTCTGGGTGTGGTGAGGGCCTGACAAGCCCCATGGAAGCCTGGCTTTGTGCTTCTTGTGAGCTTTCATGGGAAAGTCATGCACAGTATTGTCTCTTAGCTGAGTTTTCAGTTACCTGCAGTCAATGGTGGTCTGAAAATATTAAATGGAAATTTCTAGATATTAGTAATTCATAGGTTGAAAATAACTTTCATTACAGTATATTATAATTATTCTGCTTTGTTATCAGTTATTATTGTTAATCTCTTACTGTGCCTAATTTATAAATCCAACTTTATCAAAGGCATACATATAGAGGAAAAAACAAAGCCTGTACAGGGTTTGCGGCTCTCAGTAGTTTCAGGTACCCACTGGGGTCCTGGAATGTCCCTCTGGCCTGTGGCCAAGGGCAGACTGTGTTCATTCTCTGAGCCCAGCTTCTTATCTGTGAAGTGAGACAAAGTGCTGCCATGAAGACCAGATGCAGGAAGGCGTCAAGGCATCTGCGCAGCACCCCCCACCCCAGCCTTGTGTCTGGTGACTGCACGTGCCCTGGCTTCTCACCACTAACTGTGGGAGGCAGAGGTGGCCTTGCAGAGTCCCCCGGAAGGTGGTCACATCCTCTGTATATTTGCAGATCTGGGTATGAGAGGCAAACTAGTCTTTCCAAGGTCAGCAGAGGGAGAAGGCCATGGCAGCTCCCCCAACAGCAGGCGCAGGAGGTGTATGGGGGGTTGAGTTGGTCTGCAGGGATGTGTGCCATAAACTGGACTTGCTTTGATGCTTTAGGACAATGCTCATGTTAGCAGTGAAATTGGAGAATGGCAATTATAGAAATGAACAACAAGAAAAGGAAAAAAGAGAAGTGGGAGGAGGAGAAAAATAAAAACAGGAGGAGAGGGAGGAGGAGAAGGAGGAGGAGGAGGAGGAGGAAGGAGGAGGAGGAAGGAGGAGGAGGAGGAAAAGCGGCACCACTGCCACAAAAGCCATGAAAAAAAAAAAAGTACACCCAAAGCACTAGGGCAGTGGCCGTGAGGTCCTAGCCCACGTTCAGAAGTAGACATTTGCTATCTCTCTTCTGTGTAGCCCTCATCCCCCACGTAAGGATGTAGAATGGTGGCCCTTGGCCACTAGAACAGATATGCTTTCTGAGTCTTATCATAGTCACTTTAGATAACTGAATTTCAAAACCTATCTACATTTTCAACAACTGACCCAGCACTGCAGATTCCTGCCATTGTCTCCTGATACATGACTCCCCTAACCCAACTTGCTGTGGAGAGGGGCAGAAGTCACATGCCAGAGGTGTCAAAAGCAAGGGTCGAGTGTCAAATCTATTTCATCACTTGTGAGTGCTGTGACTTTGGGCAAGTTACCTAATGCAGGGGACACAGAAGTGTCCTTATTCTGGGACCCTGCTGTCACTGCAGGCTCTGAACTGACTGATAAGACAAAGAGTGAGGCAGATGAGGGCAAGTCCCAGCTCCCCTGCTTCTGAGAGAGCCACCTGTCCTAGTAGTGCCAGGGAAGGCTGGCTTCTTTAGCGGGGCTGCCCACAGAGGGCTCAGTGCAAGAGGACAAAGGACAACGATCCCTTACACATGGCTCTCTCCCAAGAAGGGAAAGAAGGCAGTTTGTTCCCTGGGCTGCCTTTCACTAAGATCTCCTTTTCTGTGGGGCAAACTTGGGGATGGTGGGGAAATGATCAGACTCTTTGGACCTAATTTCCTCACCTGTAAATTAGGGAGAACAGAAGCTCTTCCCCTGTCATGAGGTATCCGGGTTCTCCCTGTACCCCATGGCTCTCTGCTAGCCTCACCATTACTAAAAGCAAGGGACTGAGCCTGGATCTCATGCTAGGATTTTTCTGCAGGGTCCGACAGCACCAACATGGCCTCATTTGGAACTGTCAAGGCTTCTACTTCTGCTATAAATGTTCAAAATATTGGTAGTTGTGACCCGGGAAGGAAAGAGTGCTGTCATACTTGGGCATGTCATGTGACACAGAAAGAATGACACTCAGGAATACATCCAAGTGTCTAAAGTAATTCAGCTGCAATATGCCACTAAGAACATCAGACATGCTCAATGATAAACTGAAGATAGCTTTAAAAGAGGAATGGAAATGGAAAATTCTGGAACATTATGTTTTCTTCTAGCATTAACCCAAGGTTAGGATGCATTAATAGGGGTATGAACAGTTCTCCACCCCCACATACCTAGAACTACACCCAAGTCACTCAGGTAACAGAATGAGTGGCCCTAACCCTTCCTGGTTTCAGGGAATTTGGATCTGTATATTCCATAAATATTCATGGAACTTCTGGTACCTGTCAGGTCTTCTTGAGTGCTAGGGGTACAGCAGCCAGCTCTGGGGACCAGCTCTGCCTCACAGCTCTGCAGGGGTGGCAGGCACTAATGAGGAGTCCTACAAATCCTTCATTACAGCCAGCCTGAGGGGATGTGGAGGAAGTGCCACAGCCATAACCACGCACAACTGGAGGGCTAACTTGAGCTCTGAGGAGTTGGCCAAGATGGGAGAGAGGACAGAAATAGCTTAATATATGCAAAGCATTTAAGATTGAATATATGAATCAATGCTTGAATGAATCAATGAAGTTCCAGTTCTACTGTCCTGGGGTGGGCCTTGTGGAGAGGAAGCATGTGGGAACCCAACAAAGACCAGGTGTCTGGGGTTGGTTGGCAGAGATCAGGCAGGGTCCTTGCTTGGAGGATGCAAGGATCTATCCCAAAGGCCAAGCGAGGTTGCCAGAGAGTTTTAAAGCAGGTGTTGATATGATCTGAGTGTATTTGGTCTGGCTGCAGACAGAAGGGACAGCAGGAAGGATGGAGCAGACTAGGTAGACCATTTAGCTGGTTGGAGTGGGCTGAGGAAGAGACTGGGAGCTGGTTAGGAGACTAGACCAAGTGATGAGAAGATGATTTCAAGGAGAAAAATGTATCAGCGGAGGAAAATGGAAATGGCAGCTTTGGCCAGATGCTGCATCCTTCAAAAGCTCCCCAGTTTTGCTCGAGGCTGTCGCCCCTGTAGAGCTATGAGGCTTGGTCAGGCAGAGCTGGTCTACCTGACAGTCAGGAGGTGACAGAGAGCCAGAGGCAGATGTGAAGTTACTGCCCCACAGAGAGAGCTCTGTGATGCCAGCTCCCTGGCGGAGCTGAAGACTTCCTCCTGTGTTAAGTGTACCAACCACCCGCTGCCCTGCCTCCTGTCTGGGACACCAGAACAGAAACAAGCACCAACAAAGCTTATAAGCTAGAAAATTAAAAAGAAAAAAATTAATACTCCTTTTCAAAAACAGGAGGGAAATGAATCAGTGTAATTAGGATTGAGGAAACAAGCTTTTCTTGGGCAATATTTTAACCCACAAGAAGTGAAGTGTGATGATTTAATTAGGGAAAGGCCAGAAACAAATGTACTGTAAGACATAAGAGCATTAGCCTGCTAATGAAAGAGGCCTGGAAAAATTTGGGGAAGCTCTTGGGACTGCCCAAAGCAAGCGAACCTGATTCCAGACAAAGAGCTTAATATAATACCCATTCCTTCCTACATGTCTCCAAAGTCTCCTTCCTCTCTGAAAGCAGCACAGTGAAGCCACTTCTGGGGTTGAAGTTCTAGTTCTACTACCTAGTAGCCATGTGACTTTAGTTTCACGGCAAGGTTACTTCGTTTCTCTGTACTTTACTTTCCTCATCTGCAAATGGGGAAAATTATGGTTCCTGCCTGATAGGACTGTCGGGAAGAAATAGCTTAATATATGCAAAGCATTTAAGATTGAATATATGAATCAATGTTTGCAAATCATTTAGAAACAGGACTGCCATATAAACACAATTTGTCATCTCATCTGCTATCCTTGTCCCTGGATCAACGGGACCCACAGATGCTCCTTTGAGGTACTAGTACTCAGTACTCTGTATATAGACTAGACCTGGCTCCCATCCTTCATTCCAGAAAGAACAGAATTTTAGGTTGAGCTGTACTCTCTTCCCGGCTGAAGTGCTGGTAGAACACACTTTGACCAGCAGGTGGTGGTGGCCCATCTGGCTGTTGCCTAGGTGGAGGCAGAGATGGCATCCTGGCTAAGAGGCTTCCAACAACTCAGGGTATTAGATCTTCTGATTCAGGAGTCTAATGAGAAGGACAGCTAGGCACTATGGTCTTCTCTGTTCTGGTTCTTCCCCTTTCTTCTGGGGAATGGAGACCTGCAGGGTACATTCTCCTACCTGGGTAGGTCTCTGCTCACTTGTGCCTTGAAGCCAGGCTTGTCCAGCCGTTCCCACTCCAGTCACTCACCACAACTCTCCATTCCTCTGCCCTGCTGTTCCACCCCTGCCTCTGAGTACACATGTAACCACTTCCTGTCTGCATGCAGGCCCTACCTCCGAGCCTTCTGAGAGCAAGGCTGTTTCCTTCCCTGCTCTAGAACAGGGCCTGGCACACAGTGGGTGTTTAGTAAGTATCTGTTGAATGAATGAACAGTTGTAACAAGGATTTCTGATGGGAGGAAAATGTGTATACTCTTCTGGACAAGGGCCTGTGGATTATTTTCCTGGGAAATTTTACAATAACAATGTATACCAGGTCTTCAGGATAGGGCACTTGGGTCTACAGTGTCTTTCAGAAGTAGATCTGTATACCACTTACACCAGAACTTCTTCTAGAGCTTACTGCAAATCCAGGTTCTCAGGGCTTATTTCAGATCTGCTAGGTCCACATCTCTGGGTCCAAAGAGGGGCCCAGGAATCTGGATATGAACAACCTTCTGGTGACATTTATGGATCCCCAGCTTTATAGCCCCACCTAGCTTGTGATAAATGCCTTTGATTCACAAGAATTCTAAGGATCTGAACCACGATTCAAGGATGGTACAGTTTTCCAGTTCTTCCATTGCCCAACAACTAGGTCATGGCCAGAAATAGACAATGGCAGCTCTCTGAAGATCATAATTGGGAAGAGAGAGGTCAGGAAGGCTATCTGCACCCCGACTCAGAGCTTTGGTGGCTTTTAAACCCAGAAGGTCAGGCAGGTCAGGTAGGTAAGACTGGGTGCCATAGTGAAGATCACTAAGTGGCTCACACTCCACTTCTAGATTTGGAAGGGCAATGTGAGCACTGAAGTGTGTTGAACTTGATCACGAAAGAAACCAACACCCAGGAAGTGGAGAGAATTTCAATTTGCTCTAATTCCTAGCCTGTAGATGTTACTGCTGCCTTCAAATCAAGTGGTTGCAGGAAAATTGAACTGAACAGCTGATTGGTAGCAGAAAAACCAGCCCAGGAATCAGGACCTGCCCCATGGAGCCTCTGGACACCTCTGTCAGCCCATGGTCTACTTACCTGGCATCACGCCTTTGATGTCACTCTCAGGGCTCATGCAGTTCTTCTGTGTGAAGTGCAGGATCAGCTTCTTTGCAGATTCAAACTGCTGGGTAGCCATCAGCCATCGGAGGGACTCAGGGAATATCCTTCAAAGACACAAAGGGAATTGCTGAATGTCTTATGATTCTGCAGGAGGCCCAGGAGCGGGGGCTTAGGTGTTGCCCTCCACCCACAGGCTGGATTCTCCCCAGCCTGATGAAGGACAAGACTGCAGGCACTGAGATGTGTCCAATTTTCTTACAGAAGGTGTGAAAATCAAGCTTCAAAAAAAAACATGACCAATATGAAAACATTCTATCAACCGTGTCAAGGAATCAGTTTCAAAATAACTTTTTGTTTTTGGTGCTGGGAATTGAACCAAGGGCCTTGTACATACTAGGCAAGTGCTCTACCACCTAGGCCAACCATGGATTTCTAAAACATGCATAACCAATTCACTGAAAGGTTCTTTTGTTGTGTTTTGTCACAAAATACAAATAGTAATTTTAAGTTTAAAAAATCATTCCTAACACAAACCAACCTGACTGCTATTTTCAGTTGTTGCATGTTTGAAGGCTTAGTCTAACAGCTTGCCTTCAGAATCATTTTAGTTTTGCAGCTAACTGCATGTTATTTCTTCCTGAAGTGAAGCCCCCACATAGTGGTTTTCAAGTTTTATCAGCAAAAGATTTTTTTTTAAAGCTGTAATCTTGTGAAGAGCCACGACAGGGGAGAAGAAAGAACTCCCCCTGGTGCTTTGTTATCAATTAATTGATTTTGAAGTGAAGTGTAGCCCAACACTTAGGAGAATGGACATGGCTGTGTGCCAATAAAACTTTATTACAGGCAGCAGGCCTTGGAGTGACAAAAAGTGGAAATCAACACTACGATGGCAGTTCTAGCCTCTTGTTGCCTGAGGTGTTCTTGTTACCAGTCTATTTTAGTTTAGTTACACAGTATCCAGAAAGTCACCATGGACACTGGTGACAAGCTACTGTAATGACCTAACCCTGCCTTGCCAGCTCAGGGGAGTCAATTAAATGAAACCAGCAGCTGGAAAAAACATTACTGATTCCCAGTGGCTCTGGAGGCTGAGGCAGGAGGATCGTGAGTTCAAAGCCAGCCTCAGCAAAAGCAAGGCACTAAGCAACTCAGTGAGACCCTGTCTCTAAATAAAATATAAAATAGGGCTGAGGATGTGGCTCATGGTTGAGTGCCCCTGAGTACAATCCCCAGTACTCCCTGCCAAAAACAAAACAAAAACAAAAACAAAAAAGCATTACTGGTACTATGGTCTGAATGTTGGTGATGTGTGACAGTGACACACATTTTAACTTGAAGGCACTGATTCTTTGGTAATCATCAGAATTAATGTCTGTCTCACTGGCCTCTAGTTATTAAAGTTGGGAATAAGATAATTTAAGCAAATAGAAACACATAGATATGACATATGATGTAAATATTAAAATCAGGCATTTTTAAAATCGAATCTTTTCTTTATAATGAAATAACCTAACACAAATGCTGACTGCCCCCTACAGTTTGAAGTTCTAATGTGTCGTATTTTCATCTTTCTGATATATTTGGGAGTAATGTCTTTTTCTAATTTCTTGAGATGGACCTATACATCATTAACATTCACTTTTTTCAACATATGTATTTAAGACTTCAAAATTTCATCTAAGTATCATGTTAGCTACCACTGTGATTTGATTCTAAACATCTTACAATTTTCATTAGAATTTTCTCTTACCTATGGAAAAAATACATACATAAGTTAACCTGACAGCCCAAATTATTTTGCAGGTGGTCTCTGAAGCACTAAAGGATGATATACAACATGGGGAAGTTTGTGTCCTTCACAAATAATTTAACATTAATTATATCATGGGCACTAACTGCATGGTTGGGAAGGTTTTGACAAGGTTCTAAATGAATGCTATGCAGGGAAAGAACAAGGCCTGGGGATGGAAGCTACCTTGGGGGCAGGGCTGCACCCCCCATCCAACCCCTGGAGCCAGGAGCCTGGAGCACACAGACTCCATGTTTCCGTTACCCCAGCCATCTCCCTTCCTGTTCCTGCACGCATCCTTGAGCTTTTCCCACAGAATGGAGGGTACCATGGTGATGTGCTTGCTACACACAGTTTTGGTCCCTAGATTCAGGAGGTGAGTGAGAGCTCAGGGAAAATACAAAGGGCCATGTATTTGAGTAGCCTCATTCTGTCTTCCAAATAAAGCCCTGCATCTTGCATACAGGCAGACATTTTTGTTCCTGGAGTTCTATCAGTATAGGCACTGAATCCCAGGGGGATGGTGTTATACCCACAGAACCCTTGACCTTCAGGAGAAGATTCTTTTTCTGTTTCAGAGCCACAGGAAGAGACCAGAGACCCACCCAGGAGGCTTCACATGCAGCCCAGTAATGCCCAGGTTGACAGGCCTCTGGGGTGCTACTTAATCCCCTGAGAGGCCATGCACTCTCTAGCACAGCTGGTTCTGAAGACAACAGAAGGGATAACTAAAAACTAACTATAGTAAATAAACATCCTTATGAGAAGTGACCATGAGCACATTCCTTTCTAGATAATCTCTGAGAACTGCAGAGCTTATAGGAAAGGTTTCCAGGAAAGCACCCATTTCAAAAGCATGGTGTGTCCTCACAGTTGAAGTGGAAGTGGTCTTAGGGCTCAAGCTTTCACGGGGTCACCAAATTACTTTTTTCTAGTGTACTGAGCATTGACACTACAAATCCATCTTGTTCTCACATTTTGCAGAAAGAGACCTCTGTAGATAAACAAGGTAAAACACACAAGTGTGTACATATGCATACACACACCCCTCCCTTATGAGAGAGTTAGACAGAAGCCTGTAAAGCCTGAGATATGGTGGGGGCAACTGGAGAAGGTGGTCCAGGGCTGTTAGGAGAGATGGCTTTCTGCTGGGCTGTCTTGGAAGATAAGCAGGTGTTGATGTGGCCCAGTCTGCTTTTAGGTATATGCAGAGACAGGACCCAAAGGGAAGGCATGGGGGCTTGGAACACTAAGTTGTGTTGGGGAGCTGGAAGCTGGGAATGAGATGAGAAGAGACGAGAGAGGAGAGAGGCTGGTGTGGGTACTACAAGATCCTGGGCATTATGAAACGCTGTTAGATTGCAGGGAACGGAAATCAGAAATAGTGCTCTCCTTGGAGATGTGGGCAGACTCCTGGTAGCCACACAATTGTCTCCAATGGCAGACGGCTCTGAAAACCACCCATCCCCTGACTGGTCTGATGATTGTCAGGTACTGTATCAGTTTCCCATGTGAAGCTCATTAGTAGTGGTACTATTAATAACCCATTTTACAGATGGAAAAACATAGGCAAAGAAAGTTCAAGTATATTGCCCAGGTTCACATAGCTGTTAAATGGCAGGTTGGGATTTGAACTCCACTGGTCTGGTCTGGAGGGCCCACACTCTTAACCTTGGAGGACACTGGCAAGCCAGCAACTGCCGTTTGGGATTGCCATTCCCCAGGCTTTCTTGAATGCTACTGGCTCAAAGGACAAATGAATGGAACACTTAAGTTTTATGAGGGGCTTGATGTATTTAAATTTACTACAAAGTCATAAAGAACTCATTGCACTGTTGGCCTCTGAGAGAGCCCAGAAAAGGTTGTTTCTGTTTGGATAATGTGCAGTACGGCCACATTATGGGAAGTTAATGAAATCTCTCCTGACAAGTACATAATGTAATAATGCCATGCAAATTAAAAAGCCGGCCAATGGTCCAGGACCTGGGAGGAACATAGCTGAACCTCAGAGATAGTGATCTTTTCCACAAAATAATAAAAAATGCACAGGAGGCAGCTGGAGGCCACATCTGCTGGGTACACTCTCACATGTGGATGGTGACCGGGAGGATGACTTCTGCAAACATCAGAGGTGATGAGGCATAAGAGCCACAATGGCTCTCCTGGCAGATGGCTTTCTAGTTGGCTGCCAGAAGCAATTCTGGCCAGGATGGCAGCATTTTTTTTCTTTCAAATCTTGGTACTTATAATCACAACATAGCTATATTGCAAGGGAAGAGGTATAAGGCAGGGGAGTCCCAGGCACCAGAAAAGGAAGTCAGTTAGGTTGCTACGGCCATGACCCCATAAGAAAGTTTTCAGAGCTGGAAGTATTTAATTCTTCTCTCCATGGTGGTATTCATATTAAATTTTACAGATGGGAAAAGTCAAAGAAAGTTCAAGGACGTTGCTTAGGATTGCCTAGCTATTAAAAGGAAGAACTGGATACTATAGTGACACAGCCACATCAATGTTTATAGCAGCTCAATTCACAATAGCTAAACTGTGGAACCAACCTAGATGACCTTCAATAGATGAATGGATAAAGGAACTGTGGTATTTATACACAATGGAATATTTCTCAGCATTAAAAGAAATAAAATTATGGCATTTACAGATAAGTGGAGTTGGAGAATATCATGCTAAGCGAAGTAAGCCAATCCCCCCAAACCAAAGGCTGAATGTTCTCTCTGATAAGTGGATGCTGATCCATATGGGGTGGGGAGGGGCATGGGAGGAATGGAGGAAATTTGGATTGGGCAAAGGGGAAGGAGGGGAGGGGAGGGGGCATGAGGTTAGGAAAGATGGTGGAATGAGAAAGACATCATTACCCTAGGTATGTCCATGACTGCATATGTGGTGCGATTCTAGAGAAATGAAAAGTTGTGCTCCATTTATGTACAATGAAACAAAATGTATTCTGCTGTCATGTATAACTAATTAGAATAAAAAAAATTTTTTTAAAAGAAGGCAGAGCTGGGATTTGAATGCCAACATTCTAACTTGAGAGATTTTTCAGGTTGGAAAGATCTGATCTCAACCTTCATACCTGACAAGTGACCACTTGGATTGCTCCAAGCTGGGTGGTTCATTGATCCCTGGGGTTCCTTTAAGAAGGGCATGGGCAGAAGAGATAGTCTCTTCATCCTGCTAATTCCCATGTGGGAAGTATGGGTTGGGGCTGCAGCAGAGCAAGGACCAAGAGCCCTGCAGGATGCAGAGTGGAGCGTATTTTTTCCTTTGCTTCTAAAAAGCTGTTCAGGATGAAGATGCTTGCTAGAGTACAACGTTCAAGCGAAGTCACACAGGACCAGGCAGAAGCAGGTAGAAGGTCTGCTGAGCTGGGTGTGCCTGAGGTCCCCCTGGGGTAGAGAGCGATTGTGCTGGCTATGGATAGCTGCTTCTCACCAGCACATTTTGAATACCCAGGTGTGGTGCTGATCCAGTGATAGAAAAGTGAGAAGGCGTGTCCTCCAGCCTGTGCAAGATGCTTGCCAACCTGAAGCACTACACAGTAGATGTGTATGGAGGGACTGTGCGCAGGCTGAGCAGACAGACAGCACGGAGAAGCATCACGTCGCATTCACAGCACGTGCCAGTTTCCTACCAAGCCCAGACTGGGTGTATAGCCACAGCAGCACGCACAGGAGCTGTTCTCCCTGGAACTGGCTTTCCAGGCCATCTGGACCCTTAGATCCATCTTGTCCCAGCAGAACTCCCTAGGGGAGGGAATGTGTGAAGAATCCTAACATGTCCAAAGGACCTCTTGCCTCGTGGAAAGTGCTAGATTGGACTGGGGCCCCTTTCAGAAATAGTTCAGGATGGTTAGACAATCCCTTAGTCACAATTCCAGAATCCCTGAAAGCTTTGTGTTTAACTTGTTAACAATACCCCAACTGGCTTGAGTCCAGTGGAGGCAGAGCCAGACCTGGACATGTGTGTATTTAGCGTTCACTCATCTCTCCTCATGGAGCCCCACAGATATTTCATTTTAGAAATACCCATGTGTTTGATGACTGACTGTGGCTGCAGTCCCTGATACTTGTTCAACGCTATCTGGTATTTCAGCTCAAGGATGGTGCAGCTGCATTTGGACCATGTGATGTCACATGCTGTGCATCCATTAATGCAGGGCTGTGTGGTGGGTGCCCCACACAAGACATGACTCACTCTCATGTCATTGGCCTAGCAACAGCCAGAGGTGGGATGATCATCTGTGAGTTACTGCTGAGTGAACTGGAGTCAAGAGTTTGGCTATGGAAATCTTAAGTAAGCAAATCACAGATAAATCCATTCTCTACTTAGTAATTAAAGTATTGTAGACACTATCAATGGATGAAGGAGTAAACAAAATGTGATATATACATACAATGATGTTATTCAGCCTTAGAAAGGAAGTTAGTTCTGACACATACAATGCTTTAATGTGTCCCAAGATTGCATGTGTTGGAAACTTAGTCCCCAAATTAATATGCTGATTGGAAAGGAAACTTTGGGAGGTAAGATTTGATAAGGTCATGACAAGGGGACTCCCATGAAGGGACCGGTAGCTTTATAAGAGCTGTCTTGCCATGTGATGCCCTCTATCATGTTATGATGTTCCAAGAAGGCCCCTGCCTTACAAAAGCACAGAGCTCTTAGACTTCCCAGTCTCCAGAACTAGAAGCTAAATAAACCTCTATTATTTATAAATTACCCAGTCTCAGATATTTTGTTATAGAAACAGACAATAGACTAAGACATGCTACTACATAGGTGTACCTTAGGGGCACTATGCTCAGTGAAATGAGTCAGCCATAGAAAGGACAAATACTTACGATTCAACTTACAGAAGGTACCTAGACTCAGATTCATAGCAATAGGAAGCAGAATGGTGGCTTCCAGGGACTAGGGACACAATAGAGACTGTGGAGTTGTCATTTAATGGGTTTAGAATTTCAGTTTTATAAGATAAAAACGTTCTGGAGATGGATGATGAGATGGTCTCACAACAATGTGAATGTGGCCACTAAGTTGGACACTTTAAAATGGCTAAAGTAATAAATTTTATGTGTATCATGCCACAATTTAAAAAATTACAGAGAGGATGTGCTTTTTTTTTTTTTTTTTTTTTTTGGTACTGGGGATTGAACTCGGTGGTAGTCGACCACTGAGCCACATCTCCAGCCCTATTTTGTGTTTTATGTAGAGACAGGGTCTCACTGAGTTGCTTAGCACCTCACCCTTGCTGAGGCTGGCTTTGAACTCGCGATTCTCCTGTCTCAGCCTCCCAAAGTGCCGGGATTACAGGCGTGTGCCACTGCGCCCGGCGAAAGCGCTTCTTGATCTTTTACCCCAACTGGGTTGCCCTACAATGCCCCTCTCTTATCCCCTCTCGAAGCTAACTCCTTGGCCCAAACAGGATTTAGGGTCACTACCTCTGTTATATCATATTGCCCCATGTTTCAGTTTCACTCTTTAAAATTCTCTTTCTTCCAGACTGGCACACGTATGTCCACCTGGTGGTCCCAAGATCCCCGCTTTGTGTGCTGTGCCCAGTGGCTCCCTTCTTGAGGTCTTAGATAAACACATGTTGACCTCCTCCACATGAGCTACAGACAGGCACACATGGTCAATGAAACCTCAGAACCACATCATTTTCTAGTGTGTACTTGCCGCATAAAACCCAACATAAAACCACAGCATGGTGCAGCAGGTCGCTTACCCCGTGGCTTCAATTAATCTCAAAAAAGCCAAGAACCAGAAATTAAGTGAAAAGGGTCTCTGATTGAATATTGTGGAGGTGACACAGTTCAGTCACTGAAAACAGATTTACTTCACAGAAGAGCCCTTGGGGACTTAGTCAGAGGAGTGAACTCTAGGAGAGGGAGCCCTCAGTCACAAACAGAAGCCACAGAGAGAGGGCAACGAGGACTGGGGGATAACAATCACACCTTGGGAGAGATGGCCAGACACTCCCACACAGCAGTCAGTGACAGGGGACCCAGAGACACCCCTACTCCTCTATGTGGGCTCAGGAGCTTCACACACCATGAATGCCTCTAGGATCCAACTGTCGTGATGTGGACGTACCCAGTACCACCATGACAACCCTGCACTTACTCACCAAGGAGAGACAAAGTGACAAAACACAACTGGTGTCTGATGGGAGCCTCTGGTTGGCACATGGCCCAGCCCTCACTGATAAACTGAGTCCTGCTGGGTAACAATTAGTGGTCGAGGCAGGCCCACAACATAGGTCTGCAGGATTCATTCCACATCATGCTAGGGTGACAGTACTGCTTAAAAAGCAGGAGAAATTGATTTTAGAAAGACCCCTACCCAAATCAGCTACCACAAAACACTGGCTTTTGAAGAGTTCAATGGAAAAAAAAATTTAATGTGAAAATCTTTTCCCAGTGGTATCACATAAAATTATGTTACTGTATCAAGATAGAAAATATTCTCTGCTTTCTAAATTAATGCCACTGTTCAGACACAAAGTGCCTAGACTCAGATTCATAGAGATAGGAAGCCACCAATGAAGCTTCCTAGCTCTATGAATCTGAGTCTAGGTACCTTTTTCTCCTCTAGCACCTGCCTCAGCACAGGCTTTGTGGAGCAGAGTGACTTAGGATTCCACAGTAACCTGTTGCTTCAAATATGCATTCTGGCTTGTCCTCTTTCCTGGAGTGGAGATTCTGCTAAGCTTCAAGCTGGTCCGGTTTACATTTCGCTGTTCCTTCCAACCTCAATGATTTTTCACTAGAGTCAGTAGTTAAAACTCAATACTCTGATCTTTACATTATATTTTGAGGTTGATTATTTTTCTGTGACACTTGAAAATAGCAAATTATTTTTATCCTATCCAGGCTGCCTTCTTGAGAATTCATTTAGTATCTATTCTGATAAAATGCCAATTTGGAAATTCTCTGGCTAAGAAGTGTGTGCCTTCTCTTTAATTTGCTGTACTAGAATATTTACTCAAAGAAAATACAGGAAGGAAGTAGGACTAACTGCTAATGCTTTATTAAATTGGTTGTACCCTCAACTCATTTATTTGTTTTTTCAAGTATTTACTTTTAGGGTGACACTTTATAGACAGGCACACCTTCCCGTGATTCAACATGACGTTGTTTATGGCATAAACATGCACAGAGTGCCATCTACCTGCCTGGCCAAGGTGGGTGTGGAGATGAACCACACATGGTATCTGGAACCCTAGTAGTTACCTTGTTGGGGAGAAAAACATGCTAAGCATGCATTGTACCTCTGAGCTGTGCCCCCAGCCTGCGGGGTGGGGTCAATTGGGCCTATGTGACATAAAACCATGCACACAAAGTGGGGTGGGGGAGAGGGCAGTGTCACCAAAGTCTTCATGGAGATGAGCTTTTCCCTGGATGTGCACATGAAAAAGAGTCTGTGCTAACTGTGCTTCTGGTTTAAAGAAGTGATTCTAGCTGTTGGCGCTTTGGGCATGACCAAACATCAAGATGTTATGAAATTCTGAAGAGTCTCAAAAGCAAAATAATCAACCAATCAATAGTTAGAATCAAATTAAGCTGGGCGCGGTGGCGCAAGCCTATTATCCCAGCACTTAGGGAGGCTGAGACAGGAGAATCGCGAGTTCAAAGCCAGCCTCAGCAATGGCAAGGTGCTAAGCAACTCAGTGAGACCCTGTCTCTACATAAAACACAAAATAGGGCTGGGGATGTGGCTCAGTGGTCGAGTGCCCCTGAGTTCAATCTCCAGTACCAAAAAAAAAAATAAAAAAAATTAAGTACTAATTGGGAACATATAATTAGTTTCTGGCTTAAAGCTTTTATAAAAATATAAGCTTGCTGCTGGTAGATATGTTTTTGCATGGACTTTCTTTTTAAACTTCAGTTTTGTTTGTATATATAAAAATAAAGTGAGAAGGTGTGGTTCAGGGTATGAATATTTTTTAGTTCAAATTTTTATTAAACTGAGAAATTTGGAGACAAGGGATGGTTATCTTGACATCAAATAAAGATTGGCTCTGAGGATGATGATGCCCCAAGGTTTTCCTAAGGCAAATGGACTCCCTGTAAATCTCTTGGTAGAACAGGGAGATTTTTCATAACTGAAAGTACCATCCCACTAATTATCCTGTCATATAAGCTCATAACTTTGTGTCTTTATAGTTTTTCAAAAAAAAATCTAGGCTCCATAATCATTCTGCTAGAAAATATTATGGAAACCTTTGTGACCTTGGACAAGTCACTTTACTATTCACTATCTGGACCTTAGTTTCCTGTTCTGTGGGACAAGGTGGGTGGAATGGCAGTAAGACCTGCCTGGCTTCAACATTTTCTAGACCTGGGGCTAACAGTCACTCCTGAAAGGCAGACATGATGCTCAGCATGGTCATGCATTGAACAAATATAGTGCTTCAGGCTTGTGCCAGATACATAGAGTCAGTACCCAAAATGTCTTTGGAGCTAACCTTTCTATGATTAAGCAACTCTGAATGTGTAACAATGGAGATGAATTCAAAATGTTGCTCAGTTCATATCACAAGCAGATGAAGACTTGGAATTCAATTAAAACATGAATCCACCTAGAATCTATAACCACGAATGTAGCTGGGTTAACATTCTCCACTTTTCCCCTTCTGCTGCTTTAATTGACTTATCCACATAGGTGGTTATCAGGCTACAGAAAGTATAAGGTGCATAAGGCATTCATTATAATGCTGTAGGGGGAATTGCTTTGGCACCTCTGTGAATGATAAAGAAGTTGTGATATCGCAAAACACGAAGAGGTAAGTAGGCACAAAGAACATGTTTTTTTTTTTTTTGAGCATGTGTTGCTCATGCATCTAATGGGGATTTTATTGGCACCTCTGTATTTGCAGCCTGTCATAGGGAGTCTAATCAGCTTCCCCAGCCCCTGGGGAACCAGCCTCTTCCAATCTGCTGGCTCCAATCCTGGCCCCCAGCAGGGTGGCAGACACTGACTCATTTTCTGGGTGGCTTCCTGCTGGTCCTGCCCTGACCTCATGCCTGGCTCTGGAAAGTGCCTATAGCCATCACTGCATACACTTCTCCTGACTCCCATAGAAGCTTGTCACAACTTACGCAGTTTCAGTGACTGAGTGAGGCCATCCTGGTCTCCTGTCCAGGGCTGCTACTCTTTTGGTCTGGCTGTGTGCTTTGCCAGTCTCTAAGGCCCACCTTGAGGTGGCTGAGTCCCCTACTTTGGCCAGCTGTCAGTAGCAAACACTTAGAACTAGACACCTGTCACCAGAAGCCCATCTACCTGATTTCAGCTAGTTGTCAACAGCTCAGCCCCAGCAACCTTACAAAGCAGTTACACATGGTGGTTCCCTGCCTGGGAAGGGTATAGTGATCCTTGAGCCAGCTTTAAGCAACTCCAGCTTCCTTGGGGGTTGGGGTAGTGAGATGGATTCTTGGAGCACATTCTCTGCATGGATTGGTAAGGACAAAGGCTGGCCTGGGGCAGAGAGCCTGATGCCCTGGTACAGTGCATGGTATTGGATGACCCCACTTAACCCACCTTCTTGGGCCTCTTTCCATTTCTCCTTGGAAGCAGTTGTGTTGACCACTGGGGTTCCTAATATTTTACATAATCGCCGTGTACTCAGAATTTCAAAATGAGGCAAAATGAAGCAGCTTCTTGCGTGAGAGCTCCCTAAAATTCCATGCCATCAGCAAATCCCCAAATACCAATTTAGAGAACATTTTGATCTCACTTTAATTGCTCATTCAATTTTCACCACTGGAATATGGAGTACCATTGGTATTTCTACATTTGCCTTTGGTCAGTATCATCCAATCTTTCTCCAGTCTAGATAATTTGTAGACAAAAATAGGACTTGACTAAGATTTTTTTTTTTGTTTCCAATACATCTCCCTAAATGAACTAATAATCTGTTAAAAATAATTTTTTGCAGCCGGGCGCAGTGGCGCACGCCTGTAATCCCAGCACTTTGGGCGGCTGAGTAAGGAGAATTGCAAATTCAAAGCCAGCCTCAGCAATGACGAGGTGCTAAGCAACTCAGTGAGACCCTGTCTCTAAATAAAAACACAAAATAGGGCTGGGGATGTGACTCAGTGGTTGAGTACCCCTGAGTTCAGTTCCCAGTACCAAAACTAATAATAATAATAAATTTGCACATTTATTCCTTTGAGGGAGAAATTTTCCTCTGTGACTTAATCATTAGTATAACTGAATTCAGTCTCCCTCCTTGTGCAGGGAATTCCACAGCCCTTATTTGATCTATAATAAAGTCTCTTTGTATAATGTAGTATTTTGACCCCCTTTTGAAATAAAATTTTTTGATGGAGGAAGGTGTTGTGTCTCTTGTCTGGGCAAGAAGAACCACTGATCACTGCTAGATATCACACACGCACACACACATGCACAATTTTCAGTGGCTTTTAAAAAATCATTCTAGCAATAAGCAGCAAAATTAATTCATCCATTAAAACTTTTATTAAGCCTCTGTCAGAGTAGGTAGTGATACCCCAATGGTTTTAAGAAATGTTTTTGTAATTGTTAAACAATGTAGTAAATAAAAAAAGAGGACACAGGGAATACTTCCTGGATGAGAAGCATCGCTCTGTGCCAAGTGCATCTTGTGCTCACACAAGTGGCCTCCTGGGCTCAGCAGCTCCATGGAGTGCAGGACTGAGCTGAGTAGCTGGTAGCCTTTATGCCAGCCTTAGAGGCCACCTGCAGGATTCAGACCACAGCCCTGCTTAGCAGCTACAGGCCTTTCAACAAACCATCAAATCTCTGGGTACCTCAATTTCTTTATCTGTACCGGGTTGTCCTAGCAACTACTTCAGAGGGCCTTTGGGAGGATGAAAGAAGTTAGGGATTTAAAAGCATCATCTGACTATGAAACTAGCCAGGACTAGTGGACATCTGTAGTCCCAGCTACTCGGGAGGCTGAGGCAGGAGAAGCCCTTGAGCTCAAGAATTCAAGGTCAGCCTCAGTAAAATGGAGAGATCTCATCACAAAAAAATAAAACAAAAATGACTCTCCTAGACAAACTCTTAAGAAATGTTAAAAATTAGTATTATTCTGGTTAAAATATTTTTAATGATATTTAAATAATTAGGACCATGTTGGAATTATTATTTTTTCAAACTGGACATTTATCTAACCTGAGGCCATCGGCATGTTTTACAATGGCTTTTCTCTTGAAATTTTTAATAATTAAAATCCCTTTCAGCATGTACATGGTTTCCTAAGGGTTTCTGCCCCAGGAGCCTCAGAGTTGTTGCCCTTCCAGCTGGTGCTGTCTTTATGACAGCAGGCACGGCTTTCCTCCGTATTAACGTTTATCTTTCATTTGGGGAATTGACACTATTACTTATTCTCCAACGGTATCCAGCATGGCCCAATCTTTCTCTCATTTCCTCATTATTTCCCATACGGCTTATTATTTTCTTATTGCTGTCCCTGATGCTTCTGATGATCGTGCTGATTGCCAACCCCTTTTTTCTCTCATCAGAACGAAATTCCAACAGAACAAGGTGCAATTAATGATTCACCATCTTTGTGCATCTGGGGCACGCCTGCTGTGCTTCCTCCAAGTGACTCACACAAAGCACACACACTAGGCGAGTGCAAGGTGAGGGTCTTTCTCCACTAGGTACTTGCTGAAAAGTCCTGAAAGACAGTGCAAGGTGGAGAGACTGGCTGTGAGCAAAAACAACTTTCCGAGAAGACACCTATGACTGCTGGTGGCCGATCAGTTAAGCAAGGCAGGGGGAACCTTTCCCCCATCACCCAGAAACACCACTAGGGCAGAAGCCTCTAAAACATGTCTGTGTATGTGTATGTCCTCATGGTGCAAACAAAGTGGTTCCATCTAGGACCAAGCTTTTGTCAGTTCATCACTTCCAGGAATACTGCCAATGTCTGCTGTCTGAGATGGTCAAGACAGTCTCTGTCTTGGCAGTGAAGCTGGACTGGGGAATCAGCTCTAGCCCACAGGATGGCATCTCTTTCCTTTTACTATAGAACCTTGAACTCTCCTTCATTTACAAAATTATGAAGCTCTACATAGCTGATTCAGAGGGTCTCCTTTTGTGTCTTCTTAACATCTCTATCCAAAATGTACCTGGTCCCACCCTGCCATGCAGGAGGTCAGGCTGTGTCTTTGGCTGTGGGAGCCTGACATGTGACTGCTTCTCAAACTTTATGGCTCATTGGCACTCCAGGAGCTCTTCTTAAGGAGATCCGACACTCGGACACCAAATTCAGCAGCATCAGCCTCACTTGGGAACTTGTTGGAAACACTAATTCTCATACTTGGTCCTAAGACTGCTCTTTGGGAACTACTAGCCTTTGAAAACTAGTCTTTAATGACTTTCCCTACTTCTGAGTGTTTTGCCAAACCTTTTTTTAAAAAAAAGTTAATTTATTCTAATTAGGTATATATGACAACAGAATGCATTTTGATTCACTGTACAGAAATGCAGCACAACTTTTTATTTTTCTAGTTGTACACCATGTAGTGTTGCACCATCTGTGCAGTCATACATGTACCTAGGGTGATGGTGTCCATCTCATTCCGCCATCTTTCCTGCTCCATGCCCCTTCCCCTTCCCTCCTTCCTCTTTTGCCCAATCAGAGTTCCTCCATTCCCCCGCTCCTGCCACTATGGATCAGCATCTACTTATCAGAGAGAACATTCAGCCTTTGGTTTTTTGCCAAAGAATCTTGATTCCTCAGTTTCCCCATCTAAAAACAGGAATAATCCCACCGACCACAACTGCGACCTCATTCAAGAATAGGATGGTTAAGACATCTCACAAATACAAAGCTTGCTGCTGATCTTGGGGAATGTGTGTCCTGAAAATTTTAAGACATGCTCAAATTGATGAACATCACAGTGCATGCCTCTGCCTCGGAGAAGGCACAAGGTATAAACTACAGCATGGTTTCCCTTCTGTGTCAAGGTGGTCTCTGAGGCAGGACTGTGATGAAAGTCCTGGCACCTCGAGAACACTGCTTGGGAAACAGTGGGCACGCATGTGTCCAATAAGCCATCCCTGGGCTGCTCACTGAATCTGCATCCCAATTGTTCACTAGGAAAAATGCATCTGGAGGTCAGGTGATGGCACACACCAGCATTTTGGGGAAGAGTTTCTTGGAGCTCCTACTTCCTGTGGTTTCCTCCAGAACACCTCAGACAGACATCATGTGGACAGCCTGCTCCCTCCTGTCATTCCTCGGCAGGGAATTCCACCCAGGAAAACTGTTGTCATCCTGTCTCCAGTCTTTCCTTCCCTATCTTCTACCCTGCCATCTTCAGAGATGTTCTAATGTAACTCAGACCTGGACTTCTAAATACAGCAGCAGATGGTGCCATGCACAGGGCTCATGGCCAAGCAAGGAGCTGTCACCAAGCCCTGCACCCTGGTGTAGGCTGCAGTCCTGGCAGGGGCACCTTTTCCCAGTTTGCACAATTTGAAAGTAGTGGTGCTTCCAACCAGCCTCCTCTTTCATTCTTGCGTCACCTGTCACTTATCTTCCTGGAACATACCTAAGCAGAACTCCTCCAGACTTTCCCTTTTTCTTGTATTTTAGATCTTGACTGTTTCTCCCCATTCATTTGTTTGCTACGAGCTTGGAAGAATTCTACATTTATTCTAAAGAAAAAGGATCAGTCAATATGACTTCCCGCTAGATTAGCACTGAAGTTCTATTGCTCTTTCCTGAGGGATAAGTGCTCACACAAAGTGACTAAGCAAGTATTTCTATTTGAGACAAAGGCAGAGTGGATCTTAGCTTCAGGCCTCTGTGTCCATTAGAGGAATTACCTACTACCTGTGGCAGAGATTACATCACATGTACTTTCTTTTCTTCTGTTCTTGCTTCATGACAAAGAACTTAAATCTGAGCCTGTGAAGCACACTGGAGTGCCACATCCAAGGGGGCATGTCCTTTCATTCTCTCTGGCCCTTGGTTTCTGCAGCTCTTCCACAGGGAAACCACAGCTGGTCCTGCCTCTCCCAGGAGCCTAAATATGTCATGAGCATCCCCAGGTGCCTCTGTGATGACACAGATCTCCTGCCTTGGCTCTACTCGCCAGGGCACAGACCATTCGTGGGTCACATCTTCCCTATCACCAAGAGCACCTGCACTCCCCACACCCGCTGCCAAGTCCCTGTCCAGTCTCTGGGTACATCACACTGCTGCGCCTTGTGCTGGCTGGCTTCTCCACCTTTGTGGTCATTTCGGTCCAGAACATTCTGTAAGCCCGTAGCTGCTGAAGGGTTGCCTATTGATCAGACCTTTTTATTTTCTGATGTTTTTGATATTCTAGGACCTTACCAATCCTCTGGAGACTGCCACTCCCAGGGTTAACACATTCCTAGAGATAGTACAAGATGCACCTTCTAGTGCCTGTTTCACATGCAGAGCAACAATCCAGAGCCCACATCCCAACCACTTTCTACCTCTGACTTACATGCTGAGCTCTCTCCACCAGCCCTGATCACTGCAGAACTAGGTACCAGACAACTGGAGCCTGCTGAAGTAGTCAATCTAGATAGTCCTAAGGCTTCTTACCCTCCCTTATCGCCTGAAAATAAAAACACAATAAAGGCTCCTGCCCACATTTTCCCCTCTCTTCTGCCTCCTGATGCTGGTGCTTCCCTCTGTGGCCCTGTGTGGCATGGTGTGCCCCCTGTTCCTGGAAACTGTGAGCAACAAACTATCTTTTCAATGGCAATTACCTCCTGACCTGTTGACTTCACTGTTCCTAGGTAATAGTAAAACTTGCATTTTAGAACAGGCTGTTTTCAAGCAAGTCTCTAAGCTGTTTTCAGTGGCTCCCCCACTGTCCTCAAGAATGAAACCCTCCCTTTCCAAAGCTCTACATGAGCTGCTTACCTCCTTCTGTCACCCTCCAAACTGTAATGGCAGGACAGGACTTTGGGTTCCATCCCTCCCTAAGCCTCCATGGTTCATGAGATTGACCAGCCCCGGTCACTGCTTCTCTTCCTACCTTCTTGTCCATTGGCAAATTTCCCTGGATTCACTGCTACAGCATTTCTCCCGTCGGACCTCAGCCAGTGGCCCTCTCCATCCCCTAGTGTAGGCACTGTGCCATCTCACATGGGTGGACTTTACAGTTGTCTGTCTCTATATCAATCCTCACCTGTGCTGGGTCCATTTTCCACATAGCAGACAGATCCTCTCTGACAACATACCAGAGCCCACTTTCCCCTGCTTACCACCCTCTCACGCATTTCTGTAGCTTTTTGGAACAGGCGCATGGTGCTGAAAGAGCCCCACCTACGTTTCTGAGTCTGCTTCTACTTATCCCTCTTGTCTACCAGGCTCCAGTGGCTAGTGGCCTTCCTCTGCACCTTCCAGAATGAGCCAGTGGAAGCTTCTGTCCTGGCTGTTCCCTTTGGCCTGGGACGCTTTTCCACCCAGAACTCAGCATAACTTCTCTCTGGTTCTTTATGTGCCAGCACAAGGCTCAGCTCCTCAGAGAGGGCTCCCTGCCCAGGCTCTCGCTACCCTCCATCCCACTGTGCTATGGGATTTTCATCACAGTGCTGATTATCTAGAAGCACAGTATTTGCTTATTTATGGATTTGTGGTCTATGGGACCCCTCCCACCCTGTATTGTATTTCTCAAGGGAGTAGAGACTTAATCATGTGTAGTATATTTGGCATCTAGAATAGCATTGGCATGGGGAACTGGTAATTACTCAATAAATAATAGCCAAATTAACTTCTCTTTCAGATTGCTCTAATTTCTATAGTTCCTGAAATGCAAATTCCCTAATCTATAATTTTGGTCTTCATAATGGTTTTCTCAGAGATCTGTGAATTTTGTCTGTGAGTTCATCTTTTGCAAGAATTTTCTTTCATGTGAGTCTTCAGTTAGCTCCATGGGAGGTTCTATTGTTTACCCTGGGAAGTCTGTTTCTCAGCCTTACTAGGTAGCTGGAATTTGGAACACACAGCCACGCATGATGCAGACTTTAAGACTCCTATTTCTTCAGGGTGAATCTTTCTGCTCACAGTCCAGGGAACCAGCCAGTTTCGGGCTGAGTTCCTGTGGTGGGCAAAGACTTTCTAGTCCAATTGTCCTGGTAGTTTTGACTCCTGTATTTATTTAATAAGCTCAGTTCTAATTGCATGAAAAGCCTGTATTCTTTTTCTGTTTCCATAACAAAATGCTTGTGACTGGACAGTATATAAAGAAAAGAGGTTTATTTAGCACAGAGTATTGGAGACCAAAAGCCCAAGATTAGTTGGCCCCATCATTTCAACCTCTGGTGAGTGCCTCATGGCAGATGGCATCTGTTAGTCAGGTTTTCAATACTGTGACCAAAATAGTCGATGAGAACAATTTAGAGAGGAAAAGTTTATTTGGGGTTCATGGTTTTAGAGGTTTCAGTCTATGGTCAGCCAGAACATCATGGTGCAAGG
>CM053406.1:118729274-118972603 GCA_028644305.1 Xerus rutilus | reverse complement strand
GTATCCAAGAAGTGACTGTTGGAAGTTATAGAAAATGCACACACACAGTTTTGTACCTCAACCAACTCAGCAGTTAATCAAATGTTTCCAATAATTCTGAGTTCTGGTAGTCAGGACAGACTTGCGATCATCGACTCCAGGTGGCTGGAGGAAGGAGACAGTGCCTTCATGTCACACCCAGCTGCTACAATTCCTTCTCCTCCTCCTTCTTGGGATGGAGGTCTTGCTACGTTGGCCAGATTGGCCCTGAATTCCTGGGCTCAAGTGATCTTCCTGCCTCAGCCTCCCAAGCAGCTGGGACTACATTTGCATACCACTGCAACCAGCTTACAATAGCTTCTGATGGAAGTTTTCACTGCTAAAGACCTTTCCCTTTTAATTCATCTGATACACTGCTGACAGGTTACTATCTACCCCTAAAGTCACAGCTCCTTTCTATTTCAACACTGCTATAATGCCATGTCAAGCCCAAATTCTGAGCATGTTATCCCTGGTTCTCCATGATTTCACCCTAGCCCACCTTCCCTGGGCTATTTCTTTTCTCACTAGCTGCTCTCCTCACATAATACAATGTTCTTAGGAAATCTGATGGTCCTAAGTCCTGTATAGCCCCAGCCCCATCCTGCCACCCTGGGGCCCTTATTCCTCTGTCCTCTTCAGCACTTTTTCCCATCCATCAATGCCCAACTCAGCCACCACCTTCCTCTTTCTTTTCTCAGGACTGCCAAGCAGATGTTCTCCTTTTTTCTGGACCCAAGAACTGTATTCTGGAGCTTCTTACATCCCACTTTCTCCTATATCACTCAGTCTCTCCCCATAGCTGTGAAAGGAAAACTGGCCTTGCTCATCTGTGTCCTTCCTAGTGCTCACTATTGTATTCAGACTTAGACATACAATGAACACTTGTTCAACTGAAATCACACTAAGAAGAGAGGCACCATTTCTACCAGACCAAATGTGAAGGGGATAAATTAATAACTGCAGGGGTTTTTTTTGGGGGGGACGACCAGGTATTGAACTCAGGGGCACTCGACCACTGAGCCTCATCCCCAGCCCCATTTTGTATTTTATTTAGAGACAGGGTCTCACTGAGTTGCTTAGCGTCTTGCCGTTGCTGAGGCTGGCCTTGAACTCATGATTCTCCTGTCTTAGCCTCTCAAAGTGCTGGGATTACAGGCGTGCACCACCGTGCCCTGCTATAACTACAGTTTTTATTAAACACATTTCCATAGGGCATGAGGGTCTACCGTGATTGTAGCTTCTGAGGATTGCCCCAATCACAAATGCGTTGAACTCCTCAGAGCTGCCCCAATAACAGGGAACCTGGAGGCCTCTTCACTACCAGATCTCCACTCTGACCCTACCACTGCTCTCAGAGAGTATTTGCCACATCAGGCAGAGGGATGATTTATGGAGATGCTACTAGTGAGGCTGGGGATAGAAGTTATTGTGTACAGAGGGCTTGTATGTCTTTTTTTTTTTTTTTTTGAAGGAACATAGGAAAGAATCAATTATGATTTTTAAAAAATAGATGTGATAACATACTTGGAGGGGTTCAGTAACTCACCAAGGCTCACACTTAGGTGTTTCAACTACATCTCGTTTCAATTTCATCTGTACTACATGACCACCCCTGTGATAAATCTTAACAATTCTTTTTTCTTTTTTTCTTTTTGGCAGTGCTGGGGATTGAACCCAGGGCCTTATGAATGCCAGGCACACATTCTACCACTGAGCTATTCCCAGCTGTCTCTCTTTTTTAACCCACCCTCTATCTTCTGTCAGTTTAATTTGCAGGGTCTAGGTGCTTAACCTAAAAGGGTTCTGAGGAAAAGATTTTTTTTCCTCCCCTACAGTCATATCCTTAATATTGTAACATTTTATGATTGTGGAATAACTTTTATAATAAAAAGAATAATGCTATTAGAGAATTAAAACTATGCAAAATGAAAAGTGGGAACATTAAGATGAGCTCAATTATATAAGATGATGTCATCTTTCAGATTTCCTGCTCTTGTCTAAAAAACCTGGCTCTTCAAAGCTCAGTCACTATTTCATCCAAAAAAGACTAGATGAAGAATGGGGGCAAAAGAGGTATGGGGGGGGGTCTAGGAAGAGAGCTGGGGGTCTCAGGAGGGCCCTCTGGAGAAAGTGGCCACTAGATTGAAACTCAAGAGATTTGGAGAGGTTCCAGAGGAAGAAGAAATGCCAGGATCAAGGGGAGGGAATAGCCAGCCATTCCTTAGGTGACCAAACAGATCTGCAGGTATTTTCCCCACTCTAACTAAAATTCACGTCGGCCTCCTGCCATTCAGGGTTTCACCTCCTTTAGAATTCCTACCACAACTGATAAAAAGAAAAGCCCTGTTTCTTCCGGAATCTTCTTCCACCCTGATCCTGAAACCTACCACAGACACCCAGACCTTTGATGGAGCTAGATGGTGGTCCATCTTCAAGGTCTTTGTCAAGTTTTGCCACAAAAGCTTTTGTTTTCTCTCCACTTCCCAAGAGCAGCCCTAGCCCCATCCTCCCTGGGATGAGAGCCTTAGCTTCCTAACTAACATCTAGGCATCCTCATGTGGATGAGAGAAATGAAAAATGACTGTATCCATGAGAATTCCTCTTTCCTCCTCCCAAGAGAGGTGTTTCATGGCCCAGCAGGTTCTCCCACAAACAGCACTATCCAAGAGAGATGGCCTGGAGCAGGGAGTGAGATTGGTTGACATTTTCATTTCCCAAGCACCAGCCATGTGTTCTTGAGTAAGGTGCTTAATACACTCCTGACAATAGGTACTATCTGGAAAAATTGGTTTTGGGAATTAAAGAAAATATGACATAAGGCAAAATGCCTGTACATTTACATAGCGCCCCGAAATAGCACATTAGTGTAAAAATTCAGGAACACAGTTACATAACTCCATGGGCTGACCTGGGGACCACAACTGTGTCTGAGACAAAATGTCCTTTTAGTTCCAAGTAACCACAATATAAGTAAACTTTTGTAGAAGTTTATAAGTCTTGCAAAAGTTGGGGACTTTTTACATAAGAATAGCATCTTGCAAAGTGACCTCATTTCTAATCACAGTATAAGGATTTTCTAAATGTTCCTTTGTAGAAAGGCAAAAAAGCAAATTTCAAGGTCCCATGTGAAAAAGCACAAGAAAATTGCCATAGCAAATTTATAAAGGAACACAGTGCAGTCCTTATGAAAAACAGATGGGGGCCCAACTGGGAAAGGACAGCCCGATGATGTGCTGGAGACCTGAGAATGGAGAGGGCTTGTCTCAAGTTATTTGTGGGCTTTGATGGGATTGGACTGGGAGAGATACATTTAGCTCCTGGAGAAACAGAAACAGAGGCCATACAGATTTGGAGTAATTATATTTAAAGGGTTCTGTGTTCACACGGAGCTCCTTTTTGAAGGATCAGTTTGAATGGTCAGGAGTTCGTCTTTTATGTTCCATGTAAATGTGCGTGCTACGGCACCCAGGCACCTTCCAGTCATTCCATACCATCAAAACCAGCCTTCTGTCAGTTCTTGACTTTAAGGAAATGCATTCAAAACACGCAGCTCTTTCTAAAAAGTAGTAGTCCTCACCCTGAGGCCTGAGAGAGGCTGACTCCATTCACAGCCACCTTTGGAGGCCACCCTGAGGTTCAGCAGAAAGAATATTTCAGAACTTATTCCCTTGTATCAAGGCGAGTAAAAAATACGAAGAAACGGAATGTTAGAGAAGTTATGCCACCAAAACACAGCATTCATTGTTGTTGTCCCAAAGATTTTATTTCCAAAGCCAAACTTTTATATGGTACAAGAGGCTGTTTCAAGGTGAAGTTTTAAAGATACATTTGAATTTCCAGTTTAGGAAGACGAGTGTCAGACCTCACCCATAAATGCCTGCGGTGGTTAGTTTTGCTCTCTTCCCAGTTGGGGTCCAGAATATGAGAATACAGAAGAAAAAAAAAATCATAGTAGTATTCTACTTAGGATGTGGGGCTACAGTCACGGGGTCATCATTTCTAGGGTATTAGGTGACATTCAAATGTAAATATTGTTGGACAAAACCAACCCAGACATCTGGGGGTAAATGTTCAGACAGTACTTCTGATTCATGCTGTGCTGCCTTTGACCAAGTTGACAGAAAAGAGGCAAAAGAGCAGAAACCGAGGGGAACAATTCATTCATCATCTATTGTGAGCAAAGATTTCTTGTCAAGAGAGGGGGGTGGGGCAGAGGGAGAAAAGGCAAAGAAAAGCTGGCTGGAAATAAATCCAGGCCATGCCCCACCTTCTTCACACTCAGTTTTTAAAATAAAACTGAGCTAAGCATTTTAGGTAAAATAATGTAAATTCTTTAAAAGACAGTTAACGTTTTATAAAATCATAATTTAAATCGCCATGTATTTCTTTCACTTCCTAAGCAAATCCTAGGACTCAAGTGACTAAATATATTTTGATTTATGGACAGAGGAGGAAATCTGGCCAGTAGAGGTAAGAAGATAATCCAAGTTTAATAACTCTTAAACCAGCATGTTATTCCTCTAGGTAAATAATAGGGGCTTAAATTTTAGGTGTGTCTGTGTGGAAAGTTATTTTCAGTTACTGTTTTGCTCCAAGATGGAACTCAGAATTTCAAATCAAACTCAATATGGTTTGGTATTTTAAGGATTATGTCTCCTTAACATGATTCTATTCCTTCAAAAAAGACACTGTGTGGTTAACAAAATGAGATAAAGCAAAACTGAAAGGGGCATCTCATTTCATTTAGGCAACCCAATACTAAACTTAAAATTGAAATTCATAATGAAATATAGCCCCAGAAACTATGAAGGTGAAGCCGTCCTGGCTCTCCTCCCCCCTCTCTGCCCCTCACCTTCTATCATTTTTACTTCCTATATAAGAGGTCTCTGAAAGAGGTGCTTCTCAAAGTCTGGTTTCCCTGACCCTCTGCAGCAGCCTCTCCTGCGGCCCTACGCTCAGGTCCACAGAAACATACTTTGAGGATGCAGCTGGGAAAGCCAGGTTTAAAAGGGTATCCCAGGGGGTTCTGGTTCTTCCTGAGATTAAGGACCTTCACTATCAAGTGTCAGCAAAATTGCTGGGATTTTCACACACCTCAAACCACCATCATACCAATAAGACTTTCTCATCAGTGTCAGGAGGAAAACCTTTTTGTCCCAGCGTTTGGGGGCCTGCAAACTAAACTGACAAAAGACAGACAGACTAGCATGAGAAAGACAAAGGTGGTTCATCTACTAATGTCTAAGTGCTATAGTTTGGATCTTGAATATCTCCGGAAGGTCCATGATTTCAAGGCTTGGTCCCCAGGGTGGTGCTATTGTCAAGTGGTGGGACCCAGCAGGAAGACAAAGGAGATTGTGGGACTCTGGCCCCTTCCTTTTGTCTTTTGCTCCCTAAGCATAAGGTGAGTGGGTTTGCTCTGCCATATGCTCCTTACCATGATATGCTGCCTCGCAACAGGCCCAAAGCAATGGGTCAATCAATCATGGACTGAAATGTCCAAAACCATTTCTCTTTATAAATTTCTTATCTCGGGCATTTTGTTATAGCTAACTGTTACATGGAGGGAGTTCACAGAATGATTCAAAGAAGAGGTTAAAATTTGGGGTTTTCTATGGCATCTTAACACAAGGAGAGAATTAGGATTTCAAGGGACAATAAGGAATGAGAAATGACAGAGGAATATGGGGGCAAAATAATGAAAGGAAAGGTTTATTTTAGGAAGGTGTGTCTCTGCAATTTCTCCTCCTGGCATCAATTCAGCTCTGGCAACAGGAGTCGCTCTTTGCCCCCCGTAAAGGGAACCTCTCTTAAAGGGGAATTTATGACAGATGAATTCTTTTGGAAGGCTGTCCTTTTAGGGAGAAGAGAGGGGTGCACACAAAGCCTCTTTCTGCATCTGTTGGTTCACACATGCCATCAACTCAAAAACCTTTAAGCCCAGTGGCGTATTCTAGACCGCTGTGTTAGCATACAAACTCACCTGGGTCTCTGTTCATCCCTAACACACTCCTGTCATGTAAATAACTGCTATTCCTCCTTTTTAGGGTGTCCCTGAGAGGTTGGTTATAAATAATTCTCAGGTCATATGGTTTATAACATCTAGGACTTGAATGTATATCTTCTGATTTTAAGCACTAGATTTATCCTGTAAGGACAAAGCCAACGATCCCCCACTAACACACATGCAGGCACGCGCGCGCACAGACACATATACCACTCTCATCATTTAAACACAATGTCTTCCTCTTAGACATTTTTTTCTTAACCAGACTAGTGTAATTTATTGCCATGACCATTAACGAGACCAGCTCTTAATCAGCTAAGCTCATCAAGGAGCACTGGCTCCAGTGTTTACTGAGACATAATTAAACACGCAGCAAGAAGCCCAATGTCAGAGGACCATAGGTTGCTCCTGAATTGTCCATCTGCTTCCAAACATAATAACCATGATGGACGAGCTTGGGGAATCAGCTGGAGTGGAACTGAGTGAAGAGCTAATCACTGCCACACAGTGGTGCCTATCAGAGAGAAGTCCTGTACACACAGGAGGAAGAAAAATGTCTCATTTGGAAAAGGACAAGGTAGAAGGCACCAGATGGCAGAGAAGGTTCTTACATCCTACAAATATTTATAATACTATTGCCTTCAGTCAATTTTAGACTTGATTCATTTGTTCCTAAGTTGGGAAATTTTTATTTTTTTTTATTTTTTTTTATTTTTTGGTACTAGGGATTGAACTCAGGGGTACTCGACCACTGAGCCACACCCCCAGCCCTATTTTGTGTTTTATGTAGAGACAGGGTCTCACTGAGTTGCTTAGTACCTCGCCGTTGCTGAGGCTGGCTTTGAACTTGCGATTCTCCTGTCTCAGCCTCCCAAAGTGCAGGGATTACAGACGTGCGCCACCACGCCCGGCTCTAAGTTGGGAAATTTTTAAAGAGGATTTTGCTGAGGGAACAATGCACGAATTAGAATAGACAGCCTGATCTCTGATGGCACTGGGAAATATATTGGTTTTTGTGGCTTTTCCTTCCAGAAATACAGCATCCAATATTGTAGTCACCAGTGGCTATTTAAATCTAAATTTCAATTAATTAAAATTAAAAAAAAAATAAAAGTTCAGTTTTTTAGTTACACCATATACATTTCAGGTGTTCTACTGGACAGTACTAATCTACAATCTGATGTTACAATATTGAGATATAAATATTTTGCCAGTGTTCTCAAGAATGTGTAAGTAGGAAAGAGGGGAAAACCAAACTTTAAAAAAAGTTTAAATTATAACTTTTTCACATGTGTTGGGAAAATGTAAGAAATAATGGAGAACACTTAACATCCTCAAAGCTCAACTTTGTCAAATCTTTACATGTGTGTCTTAGTTTGCTTCTCATTGCTATAACAAAACACCTGAAGCTGCATACCTTATAAAGAAAAGAGATTTATTTGGCTTATAATTCTGAGCCAAATGGTTGGAGGGTCCAAAAACCATAGCACTGGCTTCTGGTGAGTGCCACTTTCACTTTGTCACCTTATGGTAGAAAAGTGGAAAGGGTACATGGGATGGCATCAATTTGTAATAACCCATTCTCTCAAGAACTAACTTAATTATTTTCAATGGTGGTGTCCTTGTGACCTAATCATCTCCACTTAGACTATTTCTTAAAGATCCATCACCTGTCAATATTGTTATATTAGGGACTAAGACTCTAGTGCACAAACATTTGGAGGACACACTCAAATCTTACCTAAATCATAGCAATCTTCTTTCTCTCCTCCTTCCCTCCCTTTTTTATATGAAGATAAAAAATAAAACACAGTAAGTATAGAACTGGGCTCTGGAGCCTGATAGCCTAGGTTTTAAGTTTCCTGGAAAACTAAGAGCAATTCTAGAATGTTTAGAATTCCATTGAAAGTTAAACCAAAACTAATTTGAATGCACAGAATGATACATAAAGAGGCAGAAATGGAAAGCATGTCTTGAGAGAACCAATTCCAAACTTTAGGCACAATGAAATAGGAAAGCGTTAGGCAATCATGGACTACTTCAACATTCTTTCAGTCCTTATAATTTAAGAAATACGCTTCTTGTAAACTATGCACCTGCTGCCTCCTTACAATGGAGTAAAGCTGCTTCTGTAGCTAGCAGCAAAACGGGAGAAAATGGTCTCTTGGCAGTGTGGGGAGCCTGGACCGTGGGGACCATCCCTTTCATCTCATAGACTCACTCAGTGAATCTTAAGTCTAGAAAGCAGGCAGACTCACACTGTGCAGGCTTCCTTTAATGCAAAGAAAGTGGCTATTTATTGTATAATACTTCGTTAGACAAAAGATCCATTGCTAAGATTATAATAAATATGTCCCCATGTCCAACTGCAAAGAATAACTGGCTTTGTTCAAATTCTTTCCACTTTCATTTTAGTGACACTTCTCTTCTGTTCTCAGATCCAGCAGACCCCTGACATCAGCATTTGGGGAATGAGCACACAGCAGTATCTCAATGGATGTGGAGAATCAAATGACTAATAAATAAATGCAAAAACACATGTTTGAGTTTTGTAAGGTCCGTTTTCATCGATTCTTAGAGGGAAACCATTCATTTCTAAGATATAAAGAAATTACCAGTAATGGGCCTGGTGGGGCATGCCTGAAATCCCAGTGACTCACAAGTTCCAGGTCAGCCTGGGCAAATTAGTGAGACTCTCATGTCAAAATAAAAAACAGAAAGGACTGGGGACATAGCATATTGGTAAAGCACCCCTGGGTTAAATCCCTAGAACTGCAAAAAAAAAAAAAAAGTACTGGCAGCCTACATTTAAAAACTCAGAGCCTTTCACAGGACAGGAGAGGGTAAGAGAGAAACACAGGGATGGTATTTATGTGGACTTGAGATGGTATGCTCCTCGGGTCAAATGCTTGTTGACTATAGTGATATATTTCTATTATTATATAAAACCAGTCTGTCTCCAAATAATCATGTGGTATAAGTCTAATCAATAGACTTATTGAAGAGATGTTGTTTGTGTTTTTGTCTGACATTGATAACTTGCTTATGTGCACAACAGGGCCTTTTGGTTTTTCTGTGTCTCCTATTCTCTAAGTGTGCAGACTGCTGTGGGCACTTTAGTACTGCAGAATACACCAAGTGACAGGGAAGTGACATGGTACACGTGCTTGCTGTCACCTGTGCTCCTGCTACTAAGGGTTTCCACTTCAGCACTTAAAGTGTCTCACTATCGGTGATTTGGCCTGGTACCATGGCCTACTTCCACTGCTCAGACAGGCTCAGGATGTGACATGTCCCTGCCATCTGTCCCAGCATTATAGTGTCTTTGCTTGCATGCTTCTGCCACATCTAAAACTCAACACTGCATGTTGGAAACTAAACTCACCCCTGCCCTCCCTCACTGATGTCAACCCTTGCCTTGACTTCCATGTCTGCTCATGACCTGCCCATTTCCTTGATTGCCTCAGATTGAATGCTGAGAGTATCCAATCTGACCTCTTTCCGGGCTGCATGGACTTGGTCCTAGGGTTTAGCAAGCTTCCTGGCTATAGATCTTCTCTGTTCCAGGTGTCTTACGCATTTCTAACACTCTTCTCCAGTTTAGGCAGTCCACCTCTTCTGATACCCAATTTACCAGCTCATTCCTAAACAATCAATGGCCACTTCAAATCTTTTGGTTGATGTCCCATTCCTGTGGGATGAGGTCCAAATCCCTGGTGGAAAGTCCAGCGCCCTTCTAGCTGTGCCCCTCTCCAACTTCCAAATGATGCTGGAACTGTAACCAATGCCTCTCTGTCCCTCACATGCACCTTTCAAAATGATTTTTGATCATATCTTTGCTTCCAATCCTCCTGTGAGAAATATTCTGCCCTCCCAGATGCCAGGGTGAATTCTAACCATCTTTTAAAATCCAGCGGAGAGTCCTAGACCCTGATGAAGCTGTCTTGGGTCAGGACATACATCTAACACACAGTGTATATCTCTGATAGCATTTAAAGAACAACATATACCTTTGATACACCGTGGGAAATTTACAAAACTATAGAAACAGATATTAAGTGAATCGCCAATAATCTAGACATAGTGCTCATAGTTTAGTATACTTTCCTCTCAATCTTTTAAATATATATATTTTTTAAAAACTTGGTTACTAGCTTGCTTTTGCTATTGAAAATGTTTCCCTAACTCATTATAAATACTCGCCCCAAAGGTGATATTCCGGGACCATGAGGTTTGGCTGGGTGACCACACTATCCATGAACTCAGCCCTCTCTTTATTGTTGGGCCTCTGGGCTCTTCCCATTTTGTACAGTTACAGGGCTGCATATGCACATGTCAGTCTTGCTTCTTGTGGGCAGGTCCTTCTCCCATTTACTTGTACCCTCTATGTATGGATCCCAGAAAGGTAAATACTTGTTGACAAACTGACTTTGGCAGAATGCCTCCCAGTCTGAGCTGTGAGCTGTATAAAAGCTTACTTCCAACAGCAAGAACTGTGGATCATGGCTGTAACTACCATGGAAATGCTGTCATTCCCCTAGGTGACAGGAAGCAGACCCAACTCATATTTTAGTATACTTTCCTCTCAATCTTTTAAATATATATATTTTTAAAAAACTTGGTTACTAGTTTGCTCCTACCTTCCAATTTCCCAGCTACATTTCATCCACAGTAATCTTTTTTAGGGTAGAAATGTGATGTTACTTTATTATTCTTCTAATACCCACCAGAGACTCTCATTTTCACATGGGACTCCATGTCCTCAGCATGGAGGTCCTACCCGGTCCGCTTTGTCCTCCTCAGGCTGCAGCCAAAAGTCCTGCCTTCTGCTGCTCCAAGGCCAAGGTCCTGCCTCAGGAAACCTGCAGTTCATGCCTCAGCCCCAAGTGTCCTCCTGTCCTTCTCCTGGTTAGGCCTCCAGGTTCTGCATGGGTGATGTGTCCTCATGGAGGCTTATTCTCTCCACCCCTCATCCAACTCAGGCCTCCCTGTCTTCTTCCACAGCACTCTAGATTTCTCCTTTACTGCACTTGTCTCTTCTGAGGTGACACATTTATCTGATTATCTGTGTACTATCTGTCTCTGCCCTAGACTTAGGGCTCCAAGAAGAAAGAACATTATTTTTATCTTCTTTATTCCTATATCTCTAATCCTCAGTATCTGTACATGGTTTGAATCCATGCTTGTGGAAGGAAGGCAGGCAATCAGAAGGAAGGAGGGAAGGAAGGGAAGAAGAATGGAGGGAGGAAGGGAGAGGGAAAAAATTGGTTCCTGACTACTGCCTGGAACAAATACTACACATTATAGGGTCTTGACTGAACCAAGGCCTAAGCGTCATTTTATCTACAGCCCTGTATTTTCTATGGGCTTCCATTTCCTCTTCCTACCTCTGTGAGGGTATGCTTTGACTGATCTGTGGTCATCTACTTAGAGTGAGAACAGCAGTCCACATTGTGTCCATCTTCCTTTGGATCCTTTCTTTGGTAAGGCCACTGCCTGGGTCCTAGGCTCCCATCCGTGCATCTAAGCATGGCAGGTAAACAGAGGTCCAGCCCTCTGGATGGAATGATGCAGCCTGTCAATCTGCACTTATCAATTTGGCTACTGTGGGAGAGTCCACCACATTCTGGAAACTGAGCTGGATGTGGTACTCTTCCCAGCTCTCAGGACTCAACCTGCCAACACCTGAGGCTACAGGCCTCATCTCAATGCTCACTCATCCCAAGATTCAACCAGGAAGTTGCCCAGGAAAAATGAAGTTTCAAAGCTTCTTCCAAATGCAGGAAAAGTCACTGAGCCTTACAACAAGGGTCCTCAACCGCAAGAAGACAACCCCTTACCAACAACCTACAGGTCAAAGGTTGCTGTGTCCCCAGAGCCAGGGTGGGGCAGGAGATGACTAGTGTCATTTCAAGTCTTTGTTCTGGAGGGGAGTCAACTGATAGTCTTTTCCCTTTCACCTGCTTCCTCAGCCTTCATCACCACCCTGGAAATAGAAGCTAATCTCTCATTACCCTTTCAGAAGGTAAACAGTTTCTCCCTCTGTGTAAATAAGAAAGCCACAGGGCCTCCTGAGACCTCTGAGAAGGATAAGGAAGGATGACGCTACTCTGGTTTTCCCTGCAAGGACAAGCAGGCCTTTTCACCAGTTCCGTAGGATGAGGGTGGGTTCCCGCCTGCTGCCATTAGGAGCACCCTATGGGCCTCAATCCTCCTTACTCACGTCCACAGAGCCCTTGAGCGAGCCTTCCCTCAACTTCCAAGCAGCACAGAACCAGACAGTGTGAACCTCAAATGCCTCCTGATGTCTGCAACTGTCTATCTTCCTTCCACTTCATCTGTCTAGAACTGGTCCAAGACAGGCAGCCCAGAGCCTCTCTCCTCTTGTCCCTCTCATCAGGATCCCACCTCAAATGGGAACTTTCCAGTCTCCTACCAACAGGACACAAGTCCAAAGCCTCAGGGCAGGCCTGAGAGTTTCTGGAACCTTCTCTAGGATGTGGATCACCCACAGGGCATTTCCTGTAGGCCCTGGAGTGTTATAATGCCAAAATGTACCTTCTGTCCTCCTCTTCCATCTCCTTGCAGCCTGGCCCACAGTTAGGTTCACTGTCACAGTTGGCAATAAGCTGTTTCATTACAGTGAAATGCACTGTCCCTCCTTCCATAACTATTGTGTGTGTTTGTGAAGAACACCGAATATTCAACCAATTAAGGGATTTCAGCATGGCAGGGTCTGGGGTGGCAGAAAAGCAGAGGGGAAAAGAAAAATTCTTAGAACTGCTTAAGAAGTGAGCCAGGCGGGGAAGCAGGAAATGCATATTTTGTGGGAAGTACCATAAGCAAACGAATATACTGACAACCTAATATACTCATCAGTATTTTCTTGTTGCTTCCACCTGCCTCCATGGGAGACCCTGGAGAGAGAGAGACTATGCTAGAGGTTTTGGTTTCTGTGAAGCACAAAGGAAGATGACCTCCATCACCTCTCTTCTCTCTTGCTTGCTCTAGCATTAACACTGCACGGAATCTAAATCTTTGTGTTTATTGAACTTTGTAAGTCTAGGGGATAAAGAAGGCCATAGTTGATCCAAAATTCTTTCTAAATATGGATAGTGCACACACACACAAACACACACACGCATGCACACAAAACTGCACGAAATAATGTTCTTATTATGTCATGCACTACATTATTTCTTTCTTTTAAACCACCTTCATTCAACCCCAAATGTTTTGTGAACTCTAGTTTTAAAACCAGGCTGTAAAGAAGGGTTGGAAAATTATGACCCACAGGCTAAGTCATGCCAGTGAGTTTTTGTACAACTCACTGCCTGTTTTTATTCAGCCTGTGTGCTAAGAACCATTTTGACATTTTTAAATGGTTGAAAACAACCCAAAGACTTTCTTGTGTGAAGTTAATGTGAAATTAAAATCTCAATGTCCACAAACGACCATCCACTGGAACATAGCCACTCTGGTTCCCTCCAGACTACCCATGGTTGCTGCAGCATGAGGACAGGGGCCTTGAGCAGTGATCTTGGGGGCCTGCACATCCCCCAATATTTATTTTCCAGCCCTTTATAGAAAAACATGACCACACCGGCTATGAAGCTTTGGTAGCTGTGGATTGGATTATCTAACCAATTTGTCAAATTGGTCAAATTGTCAGAGCAGGATATTTTAATCTTACTTCAGTTTCTTACTGAAAAATCAGTAATATCACTTAAAAATGCAAATAGGGATTTAATTATGAGAGTTGATTTCTCATGGGAGGCTGAGTTATCTCCACATCAGAGAGAGAATACAGAGGGAATTTCTTTGGGTAACAAGGGAGGTGGCCTCTCTGCCTTCCCACTCCTTTTTTTGAAGGGCAATAATCTAGTACCATCAAAGAGTATTTTAATTTTTAATGATCTTCTCTTATTGAGGCATTTAATTTGTAGTAGAAGAGAAAGATTTTTTTTTAATCCCTTTTGAACTTATAATTGTGAGCCTGCACTTCCTCTACCAGAAGTAACGCCCAGCCAGGCTGACTTGGAAACAAATTCCACTTAAAATTCAAGAAACTGATGTCAGATGAAAAGTACCAACAGGTTGGCTGTAAGCAATGGCCTCATATAAGGCTGATGGCATTTGTATAGAATTACAGGAAAGAAAGTACCAGCAGGAGAGCCTGCAGGGAAGGACTCCCAGCTTTTGTGAGGCCCACTTGGGATGGAAAAGAAATCTCCCTATTAGCATTCTGGTCTGATGGCTCTTTGTCCAGTGTAATCAGAGTATGGTGGAAAACGCCTGCCGAGCTCGCCTCTTGGAATGGAAAAAGAAGGGTGAAGAAAAAGGGTAAGGGGTTAAGTAATCTAAAGTTATCGGCTAGTGCTGGCAGAAAGCATATGGGGCTGGGGGTGGCAGAGCTGGGCAACGAGCACCAATGCTGAGGCTCAGCCCTGAGAATGCCAGGCAGCCAAGTCCTCAGCTGGCTGTGCAGTCAGAGCAAGTGTGTAGGCACCAGGCTGAATAAACGGCCCTTTCTGATGCTTCTAGTCCAGTTCCCTCTCCCACTCCAGGGACCCCCTTTCCTCTTGGCCCCTTTTGACTTGGCCTAAGAACATGCTGTCGGCCACTCTGAAGAGCAGTGCTGGATCTCCTCCCCCACCCCACTCATGCTGGGGACTGGGTCTTACATTTCTCCCCAAGGAGACTTGTTGGCTTCCTTGGGGACAGAATCAGGAGACCCAGGTTGCAATGCATTGGCATCAGAGATGCATGTCCCCCTAGGTGAACAGGGCTAATGGGCACAGTGCCAAGGCCCATGCTGTACTGTGCAGAAAAGGGAACTACCTGGAGGCAGCAGAGATCCCCTATCCCCTTGGGCTGAGGCGAGCAGGGAGGGATGCTCGAGGTGGGTGATGGCCTAAGGCCCAACTGGCAAGGCTGCTCCTTTTCTAAAATTAGAGTCAAGGCCAAGTTCTCCTTACTTCCTGCTCCAGATAGGGCTGCTAAAGCCTAGAAGGGGGTGGCAGGGGTCAAGGGCAACCTGGGCCTATCAGCACCACGGAGCAGGAAGGCAAGGGAAAGGCAATTCTGGAAGAAGATGTGTAAGTGCCTCTTGACCCCCTGCTCTGACAGGGAAACCTACACACACATACACATTCACACACACACAGATATAGACACACTCAGACATAGAAATACACAAATATATATACAAACACACACATAAATAGATACACATTCAAACCATTACAGATACACATACACACAGATAAACACACACGTAGATACATATTTAAACACAGGCATACACACATACAAAGACATATGGATTCACACACATTCACACAAAAATATACATATAGATATGCACACATATAGACAGACATGTAGGCACAGAGAAACACACATTTGTACACACATTCACATAGAGACGTGGATACCCCCCCACATATATACTTATATACACAATTAAATATATACACATATAGTCACACCTACATACACACACAGACATCACACAAAAAAGTCACACACAGTCACATATATATATATAGAAATACAAACACACACATAGATAAGCAGAGAGAGAGAGAGAGAGAGAAACGCCTGTGTGTGTGCATGCCAAGTCTCAGCCATAGCAGTAGTCTCAACACAAAAAGGAAAGAACACCTGTTGTACAGGTTTAATTTTTTCAGACTCTGATCTTCATTTCATTCTTGTTTATCCAACTGGAAATCAGAAACTTGGTATTGGGACTCACCTGAATCATGGAAAATGGACTCACTTGAGTCCTTAAATCATATTTTTACCACAAATTGCTAAATTTCCTTAAGATCTGAGAATTAATGTTGCTTACTAGTATTCAAAAAGAAAAAATTTACCATTTTATTGTTAATGATTGAGGATTTTTTTTTCTTTTGTACCGGGAATTGAACTCAGGTACTCAACCATTGAGCCATATCCCGAGCCCTATTTTGTGTTTTATTTAGAGACAGGGTCTCACTGAGTTGCTTAGTGCCTTTCTGTTGCTGAGGCTGGCTTTGAACTCACGATTCTCCTGTCTCAGCCTCCCAAATTGCTGGGATTATAGGCGTGTGCCACCGTGCCTGGCAAGACAGGGTCTTGCTAAGTTGCTGAGGCTGGCTTTGAACTTATGATCCTCCTGTTTCAGCTTCCTGAGCCACTGGGATTACAGGTATGTGGCACCATGCCTGACTGAGTGAGAATTTTTTTGCCAAGAAGAAAAAGCACATAGTAAAACTCAGCTTGGAAACACCTTCAGGTCTAAGTGGGGACAAATGGAGAGCCAGGTACACATCTGGGAGCAGGTCAGGCAGTCCACAGGACTTTCCTGTCACTATTAGAACCCCTATGATCAGTTTGACTCCAAAAGACCTCTGTTGCTGAGGAACTTGGTAAAAAGTCTTATTTAAAGATGAAGGTGGGAAGCGAATATTATCACTGTGCAAATATTGACAGGTCCCACACTGCATCAGGAGATGTAAAGACTCAACAATTCTCTATTTAATCTAAAGTACATATGAGAATTGCTACTTCCCTGTTTAAAAAAAAATAATCTTTTATTCTTGGAGTTTTTAAAAAGAATGTAGTAAAAGACCACAGAAAACACATAATTGGGGTCTTTACTTGACTAACTAAACTAAAACCTGTGTTTTCCCCAGCATTTGAATAAAAAAAATGTTGGATCCTCTATAACATGGTCAGAACTCTGACTAAGGTGCCCCCCTCCACCCCCCAGCCTCCCAGTTGCTGGCTTCACCCTGTTCTATGGCATTTCAGTTTAAATAGCTCCTACATCCCCCCAATACTTACCCTATAGTACTCCACCTCACGTCCCAACTTCACCCCTGCAGAACTTGGAGATGCTGGCATTGGACTTTGCAACCTCACATTGCTCTGATTCAGGTTTACCAGGATTTCCAAAATCACAATACATAAACATCAGGAAAAGGATTCAAATGAAAACCACAAGTCTAGGGCTACTGGAACTTTGTTCCCAAATTATCAAATCAGTCAAGTGCTACTTTCCCAGATGGGGTACTGTGCCCTCCTCTTCCTCTTCCCAAAGCTCTGATGTGACTCCTCTGTCCCTTTCCTTGCCACCCAAATGTACTCACATGATTTCTGGTTGCCAGGGTCACTCCCTCAGCAGGGAGCTCCTGTCTTTCTTATTAGAAGCAGATCCTCTGCTCTACAGGTGTTTCCTGGGACCCCAGCACTAGCCCTGAGTGTGGTAGTATTGAAGAAGCCACATACAAAGGCTCCTTCCATATCCCAGGTCACTGGCTTTTCTAGTCTCCCATGGGCAGGTTGCCTTACTTTTTCCTAAAAGGACACTAGGGGAACTCTCCTTGGTTAGGGCAACTGGATTCTCTGATGTGGGCTCTGGAGTGACAGGCAGCTAAATCACCTTTCCCTTTAGGTGAACCTCCTTGGCAGCCTCAAGTGGCTTATGGGAATTTTGATGATGTTCACAGAGGATCTCTTCTTAAGAGTTGGCATGGCTAAGACCAGAGCCACACAAAAGGTTCAGGGGAACTTCCAAACCAGAAACACACATGGGCTCCCCCTTAGATCGCATGGCATGATCTATCCCTCCCAGAGACAGGCAAAGATACTAGACATTTCAATGGCAAATTCAACAGGAAATGCACACTTACTGAGGAGCAAATGATTTCAGGGGCTTTCCTTTCTTCTGCCTTATGTGTACTTATATGAAGCGTGTTAGATAAACAAAAGAAAATCTCAAAGATTTATATTCCCCACCATTATATTCCCCAATGGTGGGGAATATAAATGCATAAGTGGAGGCTTATGGATTCAGTATAAGCCTCCACTATAGTCATGCCAGTACTGTGATCAGATCCAGTTATATTAGTGACTCTAGGTACCTCAGTGGCACATCATTGTCTTTTCATCCTTGGAACCCCAGCACCCAGCAAGGACTCAGGAACCATTTATTAGTGCATAAACTATATGGAAGGCCTGAAACAGGGTCTCTGTTTTTAAGTAGATGCTACAGGAACAGTGTTAGGGAGAAGACGAGGAGTTGGAGATCTCAATTATGAGCACCATCTGTGTTAGTCAGGGTTTTATTACTGTAACCAATACCTGAGCTAGCCAACTTATAAAGAGAAAGGTTTATTCTGTCTCACAGTTGTGGTGGTTCCAGTTCATGATCACTTGATGCTGTTGCTTTTAGGCCTGTGGCAGCACATTTATGGCCAGAGCATGTGGTAAGGCAAAACTGCTCACCTCATGGCAGAAAAGTGAAAGAGAGAGGAAGTAGAAGAGGATGGAGTCCCATGGTCTCCTTCAAGGGCACATGCCCAAAGAACTAAGACCTCTCACTAGGCCCTGCCTCTTAGAGCATCCAACACCTCTCAATAGCACCATCCGGGGGACTAAGACTTTAACACATGGGCCTTTGGGAGACCCTTTAGATCCAAACCATAGCATCATTTCTAATTTCTTAACTAATCAATCAAAAAATCAGCAAAAAAAATCTACAATTGGAAGGTACTATGCCAGGCCAGGACCATGTAATCCGTTGCTGAATCTCATAATTCAATGTTATCTTTTTCCATTAATCTCTGTCCTTCCCTGTCAATTAAGAAGATAGCTTTACCAGGCGCAGTGGTACACACCTGTAATCCCAGTGGCTCGGGAGGTTGAGGCAGAAGGATCACAAATTCAAAGGCCGTCTCAGCAATTTAGCAAGGCCCTAAGCAACTTAGTGAGACCATGTCTCAAAATGAAAAATAAAAAGGGCTGGGAATGTTGCTCAGTGGTTAGGTGCCCCTGGGTCCAATCCCTGGTATCAAAAAAAAAAAAGAAGGTAAAGAAGGTAGCCTTGTTGGTTCACAGGCAGCAACATGGAGGAACAAAGTACTGATCTAAGGGCCAGAGGGCTACAGGGTTGATTCTGCAGGTAAAAGCAGGAAGCAGGTGAATGTGTTTGTGTTGTAAATGGGGGACAGGACAAACAAGGAGGCCCCTATAATGGAGTTTACAAAAACCAAAATCCATAAGTGCTCCTCCACATGATGGTATTCAAATTCTTTGAGTTCCCATGCTGCCCGCTCTCCGTAGTAACTACCCTTGAAAACAATAATCTCCCTGCAAATATTGACTAGCAGCTCTTCAAATACAATATGATGGAGAGAGAGTCCTGGGTATCATCTGTTTCCTCATCTTCAAACTGAGAATCAGAAATAAGAGTGCCAGAGGGAAGAGACTGGCAATATTATGTCCAATGAGATGCACAATAAAGGAAAATAGAGGAAGATAAATGTCCTGTTCATCAATCCTTCTATCCTATTCCTGGCAACACAGCAACCTGTCCCTAATCATAAAGAAAGAAAGAAAGAAAAACAATCTGTGTGTGTGTATGTACACAATCCATACACGTATACATATGCACAGACACACATGAAATTTCTTCCTCTTCCCATTCGTATAAGAAAAGGAAAGATGGTAGAGGTTGCTGGGCAGAGAGAAGTTACTGCATGCAGGAAAAGTTCATTGCAAGGTTATTGTTATTGGGAATTTGGGTTTGGTCTGGGCCTTCTTGCCACACTCCCTCCACCAGTCCCACTCAGAGTCTCTAGAGCCGGGCCATGCTGTTGCCTGGTATTTCCTTTCTGTGCCTTCCACAATTTAACTTCAACACAGCAGAACAACATTATTATCTGGATTATCTACTACGTTTGTTTGCAATCCTAAAGTCATGGACACAGAAGGCTTGGACTCATTCCATCTCATGCAAACCCCCTGCTAACGAAGTGGACATCACTTTGGTTCATTCCTTCTACCCCGGACAACAGGGAGGATCCTCCAGAAGAGAATGCTGAATTCCAGAAATTTAAAAAAAAAATTAAAAATAAAAAAAGGAAGCTCAGAAGGACAAATATGGGAAAATGCCATCTAAATGAAATGTTTAAAAAGGCAAAGTGGTATAGTACAATGTTCTAGGCACTGTGTGGGAACAAATATAGATGTGGTCAAACTAAAGGCAAATTGTAGGGAGAGACACAGCAAATAGGGGGCAGTGGTTGCTTTTGGACGGAGGGAGGGTTGAAAGTGGAGTGGGAGGCCAGCACTGTATGGATAAAACTTTGTTTCTCAGTCTGGGTGGTAGATTCATGTGAGGCCAGAAGTTTTCATAGCTAATAATAAAGAAATCAAAGCCCGCATGCTTTTTCGGGAGCACCTCCCTGTAGCATGGCAGCCCTTGGGATCTGGATGACTGCCGGCCACCGGAAACACTCAAAAGGAAGTGGTGAGCAAATAAACAGCTGACAGAATTGGCTCATAAAACAGAGTCTTCAATCCAACCTCAAGGTCTGCGAGGTTAGAGGACCACACCTCCACCAGAGATGGCAGCAACCTCCGCCAAGGGGAAGGGGAAAACTCTGCACTGTGGGTCAAGCAGCCTCTCCCTTCGCCATTTGCCTGTGAAAACGAAGCTGAGCCTAGACTCAGCCTCTCCCTCCCCGCACTGTGCTGGCTTCTCCACTGCACAGGGTGATCCTTCACCGCAAGAGACAGGGGTATTTATTTCAGAGCTGGACATGCTGGCTAAGACACCATCCCCGTGAAACCTTTCTTCCTAAGCCTGGGAGTTTTGTTATAACTGTGTCATCTTCCTCCTCGTGGGCTCCGGGGTAAGGTCAAGCTGGCTCGGACCTCAGGGTTTTGAAATCTGCCTGAGATATCAACAGCCATCTATGATAAGGGCACAGTCACCCTTCAAAGCATTTTGTCGCTGCCTCACCTCAGAAGCCCTCAGCAAACCCTATAAATAAAGCTATCGAGTATTATCCCCATTTCCAAGATGGGAAACAGCACCTTCAAAGGGCAGCTCGTGGGCACAGGGGTGTATGCAATGCTTCTGAAAGAGGCACAGGCTTCTAGATCCCAACAGGAACACACACTCTGTAAGTATTAAGTAAACCTAGCAATAGAGACTGGAAGGGAAATCAAGATGAATGAGAAACAGAAAACAGAGCAGGCACTGTATGAAATATTCAGTTAATAGAGTGCCCATGTCACACTCTTAGAGTCTCAGAATTCCAGCAGTATTTCAATGCCATGGGAATATTTACCATTATTTTTGCCAAGTAAACTTTCCCCAACCTTAAACAAAGGTCAAGGGTCCTGTAACACCCCTAGTGCAAACAGTCAGCTGGAGAACTCTTCACAGCCTCTGCAAAGTCAGCTAATAATTATCCAGACAGTTTTCTTAATTTATTTGAATGCAGGTGGCTTACCAATAGTACAAGGACAATTCCCTTATCAATTAGCATGCGGAAGTCACTTTAGGCACAGAGTGAGATCCTCTTCCTGATTCTACGCACTGGATTAACCACAGATTTTAACTCTTCAACTCCACTGACTGTGTCTACCTCTTTCTGAATATCAAACAGATGTCTAAAAGCGTGTCATAAAGAAAAATTTGGAATTGACTTTTTTAGTTGCCAAGGCAAAAGCTCCTTGATTTAAGGACTGTATCTTTATTCAACACTGCACACTTATTTATCCCTTTGCCCACAGAAAACACTGATGGAAAATAGATGAAAATGGTACATGGTAAAGGCATCTCATTCATTTATTCAGCAGGGACTAGGCCACAGGGATACCAAGAAGAACAAGCCACATCTCTGGCCTCAATAGATGGACAGTCTGATGGGAGATACATGACTCTAAGACATGACATGCTCCGTGTGATCCCTGTGTTGCAGGAATGCAAAGAAGGGAACCAGATCCAGGGTAGAACTTCACCAAGGAAGCAGCATTTAGATTTGGCCATAAGGGAAAAATAAATCAGACTGTCCTGCTTCGTGGTGCTACAGGTAGGGAAGCGGGCAGGGAGAAGGCATCTCAGCAGAGATGGCCAACTCCTGGAACAAGTCCTGTGCAGGAAGCCAGGAGAGCAGTTAGGTTCTCCATACTGACCAACTGCTGGTGGGAATATACATGGAAAACATTACGGAAAATAGTATAGTTATTCTGAAAAAATTAAAACTACAACTACTCCATGATATAGCAATCCTACTTCTGGGTATACATCTAAAAGAACTGAAATTAGGATCATGAAGTGATGAATGTTCCTGTCTTCCCATCATTGTTCCCAATAGCTGAGATATGGAAAACTCAAGTGTCCATGGCTGGATGAATGGATTAAAAAAAAATGGGGCAAAAACACACAATGGAGTCATATTGAGTTTGAAGAAGGAGGAGATTCTAACACACGCTAGGACATGGAAGAATCCTGAGGGCGTATGCTCAATGAAATACAGAAGTCACAGAAGGACAGATGCTGTATGATTTTACTTACACGAGGGATCTGAAAATAGGCAAATTCACAGAATCAGAGAGAGGAATGGTCATTGCCAGAGGCTGGGGGTCGGGGGAAACAGGAGATGCTCATCGGCTAGCATAAAGCTTCGATCGAGTGAGATGAATGAACTCTAGAGGTCTGCTGTGCACCACTGTCCCTAAAAGTCACCATCCTGTATTGTACATTTAAACACTACTTGAAAGAGTAGATCTGTGTTAAATGTTCTACCAACCATTAGGAAAAAAAAAAAAAAGTCCTCAAGAGAGTTTGTTTTATTCACCAATGAAAATTCCAGAAGGAGCCACAGCTCTGGTAGGGGTTGGAGGCTGGAGGGCACTGGAAACTACCACTTCAAAGGGAAGTGGTGACCAGGGCAGTATCTGCTTTCGACTACCACTTGCCATGTTTCCATTACCAGCATCGTGTCAGGTGTGCTCTACTGATGTCCAATCACATCTCAGTCATTTAGAACAAAAGGAGCACAGGGAGTCCAAATTATCCAACTGCACAAAAGAGAACTCCTTTATTACCTTAGTGCCATGCAGAGATGGGTCAGACAATACAGGTCACATCAGAAACACAGATCATTTCAACTGAGGAAAGGATTGGCATTGAGAAGCGGGTGCAAGGAGCAAACCAGCTGAAACTCACTTGATTATTGATGCTAGAATGAGCATCTCCCTGAGAACTCATGTCCTCAGGCAGACAAAAGATGCTGCTGAACTAAATAAGCTAGTGCCAGTACATACATCCTTCATCACTGAGCAGTTCTTCTCAGGTCACACATAAATATGCATCTGCACAAGTATCTAGAATTCCAGTGTAAAACAAAATAGAAACTAATCAAGATATACAGATAGCCAACAAGCACATGGGAAGATGCTCAGGGTCACTCATCATCAAAGAAATGCAAATCAAAACTACAATGAGATGCCACCTCACACCTATTAGGATGGTTATTATGGGGGCGGGCGAATGACTAGTGTTAGAAGAATGTAGAAGCCAGGGCGGTGGCTCATGCTTGTAATCTCAGTACTTTGGGAGGCTGAGACAGGAGAATCACGAGTTTAAAGCCAGCCTCAGCAAGGGTGAGGTGCTAAGCAACTCAGTGAGACCCTGTCTCTACATAAAACACAAAATAGGGCTGGGGATGTGGCTCAGGGGTCAAATACCCCTGAGTTCAATCCTCAGTACCAAAAAAAAAAAAAAAAAAAAGAATGTAGAGAAATTGGAACCCTGGCACACTATTGGTGGGATCATAAAATGGTAAGCCATTTTATGGTTATATGGTGGGTCCTCAAAAAATTTAAAAATGGAATAACAGTATGATCCAGCAATCTCACTTTTGGGTATATATCCCAAAGAAGTGAAAGCTGGGATGCAAACAGATATTTGCATACCCATAATAGATAAAATTTATAAGCAACCCAAGTATCCATCAACAGATAAAAGGATAAAGAGAATATATAACCTGGTGCTGTACGACAGGTGGTACCCACCTGTAATATCAGTGACTCAGGAGGCTGAAGAAGGAGGATTGCAGGGTTGAGGGCAGCCTCAGCTACTTAGAAAGACCCTGCTCAAAAGTAAAAAATAAAAAAAGGAATAGGGATAGAGGTTGGTGGTAAAACACCCCTGGATTTAATCCCTAGTACCTGCCCCCCAAAGTGATTTATACACACCATGGAATATGATTCATGCTTCAAAAGTAGGAAATTCTGCTACATCATAAGGACATCATGCTAAGTGAAATAAGCCAGTCACAAAAAGACATTATTGTATGATTCTATTTATATGAGGTTCCTAGAATAGTGAAATTTCTAGGGATGAAAGTAGAATGGGGGCTTCCCGGGGTTGGGAAGAGGGAAATGGGGAGCTGCTGGAGGCAGAAGTGATTGCTGGAGTTTACTGCATTACCATTCTCGGGGCTCACATCTCCTACATGGTTTAAAATAGAGGACTGTGTTCTCATAGTCAGATTTCAGGTACTGGCTCAACAGTAGAGGGAAGTTGTTTCAGGGTCTTTGCATGCGCCTGCTGTCAACCCTGACCTTCCCGCTGCACATACCTCCACATCCTACATCCATTGCTCATCTTCCCCCAGAAGCCATCCCATTACTTAGGAAACAAAAAAGCCATGAGCTGGCCCATGGATGTAAGCGGTGCTCAGTGATGGAGACATGGCGGATGTGAAAACACCCACCCTGCAGGTGGGCTCCTCTACAGAGACCTGTGCAGCAGGCGGGGGGGGGGGGGGGGTGGTCGGCGGCAGGTTAAGCTGCCTGGGACAGCAGCAGCCAAGAGTAGGAAGGCTTCTCTCAAGCAGGGCTATGAGTAGGAAGTGGGGAGGGGGTGCAGCAGGCCCAGAAGGGCTGAGGTCAGCGAGGGGCTAGCAGAACACCTACATTGCAGGGGAGCTCAGGGGGCGGGAATCTGCATCCAGGCCACAGAAAGCATTCCATAATTTACAGTCCTGTAGTTCATGCATTTTCTATTTCTACCCTTCTTTTATGCAAAACTCAGGATAAAGTATTCAAATCACACTTTAAGATCCCAATCAACTTTTGATTCTAATCAGGTCTTCCTTTCAAAGAGGCCTCTCAGAACACACCCCTTTGTAGTGCTTTCCTACAAAAAAAATCCCAAAAAACAAGGAACCAAACCAAACCAACCAAACAAACAAAATAAAAACAAAACAAGGAAAAAGGTGCTTCAGGAGGTGGGATGCTGGGATCCCAAATCCTGCCTTTTTAAGGAGCCTGAAGTTTTCGTTATCACTTTGTATGTTGGATGATTCAATCTGTGTTGACAACTCTTCACTGGCATCCTGTCTCCTCCCTTGAGACTCATTCACCTAAAACAGCATCGCACAGCCAGGTAAGAACCAATGTCATAGATACGGAGGTGTTTTAAGTTCAGCAGCTGGGAGAGTCACAGAGGCTGGAGATCTGAGAGCTGGTGACCCTGACTGCTGCTAGTTCATTTCCAAAATTGTGGGAGTTTGGGGCTCCAAGTGAATACTGCTATTCCTCATTTCATGGTGGGCAAGTTGCTGTCTTCCTGTATTAGCAACGCCTCACTAGCATTTGAAACCAGATTCCAACACACAGCTCTGCAGCATGCCCATGTGATCTAAGAAAAAAGTACTCTAAAAGTTAGTTTCCCAACACCATTTCTGTTGAATTGCTTTGTTGGGGTCAGGAAAAATGTAAGGTCATCTCAATAGATCATAAAGACCTTTATGAATAAATATTTCTAAAATGTGAATGAGTGCCAATCCTCATGCCAGGAGCCAGGGGCATAAAGATAGTCCCTACCCTGGCCCAGAAATTACACTTAGACACAGAAAGGAACACAAATCCAAGTATCGCTCTACTATATGCTAATTATTAAAAAGATCACAGAAATGGAGGAAACCTACTGGAATCATTCCATGCACCTTTCTTGGACTTGCTTGCTTTTATCAGCAAATTAAAAAATCTGTGAGGTCCTTTTGTGGAAACAAAACAAAACAAAACAAAACAAAACGTTATTAGGGTTGGAGGCATAACTTAGCAGTGAGAGAGAGAGAGAGCGTGGCTAGCATGTATGAAGTTCTGGGTTCAATCCTCAGCATTACAAAAACAAAAGAAAGTTTTAAGAAATAAATATGCATGCATATTAATCAGGCATTGCAATGCCTACAGAGCAAACCCTTTCCTGACCCGAACAGCTGTTAAAAATATGTGGGGCCATGATCTTCTTGGATTTTCCCATGGACCTAGGCTCCATGGGATCAGGATTAATAAGCAGGGCAAAGCCCCCACCCCATCTTTTGAAAAAGACAGTACTGGAATGAAACCTGGACCAAGTGGAGACTTCTAATTGTTGTCAACAAATCTTGTCTTTCTCTCTAGACTGAATGAGGAATGGACCCTGGAAGCCCAGCTTCTCCACATCTACAGGAAGGCTGCAGGGCCCAGCAGCATGTAGATCTCCAGGCCTTAGGAGGGGAAACCAAGTAAGTTCAGGCTGTCAAGATCATCTAACAGCCGGGATTGTGGCTCAGTGGTAGAGCGCTTGCCTTGCATGAGTGAGGCACTGGGTTCGAACCTCAGCACCACATAAAAATAAATAAAGATATTTACAACTAAAAAAAAAAAATTTAAAAAAAGATCATCTAACAAAGACTTTGAGAGCAAGAGGAATGGGATGGCAGGCATAGTCCTGGGCCAGGTTCTGCCTTGGGCCAACCTCTTCATTTCCATGTGCATATATAAATGAAATATTAAACAGGCTAAGCCAATTAACAGCCTTTCAACTGCACTTGCTCAGAGGCCAAGGAAGCAAGTTTTGATCCATAATCCCACTTGACTGGCTCATCCCTTAGTGGGGAACGGATTCCTTTGTTGTATGAGCATTCTGCCCACCCAAATTCCCATGACACTGGCAGCATCAGCCAGGCCCACTATGGACAGCTCTGGAATCCCAGAGCTTATGCTACAGCAGGTGACATCCCTGTGCTGAAAATGTCTACCCCAGGCCTTTCTTTGTACCCCTGCAACCGTCTTGCAGCCCACTGCCTGTAAATTTAGATAAATGTCAGAAATGTGCTCTCCACCTGGCTGAGGACATGAGCCATGGTATGCTCAGGCGGTGGTATATTTTCTATGACTGATGTTCTTTGGTTTTGTTTCAAAACCAAACCAAATACACAAGCAGCTGTGTCTCCTTCCACCAAAGCCAGTTCTTTCTTCCTGCAGCTCTGGCTTTGGTATCCTTACCTAGCACAGCAGTGGGGGCCTTGGGGACTCTCTCCCAGGGGCCAGGCCACCAGCCAAAACAGGATGTAAGACAGGCCCAGCTGAGGTGCTGCAGATGAGGCAGCCTTCCTCCTTGGGAGCCAGGGATTCCTCCTGGACACAAGCTAAGGCTGGGAGGGGCCAAGGGAGCGGACACAAAGAGGGACAGGCAGGGATGCAACTCATGGGCTCAGTCATCACTCATGGTCCAGCAGTCTCCCCTAGGGTCCAGGGTGGCCCAGAGTGGGTACCCAGCACCTTCAGCACCTAGGGGCTTGTCTGGGACTTTCCAGAGGAACTGCCACTTCAAAAAGGAAACAGCACCACAAGCCAGCCTGGTCCATCCTTGCTTCAACCCCTGCATGCCCTGGGGGGAAAAGGGTGCTTTTCTGGGGCCTGCCACATGCTCTAATGGACCTGACTGGAAATGTGTAGCACAGGGGTGCAGGAGATGAACTGGGTCTGTCCACCACCTGAGATGTGTGGGCTAAGACTTGGAATCTGGCCTGAGCACAGTCAGAGCTGCTGAAAGGACATGAAGCAGAAGACTGACAAGATGGATTTGGGTTTCAAAAGATCACTCTGGCTGGGGAGTGGAGGGGGAGGAGAGGAGGGGCGCAAAGGGCAGAGGTCCCAGGAGCAACTCAAGACCTGGAAGCCCAGGGGAAATGAAAAGACAAAGAGCATCAGGCACAGGGCCTGCTGTGAGTGCCACGTTAATAGACTGCTCCAGCTGCTGATGGCAATGTCCCCTATTCCTTGTTCTGATTTGGAAAATGCAGCAGGCAGCACAGAAAGCTGCCTTGGCACGCTGCTTTGATAACAGAGTAGGATTTCCTAAAATTCTGGCTGCAGATCTGGTCCAATCAGTCACCAAGCGTTTTCTGAGCTCCATGGTGTGCCTGGTGCCTTCTGGGCGAGCAAGCAGAGCTGATGGGGACACATGCCCTGGTGCAGTACACAGCGCCGACTTAATAGGTTTCTGGCCTTTAGATTTACACACTGAAGAACATGGATCAGACCTATACCCATGGAAACTATCTATCTTGGGTTTTCCAGGATAATCCCATTAAAAATATTCTTTTCTGTTGTTACCATAAGACAAGGGTTGGAACATGTGTTCTATTGTGCATGTGTGTGTTTTTCCTCAAAAATTCTAAAGCATTTAAAAAACAACAATGGTCATTCTGTTCATCCTTATCCTTAAGTCTATTGGGAACTTTAGAGGCAAAGGGAAAGGAGCCAAAAAAACTTATAAGCAATGTATTAATTTGTCAATCAAAGATATATTGGTTTCTTATTCTTTAATTCACTTATTTCTCTCTGGCATCTTTAACTGGTCACAGTAGATATGGATGAATTACAGTGGTTATGGCATCAGTAAACAGCAGAAGGAACAGTGGGAGGACCATGGTCATCCGAGTTGAAAAGATGAGTTGTGAGCCATGACCCCACCATGTTAGGGCTGAGTGGCCTAGGTCCACCTTTTGAGCCTCTGCATTTTCACCTGCTAAATAGTGTTGAATAACTGACTCACAGGACTGTGGGGCATCTGAGTCAACAGGGGCTCAGTGCCTAGTACAGGTTCTGATACAATAAACAATGTATCACTTTGCTACTGCTAATATTACCAATGGTATATACAAACTAACTTTTCCTGAGTCATTTGCTTCTCAAAATACCTTAGGCGAAAAATACAGATCTATCCTCAGGAGGTTGGTCCTGGGGCCTCTCAAAGATAACCAAAACCTGTGGATGTTCAAATCCCTTATATAAAATGGTGTAGTATTAGCATAGAATGCAGAATATATTCTCCTATCTACTTCAAATCATCTCTAGATGATGAATAATACCTAATACAATAGGAATGTTATGGAAATAGTTGTTACGTTGCTCAGTAAAGATGCAATTTTAAAAAATATTTTCAATCTGAGTTTGGCTGAATTCATGGCTACAGAGGGCTGACTGTACTTCTCCATGATTTATATAATTGCTGAAGTCTAGAAAACTCGCTCAGAACTCTCCCACAAGCAAAACATCAGCCCAAAATATCAGTCTCAGTAACTAAAGAACATGGCTAAATAATTTACCTCCCAAACATCCCCAGCAGAAGCCATCATCCCTTAGGGGCCAGGGATCTCAGCAATGATGGGTAAAACCTAGCTCAAGCAAATGGTCTCTGCCTCCCACTCTCCCCTCTACTCAAAATTCAAACTTCGCTGAGATTTGTCAGCATTGCTCAACTCACCTAGCAAAAATCCCTCCAGAGACTTCCTCTAGAAGGAAAAGAGAGGGGGCTATCATTGAGTCTCAGGCAGTGAGCCAATGAACAGCATCCAACTTAACCTGAAACTTGGTGATCAATCATTCCAGGAGCCCCAGGGAACTCCTGCTGAGGTACTTCCTACCTCCATCAAGCATCTCCATGAACAAAATCTTAGAGGACAGTTCATGTGCATCCCAAAGGAAATGCTGGTTTCTGGGGAGCTTTCTTCTTCCCTGAGGTCACATCAGTTTTGGTGGCAAAAGCATTGGTCTCATGGCCTTTAGATGGTCAAAACACATTTCTAAAACAGTGCAGCAATCAAAGATTGCAGTGGAATGAAGGGTCAGGCTGATACCTCTACTGCATGGCTTTGCAGTGTGAGCTTGTAACAGCCCTGGGAGGAAAGCACTAATGTTGCCATCTCAGATGAGGAAGATGAGGATCAAGGAGGTGAGTTAGGTTTCCATTTCCTGGAGCTGCATAGCTAGCAGTGGCAGAAGAAGGGCTTAGAATGATCCCAGGTGCAGTTCTCTAATGGCTTCTCTGTTGTAGGAGTCATGACTATTCATTAGTATTTAAGGATTAGTCATTAAAATGAAAATGGGACCTACTCCCTCCCACTCTCACCAAAGCATCCACTGATGCTGACTGGGACTCACCCTTTTCTTCTCTTTAGAACAAGGCAAAACCCAGGCACTAGTCTCTGTTGTTCTCACTGGGTTGAACCATGTTTTCCTGACTGCCAGGTTCTACTCAGCTCTCACAGCCTCCTCGAGAAACTTCCAGCTTGCTGCATTGCCCTCAGTGGTCCAAGAGGGCCATTGTTTTCACTGAACGTGAGTGAGGTCGAAGGGACTAAGGGTGGAGAGCCAAGGTGGGAGGCCTTGTAGGTTGGGAAGTCACAGCTATGTATTCACTTTCTGCCTTCTTGAACAAAAAAATTTTCTGGAAACAGGTTTATTTGAATCCTTGGCTCTATGTGACAAAGAACTTGATGACATCCATATCTTAGAAATATGCTCCCCTTTCTGGCCCTTCACATGGTGTTTTCCACATGGTCCCAGTATCAGTGACAACATAAGTTAGGCTCCCACAAGTTCCTCATCCCTTGTACTCAAGCACAGTTCCCCTTGGATACTGTCTTAGTCTGTTTTCTGTTACTATAACAAAATATTTAAGATCAGGTAATTTAGAAGATATAGAATTTTATCTGGCTCAAGATTCTCAAGTCCAAGAGCAGGGTGTAGCATCTGCTCAGCATTTGGTGAGGGCTTTCCGGCTGCATCGCAGCATGGCAGAGAGTGCCATCACATGGGGCAAGAGAATGAGTATCCTAGCTCAGGTTTCTCCTGCTGTTCTTATAAAGCCACTAGTGCCATCCTGGGGGCCAGAACCTTATGACCTCATCTAACTCTATTTACTTTCCAAAGCCTCCAATTCCAAGCATCATTAGTATATGAATTGGAGATTAAGTTTCCAACATATGAAATTTTAGGGACACATTCAAACCATAGCAGCTAGATCATTTTCAACTGCAGATCCATAGATGTGCTTTAGGGATACCCATGAATTCACTTTAATTTTACATAAAACTTTGTATGCGTGCAGACGTGCAAGTGCATACATATGTAAGATGTGCAATTTTTCAGGGGAAGACCCTTTGCTTTCATTGAATTCTGGAAGAGGTCTGTGACCCCCCTAAATTTCACAAGTATTACTTTAAGAAGTGCTTTTGTTTCTGTCAAATCAGTCAAATTTCAACAAAAAATGGGTCAGTGATTAAAAGCTGAAAAAAGTCAAGGATGGGCAATTTAATCTGTAGAATTTTAGGGAAATGAAAACAAATCCTCCAACATGATAAGTTATGGAAAAGAATTCCAATAGAATGGGGCCCACCCTCATTCTGTGGAAGGGGTGGGATAAGAATTATACAAATTGGGGAAAAGAATAGGATTGGGGGGAATGCCAGTCAGGAGAGGAAGGCCTGCACAGGCCTGGGAAGCAATGTTCTATTTCCAAGATGTATGTTGTTCAAATGGTGGGTTCTAGATGCAGCTTGTGTAGGCTGTACATCAGCTCTGAATCTACTGAAGTAATTGTGTCCATGGCCCAGAAGTCCTGGCATCCCCTCTGAGCCGAACCTGCTGATACACCAGAATTACTCAGAGTGATGAGCTAATTAAAATTCTATGGTCTTTCCCAGAAATGCCTCTATTTTTAACCTAATTCTGACTGTCACTAGAGTGTTAGGTTTATATATTTTTTAAGAAAATACTTTTTCTTTTCTTAATATTCTCATGAATAATTCAGTTTTGATGATAATTCCTTCATTCTCCTTCAAGCATTTCTTCTAAAGAGAATAGGGGACATTCTCAGGCAGAAGGGAAGTGGTACAGGCCATGTGAATCCTTGTACCCCACCCTCCAGAGTCCCTAATTACATATAAAGAATACAAAAAAAAAAAAAAAAAAGTGATACAAAAAGGACTATAGCCTTAGAATTCTAAAAGTCATGCTCAACTCCTTGTAATTTCCCTCCTACCCTATGTTCAGGGCCTTATGCACCTTGCAAATGTTTTCCTAAAGTTCATGTGCAACTTGCTTATTAGAAATAATAGGATAGCTGGGGATGTAGTTTAGTGGTTTGATCCCCAGCACCGCAAAAATAAATAGAAATAATGATGTAAATGTATATTTAGGTTCTTAAAACATACATAAGTATTTTAGACCACTTGTTGAAATGTTTCATGTTTAAAATTGTGTGTGTATAAATGATATTGCTTCCATATTAGAGATGGTTTTCAATAAATTTCAAGCATGACTTGTTTTCTTGTGAAAATTCCTCTTACATTTAGACATTGTCGCCATTTTTAAAAGAAAAAAACTCAAGACGCAATAAGCACAATTGATTTTTGTTGAGCATACTTTCCTTTTAAGAGAAAGAGGCAAGTTATAAGGAAATAAATGGGACCTTTATCAAGATGACTGCTGGAGCACAGCTATGCAGGACTTGGCTGAACTTTATGGAATATACACCTGCATTTTAAAAAATGCTTTGGCTGGGAATTTGTTTTCCCCTACACTTATTTTTTTCCATTGCTTTATTTTGCCACATCTTGGAAGGCAAAACAAACAAACAAACAAAATCTCTTAAGAATTATGCTTTCTTGGGAGATGGCATAAAGGGAAATTATTTAACAATGTAATAAAATGCTTAAGGCAGGACAATTGCAAGTTCAAAGGCAGCCTCAGCAACTTAGCGAGGCCTTAAGCAAATCAGCAAGATCCTGGTACACCAGAATTAAAATATAAAATATAAAAAAGGGTCTGGGTATGTGGCTCAGTGGTTAAACACCCCTAGATTCAATCCTCAGTACCAAAAAATAAAAGAAAATAAATCAAGGTTTAGAGAGACTGGATCTTGGTCCTAGAGGAAACTCAAGTCTTACTGGGCAAAGGGGATGCAGGTGGCCTTCTAAGCACAGGTGGCTCTGAGCTTGATTCTAACTTTGTCTGAAGCTTTTTCCACATAGGTGTGAACAGCAGGGCTCTCTTCTATCAGAGCCATGAGCTCTGAACAAAACCTTAGGTGTGTGGGGAGGTCAGCCTGTGGTCATGGCCAGCAGGACTGGCTGGTCTAAGGCTGCCACAGTTTCATGTGACCACGCTCAAGGGTCCCCATTGTTACCTCTCAGGGGCAGCTCATTTCAGTGCTCAGCCTTTGGAGCTACTCTCTCACCTCAGTGCCTCTTGCTTGCTGGTGTTCCCTGTGCCCATGCCTGGTGCAAACTCCACGTTGTGCAAACCTTCACCATGACCTTGAGATGCCTCTGCTTGCTTACTTTGTAAAACATTTAATGCAGAGAAAATGTCGATTGTGGTTTAATTTCAATAAATTGATTGATCTCTTGAAACCAGTGCGGCTTTTAAATCCTATCATGGGCTCATTTCTCTGTAGACCTGCCCAATGGACTCCTGACATCTGGGCCCTACTGCCATCTGTGTGGGAGTCAGCCCAGCCGACTCCCAAGGGCTGATACTCAGGAAACCGGTAAGTGCTCAATTTTCCGAAACATCTCCCACCTGAGATTTTATTTGCCCATTCAGCTGCTCTTGGCAACATGGCCTTATTTTTCAGAGTCACATGATTTTTATTTACTCTTCAAAAGACCCTGCAATACAAATATGAACTTATTTGCAAAAGTGTCTTGGAGAGTTGCTGTAACTGGCTTCTCCTTGAGCTGATGAACATTTCATTTTGATGTTTATCTGGTGTCATGGTAACTGGCAAGACTTGAGATTTACTTTTCAGATCATAGAAATTCAATTTAGTAAATGCTTACTGAGTACCTACCATGTGTGGAAGAAAGAAAGATCAGTCTCTTTCCTCAAAAGGGCATGGATCATAGTGCCAAGGACTAGACTAGAAATTGGCAAACTTTTCACAACAAAGCCAGATGGCAACTATTTTAAGTGTGTCAGGCCACATGGTTTTTGCTGTGACTATTTGACTCTATCACTATAGACCAAAAGCCACTTTAAGCCATCAGAAAACACATAAGCAAGGCTATGTTCTGATAAAACTTTATTTGTAGACACTGAAATTCAAATTTAATTAATTTTTACCAGTCACAAAATATTAATCTTTTGATTTTTTCAGCTATTTTAAAATCTAAAAACCATTTGTGTCTCTCAGTATATATAGAAAAGGCAGCTGGCCAGCTTTGGCTGGTGGGTTGGAGCTTAGACTCCTGGCTAGCCCCTCTGATAGTTCTGTGAGTGGAGGCGAGTTGCCTGAATCTCCTGAGCCTCAGTTTTCTCATATGTAAAATGGGATGAGAATATTTGTCTCATGGGTTGCAAGGATTAAAAACTGAAACACACTAAATGAACATTAGCTGATCCCCTTCCTGGACCATGATAATAACATAGCAACTAACCTTTCTCAACATTTGTTAAGTGCTGCATACATTGTACAGTATTTTGTCTAGTCTAAGATGCCATTGAGTTTAAGATGTCCCATTATTAAATATACCCTCAAGAAGGAAAAGGCTGTGGTTATCTTCTGATATAGCATCAGTATAAGATGGGTCTTGATTCACAAATGCTAAAGTGTGTGTGTGTGGGGGGCGTGTGGAGGAGCAGGCAGGTGCATCTTAGAATCCAAGCCATATGGCATCTCCTTTCATCCCAAACCAGGAGGTAGGTACTACTACCATCCCTATTATACAGATGAGGAAACAGAGGGGCACTTTCCAGTCTGTGCTCAAGAGCTAGGAATTATCAATAGTGAGATGTGGAAACTGGAAGGTAGTGCAGAGGCTGAGCTCCACTTAAAGGGCACAGATACCAGGGACGAGGCTGGAACAACTTGGAACTTTAAATACAGCACAGATGAGCCATCTCCTTGGTCGAAGTGGATCTGCACAAGGCCAGTCAGGCAGTCCCTCTGGTGCTTCAAGGTAGGGTGTGAATTTCAAAATACAGACCAAAAATATCAAGATACACTAACACCTAAGCCTGCAGGTTTGTCTTAACAGCCATCAAGAAAGGACAGGAGTAGGTATGAACAGCAAGCATCATGGACAGAGGAGAGAAGGCCGGGGAGACCTTTCTTATCCTCCAGCTTTCCTTTCTCACATGAGAGGAAGGCATGCAGGTTGTGGAGTCCAGGAACCAAAGACCAGCCTGGAACTTCATGCATCGGCAGCATGACTCGGCGGAACCATGGTTCTCCTTGAATCTCCTCTCCTCAGGCACAGGGTGCTCAGGCATGCTCCAACCTATGGGCTCAGGTGACACCATGTACTGCACGGGGAGCCAGAAGCACAATGTGGGTGTCAGGCCTGAGCCTTAAAGTGCAGAGGGTGTAGGAGGATCTAGGCCCCGGTTCTCTCAAATTCTGCCTTGTTTTGCTCTCAAATTTTGTTCTCCCCATTATTATCACATCCCCAAACATTTATGACCTTCTCAAAATACATTGAGAGAGAACGAGCATTTCTCTTCTTTCTACAAAACTCTAGTTACTCAAAAGAGTGCAGTGTGTAGCCTCAGCCTGTTATTATGCCAAAAGAAATTAACCTGGAAGTCCTGCTCTCTTTAGAAAGGCCTGGGTGCAGGGCTGGCCACTGGCTGGCATCTAGGAACTTGGATCCTGGAAACGTGCCTACCATTCCCTAAACTGATAATGATGTCAGACTTGCACACTAAACTGTTCATACACACAATGTGGATTATGCTTAGTACTTGATTTTCCTTCTGGGAGTCTGGAATTTTGGTGTGTATAAGACAAAGGTGCTGACATGGCCAGCCTCCAGTCAAATCCCTGGGTGTTGAGTCTCTATCAAGTTTCTCTGCTAGGCAACATTTCACACGGTTGCCCCAATTCCATGCTGGAGGAGTTAAGTGCATCCTGTGTGGCCCACTGGAAGAGGACTTTGGGAGCTGGCACTTGATCTCCTCTGCACTTGCTCCATCTGCTTTCTCCCTTTGCTGATTTTGCTCTGGATCTTTCACTGTAATAAATCATCAACATGAGGATGACTATCTGCTGCTGAGTACCGAGTTCTCCTAGTGGATCATCCAATCTGAGGGTGGTCATGGGGACCCTTGACACAGCCATCCTTTATCAACTCATTTTAGAATTCTGTCTTTCTGAAATTGGCTGTGTGAGGCATAGGAAGGTCTGGGAGACAGGAAGACCTGCTTATTTTACTGCTATATTTTGGGTGTTAAATGTCTTCCAAAGGTTCATGTGTTAAAGACTTAGTCCCCAGAATAGCACTATTGGGAGATTCTGTGGTCCTTCATCATGAGAGGCCTCTTGGGAGGACCCTAAGTCATTGGGGCATGTCCTTGAAGGGGATTGTGGGATCCTAGCCCCTTCCTCTTTTCTCCCTAGCGAAGCAATTTTGTTCTAACATGCACTCCCGCCATGTTCCAGCCATGATGTGCTACCTCACTAGAGGCCCAAAGATATGGGGCCAATTGATTATGAACTAGAACCTCCCAATCTTTAAGCCAAAATAACCCTTTTCTCTTTATAAGTTAATTATCAAAGGTATTTCATTATAATGACAGAAAGTTGATGAATCCATACACTGATCCTGAATCAAAAGTGCAGCAGAAGCCAGGAGCTAAGTTATTGATCCTTTCATTCAAATGTTGACTGAAGGCTCATTATATGTTCAGGGAGAGATTAACATCATTAACTCTCAAAGGTGAATTCAGAGTGGAAGACAGGAAAACAGATATTCCATGTGCCAGAAACAATAGAAGCAAAGTGCTGGAATGGACCTCCCACATCTGCATGGTTTTTCTTACTTGTTTATCTGGCATTTGAGTTTTAATAGCTATGTGACTCTAAGCTGTGCAGTCAGATTCAAACCTGGTGGATCTTTAGGTCCTTATGTGGCACCATGCTTTGCACTTAGTATATAGTCAGATGACATATGGATAGAGGAGGATAACCATTCAGGAGGTCAACATGGTCTAGCACTTTGACGACAGGTTGCAGGGAACACATCAACACTGAAGTGGACCCTAAAGGTAAGTTCCAGATATTCAGAAGGGAAAAGTGGCATTCCAAGAACAATAACAACACACGCAAAATGTTAGAGCCAGCAATGACCATGATGAATTGAAGGATCAAGAGAAAGTTATGTGAAACCAAGGGAATGCCATGGTGAAGTTGGGTGGAATTGAATGATGATGATGCTTAAGTGAAAAGTAAATGAGTTTTAAAGCAATAAGGAAGAAAGTAAGTATGCTAAAAGTGACAATTTGGGAAGATGGATTTGGAGACAGCATAGAGCAAAGTCTTAGATGGACTGAAGCCTTGGAACAGTGGACATAGCTGAGAAATTCCTGTAAGGGTCTGAACATAATGTCAAACAGCACGACAATCACATACACAATAAAGGTGTATGGGCCAAAGTCAACACTAGAGTCTGCCCTAGTACTAGATCTGCTGCTAAAACAAATAAGTCTTGGCAGATATTTCTGCCCCCCTTTATCTTTTTAGGATTCTAACAGATTCAGAGGCTCAAAATAGTGGTGTTAGCTGTGTTTTTAAAGAACATTTCTGAAGAGAAAGTGGATGGGCTTTGATACCTAATTAACATTGGCAGATTATTAAAAATGGCCAAAAAATGAGTGCAGAAAACTGAACAAACATTGGTAATAATGATGGGAGTAAGGAAGCCTGGAGAGAAAATTTAAAGACATTCTTTAATCACACAAATTATGCATAAAGGAGAACAATCATCTAATAGCTAGAAGCATCAAGACTTTCAATGACAATAAGCTGAAAGAAAAAAGAAAAAGAAGGAGAAGCTTTTTTGTTTAAATAAACCCAAGAGAAAAATGAATCAGTTGATAGTTGGTTTACCCACCCCATTTATCATTTAATACTTTCAGTATTCCCAGGTTCAAAACAAACTACCCCCTGTCAAAATATTACTTATAAAACTGCCAGGGAGTCTGATAAATTCTCACGATTTTATCTGAGCTCATTCTCTGTTTTGAAATGGAATATGAGCTATTGACCCTTAGGAAGCTAATTGCTTTTTAATATATTCAGCCCAGCTAGGCATCCAACTAAGCCATTTGCTTACTACGCTGGCGGTGCACTGCAGTGAGCTTTATTGCCAGAATCAATATAGGCCAGTGGGCTAGTGCCGAGGCTATCACTGTGGGTAGAGATGAGTTCTTGGGAGAAATGGCTCAATCTATATTCAGCAGAAGTAATTTACTGCTTTGTGTACAGTATCTCTCTTTCTCTCTCCAGGGAGGGAATGTAAAACCTATAATGTGTAGATCTGTATTGAATATATAAGGCTGGTATTAAATATGAAAGGATAAGCAATTCTACAATTGGCCCCCTTCCAGTTAATTATCTTGCCTCGGTCACCATTGGCAAAGACCAATTTCTGGTTTAATGGGGCAGAGAGAAGGGATATAGACATAAATGCCTATCAACCAACTCTATTCTTATTAAGATATTCCCCATGGAGGAAATCACATGCCTATTTTGTTTACTTAAATTTGCCTTTCAAGTAGTTGGCAAATTAGGAATTTTAATAGCAGAAATAAATTCATTTGGTGCTATGTGTATTTCCATTCCATTTCTAGCAAGCATTGGGAAGCCACTTATATATTTCATCTTTGAATATTTTATCACCATATACATTTTCTTGGAAAAACACATTGCCTTGGGGCAATGAAGATCCTGCAGGTTTTATTAAACCATCATGCCAGTAAGAGCACATCAGTGAATACTGATGCTGGCTTCAGCATACACACGTTCATTGCGCAATCATTTCCAAGTGGCATCCCCCCCATGGGAAAGCGGAGCAGAAACTGGAAGCCCAGCCTCCTCCCCCTCCCTCTTCATTGCACCGTATGATCTGAGCAATTGTCTGACCACTGCTGTGCCTAGGCCAAATAAGGGTGCAATGTGGATCTTCCCAGAGTTTTCCTCTTCAGTCTATTTTTCTGAGTCACTACCAACCTATCGCCTAGTACTTCCCCTTTCCCTCCCACCACTCACACTATGTGGCTGCCACTTCAGTCACTCTGTCTCCCTTACTGTACAACATGCCTTCTTGTCCCTCGGCCCAAGCATCTACCTCTATCTTGAGCCCTCCTTCTATATGGTTCTCCCTCTTGAAGCTCATGCCATTCTTTCCCTTCTCCTAAGTTCCCAAGGACTTGCAGCCATTTGGTATCCGTCCTTAATTTATTCACTTTTCTTACAAATATTTTGGTGCCTACTAAATACAGTTCATTTAGGCTCAGTTCATTGTATTAGGTCATTTGGGCAAAAATCAATGAGATGCCCATTTACCTTGTAGATTAGCTAGAGGGAGAAGGCAAAAGTGAGGTCATACAAGGCATTAGGCTGGACCCCTAGTTTGCAGGGGGAGAAGTGGGAAGAAGATCTAGGAAGGCAAAGGGCCCTCTCAGTGGGCAGGTGAGAAAACTGGTAAAATCTGGATATGCGCATGGTGGGTGGAGGAAGAAGGGCACTGAAGATGGAGGGAGGGTACAAATGAAAGCATGGGGAACAGGGAGGGGTGGAGAGGTGAACAGGAGGAAATGCAGGAAGGGAGACAGTGGGGAATCCTGCAGAATGCACAAGGGGCTCATGGGAAGCCCACCAACCTCCCCATCTCCTCCACACTCTCCAACTACTGGGCTGGGTGGCTCCCCTGCTGTGCCTTAGTGCAGGGATCAGGTGCTCAAGTTTGTTCTCATTGGTAAGCAGGCACTGCCTACCATGGCTTTAATGCTAGTCACCTCTGGTGCAGCCACATGGTACCTGGTGAGCAAAACTGTGCTTTTCAAAGTCTTGCAGTGAAGGGATGAGGATACAGAATCAGAATCAGAGAGCCTTGAGCTGTGTTATAGATAGACAAGGGCAGTATTAGAGAAGGGAAGGCAGGGGTCAGGGAAACCAGAGGAGACTGTTGATGGCATTCAAGCAAGATCCAGTGAAACCAAGGCAGCCCTTGGAAGAAAGTATTGACACCTCATACACTCAGGAGCAGACCAAGACCCTCCCCCAGCCTAGCAGTCACTGCAAGACCAGCAGGGCATGGGTGATTTCTCCTGATGGAGGACTCTGGCAGTGTGTAGATCTTGTAAATGAGTCCTCCATGGAACAGGACACATACACCTTGAGTTCCAGGGCATCTGACAGGCTGAGCAACATCGTTATGGAATCTGTTTCCTTGGAAACCCGCAATGACAGCACATACCTAAGACACTTGTGACTAATCCCTCCGTGCCCTTGATTCCTCCTTTAACATTTAACAAGATAGACAGCCCCAGAGACTTTGTACTTCATGCTCAGCTGACCTACCATCCTCTCTCCCCTGGCTGGGCATGTATTTGTCAGGTGATACACTGTGAGGCCTGAAGTCAACAAAGCCAAAAGTTCATCAGGCACGGACGGCATGGATCTGGACAGTTCTCCTAAAAATAAAAGGTTGAAAGGATAGGAAAACTGTGGCCTCCACATTGACACTTATTCTGGCAAGACGTGAGAGGTATTTAAAAAATGCCTTTACCTAGACGACCATCGCTGCTATTGGTATTACTACATGGACAACAGATGCTGATTTCCCTTGAAAAGCCATTTCCTTTCCTGTTTTATATATTCCTACCTAACAGCTGTGATTTCTCTTCCCTACTTGAAGGGCATGAGATTACTGTTTGGAATGTTTGAATTCTGACCCTAGTTCAGATACCATCTGTCATGCCTTAGGAATGTCTCTCAACCTCTTGAAATGTCAGATTTCAGTACCAAGCACAAACTGGACTGTGGTAAGGACCCTCAGTTGCAGCTCAAGAGCCCCTCTTCGTAGGACAGCTTGGTCTGGGCCTCCCTGCCAGCCTGCCTCTTCCTGCCTTGTTTTCTGCACAGTGAAAGTCTGTTACCCTTAATGAGCTCCCGGGGGATCCACTCTTATACCTGGCCTGCCTCTGAGACAAGTTCTATTCTCTGATGTTGAGTCTAGTCCAAAGCGGCAGTTCTGAAATATACTTTCTTACCATAGGGCCTTAGGTAAGTCTGACCAAATACGACCTGGCAAAAGTAATTTTAAAACCTGCTAGGCACAGGGGTGGGAGAGGAGAGGGGGTAGGGGGACAGTAAAGACGGTGGAATATGATGGACATCATAGCCCTAGCTTTATGTATGACTCCATGTATGTTGTGATTCTACATCACATACAACCAGAGAAATGAAAAGTTGTGCTCCATCTGGGTACAATGCCTTGTGCTCTGCTATCATGTAAACCTAAATAGAACAAATAAATTAATTAATTAAAAAAAAAAACCTGCTAGGTTTGGCAAGCACAGTGGCGCACGCCTGTAATCCCAGCACTTTGGGAGGCTGAGATAGGAGAATCACGAGTTCAAAGCCAGCCTTAGCAAAGGCAAGGCACTAAGCAACTCAGTGAGACCCTGTCTCTACATAAAACACAAAATAGGGCTGGGCATGTGGCTCAGTGGTCGAGTGCCCCTGAGTTTAATCCCAGTACCAGGAAAAGAAAAAAAAAGAACCTGCTAGGTTGGAAGTTCTTTGAGAGAAAGGGCCACCTTCCTAATGATAATCTATAAGCTCTAAAAATCACCAAATGCTCCCCAGGAAAGCTCAGGTGTGTGCACCTCCTTGTCAAGGATGAAATTTATATCTCATGCTATGGAGCACTGTCATGGAGCTATCAGAACACCATGCAGCAAATTCAAGGTATTGCACTTGAGAGGCTGAGGGTGGTGGTGGAGGAATTGGGAGGTGGAAGACAGCGAGGAGAGAGGAGGATTTTCCACTTGGTTTTGGAAACTTAAAAGCTCGGGTGAAACAGAAAGTTGAATATGAATTTTGGGGATTGGAACACTTCCATTTTTCCTTTCCCCCCAATACTAAAATATTCCCACTAATTGTACCCTAGCTTCACATCAGCAACTTGAACACAAGTTGAAAACCTAAACCGGTGGAGTACGTGCTTGGGTGGAAACTTATGCAATTCAAACTAGAGCCTCACAGCTGGGGTGGGCTCAGATGACTGAGGCATGCTCCCCCAGCCTCCCTGTTCCCAGCGGGCACTTCAAAGGGTTCCTGTGGTGTTATTTATTAGGGATGATGAATAATGTGCAGATATTTCTCCAGGATCAGGGCTCTTAGAACTGGACTCATCTGAGCCTTTGCAGAGAAGGCATGTGTGTATGTGTGCATGCCAGAGCTAGTGAGGGGAGAAAGAGAATATGAAAACCTGGTGAGGGCTGGTGGGCCACCAGGGCTCGGGTACAGAAATGCTAATTGATATCTGTGCAAAAACACAAGCAACAGAACACTGCATTCCAATCCGATGCAGTGCTTGACATCTGAACAATACAGACTCTACAGGGGTGAATGGTTTATCCAAACTCATCCTTTGAGCACCTTCTGGAAATGTTTAGATGAAAATTTTAAACTGAAAGGAATCCATGAGGGCAAATAAGAGATACTCATGTAGCAGCTCCACTAATCCACCCTGTAATATCTGATGTGGTTGGTTAAGATATTAAGATAAGGCCTTCCTATTAAAGAACTATTTCAAACCACAATAATAAGGACTTGATAAGAGTGGGTCAGGTGTATAGCTGGCTCAGGGGGAGAGCCCAGGATGAGTGTGTGTGAGGCCCTGCGTCAAAAGGAAAAAGAGAAAAAAAAATAAGAAAAGTAAAAGAAAAAGGAAGGAGAAGGAGTATTCTAGCAAATAACTAATTTGGATATTTCCACTAATAGTATTTATATACATTTGCATCCCTAACCATTGTCTGCCCAATGAATCAAAGAAATCTTGACACCATCATGAAACAAGTCACTTTGGTAGATGTTATGGTTTGGATTTTAAATGTCCCCCAAAAGCCCATGTGTTGAAGGCTTGGTCCTCAGCCTGTGGCACTAATGGAAGGTGGGGTCTAGGAAGCCAGGCCACAGGGTTATGCCTTTACAGGAGATACTGGGGCTCTAGCCCCTTACTGTTTCTCTTTCGCTTTCTCACCACCATGAAGTGAACAACTTCCTTTTCCATATATTCCCACTGTTATGTGCTGCCACAGGCCTAAAGGCAACAAGGCCAAGCAACCATGAACTGGAATCTTTGAAACCATGAGCGAAAACAAATCTTCCCTCTTTATAAGCTGATTTTCTCAGGTATTTTGTGATAGCAATGGAAAGCTAATACAGTACATTTAAACCAACATATACAAAGTCCTTATGAAATTGGGCTGTATTTGGAACTTATTTACTCTTTACAAAACTCTATACATACATCCCAAGTCAATACTAACAGTATTCTTCTCCTCCTCCTCTTCCTCCTTCTTTTCCTCTTCTTTTTTTTTTAAACCTGGATGCTGAGATTGAGTCCAGGGCTTCACACGTGCAAGGCACATACTCTGCCACTGAGCTATACCTCCAGTATCATTCTTACATGCTAGTCCTAACTCATGTCAAGTCATTTTAAAAATGGTATAGACAAGCTTCTGCAATGACAGGAGAAAACTGCAGTGGGTTTGTATATCAGTCACAGGCTAAGTCAGTAACAAAAACTCTTAGCAATCTCAGAGGCTTAAAATATCAAAAGTTTATTTCTTGTTCATGCTACATGCCCAATAGGATTGGTAGGGGGTCCTGCTCATTGCCACCTAGGGATACAAGTTTCAGAAGGAGCCACTATCTTGAATACTGTTGGCTGATGTGCAAGAGGCCTAGAGAGTCTCTTGTAGGTGATTAAACACTCCTGATCATATGGGATAGATCTCTTCCACCCCCAGTTCATGCACCAGAACTAGTCACATGGTCCAACCTCAAGGAAAATATTAGCAAAGGCATCAATGACTTCTACACTTTCTTACCTGGAACCTTTAAAAAATGCTATGAACATGCTTGGCATGGTGGCACACACCTGTAATCCCAGCAGCTCAGGAAGCTGAGGCAGGAGGATCTCAAGTTCAAAGCCAGCCTCAGCAACTCAGGAAGGCCCTAAGCAACTTAGCGAGACCCTGTCTCAAAATAAAATATTTTTAAAAACTTTGTGGTTGAATACCCCTGGGTTCAATCCTTGGTACAAAAAAAAAAAAATGCTCTGAACACTGAAAACACATCACATGTGGCTGCCTGGATGTTCTTGCCTAGAAGACTATGTCCTGGGGAAAATGGCTCAGGTCTTCAGTCCACTTCCTGTGTCTCCTTCCCCAGAGCCCTGGAACCATCCCTGGGCCTAGCTGTGGCTGTCCCTGCCAGGAACTGAGATACGGCACCCACCCAGCCTACCAGGGCCTCCCTGCAGAAGGCAAGATGGTCCACCTGCCTCTAGCCACAGCACCTGGATCCCAGTGGAAGCTCAACTGGTCTCAATTTTATGCTCTAATTTTTCCCCCTAGGGATTCTTCACCAGGACAGCTTTTATCTGTTCTGCTATAGGTCAGGCATGATCAACCACAGGACAGCTAAAGCCTTAGGTTGGGATTCCAGGACTACTGCTTAGTAAAAATATAACAATGCCCAAACTTGTACAGTGCTGGCACTGTGACAAACCATGTTGCAGCTGAGATACTGTTCTCAACTGGCCACACATGGTGTGTGGTAAACCCCGGTTCTACCACAGCCTATCTAGGCCAGCCTGATCCAGCGCCTGCCTCTGTGCCTCCTTGTCATCTGTGGGACAGGGATGGTCATAGCACTTTCTTCATGGGGTTGAGGTGAGGATGGAAGGAGGAAGAAGAGCTAGGACAATGCCTGGCCATACTCAATTAGCACTGGTGATCCTCGTCCATGTTCTTTTTCTTATTATCTTGAAGTCCTCCATCAACACTTCATTCAAACTCCTTTGCTATCACAGAGAGAAAATCACATCCCTTGTAATAATTTGGTGAGATAGGCCAATATATCACCACTTAAATAATGAGAAGACTAAGACTGACCCCAAGTTCAATCGTGTCTGCCCCAACGCTCCTTCCTTGCAATGGTTGACCTCACTCATCCCATATCATGACCACAAGGGAGATTTATCATGAGGAAATGACTCAGCAGAGGTCATCTCTCCACCTGTACTTTGAACTCTTCAAAGATGCAGCTCCACTCAATCCAACACCTATGTCAATCTTTCCTTCGTGGGAATCTGTCCTGTATGCTGGACAGAGTTGAGTCACATATTCTCAGTTCTTGGTAGGCACAGCTAACCGGGTTCAAGCTTCAGATGCTGGAGATAAATCAGGGGAGAAAGGGTTGGGATGGCACATCCTAACTCTGTGCCAGGCTGAAACTCAAAACCTACAGTCACATTTTATTCATGGCTTTGTAACATGGTCCACATGAATGTTTAAAATGCACTTTGGTCCTTGTCTGGAAATTGCTACCTTTCTACCTAGACTTTCATGTTGCTTTAGGTCCACGTGAGGTGACTGTCTGTTTTTGTCTGTTCTAGGCTGGGAGATTCCCTCTGGACTCTGTGATTGAGGTTCCCTCTCTCTTACGTGGTACCAACATCATCTTCCCTTCTAACCAGGGGAGTTATCTAGAGCAAAAGTTGGCAAATTGCAGCCTATGGGACAAACCTGACCTATGGCTTATTTTTCTTTTTGTAAATATAGTTTTACTGGAACACCCATTTGTTTACACATCCTCTGTGGCTGATTTCAAGCTACAAGGTAGAGTTTAGTAGTTGGGACAAAAATCATATGACCCACAACGTCTAAAATATTTACCATCTGGTCTTTTACAGGAAAATATTTGCTGAGCCCTGGTCTAGAGTGCTGTGGCAAGAAAGGTGTAGACAGGAAAGAGGTCCTGCCAACAAGGGTGACACTGCTGTCACTGCTGATGGAATGTGGGAATGGCAGGCCTGCCTGCTAGTCACAGCAGACTCCCAGACCAGAGGGTATACATTTCACTTGACAAATATTTTCTTACAGGCCAGATTCAGGGACATGACTGTGAGCAAGATAAACTCAATATCTACCATTTTAGAGTTTAAAATTATGTGTTGGGGTCAGAGGAATGAAGATGAGGAACGTAAAAAATCAACTGCGGCCCAAAGAACAGTGATATATTCAGATCGCGGTGAAATGAACGAATCACAGCCATAAAGATCAACAGAGGTGTCATCTGGGGAACAACGGCACCACACAAAAGAAAATGCAGAGTAGAACACACACAGCTTGATTCAACTTATTACAAGTTCAAAAACATGCAAAACTAAATGATACAGTGTTTATAAATCCACTATGATTTGGATCTGGAGTGTCCCCCATATGTCCATGCCTGCGAGCCTTGGTCCCGGCCTGTCATACTACTGGGAGGTGGTGGAACCTTTGGGAGATAGGGCTTGGTGGCAGGAAAGAAGTTCGGTCATTGGGGATGTACCCTCGAAGGGCATCTTGGGAACCCAGCCCCCGCCTCTCTCTCTCTCTGCTTTCCAGCTGCCATGATGTGACAGATTTCCTCCATCCTGGGCTCCCACCATGACCATGGATTGAAACTATCAACCAAAATAAACCTCTTCTTCTTTTAAGCTATTTATCTAAGGTACGTCACAACAGCTATGTAAAGCTGACTGACACCAAATAATATATTAGCATATGAGGTCAAACTGTAAAGAAACGCAAGGGAACACATAAGGCCACATCCAGGATCCTTGCTACTGTGAGGAGGGGCACACAGGAAACTTCAAAGGTCTCAAAGCTGGGGGGTGAGTACACACATGTGCATGATGTCAGAATCCTTTACCTGACATATATATCTTACTGGTATTTTATATCTGGTTAATATTTAGTAAAACCAAACAATTTGAATGTAGAACCCATACACTGAATGCTATGATTCTGTTCACCAGGACAGTAGCCAGTGCTATGAACACACAGAGGAGGAGCCACGAACACAGAAGGGAGGGATCAGAAGAAAGTTCTGGAAAAAGTGGCACATATATCACTTAAGGACTTCACAAGCAAATTTCACATAAGAGGTTACCACAGGACAATGTTCCAGCAAAAGACCAGTGATGGAACAGATAATAAGGTTTTCAAGGAACTGAAACCAGTTCAGCAAAATGAGTAGAGCAAGCCGGGTAGAGAGGGCCTGCTGGAGCCAGAAGCAATGGAGCCCTCTGAAAGGATTAAGCTTTGGAGCAAAGTGACAATCAGAGTCACCTTCTCTAAAGATTCTTCTGGTGGTGGCAATATCAGCTCACAGTGCTGTCCTGAAATGCCCACAGGTTTCTCCAGGGTTGAGAACAACCCAGTTCCCAGGTGTAGGTAGCAATGATGTGCACCAGTGCCATTTGAAAAACATAAACAAGGTGCTGGGTTGAGATCACACGAGCACGTCATTATCACAGCAGATGCTTATACCCCCTAGACTGCTAGGAGCAGAACAGAAGTTTGTGTGAATCAATATTTTTTTGTACATTGAATTAAATATCCATGCACCAGTAGAGCTTGCGATTGTAAAGATATTCTGTGGTGAATCTTTGCAATGCTGTCACTCATTCTCAAAATAAAGAATTAATTCCCTGTTGCACGTCAACTTTATCATACTAGATTTTGATCTATCAGATTCATTTAAAGTAAGCACTTCTGTCTAAAATTGTTTTATAAGCCAGGAGTGGTGAAATGTACCTGTAGTACCCAGCTACTCAGGAGGCTGAGGCATGAGGATTGCTTGAGCTCAGGAGTTCAAGGCCAGTCTGGGCAAGATAGCAAGACTATCTCAAACAAAACAAAACAACAAAACAAAAACCCAAATCAAATGAATAAATATAACAAGGAATGATTCTCAATTCTTTAAAAGTATGGATGAGTGAAAACTATGAATGTTGTTCACACTATAAATACTTTGAATTCCTATCAATGCTACAACCACTTGAAATACACATTTTCCTGGTGGAAGAAACAGACACGGAGCTTTAGAATGCTACAAAGAAAACAGAACAACAATAAGAAAATGGTGCTGCCTCCTGGTTTCACCATCACACAGTTCAAACCTGGATCTTAACTACCGAATAATGACCTCATTTTTTTCCCTTCTTGTTGCTTCTATTTTTTCAAATCTCAATAAAAACTGATTCATCAATGCTTATGGTAAGTTAAACCAGAACTTCAAAGATAGTCTCTCAAGAATATAGTGGCTTCAAAGTTCCCCACAAACCACAGGATCCAGCACGTCCACTCCCTGAATACATCCAAAAGAAGCAGGGAGCTATGTGAGCCCTCACCCTCCAGCAGCCTTATTCACAATGGCTAAAATGTGGATGCCACCCAAGCATGGAAGGGTAAGAAAAATGTGATATTTCCACTCGATGAAATATGACTCAGTCCCCAAAAGGAAGGAAATTCTGACATGTGCCAAAAAATGAATGAACCTTGAAGTCATTATGCCAAGTGACAAGAGCCAGTCACAGAAGGACAAATAATTGCAGGATTCCACTTATGAGGTACACAGAGTAGTGAAATTCATAGAACTAAAAAGAGAATGGGGGTTAGGGAATAGCGCAGGAAGTATTTAAAGGGGACAAAGTTCTGCAGTATGAAGAGTCCGGAAGGTGGGTGGTGGCGATAGCTGCACAGCCACGGGAATGTCATTACTGTCACTGAAATGGACACTGGAATGTGGTTAAGATGCTCCATTTTATGGCACATGCATTTTCCACAATGAAAACGAAAAGTTTCAGAACACAGATGTCTTGACTGAATCTCACAACTGACAAGATTATTATAGACTAGCCTTCTCCCCTGCTGTCGGACCTAATAGTGTTAGTCCCCTTAAAATCTGTGGTTTTCTTGGAGAAGTCCTCTGAGGACACAGCTGTGCTCAGTGATAGCCCTGCCTGAACCAGGACTCAGGGCAAGGCTGCCCACCTTGTTATGGGGCCAACATATGGGCCTGCAGCTGGCCCATATGCAAAACAAAAGCTCCCTGTCCTCATACACAAATGGCATTCCTCAGGGAGCTTTCCGTTGCCAGGACAGAGGCATGTATTAGAGCTGGAATGCCAGGAGGGGAAATTTGGTCATCTCATTTTTTTTTGCAGCTCATCTTCTCACAAAGAACATCCACAGAGTAATCTGTTAGGCTGCCAAGATGGTGCAACAAGCACCCCAGCTCTGAATTCAAGCAAGACGCAGCCCAGTGACACACAGTTCACTCTGAACTTTCAAGTTCTCCTTTAAACACTTGTCCCTGCTGATCCCTGAAGAGGAGGATTTTTTTTATGGGGCTTTCGAAACTAACACCTTTCCACCCTCTTTCCAGGTTTTAGTGACCTGGCAAGATGGATTTATTAAATGACCCAGCTCAACATTAGCTGGAAGCTTCCTGTGGCAGCCCCTTCAGCTCTGATGGCAAGCCATGGGGAATTTAGAAACCCGAAGGAGAAGAGGGGAGAGAGAGACAGGAAAGAAAGTGTTCAGGTACAGGTGGTTCAAGCAGACATTGCAGGAAGGCAGACAAAACTCAGGGCTGAAAGAGGGAAAAAGAAAAACTCGCTATTCCACTTACACCATACACAAAGCTAACAGCCATGAATTCTGTAGTAGGCCTCAGAAACTTGTTTCTTCTTTATCAAGATGTTCCCTTGTTTGGAGATGATGGGGAGGGGCTCCAAATAAAGCAGCCCTAGGAGGCTCCTGGTTCTTCTAAGGCAGCCCTGTCAATTCCACAGAGGAGGCTGGCACTGCCTGGTCACAGCCATCTGGGGGCTGGGGGCTCTGAGGACACTTGTTCCTCAGTAGCAATGCCAAGCATTGTCAGGGACAGCCTGTGAGCTCATAATGGAATTTAAGGACCAACCTTCTTGTTTTACAGATGAAGAAAGGGAGTCCAAGACTGTTGGTGACCTGCCTAAGGGTAACCCAGCCTGCTGGTGGTGGAAGCAGCAGTGGGACCAGGTTACCTGCACCTCAGGCCACCTGACCATCCAGGACATCATCAGGGGGGGGTCTGTGCACTCTACCTGCCTTGACCCAGGCCCTTCATGCTCCTGTTCATTGTACACAGACCTGGAAGCCACACAAAGAAAAAGAAAATGTAACCAGGTGCGGTGGCACAAGCCTGTAATCCCAGCACTTAGGGAGGCTGAGACAGGAGAATCGTGAGTTCAAAGCCAGCCTCAGCAACGGCGAAGTGCTAAGCAACTCAGTGAGACCCTGTCTCTACGTAAAACACAAAATAGAGCTGGAGATGTGGCTCAGTGGTCGAGTGCCCGAGTTCAATCTCCAGTACCAAAACAAAAACAAAAAAAACCCAAACAAACAGAAAATGCCGGGTACCCCAAGGATGGGGAGCTGAGTCCAGACTTTTCTCTGCTTCACCATTTAAACCTCCATGCTAGGCTTTAAAAACAATGGCCCATGTACTACTCTTTTCTTACCCCATCCAGTTTTTTACCTTAGTTTCTTATAAAGTCATCTTTTAGACAATGTTAAGACAGTGAGCTGAAGGGTAAACAGCAGTGTACCTGACAATACTGATTCTCTGTCCTTTATTTTTGGGAGTCCATTTGATGAGGAAAAAAAAGAAGTGACTTACTCCTAACCCAGCAGACCCTGCCTTGACTAATGAAGGTGCTATCTACCCACGAGAAGTCATGCTGATATCAGGGTCCCCGATATGACGCGATGAGCATTTGTTGTTCCTCTCCCAGTCCTTGACCTGATCCACACTGAGGGACACTTTTCAAAAATGTCTGCCCTTGTTACAAGTGTCAGGATCATAAAAGCTAAGGAAAGACTAAAGAATTGTCACAGATCAGAGGAGATGGGACGACTGAGTGCAAGAAGAGAAAAAGGGAAAGCTGGTGAAGTCCTAATAAAGCCTGTGCCTGCGTTAGTAGGACTGTAGCAGTGGTGGCTTCACGTTGAATAATGTACTGTGACTATGCAAGATGGTCACAGTAGAGGACATGGGTGAAGGAGGGGCACATAGAAATTCTCTGCATTACCTTTGTTAGTCTCCTGTACTTGGAAACGTATTTCAAAATAAAAAGGTTTTTAAATGTGAATAAAAATTAAGTATATCTGTCTTACATTTAAAAAGCTAGCTGGGCACGGTGGCGCACACCTGTAATCCCAGTGGCTCCAGAGGAGACAGAGGCAGGAGGATCGCAAGTTCAAAGCCAGACTCAGCAACTTAACAAAGCCCTAAGCAACTCTGTAAGACCTTGTCTCAAAATTAAAAATTAAAAGGGCTGGGGATGTGGCTCAATGGTTAAGTGACCCTTGGGGTCAATCCAGGAATCGGCAGCTTTTCTCTTATGTGGCATTGAGAGTGAAGATAAAGGGGTGGCAGGGAAAGTCTCAGTGTTCTACCAGAGCCTGTGCTACAGGATTTATTTTTGGTCTAACTCCCACTACTTGAAAGAGAAGCTCAAGGAGGCACCTCTGGAAGAATATGATTTTCCTTACCAGTTGTCCTAACATCAAATCAAAACCCAATGTCCTCTGTTTCCAGCTCTTAACTCTGTCTCATTTTGTACATGATCCAAATGGTCCCTGACCTAGAACTAGGGGGAGGCTGAGCCTCCATAGAAATGCAACAGGGGATTCATTCAACACATGAATAAAGGAGATTCACCCAATAAATATATTTGTTACTTGAGGAGTGGGGATCAATAGGTCAGATGAGAGCCCTGGCATCACAGAGGACCCCTCCCCACCCTCACGTAGGGAGAAATGTACTAAGTAAAAATAATAGTGAAAAGTATGTTCAGATCACACTCATCAGGATGGCTACTAGCAAACAAAAACAAAACAGAAAATCACAAGTGTTGGCGAGCCTGAGAAGAGATCTGCAGCCTTTGTGCACCGTAGGTAGGAAGGTAGAACACTGCTGTCACCATGGAAAGAAGTAGGGTGGTTGTTCAAAAACATAGAAACAAAATTGCCATGATCCAGCAGTCTTATTCCTGGCTGTGTATTCAGAAGAACTGAAGGCAGGGTTTTGAAAAGATATCTGTACGCTCCCTTTATTATTATTAACCACAATGGCTCAACCATGGGTGCAACTCAAATGTCCATCAGAGAATAAATGGGAAAAAAATGTGTCATGTACAAACAATGGAATATTATTTGGCCTTGAAAAGAAGGAAATCCTGTCATGCACTACAATGTGGATGAACTTTGAAGACACTGTGCTCATTGAAATAAACCGGTCCCCAAAGGATGAAACACTATGTGACGTCACTTATACGAGGTACCTAGAGTAGTCAAATTCATAGAGACTGAAGGGCAAATGGTGGCTGCCAGGGGCCAGCGTCAGACTTGTTTAATGGGTACAGAGTTTCAGTTCTGTAGGAGGAAAAGTTCCAGGGATGGACGGTGACGATGATCGCCCAGCAATGGAAATGTACTTATCACTGTTGAATGGTATACTTAAAAGATAATTAAGATGGTAAATTTTATGCTATGTGTTTTCTACCACAAAAAAAAAAAAGCAAGCTGTTGGATTCTGAGTGAGCCGTCAGGGAAGGGCTCTGAGTAGGGAGTGGGGAAGAGGAGGGCTTGGTGTCCCCTCATAGTCTCCCATCAACTCCTATTTCTACTGATCTGTGACTGCCCTATGTCATCAACCTGCTCAGGCTGTTTTCCTGCAAATGCTCTTCTTCTAGTCCCATGAAGGCCTATGCTCACCAGGGGTGATGGACTTAATGCATGTATCTGGCCTAGTGGTCTGTGCAGGAAAAAGTACAGGGATGAGGAGGTTGTCCTTCCCGACTTTCCAGAGGATCAGAATCTACAAAGCAAAGCATGCATGGGAATAAGGGGTGCTGGTATTTGCATTTCAAATTATAACCAGCACTGAAATCTATCAGCATAACACCATACCTGCTGATAGAGAATAACTTCGCTAGGACCTGTTTCAAAGATCTGTTCTCCTTGTTGTTACCTTTTTGCTAACGTTGCAAGACAGATATACCCATCTTCAAAAAATAAAATTAAATTAAAAAATAACAGTCTGTCAGTGAAAGGATGCACTAACACACAAAAGTGATATAATTAGTTTGTGTTTGAAAAAAGGCCCTGGTTTTGGATGAAATGAGCAGACTTCTCCTGGCTGGGCATTGCTGGGCCAGATGCCACCAGCTGTCCATTGGCTCCCTAGAAATAGCAACCAGCTGAGAGCTATCATCAAGGCAAGGAATGGATCTCTCTCTACCACCTCTGGGCTTCCTCATATCCAATGACACCAAGGAGGAAAAGACACCAAAGGAAAAAGGGCAGAGGTGCCTGGAGATTTTACTGAGCTTATATCAGCCACCTCAACTAAGTACCCTCAAGTCACAGAAAACATTAAAGCAGATTTTAAATGATGCCCTTTACATAAGAATGCAGAGGTATATATTGCATCCTTCTTCCTGTCTCACATACCTCATCTCTCCCTCTCCAAAGTCTGGTGAATTCCTAGCACAAACCAAGTGTATGTGGGTCAAGAATTCGGTTCCCATCTACCACGGCCTTAGTCCACAGGATGCTCCATGAGATGTTCCTAAGGCTGGAGTAAACTTTGGGGTCCAGAGTTCTGGGATGTACTTAGCATTCACCTACAGGTTTAAATGTCTAGGTTTAAATTCCTTAGGCTAAGGAATAGCCTAAGACAGGAATGAGCCACACTGGCTCCATTTCTCTCCGTGTCTTTTATTTACCAAAAGTCAGATGACCCTCAGCAATCCTGAGCCTGGTGTGTATATTCTCAGGAGTGAGAATAGCAAGCGTATTTTATTCTGCTTTCTTCATTTTCTAAATATGAATTTCAGGTTCTGCCAGCTTAAATAACATGCTGCCTATCTGCCAAACCACTGGCTTGCAGAAAAGCCAAGGACTGTCACTGAAGCTGAGCCTCACCTGCAAGTGCACCCCGTGGCATGCATGAGCCGGGACACCAACCGTTGATGTTGGCTCCACTCTTTCTGGGAACCTGGTGAATTGCGTGGAAGGAATGTAGAGAAATCATACCCTGACTTTTTGCACTGATGAAAAGTTTCTCAAACTTACCAAAACAACTCTGATGAGACTTAACATCCAGATTTTAGTGATGGATTACTCATGTATCAAAAATTCCTGGGCTGGGGATGTAGCTTAGTGGTAGACTGCTTGCCTAGCATGCACAAGGTCCTGGCTTCCATCTCCAGCACCATGGGGGGAAAATGCTGAATTAATAGAAAAATTCTTGTTGAACATTTACTATGAGTAGGAATGTGCTATGTACAAAGGATCCAAGCTCAGCTGTCTTCTCAGGGAGCTATAATGAAACTGAGAGCAATGAATCATGGGAGATCCACCAGGAGTGGTACTTATATCACCAACTTGGCCTTCCCTGCTGAGTTCCAAAGAAAAGGGACAGGGACTTCAGGTTACACTCACCATTGACCCTTGCCCCCTGCTGCGCTCATTAAAACACAATTTGCACATGAATGTTCTTACCAAGTCACTGAGACTTATTCTGACCTATATCAACACATTAATCAATAGTTGTAGGATATGGTTGTGCAATTGGTTTGGAACCCAACCAATTCTTTTGGCATCCAACCCAAAGCTATCTGGGTCATGAGGTTTTTATGAGAAATCTCAGCATGTGGCTTTACCATTCAAAACTGTCTATGTGACAATAGCAGCCGTCCAGTTTCCTCATTGCTTATGTGATGTGATAATAGGATAATACTATGGAAGTCTAGCTCCCTTTCAGCTTTAATACTTCCTAACCACAGAAGTACATCTATTGGGTATTACTGGGACATTGATTGTCATCATGTTCCATGAAGTTATTTATTTACCTATCTAGCATTGAGGCACTTGTCCCATGCCCGGGACAATCTAGGTGCTAGAGATACAGTGGAGAACAAGAACAATTAGTTATCCACTTTTATGGAGCACTCTCTTGAGTGGGTGAGTAGCATGCGTGGAGACATAAATATGCACATAAATGAAAGCAAGATAGTAAGAAATTAAACTAGATAGCTTGAGAAAGCTTCCCGAGTGTCATTTAAGCAGAGATTGCAATGATAAGATGTAAAAGGTCTGGAGTGGAGCATTTAAGTACAAGCAAACAAGGGTGCAAAAAATCCAGGGGATAAGAGCTAAAAGGCCCAGTGGGCTAGAATATGCTGTGAGTCTCAGGGCCTGATCCTGCAGGTTATCACAGGCCACAGCAAGGCACTTGGGATGAGCAGTGAAAGCCACTGGAAAATGTGGCAAAGACCACAGGTCACCTCCCAGGACCCATTCTCCCCTTCTTCCTATAGGCTTGTGACTATACAAAATAAGCCCACGTCCCCAGATGCCCTTGCCTGCGGCTACTGTTTTCTGGCCAAAGGGATGTAAGAAGTGGTTCCTCCGGCTTCTGAACACGGGGAAGGAGTGTTCCTTCCCCATCCTCCCCTCCTCTCTGCTGGCTGCAATACATCCAGGATGGCTAGATTAGAACCACAGAAGAGGTCTGAGCCCCCAGTGTCAGGAGACAGTCTTCGCAGCCTGGGCTGACTGTGCTGAGAGTAGAAATAAATTCCACTTTGTTTAAATCCCTATTGTTCTGGTTTCCAGTGCTTTGCCAGTGAAGTGATTGCTGAATGAGACAGGCAGTTTGAAGTAGGAGAGTAGAAGGTCTGATTTGCGTCCTATGATTGTCACCCTGGTTGTAAGTGGAGAATGAGCTGCTGAGGTGTGAGCAGGTAGCAGGAAGATTAGTTAGAGAGGTTTCACAGTTAGTTATCCAGGCATGAAATAAAAAAGCTTTGCCTCAGGGAGTTAAGACGGAGGTGGAGCAAACCCCAGGGGCTTGGAATATCACTTGGAACAATTGCCCTGGGGACTTGCTGATGGAAGGGGGTTGGGGGGACTCACACATTCCCCGGTTGAGCCGCCACATTGACATGGGGAAGAACAGCTCTGAGGATATGGAAGGAGGGTTCTATTTTGGCCACACTGAATTTGACATGCATACTGGATGTCCCAGTGGGATATCCGCTAGGCATTTGGATACATGAGTTTGGAACTCAGCAGGGAAGGCCAAGTTGGTGATATAAATTTGGGACTCTGGTATCTAGAGATATTTAACACCATGTGTTTAGTGGAGCCAACGGGAAGTATAGATGCATAAATGGGAACCACAGATGCAGCCTTCTTATAGAAAAGGGAGGAATAAAACCAAGTGGGTGTGGTGTCATGAAAGCAAAGAAAGGGAACTAGTCAAACTAGGTCAGACACTGCTGAGAAGTCAGTTAAGATAAGAATAAACTGCTAGAGCCTTTGGCAGCGTGGAGGGTGTGGGTAATCTCATTAATATCACTTCTAGGAGCAGGGGGACATGAAGCTTGAGTGGTTTGGGGAAGAATGGAGTGAGGCACTGGAGATGATGTGTGGTGCTCAGGTTTGGGGGGATTTTTGCTATCAGAGGGGAGAAATGGGGCTACGGTCTGCAATCCCATATTCTGCCTGTAAATGGTCGTATCCAGCATGGGAGTCACTAGACACATGTGATTGCTTTTATTTAAATGAACTAAAATGAGTTTAAATGACAAATGCAGTCCCTGCATCACTCTAGCCACATCTCAGGTGCTCCACAGCCACATGTGCTCATGTTTGGAGTACTGGACACCACCGGGAGAGTGAATTTCTCCACTGCAGCAAGTGTTCTTGGACAGCTCTGGCCTCAAAGTTCCCCTAAATTCCCCTTTAGAAATCATATATTAGCCAGGTGTGCTGGTCCAAGCCTGTAATCCCAGTGGCTTGGGAGGATGAGGCAGGAGGATCACGAGTTCAAACCCAGCCTCAGCAACTTAGCAAGGCACTAAGCAATTTAATGAGACTCTGTCTCTAAATATAATACAAAAAAGGGCTTGGGATGTGGCTCAGTGGTTAAGTGCCTCTGGGTTCAACCTCTCGTACCAAAAAAGAAAACATGTATTATTTTGGTTTGCTTTGCCTCCTTGGACTGTATAAGAGAGAGAATGGGGGATAAAGTAAAAGCCTCTGTTTTCCTCTTTGGTTCAAGCTATGGTTTGGATATGCTTCGTGACCACAGAAACTCATGTTGAGGTTTGATTCCCATTGTAGCAGTATTGGGAAGTGAGCCCTTTATGAGGTGACTAGGTCGTGGGGTTTAACACTCATGAATGGACTGATGCAGTCTTGCAGGAGATGTCCCTCCCATGGGACTGCATTAGTTACCAGGAAAACAGGCAGTTATAAAGCAGGTCTGTCACCCCTCCCCCTCCCTCTGGCACATGACACTCTCTATTCTGCTTTTCTGCCTTAAGGCTCCTACCAGAGGATGAGCAGATGCTGACACCACGCTCCTAGAATTCTAGAATCATGAGCCAAAACAAACCTCACTTCTTTATAAATTATCCATTCTCCAAGTTTTCTGTTTGCTTTAATAACTTAGAGGTGTAACTCTCGTTCATCTCGTTGCTTTGTCCAAATTCTTCAAGTTCATGTTTATGAACTATGGATGATAACTTGAAGAGATCAGAAATCTGTACCTTTTCAGAAGGTAACCATGTGAAGGTATTTATTTATTTGTGGTCCTAGCAATTGAACCCAGGACCTCGTGCCTGTAGGCAAGTGCTCTACCACCGAGCTACATCCCCAGTCCTACTATCTGCAGGTTTGTGATTGCTCTTTCATTCATTCATCCTTTTATAAAAGGGGATGGAAATGAGCCTCTCAGCCACTGGGTGGTAGCTCCGCCTCTCCCTCTGTGCTCTTCTCTCCTGGAGCTCCATACCCCACTAAAGCAGCTGCGATGGAATGGAAAAGCCAACTGTGCAAATATTCACTTCCACGGTCACAAGGTGGAAAGGAAAAATGCCAAAGAAGAGAGCTTGGGAAAACAGCAAAAGAGCAATCGCTCCCTGAAGAGAACATGAAATAAGACCCTACAGTGACAGTATGAAGGAAACGGGAAATAGGATCCAACTATGATCGGATCAGAGACCACCACTGTGTTTGGGGTAATGACTACAAAAGAAAAGAGCGGTGTGAATGCTGCCATATTCGGCGACTGCAGCCTGAACAGCCTGGTTAGGACATTCTGTCATTCAATAAATCCTCTGAAAGAATAGGCTTCGGGTGTCAGAGAGCAGCCTAAATACCCTCCCCTAACTCCAAGCTCACATGGAAGTTCTCACAATGATTCCTACACGTGGTCAGTAAGTGCCATATGTGTAAGATTCAAGAGGCCTAAAGGATACATGGAAAACTGAACAACGATTCCATAGACGAGCTCCTTTTCAAAAACAAAACCGCCAGCCAGGTGTGGTGGCTCATGCCTATAATCCCAGCACTTTGGGAGGCTGAGACAGGAGAATCGCCTCAGCAACGGCAAGTCGCTAAGCAACTCAGTGAGACCCTGTCTCTAAATAAAACACAAAATAGGGCTGGGGATGTGGCTCAGTGGTTGAGTGCCCCTGAGTTCAATCCCTGGTACACCCCCGCCCCCCAAAAAAACCCAAAAAACAAACAAACAAAAAACCGCCAAGAGAATAATGTTGATGGTAAATCTCATGCTGAGAAACACAGGTCTGGGTGAAAAGTTCTCTGTTTAGCTTTTCCGGGGATGCCTTTTGCATCAGAGGGACTATCAAGCTGAACTCTTTAAGGTGCACAAACTGTTTACCTTTCATGGCAGCCCACAGGACAAAGGGGGATGATTCCAGAGTTATCTCCCTAAACACGAGACAGAACACATTCGTAGCATATTATCTTCTCCCTTAGGAAGCTGGCAACAGCTCTCCATAATCTATAAAAACCAAACATCTTAGGGCATCCATGTCCCTTCAGGCCTGGGTTCCTTCTCTGCCCTGTCTGTGCACAGCCTCCCATGGTCATTCCTATGTTCCCTGTGGGGTGATGAGGCTGGAGAGCCACAGGGGCGGTCATACCATGGGAACAGGGAGGCCAAGGGAGCAGGGGAGCAGATCCAGGCCAAGCCTCAACCTAGTGAAAAAAAGTGGGTTGCTGGTGTGGGTCTGGGCTTTGGGCTCTGGGCTCTGGGACACTGGTCCCTGAACTGGGGCGGGAGGACTGTGGCTACTCACAGGTGTGTTTTTGACACTCAACAAGGTTCTTAAATTTCATGGTGTCAAGTCAGTGAAAATCTTGGTCTACGTTTACAAGGCATGATAGAGACCCTCTGCATGAGCCACCCGTAACTGAATGTGGACATAAGATTTCAGAGACCACCCACACTTACATGTGGATTTACACTTACCAAAGGCCAAATGTGACCATGACTGACAGCAAAATGCAGGTTTAACAGGGGTGTGAATAAAGTCGCAGGAGAACGGAGCCCTTACATGTGCACAATGGCACAGGCACCATGAAGGCCACTGAGCCCAGATGTCAGGCTGAGGACCTGAGACCATCTGTCTCTGTAAAGGCCACTTCATTAGCAGGGACAGAAATAGGAAACAGGCCATAACAAATGTATCTAGTCTCTGTTACAGCCATAAGTGGACTAAACGGCTATTTAATTAATACTTTAATAATGTCACAAATCTAACTTTATCTCAAGAGATGGAGACAGGTTAGCATAGCCTTTAAATGATATCTCATTACAGTAAGCGGCTGAGGCTCACTCAAGAGTGGGGAAATTCATGACATTTGAGAATTCTGTGCTGCAAAAACCTTAAAATCATTAACGTCATTTTAGATTTTTTTTTAAAAATTGTGTGAAAAGGCATCGGGTACACTCCAATGACTCAAGTCAAAATACCAAAATAGATTAAATAAAAAATTGACTCTGAAGCTAGGCTTTTCTGCTACTGAACCCAACAAGGGTGAATGGGTAATTCTGTTTCAGGAAAAAACCATATCTATCACATGAAAGCCCTATATTTGAATTGTATTGGTTTTAAAATTGCATGTTGTTAATATTTTGGTTTTATAGTTATTTGGAAGTTGCTAGAACTAATATAAATTCCTTATGAGATGTTTGTACACATTTCAATAATACTGTAACAAAATATTTTAACTCAAAGAGAGAGCACTGGAGCCACAGAGACTTGGGTTTGAACCCTGGCTCCTCTACCTCTTTGTGTGTGACTGTGGGTAAGTTACCTTCTCTAAACTTTGTTTTCCATTTGCAAATTAGGGATAAAAATTGTGCCCATATCATAGGCTTATTGGGTGGGTTAAATATTTATAGCACTCAGTGGTGCCAAGGTACAGGGGACAGATTCAGTAAACGTTTGCTTTTGCTTAATGTCTTCACTAGCAAATTAAACAAGGTCCAGGGATTAGAGGTATCGGTTTCCTTATCTGTAAAACAAGGCAATTAATTGGATATATTTTACTTGGTTAGTAAGAAATTTAAGTGTATCTATATATATCAGTATATACATGCATATAACTTAGCATAGCACCTGAACTTAGAAAATGCTCAATAAGCAGCTTATTATTACCAAATCCCAATCATCACGATAGTCTCAGTTCCTCCTTAATAGCAAAACAGTGCTCAGCTGTTCAGCACCCTGCCTTGGCCTGTTATCCACAGGCTGGAGGGCACAGAAAGGGAGGTCTCAACCCAGATTCATGTTAGCTCCTATACATCTAACTCTAACATGTCAGGGCTTGTAGACAATTCTCCTAAAAAGAGTTAAAGGAATGATATAATCCTGATCAAGCACCAAGACCAGTTAAACTGTGAACAAAGGACCAAGGATGGAGGGCCATGACTGTCTGGCAAGCACTTCCAGTTCAATAAGAATATTACACGTCCCCACTCGAATACAAAGAAGCCAACACCATTTACCAAAGAGAACAAGTAACATTTATCCCACATTTTACTCCATCTCAGGAGGCCTTGTTCATCCTTGGAACCCCCAGCGCTTGAGGGTCAGGGCCTCACAAATGAAGATAGCAATGCCAGTTTGACAAATCAAAATGATGTGGGAGTGGGCGGGCAGAAATCCCAAGTCACACTGGAACTTAAGCAAAAATTCTCTCAATATTATGTAAAACGTATGAATGGGGAACTGAGCCAGAATGAAATAGCCCTTAATTCCTCCCCTCCCCCCATGTTGACAACTGGACTTTGGTTTGGAGGGAGTTCTGAGTCTTTTCCCAGAATTGACATAGGGCAAATATCAAGCAAGACATGCTTTCAAAAGGCACGGGTTAGCAGGGACACAAGCATCAATTTGGCTTTTGAACAGAGCAGGCAGACCAGCTCTGGTTGGACACAAAGCTCTCTATTCTGTAAGAACCATCAAAGGCCCTGCAGAAGAGGAAAGGGTGACAACACCTCTCAATGAGAGAACTGCATTTTCAGTTCTGTGTTCCAAGCAGGAACTTCAAAGGGCCCGTGAGCTGCCCTTCTCACCTGGGCCAATGATCTGTCCTCCACACCTGCCTTCTGCTCTGTCATGGGAGGATGTGACCCAGGGAGCATCAGCCTTAGCTGCAACCTTTCCTTCCCTTCTCAGACTCTAAGGTCGGTTTCTATGGGGGTAGAAGTTGCAGCTTTAAAACTGCCTGGAGACCCCAAGTCTGACTTCCCCATTAAATCAGAGAAAGGCATGGCATCTGGAATCTGGGCCAGCAGGAGCTACAAACACTACCGATGGAGGGATCAGCCACCCTCTGTGGGTGGAGAGAAATCCAGAGAAAAGAGCAACTAGTCCTCACAGCCCAGGAAAGAACTTGAGGGACTTCCCTGCTTAGCCTCAGCATTCTCAGCTCTTACAGGCGTGGATGCTGGGCCAGGGGCTCATTTTGCCCCAAATATTTGCTAGGTCTGATATGTTCTGAGACCAGCAAGTGGAGGGTGGTTTCCAAAGAGCTTTTCCCTAGAAGAGTAATTTGAAAACATGAAGAAAATGAAGTTTTTCCCATCCAAAGTAAGGCCCCCTCATCTAGCAGCTCTTCACAGCTGTTTGGGAGCAGACATTCTGAAACCAACTACATTGCAAATAGGGTCCACCATCATCCCCTCAAGAAGGCAGTCAAGGGACATTTAATGCCAGAGTACAGCAGACATATAGGACCAGGACAACAGCTGCCTTCCGCATAAGAAGCAAGTTCCATGAGTTAACATTTAAAAACAGAGGAGGGCTTGGGGATGAAGCTCAATGGTTTGCCTCTCATGTGTAAGGCCTTAGTTTTAATCCCCAGCACTGCAAAAAGATAAAAATAAAATAAAAATAGAGAGAAAATGTATATAAGTATTTTTTTTTTCTAACACCCAGGGAAAGGGAAAGGGAGATCTTTATGAATATATCTAAGTCTGGAAAATGGCTACCAGTATGCTATGTCCTTAATACTTTTCTTAGCAATTAACAGAGCATTTGTGAGAGATGGATACTTAGGTGTTCTGATAGAAAAGTCAGGGTCCCCTGGAATGATTTGTCCCGGAGAATTATTTCTTGAGTTTATTTATTATCCTTTCTAACCTCTGAAGCAGTTAGGATTTTTAAAGTGCATTATGTGGAACTCTGAATGGATGCTCTAAGAGAGGTCATTTATTAAGCAGGCCACTGGAAAAAAATAATTATGAAGCAGAGTCTCACTCTCCTGCCTGGCCACTCAGCCAGCACTGTTATTTTCCTCTGACCCAGAGCTAGCAACTACCTTAGTCCAAAGTTTCCCTTTCATTGACATTCCCAAGCTTCCTGTGAGCCCCAAAATCCCTCACATGGGAAGTCCCCAGTAAAGAGGAAGTGTTGGTTATCTCAGTGCAAGATTCTTGCTTTCTGCAGAGTGGTATCCATCTAACACATCACATCCCTGTGGGTGCTCAAACACAGAAATGTTCACCAACGTTTCTCTGGAACTTCTTAGCTTATGGATGTGGATTGATTCATCCTCTCAACCCTCAGCAAAAATCTTTCAGACATGAAAAAACTGACTAAAGGCTGTGAATGAGAAACTTGTTCAAGATCACAACTGGCAAGTGGTGTGGCTTGGATCATAATCCAGCGTTGACTCTACCGCAGCTCTTTCTCAACTGCTAACATGTGATCATGCGCATGCATGTGCACTTGGGTATGTGATGAGAAAGAGGGTGAGGGGTGTGGCGAGTTGTGACGTATCCCTTTTCAGTATGGGTAACATGACATTGCGAGGAGAGGACAACCATCTCTGGCTCAGCTCAGTGAAATGTCTGAATTCCCCATCATTAAGGCATGGGAATATAATGCTTCAGATGACTCGTTATTGAGTTGCTTTTCAATCCGTGTTTTTGACCCCATAGAAATGAACGTCTGCCAATCTCAAAAAAAACTATTTTCTTGCACAACGATATGGATGCCTCACTGAATTGTGCACACTTAAAAATGGTAGAAATGATACCCATCACTCTGAAGCAATAGACCTGATAGGATAGTAGAATGTCTTTGTGAAAATCAGTTATGTCACCAAATCACCAAATGTATAGCATTATTTTAAAGGGCTGGAGTAAAATTATTCAGGATACAGTTTATACTACCAATCAATGAATAATATCCCATTTCTTCATAGATAACAGAAAAGTTATGTCCAGCTTATTCTACTGTCTTACCTATTCTCATCTTCACTCCCTTCCCTTCATTCCTCTTTTTTTTTAAAATATTTATTTATTTTTTAGTTGTAGGTGGACAGAATATCTTTATTTTATTCTTATGTGGTGCTGAGGATCGAACCCAGTGCCTCATGCGTGCTAGGCGAGCACGCTACCTCTGCGCCATAACCCCAGCCCCCATTCCTCTTTTTGACCAGTGAATTTGATGTTGAATAATTTTCACGGACAAAAGTAAAAAAAAAAAAAAAATGGTAGAAATGGCAAATTTTATGTTATATACATTTTATAACAGAAAAAAAACTTCCTTTTAAAAATACTTGATATAAGGCAATCCTCCTATGGGGCTTATGTGAATTAAAACCTATGCTTGAAATAATTCACATTGTATATATCACTATACTGAATCAATGTGGCCTTTGCCACAATTGTCTCTGACCTACTAGGCAATCATTGCTACATCCAAAGGATATTTGTTAGTGTCTTGCATCATTTGACAACACACTGGCCCCTTCCTTGGCCCCCAGATACCAACCTATTCTGACATGCCACTGGCCACTCAAGCCATTCCTTCCTGTCTTGCTCAACTGGTTTTTCTACCTCCACCTCTTATTTTTCTCATGCTACCAGGCCTTGAGGTAATCTCAGCTATTCTGGTAGCCTTAAGTTGCTACTTTTACCCTGAAGATCCACAGACCTTGCTCCTGAAATGCTGAATAGCAAATCATCTACAAAAGCAATGCCCACAAATGCCCTGAAGATACCACCAACTTGCCATGCTTGAAACAGAAGTCATCATTTTCCCCCCTCTACACTCCCTACAGAGGAAGAGAGTAGCTAGTAGCTTCAAACAGTAGGAGCTGGAATCAGAATACCTGGGCTGAATCCCTTGCTTTACCATTTGGAGAAAAATTACATCCATCCAGGTGCCTAAGTGGGCCACCTGGTCATCCTGCCCTTTCCCTGCTCTTCAGTCCCATAGGCGGTGTACTCTATCTCCTTGGAGTCTCTCCTTGCCCATGGTCCTGACCTTCCTTCAAGCTCTTCTCCTTCCTCACCTAGATAAAGCAATAGCCTCCCAACTCCTAGACTGGCCTTCTTCCTTGGCCTACTCTCCACTGTGGCCTGAGTGAACCCACTAAAGCTTGCCTCTAAAGGTTTTCCCTTTCTTGCTTGGGATCCTTCAGTGGCCTAACACTGTTGTCATAAAGATAGAATCTTTGTGTTTTTCCACTGTCCATCCCAGGCTTTGCTATTCTTGACTCAGACTCCAGACAAGCCCTAATCACCCATGGTACTCAGAATGCACTAGGCTCAGACAAATTCTAATGACCCACAGTACCCAGAACACATGAGGCTCCAGCCAAGTGCTAATCACCCATAGTACCCAGAATACACTAGACTCAGCCAAATTCTAATGACTTGCAGTACCCAGAACACACTGGGCTTCAGCTAAATTCTAATGATCCACAGTACCCAGAACACACTAGGTTCCAGCCAAACTCAAATGACCCTGTAATACCCCAAATGCACTAGGCTCCTACAGCCTCTAAGAACCCACTGGAAATAGCAAATACAAAACTCATGGCTCAGGGGTCTCTTTCTGATGCCCTCAGTCCAATCAAAGCCTGTCCTTGGATTTCTACTAACTGAACTCAGTCCCAGAGGGCAAGAAGACTCATCTACTTTTGCATCTTTAGCATATGACAGTGCCTAGCATTTATATGCAATCAAGTGACAAATTGTGGTTCCCTTGGTACCTTGTAGACTCCAAGGAGATAGAGTCCACTGCCTATCTTGTCAAATGTTTGTCAAGCAAGCCAGGAGATTACACTCATCTGTAATCCCTGCAACCTGGCAGGCTGAGGTGGGAGGGTTGCAAGTTCAAGGCCAAACTTGGCAACTTAGTGAGATCCTGCCTCCCAGTTAAGAACAAAACACAAAAACAAAAAGGGCTGGAGATATAGCTCAGTGGTAGAGTACCCCTGGGTTCAATACTCAGTACTGGGAAAAAAAAAAATGTTTGCTAGGTGTTGTGGTTTGGATATAAAGTGTCCTCCAAAAGCTCCTGTGTTAATACAGGAATGTTCAGAGATGGAATGATTGAATTGTGAGAGCTATAAACTAATCAGTCCATCCTAGTTTGAATGGACTGATTAGGTAGTAATATAGGCATGTGGGGTATGGCTGGAGGAGGTAGGTCACTGGGGCATGCCCTGGGAGGGTGCATCTTCCCTGTGGTCCCTTTCCCTCTCCCTCTCTCTGTTTCCAGACTGCCATGAATGGAGCAGCTTCCCTCCACTATGCCCTTCTCCTATAATGTTCTGCCTCATCTTAGACCCAGAGCAAAAGATTCTGCCAACCATGGTCCAAAACTCTGAACCTATGAGCCAAAATAAATTTTTCTTCGTCTAAGTTGTTTTGGTCAGATATTTTGGTCACAGCAATGTCAAGCTGACTAACATACTGAGCAAATGAGGGCAGGAGACGATGCTCTTGTGTTTCCATGTGGGTCACCAAAAAACAAGACGCATACAATTTGAAGCAGACCTCATCTGGCGTGATGCACTGATTGCTTTATGTTCAGCACCATTTAAGTCACATTTCTCAGCTCTCAGACAAGATCACCAACAGTGGGTCTTGGCAAACCCAGTAACGACTTTACTTTCCACCCAGTATATCTGGATATTTTCAAGAAGCTTGCTGCTCTTTACTCGCTTGCAAGGTGATTGATTCATTTTATATTTTTGTTTTCTTTCAAGAATAATTAAAAAACACACACACACATACACAATCAGTCCAATATTGAACAAATATCTGAAATTCTTGGATTCCCTCTTCTAGTCATCCCAGCTTTTAGCTTTGTGTCCCATCCTGTCTTTCCAGGTGGGAAAAGAAAATCCCAGGGAGTATAACAGGATTCCTGGAATTTGTCTGCAAATATGTGGTAAGAGAGGAGAAAGGAGTTGAGGCCAGTGAGGGCAAGGCTATTGCCGTGAGGGCAGGGTCTCAACCCTGGGGAAAGGGAAGTTGTTAACCATTAATCCTATCCTATCTCTTCATCTCTTCCCAGGTGGCCTTTGTATCTACCTGATGCAGTAGTCACACAGGGAACAAGGAAAGAAGTCCACCAAAGCTAGTTTTTAATGTGGAATTGAGGAAGGTACAACTGTGGGACCACGTACCCCTGGTTTCATCTTCACATGAAGTTTCAACACTGAAAGGGGCTAACGGTTGACCTTAGGATGTGAAAGCCATGGAATTCTAAACTGGGCTACAGTGGAGCCCAGTAGTTTTCCATTAGTTTTTGTTTTCCACCTTTCTTCTCCATGAGTTATTCTAGGAAGGGACCCCATGCTTCCATGGAATGTGGTTTGAAAACCTATCCCCTGGCTCCAGAGAATGAGATGAGAGCTCAGAGAGATCAAACCATCTGTCATGGTCACAGCCAGTCAATGGTGGGAAATCAGATATCCTGATTTCCAAATCTTTCCTCTTCCCTGTTGAGTATAGTGGACATTTTTCTTTCAAACCAAGCACACATACACCATTAAAATTTCAGTCTGGGAAAATCCTAGACCATAAGGATACATGCAATTTAATAACATCCTCCTCTACGTGGGGATGGCACCCAAATATTCTTAATTTAAAAGTATCCAGCTACCTCTATTTGCTGTTTTTCCCCCCTCTGATTTTGAGATAGGCCTATCTTTACCAAATTCAAAACACCCAAAGAAATAAGCACTTTGAAGTCTTTCTATCCATTTAGCCAACATATACATGTTTTCTTGCCCTAACCTCTGGGAAGAAGACTGGGCATGCTGTATCACTGATGCCACTGGCCACTTTTTCTCTGCCCTCATCTTTCCATTTTGAACATGTAGGTGAGACAATATATCTTTACATGCCCTATAGGCATACAGATACTTGCATTCTTTTTCAGAGAAAATATATAAAAAGTCCAGATTTTTAGATAACATGTAAGTATGGACAGAAAGAAAGGTCTGAATAACTTTTATTCGCAGGACTGGTAAACTTTGAGAAAATTGAGTCCTCTGTGGCATGTATGGCCCCTGCTAGAAGTCTCATTGCTCCCCTGGCACTCACTAGCCACCACAGCATCTGTGAGGGACTGAACTCATCCCTCCTGAGGGACTGAACTCCATCACTAGGTGCTTCTATTCTCACTCACCATCCCTGCAGACGCCAGCAGCTCTGCATGTTCAGAGATGGGACAGAAGGGAGACAGGGGGATGGCAGAGGGAAAACGCTGTTGCTTATAAATTGGCTCCTTTGCTTTTCACAATTGGCCTGTGGAGTTAGTGATGGATTTCCAGTGAAGAAAATAACCAATGGAGAGATACTGATCTGCTCTGATTTCCCAGTCATGCTCCCTTTGAAATATAAAAATATCAAACCAAAATTCTTTTGAAGCTTAAAAAAAAAAAGAAAGAAAAAAAAAAAAAAGAAAAGAAAAGAAAAAGAAGGAAAATGGCTTCTCAGAAGCCATTCTTTAGTAGAACCGGTCCCACCAGGGTGAATAGGGTTTCTGTGATGGGGAAGGGCAGGCAGGGGAGGGAGAGAGAGAGAGACCCACCAAGCACCTCTAACAACCCTTCACCTGAATGCAAACATTTGCTCCCAGGAAGGAAGAAGTCAACAACTCACTCCACGGAGCCCTTTGGCCTAATCTACTAAAAAAATATACCTCACAGCCTAGCAGTGATGCTTAACCATCCTGTGGACTGGAAATAGGTCCCCAAATTTGAGGCAGCCTACACAAAGCCATATAATAAAATAACAAAAATTTTGGGACTTCAGAAAAACAGAAGTATAAAAAGATATAGATGAGTGAGGGGAAAAAAGTCACCTCACATCAGCACATCATAAATTATTTAACCACTTCAATGGGGAGTCTAAAACCAATCATGTCATGTGAGAAGAACACCACCCCACCCAGAGCAAACTCGAGATTTTTCTGAGTCTATTTACCAGCCAAGTGAAGATGTGGCTTCTAATTTGCAAAGTAATCAGTAACTTAGTCACCTGTGAAATTTCAAGTCACTTTCTGATTATGTGTAAAATTCACCCAATTATTTAGACTGTATGGGTTGCAGGAGGGTTATTACAATGAGAACATCTTTGAGAGAAATTCTCAAGAAAAATTTTCATTGCTTCTAGACCAAAAAAGAAAAAAATAAGTTACATTCATTTGCTCACACCAAGTAAGTTCCCTCTGCCAGCAAAAGGTACTGTTCATTATTTCAAATTGGGAAAATAATATGGGCTGGGGGTGCAGCTCAGTGGTAGAGTGCTTGCCTAGAATTCATGAGGCCCTGGGTTCCGTCCCTGCCACCAAAGAAATAAACAAAATAATAAATTTCTCTCCTACAAAACATCATATCATTTCTTTTGTTGTTGTTGGTGGTGTTTTTTTGAGACAGGATCTCCCTATGTTGCCCAGGCTAATCTCAAACTCTTGGGCTCATCCCATCTTCTTGCCTCAATCTCCTGGGTAGTTGGAGCTACAAGTTCACACTACCATGACCAGAAGCTTCTTTTGAAGAAAGACACATCTTGGAAAATGCTGCATTACTTTGCCTGTGATATTATGAATGCTGGTTGGGAAAGGGATTCATAGTCCAGTCTATCACATCTGCTTAAGTTGAGAAGGGACAATCTCTGTAGTTTTTGGTAAGACTTTATTTTCATAAGCAAATGGAAATAGGATCTATTTACTTCTTTTTCTTTGTCTGTGTTCCTTGTTGGATAAATCAAGTGTTTTTGTTTTGTTTTGTTTTTGGTGTGTATATGTGTCCAGAGTTAAAGATAAAATTATAAAATTAAGCCACTGATGTAGCCCAAGTGTATTTAATTATTTCAGCATCTCATAATAGTCTCAGAAATATGCAGGCAGGAACCTCTGCTGTGGCCCTGCATAAACTCATTTGGCATGGCCTATTCTCTGTTGCTATTGCCAATGTACACTCCGCTTCCGTGTAAAGACTTCCTGAGAAGATGCCAACAGTCTCTATTTTATGTCCTGATTACACAACCACTTCTCACTTTGGCAACTTGAAGAAAACAAAAGTTTAAAGGGTAGAATATTTAACCACAATGTACCTTAACAAATAAATCTAAAGCAGAAAAAAACGGGGAAAAAAAAAAAGAAACCTTGGGCAGACTTGCAAATAAAGCAGAAAACATTCACAAGTCAGCGACATTTCTCGAAATGACGCATCCACCCTCCTTGTAAGCTGCAAGAATTGTTACTTTGCTGTTTACATGGCCAAGCACCTGCAGGATTGAAAAAAGAAGGATGCCCAGGTCTGTGATGAGAAAGGACAAGCCTTTCCAGCAGAGGCACTGAGATCAAAACTTGGTTAAAAGGGGAGAAGCTGGGCGCGGTGGCGCATGCCTATAATCCCTGCACTTTGGGAGACTGAGACAGGAGAATCGCAAGTTTAAAGCCAGCCTCAGCAAGGGCGAGGCGCTAAGCAACTCAGTGAGACCCTGTCTCTAAATAAAACACAAAAAAATAGGGCTGGGATGTGGCTCAGTGGTCAAGTACCCCTGAGTTCAATCCTCAGTACCAAAAAAAAAAAAAGGGGGAGAAAACTTAGGATCATTAAAAATGTAACTTCCAAATAATCAATGCCCAAACGTTTTAAACTTTTCTTTAGATCTTTTAAGAACTCCTTTACCCCTGTGACCTAGCTTATTAATAAATTTCCTTAAAGCAAAACAAATTCCCAAGTTTCACCTAAGCATGCCTAAAAACACCAACAAGCACATGAATTGGAAATCTGTAGTCACACTGCCCTGTTGACTAGGAGTATCTTTCTGAACTTCCTGTCATCAGCCTCTGGGTCCTCTGAACTGCTGTGATTCAAAGAGATGTGCTACCCCAGCCCAGCCCCACGCTCCTGTATCCTACCTTTGCCAAGCACGCTCTTCTGCCATCTCCCAAACAAATCCCCCTAATTCTCATTGTTTAATATTCTCTCCTTGAACGCCAAGTCATCTTTCACATCCTTTTGTTTTATTTCAATTGTGCTATCCCAGATACTTTCTTAGCTCTGACACGGGCCACTGGTTTGTACTTGGACATTTTTATGACAATGGCATTTATCATCGTGTTTGAATGCTAGTCCCACATCTAAGAAAACACAACCATTATTTTCTATGCCACATTTTACTGCAGAACAAATGCAAAAGTGCTTACACAAATACATGTAATAAAATAACAAATGGGATAGAAAAATGGGACAACAGAAACATTAAAGTAGGGAAGTCCAGATGAAACTAGGAAGGGAGGTCGGAACTTAAAGCTGGTATCATCAGGCCCACACATGAATTACGTACATCAGTGGTTGGCAAGTTCTGGCCCACTGGACAAATCTGGCTGACCATCTGCTTCAAAAACAAAGTTTTATTGGAACACAGCCGTGCCTTTCATTTACATATTCTTTATAGCTGCTTTTATGCTACAGTGGCAGAATTGAGTAGTTGCAACTGAGACCAAAATGGCCCATGAAACTTAAGATATTCATTTGCTGGCCCTTTACAGAAAAAGTGTGCCAATGTCCAGGTTATATGATTCTTTGCCTAGGAGATAAAAGCAAAGCAATTTCCTAGGATGAACACACTCTTTGTATAGCTCTGAAGTAGATGAGAACTTTCTACTACAGAACTTGCTATCTAATCTAATGAAAAATAGTCTTTAGCATCGTATTTTTACAGTAGTATAAATACAGCAACAGGTTTCACAGGGCCTATGGCACAATGATGTCACAGCCAGTAAAGCAGTTCTATGTAAATATGAAACACTTGAGGTTCAGGTACAAATCATGCCTGATCTGGTTTAATTTAGGGACAATTTCTAAAGATGGCAAATGCCAGCCATATGTGCAGGGCTTCCTTGGCCCTGGCAGGCATGGCTAATGGATCCAGGTGTTCTCTTCTGGAGGCACTTGAGGAAGTGCCCTCAGAAGTCTCCCTGTTCTCTGGCAATCTTAACCCATCATTAGCACTTGGCATGCAAGCTGAAACCAATATAGCATCTTTGCTGTAAAGCAGTTTTTCCTGAACACTGTTGACTGGGAGTGGTGAGGCTGAGGTTATACTGTCTGCTAAGTCCCCAAGCACAGATATTCTATTTCTTCAAAGTACAGAACTGTACCCTTCAATAAGAGTCCACAGAGAAGGACTGGACTGCCACACTCCCTCAACAACCAGAGTCTGACAAGGATGGCTGCCTGGAGAGAAGACCCCATCAGAGAGTCCGAGAGTAGGGCCAGGAGACTCCTCAGGAGAACTGGGAACTGTCCTGCTGCAGAGACTGAGAGGGACCAGGGCCACAGAGAACATCACAGGAGCTTTGTCTGGAGGCATTCAAGCCCAACACCCACAAAACTGCCAGACACCTGGATCCACTGATCTTGTCACACATCTCGAAAGAATTCTCCAAACAATGAGGGCTCCAAATAAACATAAACAAACTGGAAAAGATGATTCTCAAGAAATTACAATTCAGTAAAATGTTGGAAGAGGATGCCATAAGCACCGATCATAGATTAAGAAAAATATACCTGTAGTCTTTTTCTATGCCCCTTCTTTCCTTGTAGCTAAAAAGATAGGTCATAAATTGATTATATTTCTGGTGGAGCCAAAATTTAGTTATCTAAAGAAGTCTTTTATTAGGCACATTTAAGAGAATTAAACTATTCTTATTTCGGCATAATGGAAACTGCTACCAAATCTATACCTGACTCCTACTCATGTTGTCAAAGGGAGAGAGAAAGATGAAACATGCCATAAACTATCCTCCAGTGTTCCCAAAAGATCTTCCCACTTGGTGACTGAAAAGTGTAAAATATCCACCATGCCTGAAATGCTTCTTCTCCTTATGGGCATGTCTTCTAGAAAGTCAACAACGAATAAGTGAAACATAATCACATTTGACAGCAGAGGTAATACAGCCAACAAACATGACGGAATGATAAAATAAAACTTTCTTAATCCTTTTTAAAAAAAGCAAATGCTGCCAAATCTTGCTATTTATCCTTCTAGTACTAACACTTTGAGATCAATCACAGACCACTTAAGGTTGCCTCTGGGCATGTGAGAACGTAGAAAATTTGCACTCTGGATGGCCTTAGAGGGAAAAAGAAGAAGAAAAAAATAAAAACAAAAACTTGAAGAGTCAATATAAATGCTAAGGTCCAAACGTTACAGTAACAGGAATTTAGTGTGCTCTTCCAGAACAAAGTACAGGGATACCCAAGTGTGCACTGGATTTGGAAGTGCAGAGAATGTCAATGTGGAAAATTCCTGAGGAAAGCAAAAGCCACTCCATAACAGCTATAGGCTGATCCCTGCTTCTCCAAGCCATTGTGCAACCTTCCGTGTCCTGTGATGGGCACTGAGCCCAAGCTGGAGGTAAGGATTAAGTGAACACTGGACAGTATCATCTAAAAAAAACTCTTTCACAATCATCAAGGCCTCTAAAGTTTGTACTTCCAAAAGATTGCCAACCCAAACAATCTGCATGCGTGGTATCTCTCCCAGAGCCTCATAGGCAGTGATACTTGTAAATTTTTATGATAGTCATCATGAAGGTCTCTACTTACGTAGTGCATACAAGGTGAGAATTATTCCAGCCAGGCAAAATCCTTCGAAGAACCTGAGTGTGCTGAACATTGTCACATTCACTGACAGTGCTACAGTCAGTCCAAAGATCAGAATGAAGATGATGGAGAACAGCAGCACAGGCCGCCGGCCGACCCTGAGTAGGGAGAGGGGGAAAGAATCGCTGTTAAACAGGATGGCAATACTGCTGAAACCCAGAACCCAGCAGGTGCTCAATATATGTTGAATGAGTACTAGATTAAAAGTCTTCATGCCATCTAAACTGACTTCACTAGATCATGGACAGAAAGGCCTTCTGGGGACAGTTAGCACAACCCCCTATTCTGGGTTAAGGGAGCACAGATCAAATAGCTACTGGGAAAGAGAATTGAGACATGAACCCGATTCCTGTTGTTGAGTCTATTTCTGAGTATAAACAGGGATGATTCAAAGCAGGAGGAACAAAATCAATAATAACTCCCCAAACATAAACCTTGACACACCCAGCATGAAAATGTCTTGAGAAATCTCTGACCTTTGGAACTGGACAGAAAGTCAACATGGGAATGGAGTAAAGGCTTTAGTTCTCTTCTCTAGGTTGTTAACTAAGCCAGGTGCCCGATCATATACACAGCCTGCAGAGCCAGGGCCAGGCCAGTGGCCAATTTTTTTCAGCTACATGACAAAAATGTAAGTTTCAAGAGTTCACACACTAAGTCAAGATGGCTTGGACTTAAATAACCAGTATGGTCCTGACAGTGAGCTCACCCAGATGCCCCCTGGAAGGGCAGTAGTTACACTAAATTCATGAATCATGGGGCCAGCCAGTGCAGGATTGGTGACTACTAGGGAGTGATGTGCTTTGGGGTGGAGATGAGAGGGAGGATGGGGGTGACCCATGGGTTGGGGAACTCACTACTTCCCCATGTCCCCATGATAACCTTTCATCTTCATTAAGTCATCAGAAATAAACTGCAGGAATAAGTCCACCAAATGGATTAATATGTAACACAACCAGCTTGGATCAAAAGGAGATCTCATGGAGAAATTGGGGCAGAATGAATGTTATTTGCCAGGATGAAGAAAGGGCAAACAAATTCAGGTCCAGTACCCTAAACATCATATAGCTTAGCTGAACAACTAACTATCTTGGACATATTTATGTCAAGGCATCTACATACACATAAAATGCCTGAAAAAGGCAAATATAGAGAAACAGAGGTAGATAGGTGGCTGTCCAGGGGTAGGGACAAGAATGGAGAGTGGATATTTATAAGCATGTTTCCACTATCCTTGGAAGGGAAGTGGAAATGCTTTAAACTCAGAGCATAACTGTAAATATTCAAAACCTCATTTACTTGTGCTCTTTCAATGGGTGAGTTTTAGGGTATTTAAAGTATCTCTCAATAAATCTCTCAAAAAAAAAAAAAAAAAAAAAAAAAAGAAGAAGAAGACACCTAGTAAAGAATGGCCTTGCCCTAAGAAGGAGATGGATATAATCTTAAGAAAATGTGGGGACAGAAACAACAGGAAAGTACATCCTTCAGAACTTTCTAAGGTTCTGTCTCCATCCATCACTTGGGTTTTGTTAAATGAGGCCAAGGCCATGAGCTACTGGTGTATATCAATGATCTTGTCTAGAGATATTAGACCTTACTTCCCTGGACCAGTGCTGTGGTCACAACGCCCTGACCAGGAAAGACCTTTTTGGATGATTTTATTCATATTCCATTTGTGAACAGAAATGAATTTAAAATATGGCTTGTTTTCCTAAAATGAAGAAAAACTAATACCCACTTCTATTTTCCTGTACCTGTGTCATCTGTAAAGTGAGGCTAGGCTTCCTTTTGCAGTTATTCAGATGGTTGGTGAAGGGAGATGATGGACATAAACAGAATGTCTGGCACGAAGAACCTAGTTCAATGTTTCATCCTTCCTATAGGCTACATCCCTGAAACTAACCAAACATGGCTTACTGGGTTCTGATACATTTTAGAAAGATGAGTTGATTTTTCTTATCTTATATAAACCGTTCTAAGTCCTTCCTTCCTAAATGATTGCTAAAATCAGTAAGTAAAACTTATCATTATGGACTGTGGGGCATACAACTTCTTTGAAATCAGAGCACCCTGGATTTGAATGCAGGCTCACACCACTTTTGAACTATCTGACCTTGGAAAAGGCCAAGCGTGTCCACTGAGCCTCATGTTCCCTTCCACAAAATGCAGTAAAGTGCCTACCTGACAGGGTTGCTGAGGGGTATGGAAACATGCAAGAGACTTCGCAAGTGTTCAATATGCATCAGTTACAAGCCTTGGAGTTCTAGTATGAGCTGGCTCCCTAGGGCAGAATCCCTTGGAGATGACTGATAAAATCACAGTCCTCAGTCTGTAATGCAGAAAGCTTTTTTGTGTAGGATCTGTGGTTGGCAGGAAAATGACCCTTAAAGATGTCCACGTCCTGCTGGGCACGGTGGCACACACCTGCAATCCCAGCGGCTTGGGAGGCTGAGGCTGGAGGATTGCGAGTTCAAAGCCAGCTTCAGCAAAAAGCGAGGCGCTAAGCAACTCAGTGAGACCTTGTCTCCAAGTAAAGTACAAAATAGGGCTGAGGATGTGACTCAGTGGTCGAGTGCCCCTGAGTTCAATGCCTGGTACCCTCCTCCCCCGCAAAAAAGATGTCCACATCCCTAATCCTCAAAACTACCATTCAGGGCAAAAGGGACTCTGGATGTGATTAAGGTTAAGGACCTTGAGGTGTGGTAGGTTTGACCAAATTACAAGATGACCTCCCCTGGCTACAGGGAACCAGAGAGAGGGCAGTATGAGGACTTGACTTGCCATCTCTGGCTCTGAAGATGAAGGAAATGGGCAGAAGCTACAGAATGCAAGTGGCCCCTAGAAAGCCAGAAAAAGCAGGAAAATGCCCATCTCTGAGCTTCCAGGGAAGAGCACTGCCTTGCACACCCTTGTTGGACTGGTGACCTACAGAACTGTAAGATGATTGCTTTGTGTTGTGGAAGCCATCAAGAATGTAGTAATTTGTAACAGCAGTAGTAGGAAACCATATGGGGTCTCAATGGGAAACAGACATTGAAGTAATGGGAGGAGATTTTAAAGGGATTATTTATAAAAGAGCAAGCAAGCTGGGAGAGAACCTTACAGGGATAGTGCTCAACCTTGCAGCTTTTAGTAGGAGGGAGCTTGGGGACAGATAGCCATGGGTGGCAGAGAAGTGCTGTATGGAGGGCCCCTGACAGGAGGCAGTAGTCCTTCCAGCCCTGAAGAGACCAATGCTTGACCTCATGCTCCTCTGCCCTGGGGCTCTGCAGCTTTTTTCCCCACTGGCCACCAAGAGACCAAGGGCAAGGGGTGCAGCCCATGAACTACAATTACACATGCAGGACAGCCTATAACAGAGCAAACAAGGGTGGGGAGGTGGCCCAACCCCTGGCCTGCATCTTTCCTGCATCTGCACTAACATGCAACCTAACCATGTCTAACGTACACTCCAGCAAAACTCAGGTCGAAAGCATGACTTTTTACAAAAGCAGTGTACAGTTTAAATGTTCCTGTATGTTGACTGCATCTTAGAAAGCTTGCCCTCTGGCTTGATCCACTTCCCCCTGCAGCCATGAAACTGGGCCCCCAGCTGTGAGGTCTGGAGTTCCCTTAGCAGGGTTTATTTCCCTTTAAGCAAGGCTCAAGCAGGAGTAAAATGCCAAAAAAGTGTGTGTGGGTGCTGTTGGAAAACACCAAACTTCCAAACTGAAAGGGAGGCTCTTTCAAAATGTTCAAAAGGCCCCCAAAAGCAGTTGCCCCTGAATCCCCAGAGTGCACCTGCTTTTCTACCCAACCTCGACCTGGTTAAATGACTGTAGAGAAGTGAGTGACTACATCAGACTTCTAGTTACTCACAGAGGAAGACCCGAGCTCCTTTGTCTTTGTCCCTAGGTCTAGTATGTGATCAGGGAGGCCATTTGGCAAGATATGTAAGAATATGATGTCATAACAACAGCCTTGAAGCATCTTAGACCTTCATAGACTGATGCATCTAATAAAAGCTCATATTTACTTTCCTATTAAATCATTCATTGAATAAGGACAATAAAACCTGCATCAAGTCTGCATTTTTCAGAAAGAGGGTGGCATGGATTCTACTGATATACATTCCTAATTTATTTCAACACAGATTTCTGAAAAACAGGATCTTTTAGACCAGTATAGTTCATACTGAAAACCTATACATTTGGTTAAAAAAACAAAAAAAACTCTACTGCCTAGCCTCAAAAACAAAACAAACAACAACAACAACAAACCCAAAAGGGCCCCCAGAAAACATCCCCAGAGGTTGCTGATGACTTTTTTATTACTGTCCGCAGGGTAGGTGTCCATATAAAGTATTTACAAATGATGATTTAGCAGATTCCGGGCACATAGGAAATCGCATTATGTGGTAGCACAAGGAACTCACAAATAGACACTAGCTTTAGGAAGGAAATTTCCACAGCTTTAAAGAGGCCTCTGAATTCTCTGCTGCTGTCTGCTCTGGGCTCCTTGTTTTTGCTTGAGCCAGCTTCCCCAGTTAACCAGGGTATAGAGGGCGTCACAAAGACATATGCAGTTTATTCCACATCATTCTTGGCCCTTATTATGTCATTAGGCCCAAGATGTGCTGATTCACCAAAACCAAAAAAAAAACAAAAACCAAAAAACAAAAAACCAAGATTCCTTTAAAAAGAGTGAAAAAGGGGAAATATCTCTGTGGCGCCTGTCCTTGACCAGTCCCTTACATTGTGCAATTGTCTCTGTTTGGACGCAGCACCACAGTACCCTTGTGACCACAGAATGCCCTAAATAACAGTGCTGTGGCACACTGGTGGACAGACACAGGCTCTGGGGCCAGGTGGCCTGGTGTCAAGTCCTGGCCCTCCAGCTTAAAACAGAGTGAACTTGGGGATTTACCTAAACTCCTGTGCTTTGATTTTTCAATGATGAAACAGGTAGTAATAGCTCCTACCCAACAGGTGTGTCAGGGAATGAATGGGATAGTTAAATGTCTGGGAATGTTTGGCACTGTGCCTGGCACACAGTAATCAGTGTTAGGTGCTAATGACATCATTGTCATTATCATCATTAATAACTCAGCTACCATCTTCCCCTCTTGATCTCTGTCCAGCAACCTCATCACCTCATCCTGAAATACACACTTTGCTCTAGGCAACCTCACCTCCTCACCCACCCAGATAAAGCACTTTGATTCTCACTTCTCATCACTGGTCCTCCCCTGTCTGCAGTGCCCACCCATTATCCAAATGTTATCATCTTCTAAGGCCTTCCCTCCACATGAAGCCCACAGGGCATCCTGGCCAAGTTAAGGACTGTCTCTAAAATGTGTGTGATGTTTGAGTGCTAACCAGAGCTACCTTACCCATGTGGATGAAGGTCTCTAGTTCCTCCCTTATACATTTATTCAGTTCTATTTTTTTTTTGAGACAGGGTTCCACCATGAGGAGCCTCAAATTCCTCCTAACTAAACATCGAATGTTAGTAGTAGATGAGGCCGCAAGCTGGTTTTGCTAGATTCTAGAGGCTGGAGAATAGCATAAATCTAAATTCTCACTTCCAACTGGTCCATATGTGCACTGACCAACCCTTTTAGGTTGGCATTCTCCAGGTGGCAGCTTTGGTTTTGGCTCTGGCATCAACACCAGGATAGAAAAAAGACACAGTAACAGTATGCTAACAGTGACCATTTCTCTTTAGCCAGCAAAGGCGTGCTGTGGCTCCCAAAGGTTCATGAGGAAGGCATGTTGGTACTCACCAGTCAGCAATGCATCCAGTTATTAGGTAGCCAAAGATTAATCCAACCAGTAAGGAGAACTTAGCGATATGGACCTTCCAGGCATTATCACACACAAGATCCCACTAGAGAGGGGCAAATAGAAAATAAATCAGAGAGACACATATACAGACCTAGTTGTACTCAATCATAAGGGCAATACAATAACCCTGCAAAGATCATGGCACCAATGTCAGGGCCATGTTGCATATATTATTAAAAGTCTCATTAATGTTTTTGAAAATTCAATGAGAAGTACAATTTAACCATAAAACAAAATGTCATGTTTTCATCTGGAATGACTTATCAAAGTCCAGAAGGAGTGATTCATGAAATCTGAGGATGTATATTCTTTCTGTTCCAATGGCCACAGGGAACGAAGGGAGAGCGATTAGCTAAGGAGATGGGGTGTTGCTGATGATCAGTGCCCCTGATGACCAGCACTCCTCTCACCCAGCAGAGCCACTACAGCCACCCAGGTTAGGGAAGACCTAACGACCTTCTGCACAGGATATTATAATGACACAAGGAAATGAAAAGTGACTTTTGCATTTTCACCCACAACACTCTCCACACTATAGCTTTAGAAATAAAGGCAAGAGTTAATGGTGAGCGTTGAAACATAAACTTTAACTGAACATTTTTACTTATCCTTGTAAATGTTCCTTGTGTTTTCCTATGTTGCACTATAAAGCTAGCCGCACTACTTGGAGAGAAAGCCAATCAGTAAGTAAATATGATATTTAGTCTATTTTGTACAATATTTATTATTTAATTTGAAAAATAAAAACAATCCTCTAATTTATCTCCTTTTCATTTGCAGAATTAAGAGAGAATCCCATGTTTCTTCCCTCCACATGACATGTGTCAAGTGTGGACAGCATGCAAGTGTACACGCAGCTGACCTCTAGGTCAGAGGGCAGACAGACAGGACCCCCACTGGCTAGCACTCTGAAGACTGCAGCGCCCCACGCTTGCTACACTGTGCTAATGCCCACCCTCAGTGGTATAGATGCCCTGCTGCTGGGGTAAAGAAGTAGCCAAGCTTCCACTTTGAGGCTTTCCACTCCAGGTCAGTGGAGGCTGGTCAGTGGAGGCCAAGCAGTGGGGGTGGCAAACTTGGCTGGGGACATGCACCACAGGGTGTGGCATGTGTGAACGCCAGAACAAGAGGCATTCTGGAAGCAGAGACACGAAGGTGAGGAAAAGGGCTGTGCAAGGCACTGGGTTGGGGCTGGACCTCAGCTCTGTCTTTTCCAATGCCTCTCAGGGTGTAATGCAGAGGACTCTTTCAAACTCAGGTCCTGCCCCTGTTTCCCAACTTCTGGAAGGTCTGGTGAGGGCCCTGGAGTCCACTGCTGTGGGTCTCAGCTTCAGAGGGATTTGGAAAAAGCTCAGTTGAGCACCAGCAGTTGCAGAGGAAGGCACCTGGCTTAGACAGCAGGAAGGCGCTGCCTGTCACACGGGTCCCACTTCTGCCTTGGACTCCTCGGGACATTGCTAGATGAGGCCCATGATGCAGACCCTAGTCACCAGAGACCTGTGGTGACTCACCTGTTCATCCATCTGATTCCAGGTGATCTGCATGGGGGTGGGGTGAAGGGCTACTGTATATATTGGGGGGAAAAAGAGAATAAAGGAATGTAGGAATGCAGGGCCAGACTGCAGGAGGGTCTAGCTGGCAAAGGACAGTTGGGACAGTTGTTGTCAACATTTGGTTCATATGTGTGGGGAGGACGGCATGGCTGGTTGTGCAGAATCCCATTCCGAATTCAGATACAGCAGTGCTTTAGAGGGTTCACTTCCTTCCAGGAGGACTCCTGTGGTTCTCCAAATGTGCTCCAGAACCACGAGGACCAAAAGCATCTGCATCATCTGGGAACTAGCAAGACAAGCAAATTCTTGGGCCTTATCTTAGATCCACTGAAGGACCACCTCTGAAGGGAAGCACAGCATTGTGGTCTAAGAGCCATCAGGTGATCCCAAGACACCCAGGCTGACTCTGTCCTGACCTTGAGAACCCCCAGGGGTTCTGTTCTGCCTTTTTCCTGACATATGACAACCCATGATCTTTGCCATCCCGGGCTTGGTTCAAACAATCAACTCTTGAGAGCAAGGAGTTTTTTACACTGCATGAAACACACACACACACACGATTACTGGCTTTTCCCCTGAATTGCAAGAGCAGGAGAATAAAGCTCGAAGATGTCTTAAGTGGGCTCTTGGAGGCAAGCCTGGAAAAACAACATTCACGGATATGCTGTTTCTAGGAGAAAATGTATTTTTAATAATAAAGACTTTTTTGGCATGCAACCTACTTCTAACTTCAGGAAGGAAGGATTTGCCTTAAAATGTGAGTTGCACCATTACCACGAACAGTGTGTGTACATTCTGTTTCCCTAGCTTAGTTTATATGTTCTGCCAGGAGAGACACTTACACACCTGTAACGGTTCATCTCTCAGTCACATCATGCCTATGTGGACCTCGGCCTGGCACATTCTTGGCAAGGGAGGAGCAAACCCTGACCTCAAGCTGCTGTGGGTGACGAATGCACCAGCTGCCGTCTCTATCATTCTCTGTGCTTTTAAACACTTCCCTGTCTCCACCAAGACTTCCCATTGATGAGTTTATTTGAGGTTAAATGATGCAAAGGAGTACATTCTGTTTATATTAAATGGCCGGGAGACACGAGATTTCAAGAAAAGCATTCAGGGGAATGGAGAAAATGGCCAATGTTGTTCCCAGTTCACACCTGAACAATTACTACTCTTGGCCTTGGACAGCCATAACCCAATTTAGTTGCTACCTAATAAGTTGTTCAGTGATCACCTCAACACCATCTCTATCAATTAACAATGCTGGAGTGGAAAAGTCAAACGGTACAGGAAGACTGGCTTGTAAGTCCAATACGGAAAGGAAGCCTGGGTAGAAATACTGACTGGCATCACCAATCTCAGCCTGTGGGTACCCACCCCCCTTGGAGGGGGCCTGGGAATCCAGTACAAGATAGCTACCAGCCACCTGGTGCCTTAAACCCTCCTCAATTAGACACAGGGAGGGAGAACATATCTGAATCAACAAGCAGAGGGACTAGGAGGTCCCAGCAGGTTTACCAAGATAAGGGTTACTCAAGCCTGGGGATCACCTAAAAACAACACGCTTGTAATCCTGGAGGCCCACCCTGGAGGCACATTCCATTCAGCTGGGTGGGGCAAGGCTGGAGGACTCCACTGAGCTACCTCCCTTGTTTAATTTGTACTTCTGATATTGACAAAAATGTACCAGTAAAGTAAAATATGTTCCAACAGAGTGTTATCTCTTAAAGAATTGTGAAGAATTTCAGAAGTATGAGGAAACTGAGATCACCTGGCTCTCAAATTTGTTCACATTGCTATAGATAAGATGTGGCAATTGGTCATTCAGGAAGCCAAGGCTATGTGAATTTTTAACATTAAAAAAAAATCTGATGAGAGTAATGCTTTAAATAGTTCAAGATTAGAACTTAATCTAATGGGTTTTCATCTCCTACATTACTCTGCTCACCCCTTTTTTGGCTCTCCATTAAATTAACCAGCAATTTTAGCAGATTCTACCTTTCAAATCCACCCTATACATATCAACACCCTCAGGTGTGTGTTCCAGTAGTGAGGGATGCAGGACTAAAAAGAATACTTCCAAATTCCCTTACAGTGAGGGTTTCAGATAAGATTTAGGGTCTACTGATCAGGTGCACACCCTAGAACAACTCTCAGTGTTTAACCTACTTCTAATTTCTAGACTATTTTGATTTAAGAATAGTGTCAAGAAGGGTAAGTGGTACAGATCTGGCAGGGTTTGGGTGGTCTTGGAGCCAATAGTTCTAACAGTGGCTAGGGAAGCGTGATCTTGGAGCCAGTGGTTGTGGGAGTGATTCCCTGATTCCCAGACTCCTTACAGGGACTCTGGGCAGGCTAGTTCTAGGTCATCTTGCTGGGAATCCTTCAGCACAGCCTGCAGCCTGCAGCTGCTCCAGCAACACAGTGAGCACTATTTCCCTGTATTCAGTCCCTAGCTCCTGAAATACGCAGTTATTTGCAAATGGAAACTCGTTCCTGATTAAATTTCCTTGGGATGGCATTTGCAGGCCAAGATATGAGCCAGGTCACCATCCTCACACTCCTGAACAATGCAAGAGTCTCCCTGCATTAACTTCAGCCTCCCTTGAATCCATTCCCTAGAGAACAATGAAAACAATCCTTTAATGAAGCATGTTAACACTTTATCTGCAGGTTTAACAGGATCATAAAAGCAATTACGTCATAGCCCCGTTTCATCATCTTAGCTTTGCTTGGAACACTCCCTGGTGATACCCAAGGAAGCTTTGAGCCAGGACTAAATGGGGAGACAATGACTGTAAAATGTGTGTCTATATTTCACACACTGTGCGTTGGTTGCTACACACTCTGTTAAAAAAAAAAAAAGAGGTAATAAATTCTGTTAGACTATTTTTGTACCTATGTATTTTAAGAAGAGATCACAAGAAATGAAACTTATTTTAAAGGCATAATCAAATTTCTTGACTTGCTCCAATAGAGAAATATTCTCCAAGGAAACCAATAAAATTTTTAAAGAAGATGGAAAATAAAAAGGTGGTAAGGAAAACAATTTTTAATAGTAATCAATCCTATAATAAAATTTAAAACAAGAACCTTAAAATAATTGGAGGAAAATAGATTACTTATGTGACTTTGGAGACAGAAACTCTATGGATAAACACTAAGTGGAAAGAAAAAAAAAACCTAAATAAATGACTGGTAGATTTTGTAACAGTTTAACTGTTACTACTTTATTATTAAAGTATTATTCAAAACTTCTAGGCATCAACAGTGCCATATGCCAAGTTATAAATACTTAAATTTATAAAATATATCCATAGAATTAACATTCTAAACATTTAATGGGTATTAATTTTTTTTTTTTTTGTACCAGGGATTGAACTCAGAGGCACTTGACCACTGAGCCATAACTCCAGCCCTATTTTGTGTTTTATTTATAGACAGGGTCTCACTGAGTTGCTTAGTGCCTCGCTGTTGCTGAGGCTGGCTTTGAACTCAAGATTCTCAGGTCTTAGCCTCCCAAGAGTATTAATATTTTTTAGATTTTTCTTCTCAGATATATCTTCTTTTCAATGTAGACTAATATTCCAACTAGAAATGGGTTAAACATCCAGACAATTGGCAAAATATACAGCAAAAATGGTTTTAAAATCACCCAGGATATGTTAGATTCTGCTAATGAAAGTCAAAGCATAATATTTAGGCTATCAAAATTTAAAAAAAAATTTTTTTTTTCTCAAGATGCAGAAGAGACAAGGAGGTGCCAAACCGTGGAAGGAGGGTGAACAGGAGGAAGGCAACTTGGAAACAGGCAGCACATGTCTTTAATAATGTGTGCCCTTTTTCCCAGCAATTCCTTTTCTTGGAACTTTTTCCCAAGGAAATGATCAGAGATGCCCATGGAGGTCCCTGTTGCAACAACGTTCACTGATTTTAACTCACAAGAACAAAAACCTAAGAACCCGAGTGAATGCCTGGGGATATTACACAACCACTAAAATTTTGGCTTTTGAAAACCAATGACTGAGAAAAATCATTGTGATATAGCACTACGATAATGCCTCGGGTTGAAAAGCAATGCATGAGAGGGATTTTGTGTATGCAAGGGAAAGTTAGAGGATATCCCAAATGTCAAAGCTGAGAATGGTATTAAGACTGAGTTTTATTTTTCATTTGATACTTTTCTGAACATTCTACAATTAATCTGTGAACCCTAATTCTCCCAAAAGTGGTGTTGAGGGTAAGATGAACTATCATTAAAAAAAAAAAGAAAAGAAAAAAAAAAACCAACAATGGCAAAATCTTTTCAGGAATAAGTATTTTTACACACTCTAAAATATCAGGCCACGAGGAAGCTTGTTTTGAAATGGCTTGGGTGTCAAAATATTTTGAAAATAGGACTAAGGGTTTAATCTCAGTGGTAAAGCACTTGCCTAGCATGTGTAAAGCCCTGAATTCCATCCTGAACATCACAAAAAAATAAAAAACAAACATATAAATATATAAATAGAGCCAGGCCAGTGGTGTGCATCAATAGTCCCAGCTACTCAGGAAGCTGAGGCAGGATTGCTTGAGCCCAGGAGTTTGAGACTAGCCTGGACAACACAGCCCGACACTGTCCCAAAATAAAAAAAAAAATTTTAATTTTTTAAAAAGAAGAAAAGAAAGTGATTTGGAATAAACCACATCTCCATAGGCTAATGTTTGTTTACGTTAATGCTCATTAACTAAAGTAAAAAGTGTTTTTTTAGGGAACTGAATGAAAATTTTCCCCAAAGTTTCATCTTTTGAAGTGGAGATCCCCACTTGAGCCTGTTCCATTAGCAAACCACCAGGGTTTTTCCAATCACTGAGTGAGCGTTCTGTTCTCACTCTGAGCACAGTCAGTTGAGATAAAAGGAAATATTTCAGTTCAATACTACAAAGAAGATAATACTGCTTAAAATTTCAAAGGCTTAAACGAAACAAAATTCTTGACTGGGTCACTAGAATTTAGAGAAATGTGAAGTTAGCGCTTTTTTTTTCCTCCTAAAATAGCATTTCGGCAGCTTCTCACGAACCAGTGTTTCATACACTATGGGTCTGCTGTGCTCTGCAGTTTTTTTTAACTAAAGACAATAGAAATGGCAAGAACACACACACGTGCACAAACACACACGCACACATGCAGAGTTCCGCCCTGGAAGATTAGTCATAGATGAACAAAGAAACCAGTTTAGCCTCCAGAAGATAAACTGATGAAGTGCATTAGTTACTATTTAGGCAACCTAAGAGAGCCTGTGTTTTTCAGTATTTTGCATCTAGCAGTATACAGATTCTTATTTTCCTAAAAGACTCCATCAAAATTCAAGATACACTGCATGATTTGAAAACCTCAAATTACTCTCTGCTCTTTGCCTCTCTGCTCATCCTCCAATTTTAGGAGGGTTGCTGTCAACGGTAGCCAACACAAGTGCCAATTAGAGTTGGCATCCTTGCAAGCTTCCTTAAATGACATAATAAACATCTTTGCCAGGTACTCTGGGGAAATGTTTTTTTTTTAAGTTTGGTTTCTCTGTTTTCTGTTAATTGCCACTCCAACTACTCCTCAACTTTCATTCTTTTCTAACCTAGTGCCAAATAATAACCAGGGCCTGTGAGAGGAAACTGTAGCAAGACTTGATCGCAAGCCTGCCCAGGCTAGATGGGGGATATGCGCCGCCTATTAAACCTACATGCCAAGTCTCTTGCAAGAAACCCATTCTAAAGCCAGAGCATCGGAGCTGGTCAAAGTTCTTAAACTTCGTGTAGTACCTTTTTTAAGGACTTACATGGTAATTTTAGATTCATTCTAAACCCTAAGCAATGGTCTACCTTTTCGTGTCTTTGTCTCTTATTGCCTGCCTCCTCCTTCAAAGTACAGCTTCCTGGTGTTGGAGAAGTGGGATTGGCGATGCTTCATTTACTGACACAGGCTTTCCCAATTCTCATTGACTCCGTCCCGTTTTAAAAAGCTAGAAACGTAGAACTGGAGACTTTCCCGGAGACTTTAAAAGGGAAACACAAATAACCACCTGAATGCACCCCAGTTGAGTTAATGTGGGACTCTCTCTGGGAAAACAAAACAGGGAATCACTTTTTCTTTGTCTTTTTCCTAAAGGAAACAAGGGTATAAATGATGGTAAGCATTACTGGATGTTCTTGTTCATTTGGTATCAAGCCCTCTGTGGCATTTGAAAAAGCCGAACAGATCCCCACAAGGCTGCAGAGATTGTTAATAAGCAATGTCTTTCTATTAATCAAAACCTTAAAGAATCTTCTCCAAAATTTGCAATGGATGTTTTATTAATGGCCCCTCACAAGAAAGGAAATTAAGAGGAAGCCCTGTAAAGAGGCCTATGAGAGAGACAGAGAGAAAGAAAGAAAGAGAGAGAGAGAGAGAGGGAAAAGGAGGTGGAGAAACCAATCCCAGAGCCTGAGGCATCGAGAGAACAACTATTAATGGCTTAAATGAAATCAGCACACAAGCTTCTAGATCACTAGGACATATGAAGTAACTTGAACACTGTTTTCTTGAGCAACTCAAATGCTATTTTCCTATGTTACCAGGGGATATCTAGTATAACACAGGGCAGGACAGAATCACATTAATATTTAAGATAGACCAACTCACTCTGGAAAGGAGCCAAGTGAGGGGAGCTTCTGACAGTTGCATCAGGGAATTCTTGGAATGGGAAGAATAACCAGGTGATGGATCATGGAGAGAACTTGGAGGTGGAAGGAAAACCATCTTTGGCTCCATAGCTTCTTCCTGCCACAGGCAATGGTTCTGACATAACATGGCCCTATCAAGCCCCCCTATGACCTGCATCATCCCACCTCCTGCTTGCAAGCTGTGCCCCGCAAACTTCTTTCATCCTCTGTCACTGCTATCCCTCCCGCCAACCTTTGTCATGATCCAGCCATGCCAAAGCCATCATCAGCTCCCGAAGGGCCTCCGGGCCCTTTTCCCAAATTGCTCTTCCACTCCCCACTCCCACAATATCCATACTCCTTCCCACCCTAACTTTTCTGGCTCAACACCTACTTCAAAAATGAGTCTCGGGGCTGGGGTTATGGCGCAGTGGTAGCGTGCTCATCTAGCATGCGTGAGGCACTGGGTTCGATCCTCAGCACCACATAAAAATAAAATAAAGATATTCTGCCCACCTAAAACTAAAAAATAAATATTGAAAAGCATTTTTTAAAAAATGAGTCTCACTTCAACCAAAATTGCTGAACATTGTACATTATCTGTTGGTCAAAGCATGGGAACCTTGCAAAACTGCTTGCATTTTTTTCTTTTAGTGAGTTGGTGAACTACAGCCCACAGGTCAAATATGGCCCTGAGCCTGTTTTTGCAAATAAAGTTTTATTGGTGCACAGCCACTCTTCATTTATGTATTATGTACAGCTGCTTCAGTGCTACAATGGTAGACTTGAGCAGTAGCAGAAAAGACCCCGGGGCCCAGAAAGCCAAAAGTCATTTACTGTATTTCCTTTTACAGAAAGTTTCCAACCTCTTGCACTGTCTGAGTTTCTTGAAGAAAGGCTCCCCGTGTTATTTCTGTCTTAGACCCAAGCTCACATTTAGAACGTAGCAGGTGGGAACAAGTGGGTATGCTCATGCAGGAACTATTGTTTCTGGAAGTCGGAATATTCTTCACGTTTGCTTGTGTTCACTGTGCCATGCGATTTATCTTCTTAATCCTCCCCACCCCCGTGGTTATTTTTTCAAATACAATTTAATTTAAATAATTAATATGTAATTATTACACAAAATTTATACCAGCAATATGGCTTTTAAATGTTTCCGCCCAACTTTTCACTAGGGAAATTTTACCCTAGGGAAAGATATTTCTGGTTTTATCATTAAAGCCAATAGAAAATTGGGTATATGAGAAATTTATTTAAAACAATGAGGAATTCTCTTTTAATAGAACAGATCTATTATGTAGATTAAGCATTGTTCTATGGTAAGAATGGAAACTGAGATTAGTTAAGATTGATCACGTACTGGGCACACTGCTGGTGGCTGTGACTAAGTTTTCTCATTCAGTTATGGTGACAAGTTTAATGCACAGACATCAACACCGTGTCCATTTTACAGGGGAAGAAACTGAGGTAGAGAGAGGTGAAGCAACTACTTCAAGATCAAATGGCTCTTAAGAAGACTATGAATCTAGATCTAATTAAAACGTAGGATGTGGTGGCGCATACCTGTAATCCCAAGGAGGCAAAGCCAGGAGGATAGGAAGTTCAAAACCAGCCTCAGCAATTTGGTGAGGCCTTAAGCAACTTAGTGAGACCCTGTCTCAAAATAAAGAAAAAGGGCTTGGGATGAGCTCAGTGGTAAAGCACCCCTGGGTTCAATACCTGGTACCAAAGGGAAAAAAAAAAGTATTTTGCCACCCAGTAAATTCAAAGAAATGGCCATAGTTCATGCAAACAAAAAAAATTTCTCTGATACACTTTAAGTGATTATAGGCTTTAGCATTTGTCTCACTAAGTATTCAGTACACTTCATGTTCAAGGAAATAAAGCACTGCCGTGAAAACAGGATGGGCTTTGCCATCATTTCATTGTTATGGTGACTAAACAAAAATAATTTATGAAGCATCTGTGAATAGCAGGCATTCAATAAATGGCAGCTATTAAAAATAATAATATTGGCCTGGGGATGTAGCTCAATAGGAGAGAGCTTGTCTAGCTTGTGCAAGGCCCCGTGTTCCATGTCCAGTGCCACAAAACAACAACAACAACAACAATAATATCACAGTACAGGTTTGAGGATCTCTAATCCAAACATACAAATGCCCCCAAATCCAAAGCTTTGAGCACTGAAGCCACAAGTGGAAAATTTCATACCTATCTTCACGTGATGGGGCAGTCAAGATGCAGACCCCATCAAAAATATTGTATAATGACCTTCAAGCCATGCGTACAAGGTATATATGAAACATAAATGAATTTTGTGCGTAGATGTGGGTCCCATCCTAAGATATCTCATTTTGTATAGGCAACTATTCAAAAATCCAAAAACCTCAAATCTGAAACACTCTGTTCCCAATAATCTTTCAGGTAAAAATTATTCAACCTGTATCTTATTTTTCATGGAATTTTTAGTATTTGAGGGCTAGAAAAAGCCATGGTTAACCTGCTTTTAAAAATGAGATATAAAAGCCTGTGGCTAAGCCAGACATAAGCAGAGATCAGGTTTGCTCAGCTTCAGTTGCTCCACACCAGGCTGCCCTGGAACAATGTCATTTTCGAACAGGCTGACCAAAGCCTCTGGGATGCAGGACTCTCAGGAAACTTCACAAGTCAATGGCTGCCGAGCCTAGGCAATGCCTGATGTAACAGTCAGTTGATCAGTACTACCTCCTTGAGTTCAATACTCTACAACATGAAGGCCTAAAATAATAATAACTCAGCATTTTAATTAAGAGCAACTCTTAGGCTTCCTGCCAAGAAGTCACCTTTTTTACAATATATGAGTCAGAGTACTTGAGAAGCTAAACCAGTTTTTCTCCTGTTTCAAACTGGTCTGACGATCTGAAAAGGACATGAATGATACTAAGTCAAATGGTCTCTTCAAACAGGATTGATGTTTTTTTTCCTTGCCTGGCTCAGAAAACTGTGAATGTCGAAGGTAGTCCTCACCAACCTTCAAAAGCGAGGTGTACCACACGCATATACCTGTCTCCCCCATATATCCCAAAGTCACTCAATTCAATGAATGCTCTAACTATAGTAGAGCATGGGTTCTCTCTTTCTTTCTTTTAGCTAAACTTTTTTATTGGTGCACTATAATTATACATAACGATGAGATTCACCATGACATGTATACAACATAATCATAATTTGTTTTTTCAAATGTATACCAATTCAGCCTCTGTCTTCACTGAATTGGGCTATAGCTCATCATTATCTCTGAGAAAGAGCATTGCACAGTCAACAAAAAACAGGAGACTCAAATGGGGTCTGAGCTCAGTGCTTGATCGTGACAGTCAACAGCAGTGAGGACTCACAGTGACAGTGCAGATTTGGGGCCTGATGATCTAAGTCTCCATTCCATTTCTGCCCTGTTGAGAGTCACGTGACCCTGGGCAAGTTATCTCACTGGTGGGGGCTTTGTTTCAATATATATGATGTAAGAGGCCCAAAATCTATAATATACAGTTGTTATAAAAGTCAAGAATAATATCCAGATGCTGGGCACGGTGGCACACACCTGTAATCCCAGCAGCTCGGGAGGCTGAGGCAGGAGAATCACAAGTTCAAAGCCAGCCTCAACAAAAAAGCGAGGCACTAAGCAACCTTGTCTCTAAATAAAATAAAAAATAGGGCTGGGGATGTGGCTCAGTGGTTGAGTGCCCCTAAGTTCAATCCCATGTTACCTGCCCCCCAAAAAGAATAATATCCAGAATATGTCCAGGGAAGTAACTGGCATAAGTTGATTATGACTCATTAATTTTGTCAGTGAGTGAAGGAGGTCCTTGGGGGGTTAGGTCTGTTGGTAAGTAACATTTGAATCTGAGAGTAAAAAAAAAAAAAAGACTTCAAAAAGGCTTTTGGTTAAGAGGCTCGGTTATTCATTTGAGCCTCACCCCTAACTGATCCAAATTAAGGGGTGTTTTACTATCCTACATCCTGTCGGCACAGCCCGCACCAGAATAGAAAGTGGGAGAGGCGAGTATAGAAAATACCCTCCAGGGAACAGCTGTACTCACAGCTGGGGAGGAGCCGGAAGGAGAACCTTCTCCATTCCACAGGGGGCTCTCTGACATCTTTCAAAGATCGCAGGATGTGGTGCCCTTCACTATGACCACCTCAGCGGCTTCCTGGGAATAGCAACAAACCTCATTCCCAACACTTGCCGCGATCGTTCATTAAACGATCATTTTCATTTTTTTCTCTGACCAAAAAAATAAAAAATAAAAGAATAAAAAAACCAGGAAGGCTCTCAAAAGCCAACAACACTATTATACCCCAAAGGGTGTTAATACTTTTTCTCCTTGAACTATTAATCTCCTAAAAACACCATGCTGAGTTGGCAGTGTGACAGCAGAAGGTGACTCTGCAATTTGGCTCTCTCAGCTGGTCTGGGGCTCCACTGGAGCACGAATCTGCAGACACAGCCCTTGGGTGAGGAGGAACAGTGGCGGCTCTACCCCAGGTGGGAGTCAATGAGAAAGGACCCCTCACCTCCCACATGGTGCCTTTGGCACCTGGGGTCAAGTTAACTGTGAGGCCCTTACCCAAATAAAATCACAAAGCATCCTTAAGCCAAGCCTGGGATTGTCTCCCCAAAGAGTGCTGATGGCCACTGCTAATCCGTTCTCCAGGAAGCTCACTGGGGCCAGGCTGAAGGTTCACAGGACAGGGAAAGGAACTGAGTCTACAGAAGACAATGTGAACTTCAGCAAAAGGAGAGTAAGGGGAACAGAGACCTTCTCGAGCCAAAGTAGCTGCAGAGTTCCCCAAGCATGGCCCTCACCATCATCTCCAATCAATCCTTGCAACTTTGCTTGTTGGAGGTCCTCAGCCCCTTCTACCCAACTCAAGGCAGAGGGGTACAGGTTTTTTATAACAGGCCTGGATGGATAGTTCTGGAAAAGACATCCTGCTGCTATTTCTGGATTTGGGATTACAGGGCTTGGAGGATGTGAATTCGTTGGGTGAAACTCCATGATAAGGTCTTCCTGCTGTGATACATACAATATATCTGCATGAGCCCTTGGGGGTTCATGGGGTTGGCTTGACTTAGCAAACCAGCCTGAATTCCTTTTAAGCCCTTCCAAAATAATACTTTCCATTAACTATGAATTCAACAGAGCAGCCTCGACACAGCGTGGCACAGGACAATCACGTTGACCATACAACCTTCTCTACTTCTCTAAGGCAAATAGGAAGCCAAAGCCAAGATGAAATTAATGATCCATAAAGGAAATCCTTCACAACCATACTACGCTCCCCTGTTTCAAATGTATTTGCTTCTAAGTCAGCAGTTGAAGCAGCTGCTGAAGACGCGCAGCATGCCCAGCAACGCATAGGCAGGTGTTCGTCTAAAATGAGGAATAAGGGGCTGGGTTGGAGCTCAGTGCTGGAGCACGTGCTCAGCATGGGAGAGTCCCTGAATTTGATTCCAAGCACTGGAGAGAGAAAAAGGATGATTGGGTGGAGCAGGGAGTGGGGAGGGAATCAATGGCTAAGTAATTTGTAGGAATATTGTTAAAGTTAAGCTGGTGTCTCCTTTGCAGGACTTTTCAGAGCCTTTAATATGTGAATATGAATCATGAATCTGAAAAAAGGGGCTCTGCATTTTCCAAACTTATGTGGCCTTGGGAACTCTCTCCTTACAAGGGCATATCTTTGGACTACAGAATATAAGAGGTATTGCCACATATATTTGGCTTGCCCTTCATGCTCTAACACTGTGTATAAACACAATGCAAATTACAACACATGGAAATTCTGGGATTTTAAGGTTGGGGTAAAACAGGCCTGTCACCCCTGTCAATCCAGATGAGGACAGAAGGGGTATTCATGTGTATTGAATAATACACTGTTCAAAATAACCAGAGGAATGTTTTTCTACCTTCCATCAGTGAAGATAAAAATGATAACTATTTTCCTCTGTCTTCTTGAGAGATTATAACAGCTAATTGGTAAGAGATAGGCAAACATTAAATGCTCTTAGGAAATGATCTGCAAAAGGTCAAACACAACAGAAAGCAATCAACCGTGCAAAATTCCACTTCCTTGAAAAGAAACCAAACTGCACCACACATCCCCATCTCTGTTGCAGAAGGATAATTGCTCAGTGAGTCCAAGTCCTGGGGTGGTTATGTGCTATGCAGGTATCACCTTAAACTACCTTACCCTTAAAAAATGGTCTTTATTTCCAAAAGAAGCAGAAGCAGGGGATGAGAAGGTATGTGCATGCAGATGCACAGCAGCATCTTTCACAACAGCCTAAATATGGAAGCAACCCATGTGTCCATCAACAAGTGAATGGATAAACAAAATGTGATCTATATGCATAATTGAATATTATTCAGCCTGAGGAAGGAAGGAAATTCTGACAAAGGCTACAATAGGAATGAACCCAGAGGATATCATGCTAAGGGAGAGAGGCCAGTCGCAAAAGGACAAGGTCCGGTAAGATTGCACATATGTAAGAGAAAACCTAGAGCCGTCAAGTTCACAGATGCAGAAAGCAGAATGGTGGCTGCCAATGGCTGGAGGAGGTGAAGGAGTGGGGAGTCAGTGTTTAATGGGTGCAAACTGTCAATGTGAAAAGAGGGGAAAGTCTTAGCCATGGATGGGGGGCTGGGTGCACAGGATGGGATGTACTTAATGCCAATGAAACGAATACTTAAAAATAGCTACAATTATACATTTTACATGTATTTTATTACAAAAAAATGTGTTTAAAAAAGTAAATCTTCAGGAAATGGGTTAGTGTCCTATTTCAAACGCACAGCACTTAGAGGAGAACCCCAAATTGAGACCTGAGCAGAGACCATTGGAGTCCCCACCACCTTCTACTCTTCTCTTTGTATCACATTCCTGAGAAAATCTTTTGAGATCCAAATCTCTCAGTACAGCATCTTCTCTCTGTAGCAGGCCACCATGTCTCTAGCAGAGTTGATTCCTGGCTGCCAGGAGTCCCTCATCCTCAAGCTTGCCTGTGTGGAAGGCTAGGAGGAGAGGGGTGCTGCTCACAATAGCAAGCATGGCCAGACTCTCATCTCGCATGGTCGCCCCCTCCCTCAGCCTCTCACAGTACTCAAGGCAGGCCACCAGCTTTTCTCACTTTATGTCACCGCTCCAGCACCCAGCACCATGGACCAGACCAACAGCACAACTGCAGTATTTGATGGTTACTTATTGGTCACCTACTGAATACAGACCCTAAGGCAAAAATGCTGTCCTTCTCTCCAGAGCTCATGGTCTAGGGATGGAAAAATGGGTCAAAAATTAAAAATTACAACACTGAGAAATAAAAAGATAAAAGGCTGTGATAGTGTGTGTATATATATAAAAATAAAATAGGTTGTGAGCATATACCAGAGGGGGCCCTTCCCAGACTTTAGAAGATCTAAAGGTAAACTTGTGGTGGGGAGGGAGAAGAGTTATTTGTGTTGAAAAAGCAGAGTGTACATGAGGGCTTAGAAGTGGGGGGCTGGCTGAGGGCAAGGGGCAAGAGCAAGTGGCAAGGCTTCCAGGAAAGGGACCTACACCTGGGGGGACACTGAGGAGGACGTGGGTGGCAGCAGCCAGGGGCAGATCCTGGGGTGGTGGGGACAGCCTTTATTAGGGTAGCCTTAATATGCAATTAAAATCCCATCTCAGCCATGTGCTCAGCAGGTAACCTGGGGTCAATCCCCAGCACATAAAAATTAAATTAAAAACTTGTAATACAACCTTATTTGGGGCTTTTGGTGACTGCTCTTAGGAATATCTTGATCAAGGACCCCAGTCTTTCAGAAGAACAAATTCCTGACCCCTGCTCTATCCCTAGACAGGATAGGAAAGAAAGAAGGACGTGACTGGGAACAGGGCAGGCTCGTAAACGTTTAACCTTTTAAAATGTACCACTTATGTGTGGGCAAGAAGTTTGCAAGCTATTTATCAGTCATTGATTACCAGGATCAAGATATGGATGAGTCCAGAAAGGGATGGAGTCAACCCTATCTGCCATTAGTGCTTTAATCTCTTAGCTAAGATGTTTTGGTTTTGGAAAGTAGGCATTGAGAAGAAATTCTGATAAAGAAGGCATTTGATGGGACTAAACTCAGGAGACATGGAATAGCCTGAGGGCAACATAGAGCCAAAGAAAGAAAGTTCTGGAAGTAAAGAAGCAGAGAGGCCAAGGATTCGCAGCTCAGTGGGCAGCCATGATGGCAAAGACCATCATTTGCTAAGACCAACCTCAGTTATGTCCAATGACCACCTATTCTTCCTATTTCAGAGGTCTAAGTTAACAGTTGGGAAATTGTAATTATAAAATGCAGGTTAAGTGTCCCTTATCCAAAATGCTTGGGACCAGAACTATTTTGGATTTTGGATTTTTCCAGAGTTTGGATTATTTGCATATATTTAATGAAATACCTTGGGGGATGGGACTCAAGTCTAAACATGAGATTAATTCATTCATGTTTCATATCTATATCTAGCCTAAAGGTAAATGTTACACTATTTTTAATAATTTTGTGCATGAAGCCAAGTTTCACTTTGTAGAATTTTCCACTCCTGGAATCACGTGGGCACTCAAAAAGTCTCAGATCTTGAGGCATTTTGGATCTGAACTTTCAGATTTTGAATTTTAGGGTTAGGGGTGCTCAACCTGAAACAGTTGATCACATGACTGTCCTAAGAGATCCAACAGGAAGTTCTTGCAGCGGGACTCAATTAAATGCATGGCTCAAGCATGCACTGCTGAGGTCTGTTCATCATTTCCCGGAATCCCTACAACGCCACGGGTAACAAGTGTCCTCTCCACCTTGGAAGTAAGGTTCCTAGAGGCTGAGTGACTCGCTGAGGTTGCTCAGTGGTAAGGGATTCACACCCGGTTTTTCTCTGTCCCAGCCCAGCACTTCTCGCCCATCTCTGTTCCCTGGATGTCAATCAGCAACACTCAAAGTAGGGAAGCACCCTTCTCTCTGCTGAGTGGATAGTGCCCTCTACAACACCGACGTTTTGAGGTCAGGCTGACCATAAGACTGAGAAAAAGCCTAAATTTAAAATAATTTTGTCATTTTACTTTTTTCAGAGCACACACTCTCTTTTGCAAACCCGAGAGGAAGCCGCCCTCCTTGCTGCAGTGCCGGAGCGCTCTTTTGTTCGCTGAGACCTAAACGGAGGCAGAACCTCCAGTAACGCATCTCTTCTGTTTTTTCTTTGCCGGGGACATTGCAACACCCACCAGGAGGAATACATCATTTCTGATGAACGTCTGGGGGTCTCCAATCTACATGGGTATCTTACTAAACAAGTATTATTGATTGCTTAACCTGCTTTGAATGGAACGCAGTTCACCTGGGATGACATGCGCACAAGCACAAACACGCTCTCTGAGGATGCGCAGAAGGGCTCCACCCACTGAGCAACGTGAAAACCCTCCAAACTCACCCAGCTTCTCGTATTTTAAGCCCGGTCACGTGGGGGTCAACTGCCTACATTCCTTTGCTTGCTTTCTTTTTTTTAAAACAAGATCTCACTAAATTGCTGAGGTTGGCCTCAAACTCACTATTTCTCCTGCCTCAGCCTCCCATGGGGCTGAGATTACAGGTGTGCACTGCTGGTCTTCAGGCAGATAGTGAGAAATCAGGAGGGCTGGTGCCACTTCTCCCACTAAATCATACCTGTAGGGAAGTTAAACTCTCCTCCTGAACCCAGTGAAGGGAGCTAACAAGATCCTTCAGAGTGGGCTCCTCCAGGAAAGAATTCCCTTTGTGCAGGTTTCTACCCAAGGGGCTTCAGGACTACAAGGACTCACAGCTCTTTGCATTTTGTGGTGAGCTATGTGAAAGCAGAGCCAGCATCTGCTTCCTTTCTTGTTCTTGGTCCTCCAGCTGTCTGCCCTCCAAGGCTTGCCTGGCCCTTCTCACAGAAAAGGAGGATGAGGAGACTACAGAGAGCAGGAAGTCCCAGCTGCCTGAGGCCTCTGTCATGTACCACAAGGAGAGGGTGAAACTCCAGCAGAGCAGCTGACTGGCAGCATCACCTCCAGGTGTGGCTTCTCCCTTCTCCCTGCCCACACTACACCACCACCATTGTCAGTGCCTCCCATTAGCTGTGGGAACGAGTCCTGGGAACTCTGGGGCTACAACTTTCCTGGGCCAGGGATCCTTGCCCCTTAGAGAGAGCAGCCCCCTCCTCACAGCCCCCATCACTCTTGCTTTCCATCCCCAACAAGAAGCAGCAAAGAAAAAATCTGCCTAGCTCACAAACAAGTCAAGGCATCTCATGGAGGCCCTGATTCTGTCAATCAACTTTTAACCATTAGAACTGAGAGGCAGGAAGGAGTGGAAAGGATGAAGACACAGTTTCGAACGTTTCTGCCAACTATGCATCCCAGTTGCAACCTTGGACAATGCAAGTGTCGCCAACAGGTGGTCAGATAAACACAATGTGGGAGACACATGCCAGGAATAGCTGAGGGTTCCACGTACTCAAGTCAAAAATATTAAAATCCAAAAATTTGCACCTGTATAGACTTTTTTGGGGTTATTATTCCCTAAACAACACAGTATAACAACTGCTTACATAGCATTTATGTCGTGTTAGTTATCACAAGTCAACTAGAGATGATTTAAAGTGTAAGAATGTATGTACAATAAATGCAAATACCATGCCGTTTATAAAAGGGGCTTAAGCATCCTCAGAGTTTGGTACCTGTGGACATCCTGGGATTCATTTCCTCAGATACCAAGGTACAACTGTGCTCCTTGGCAGGAACAGCAACAATGACTTACACACACAGTGATATGGACGCTAATGAAAGATGACGCTGACGAAAAAGGCTGCTGAGCTCATTGACATGACCTTCTGGAACAGGCAAAACTAATCTCTGGGGAGAGACAGGAAAGCAGCAGTTGCCGAAGGGAAAGGCTGACTGGTGATGGGGGAGGGGATACCTCGACTTAGGTAGTAGCTAATGGGCCCCTGTGTGAACCTAAATCCCCGAAACCATACATTTAAAATCTGTCCATTGTCTATATGCAAATTATGCCTCCAGCTTAGTAAATCTGGAAAAATGTTTCTAAACAGGTCCTGAGACAGGGCAGAAGTATCGGACTGACTGGGGCTTCACAGGGCCTCCCTCCCTCCACCAGTACTGGGAGGCAAGCAGCGCAGCGTGGAGACACCAGGGCCGAGGCTAGTACAGACCAGATAACTCAGTCACTGGATCTACACTGGGAGTGAAGGCCTTGTCTGCAGCTTCCCTTCTGCTTAAGGAGCAGACCTGCAGGTCAGGAACTCAGAAGAGGGCCAGGAACAGTTCACATTGCTGCTATGCCAAGGCCTGAGGTTCTGGACAAATGTGGCTGTGAGGTGTCAGTTCAATACGAGAGCCTTGCCAACTCGGTATCAGCAGCAATGATGCAGCCCGACCTCAGTCTACGCTCCTCCACAGGAGCCCAGTGGAGAGCCCAGGGCAACTGTGTCTGGAAAGGGGCTCCAGAGCGCACAGGCTCTCTGCAGCGCTCTCTCATACGTGGTGGGCAAGACTGGAACGCGAGCCGCTTCCTGGGGCTCAACCCTCAGCTCTGCCACTTCGCTTGGCTGTGTCCTTTCAGAATTGCCTGTTAACTCTGTTTCCTCATGGAAAAGCCAAAGACAAGCTCATTTCTCAGGGGTCAGGATCTACAATGACACCCCTAAAATACCCGGCCTAGCAAACCTGCCATGGCCTCATCTTCCTACTCCCTCCCTTTTGCTCCTTTGTCCTCCTCTCTCACTCAGGGGACTGGTGTACATGGGTCCCTACCTGTTTACAGCCCTCTTTTCTCAGTCTCAAGACTGAGCCAGGTGTGGTGGCACATGCCTGTAATCCCAGTGGCTTGGGAGGCTGAAGCAAGAGGATCACAAGTTCAAAGCCAGACTCCACAACTAAGCGAGGCCCTCAGCAACTTAGTGAGATCTTGTCTCAAAGTAAAAATGAAAAGGGCTGGGGATGTGGAGTGGGGAGTAAGAGGAAGAGGAGGAGGAGGAGGGGGAAGAAGAAGAAGAAGAAGGAGGAGGAGGAGGAGGAGGAGAAGGAGGAGGAGTAGGAGGAGGAGAAGACAATGACAAGGAAGGAAGGAAGGAAGGTAAGAGGGAGGGAAGGGAAAGGAAAAGAAAAGAAAAAAGTAGCTGCCCATCCTGCTACTACCTGTCCCCTCTGTCACCACCTGGACTCCCCCCACTGCAGCCACCTCCATAGAAGCTCCAGGGACTGCCTTCACATGCACAATGATAACTTTACAACAGGCAAAACAGAATGGAGAGCCCACTTTTTACAACACTGATACAAAGGAAAGAATGACCCCATGTTCCAGGGATAGTCTCTGAAAGGACTGTTATAGTGGACCTGCACCCACCCTTTCCCCAACAAGACAAGCTGGAGTCCAACACCCAGTACCTCAGAAGTAACAGTATTTGGAGCTTGGATCGTCAGAGAGGTAATTAAGGTTAAATAAGGTCTTTACGGTAGGTCCTAACCCAATATGACTGGTGTTCTTTTTTAGAGGGAGGGGTACTGGGGATTGAACTCAGGGGGCACTGAGCCACATCCCCAGCCCTATTTTGTATTTTAGAGACAGGGTCTCACTGAGTTGCTTAGCACCTCACTTTTGCTGAGGCTGGCTTTGAACTTGTGATTCTCCTGCCTCAGCCTCCTGAGATGCTGGGATTACAGGTGTGCACCATCGCACCCAGCATGATTGGTGTTCTTATAAGAAGAGATCAGGGGCTGGGGGTGTAGCTCAGAGATAGAGTGCTCACCTAGCCTGTACAAGGTCTTGGGTTCCACTGCAGCACCACAAAAGAGGGAGAGGGAAAGAGAGACAAGGACACAGACATGTACAGAAGGAAGACCATGTGATGGCCATCTACGACCCAAGGAGAGGCCTCAGGAGAAACCAGCCCTGCCAACATCTTTCTCTTGACTTAAGCCTTCAAAATGGTGAGATGATAAATGGCTTCTGTCTGAGCTACCCAGGCAGTGCTGTTTGTTATGCAACCAATAGCAAGCTAGTACAGCAGCAGAGGGAAGCCAACGCTGAGGAAAGCCTGGAAGAGATGCAGAATAAGGATGGGAGCTCACCCTATCTCCAGACTTCCAGAAACATCCTATGATATTTATGTATTTTTTTAACCCAGTTGGACTTTCTCCTGTTATGTGCAGCTCACAGCATCTTAACTGACCCTTGAACTTCCAAACCCATCACAATATTTTGCCATATTTCTCCTCATATTTTCCCTTCCATCACAGGACTTTCATTCCAGTTATCTCTATCTCATGCTCTATCCTTCGACATCTCCATTCTTTTCCTCCAAGCTTCCTTCTGCCCAGACTGCCCCTGCATGCCTCCTCTCTGCCCACTGGGACCCCCTCCCATCCTCTAAGGCACTCAATCCTCCCTCCATTGCTAGCAGCTCCTAACACAGGGCTCTATACATAATAGCTGCTCATAAACAATTGAATATTATGTAGTATTCTGGATTCCTCTTGTGTCACCTTTCAAGCCCTGTAAGATCTGGCTACTATGTTTTCAAAATAAATTCAAACATCACAAAAAGAACATTGCTATGCAATATTACCTCCTAGTACTCAACTAGAAAATTCATTTTGGGAACTTAAATCCTCTTCTCAATAGGATAAACTGTGAGTCTTTAAATTCCCTGATGCTCTCTGCTGTAATCTAGATAAGTGTTTCCCAAAGGCCCATATGTTAAGGGTTTGGTCACCAGCCTGTGATGCTTTTGGAAGGTGGTGGAACTTTTAGGAGGCGGGGCCTAGTAGGAGGAAGTTAGGTCATTGGGGCATCCCTTGAAGGAGATATTGGGCCCCAAGCCTCATCTTGACTCTTTGAAGTCCATGGGTGATTTTCCTTAGCACAGGTAGATGTTACAGGACCAGTGCTCACTGCCTAGTGCCCCAGGAGGAAGCTAGCCCCTATCTGTTACTCAACAAACATCGCCAGGGCTTACATGGGGTTTTGGCCTCTAGCACTTGGAATCTTTGTCCCATGGCAAAGCTCTCATTTCCTGCTGCTGAAAAATCAGAAAACCACCTCACTGGGAATTAATTATGGAAAAGGCATGTTTGAATTAGAGATATTTTGAATATAAATCCTTTCTATTTTCAAATAAATGCTTCTTTTTCCACTCATTGTTACTGTAAGCAGAGGTTCAAAGGACCTACTTTCGAGAGGGACTTTGTGGGGCTGAGGATTTGGATCAGTAGTAGAGTGTGTGCTTAGCATTCACAAGGCCCTGGGTTTCATCCTCAGTACCACACATGCCAAGAGTGACTTGGTCATCAGCAGCATTCACTCACATGAAAATGTGCAAAGGCTGTTTGTTCAAACGTGCCGCTGCAGACAGGCTACACATACTGGGAAACCGTGTTTACAGCATCAAGGAGCTCAGCAAAACCTTTCTTCACAGAGGGTAAGGATTGCTGGCTGCCTCCTCCCACGCAGGATGCTGTGCCCTTCCATAGCTCCTCACCTGGACACTTGGGCCACTCACTGTGGGTCGGATACAAACCCAGGTCTCCAGGGTTGACTTACCACCCAGCAGCCCTGGCCATCTGTAGGGTGTGGTCAGGAAACACATGCATCAGCACATCCACCTAGACCAGGGCTTCTCATACTTGGGGCACTTGGGGCTGGATTATTCTTATTATGTGCACTGTCCTGTAGATTCTCAGATGTTCAGCAGCACCCAGGGCCTTTGCCCACTAGATGCCAAGAGCAGCCCCCACAGCCCCCACCTCCTCCACCACCTCGTGTGACAAAATAACACCTCCACTGTCAAATGTCTCCCTGGGGACAAAATCATTCCACATGGAAGTCATCCAGAGAACTTTATGGTGGCAGGATGCCACAGATATTTCCAAAAGTTCCCCAGTGACTAAATGCTCTGGACCCAGCCAGGCATGGTGGTGCATTCCTGTAATCCCAGCAACTTGGGAGGTTGAGACAGGAGGATTGCCAGTTCAAGGCCAGCCTCAGCAACTTAGTGAGACCCTGTCTCAAAAGAAAAAGTAAAAAGGGCTGAGGATGTAGCTCAGTGCTTAAGCACTCCTGGGTTCAATTCCCAGTATCAAAAATAAATAAACAAATAAAAAGTAAATGCTCTGGACCCCACAATGACCAACCCTAGATTCAGACAGGCCAATTCATTCTAAGGAAAGTCACCACAACATCAAATGGTTTATAATAAAGACATCATCCACTCCACAGCCCAGCATGAATTCAAGTTTGATTAGTGTTTATTGCAGATAAACAATATCCTTTGTCTTCAATAGCTCAATGAATTTTGACTTTAGGTCTGAGTTGACCTATGTATCTGTCTTCTTCTTTTCATACTGATCATCCTAGAATTAAATGACATGAACTCAGTCAGATGCAAGGAACAGCCCCTTACCCAACTTACTGGCACCATTCAAGAAATGTTTACTGAGTATCTACTAGGTTCAGTTGCTGAGGGCCCATGTTTGAGCAGCAGGACTGAAGTATGAGAGTGGAGAAATAGGGAACCAAGAAGGGCTGAAGGAGCTAGGTGCAGTGGTGCATGCCTGTAATCCTAGCACTTTGGGAGGCTAAGACTGGAGAATTCCAAGTCCAAAGCCAGCCTCAGCAATGGCGAGGTGCTAAGCAACTCAGTGAGACCCTGTCTCTATGTAAAACACAAAATAGGGCTGGGGATGTGGCTCAGCGGTCGAGTGCCCCTGAGTTCAGTCCCCAGTACAAGGGCTGAAGGAGGTGACAGGGAGGAGTGGACTCTGGGCTGAAGGACAGTATATGCAAAAATGACATAGCACCGTGTGGGAGACAGATGAGTGACTGGAACATAGGATTTCAGTGGGGACAGAAGCAGGAGAGATAGATAGGGACCCTGAAAGCCCACTAACCAGGCCCAACTTCATCTTAAAAGCTGTGGAGCATTGAAACAGAAGAGTTATAATGAATTTCTTCTTCTTTTACCACAATATAGAACAAACCCACTGGGCTTAGGGCAAGGGGTGTGGACACGATCAGAGCCCAGTCCAGCAGGTCTAGGGCTTTAAGGGAACAGCAAGGTTGCAAAGGCCCATCAGGACTTCCCTACTCAGGGTTGGTGGGTCTGGGGTACAGGCCGAACTGTCGCTCTAAAACTCATATGCTGAAGTCCTAATCCCCTGTAGCTCAAAATGTGACTGTTTGGAGACAGGGCCTTTAATATGTTAATAAAAGTAAAATAAGCTCACATGGGTGGGCATCCAATATGCCTGGTGACCTTATCAGAAGAGGAAGGTCTGGGTGTGTAGCTCAGTGGTAGAGCACATGCTTAGCGTGTGGGGCCCTGGGTTAGATCCCCAGTTCCCACCCCCCAAAAAAGTAGGAAGAAGAGGGCTTGGGTTATGGTGCAGTGGTAGCGTGCTCACCTAGCACACATGAGGCACGGGGTTCAATCCTCAGCACCACATAAAAATAAAATATTCTGTCCACCTACAACTAAAAAATAAATATTAAAAAAAAAAGTAGGAAGATGAGGACACAGACACACACAGGGAAGATGCTGTGAGGACCCAGGGAGAAGAGGGCGTCTCTGATCCAAGAAGAAAAGCCTTGGGAGAAACCAGCCTTGCCAACACCGTGATCTTGGATGGATTTCAGCCTTCAGACCTATGAGGAAATGCGTGTCTGCTGGTTAAGGCCACCGAGTCTGTGGTATTTGTTACGGCAGCCCTACAACTAATACGGAGAAGCCAACTGAAATCCCCTGTGGTCCCATGGGGTCTGGCATCAGGCCAGCCTGACGGCTACCTACAGTAGCAGAGAGACTATGTGGTGGCCAATGGGGACGCTGGCCAAAGCTGCCACTTCCCAGCAGTGCAGACACCAAGGGGAAGGGGGAGGCAGTGGCCTGTGGGCAGGGTCATGGTCATATTTTGTGATGTGGGCTGATTAAGGGGTTTTTAAGAGGCCCAGAGGGCTGGAGGTAGAGCTCAGTGGTAGAGCACTCATCTAGCATGTGCAAAGCCCTGGGTTCCATCCCCAACACCACAAAAACGAACAAAGGACAGGGAAACAAAAGACATGTGAATGTGTCCAGAACGACAACACTGAGGGGGTTGTGGGCAGGCTACTCCAGGAGTCTGAGGCCATGACAAGAACAGCTTCTTTCCTGGGTTTCTCCCCCTGGAGTCCTAAAAGCTTGTTCTTTTTATCATTTCTCTGTTGACGAACTTCAGGAGACTCAGGGGAAAATCAAACTCATGCCCAAGGTCTGACTCTACGTGCAGGGTGGGGTCCCATGCTGCCTCCAGGCCCAGCCCCTCTGTACCCTGCCCACGACCCTTCCCAGCTGCCATCAGCTCTGCAGAGAAGCCCTCCTTCAGGGAAGCTCAAATACCATGGCCCCACCACTGAACTTCCCTATCTGACAGATGGTAGAAGCTCCTCCAGGTTTCCATGCCTCACACTACTCTCTAGCTGGGCTGCTCACTTGCCCTCCTGGGGCATGCTCACCGCTATATCCAAACCCTCACCTCCTGGGCTCACCCCAGCTCACCACATGCTGTGCCTGGGATCCTCGGTTTACCCATTGTTTCTGGCTGCACCATGAGCTTCTTCTCCAGGCAGAATGACCTTCTGCCCATCTATGTCACCTGCCCAGGGTGGATGCTCTCAGAGAAGCTCCAGCAGGCACCACATCAGTGGCTGCAGAATGGCCTCTGACAGGGGAAGGGACAGATGGAGGACTATACAAAACTCTCTTCAAAGAGGACAACAATTGAGTGCATAGCTACACTAACTATGCCAAGGGGTGGAAACAACCCAAGTGACCATCCATGGATAAATGGATAGGCAATTACGATCAAATATTTTTCAGACTTAAGAAATTTTGATGCGTACTACAACCAGGATGAACCTTGAGATCATTTGCAGTGACATGAGCCAGTCACAAAGGGGTGAATACTACATGTGCCACTCATTTGAGGTACCCAGAGTCATCTAATTCATAAATACAGAAAGTAGAATGCTGATTACCAGGGGCTGGAGGAAGAGGAAAAGGAGAGCTCTTGTTTAAACAGGGTCAGAGTTTCAGTTTGAGAAGATGAAGACAGTTCTGGAGGTGGACGGTGGTGATGTCTGCACAACAATGTGAATGTGCTCAATGCTACTAAACTGCGTGCTGAGAAATGCTTAAAATGGTCAATTTTATGTAGGTGTAATGCAGTGAAATATTTTTTAAGGTTTTAAATAACAAATGACCAAAACTTTGTGCTTACTCTAAGTGCTCACATATATGCACTTGACAACAGTGAAGTTCCTCAATATGCAGCGATCAAAGCTGCCCAATTTGTAAAGCATCTATTAAACACAGAGAGAAAGGGGCCTGTAATCAAATCTGGGAGGAAACACTCTGTAGTGCAAATGATGAGGCTGGCTGCATAACCATCCATAATTCAATATGACCCTTGGGATGCTTGCTGTTGTTAGATGCCACTGGCATCCTTTCCTTTGCACTTATTTTTTAAATGGTACTAAGGAATAAAGTGGGACTATTCACAGTAGAATTAAATTGTATAAAATACTGGCTTTCTGCTGGGCGCAGTGGTGCATGCCTGTAATCCCAGCACTTTGGGAGGTTGAGACTGGAGAATTCCAAGTTCAAAGACAGCCTCAGCAATGGCAAGGCTTGCTAAGCAACTCAGTGAGACCCTGTCTCTAAATAAAACACAAAATAGGGCTGAGGATGTGGCCCAGCAGTCAGGTACCCCTGAGTTCAATCACTGGTACCAAACAAAACAAAACAAAATACTGACTTTCCATCTCCTACTTAAAAAAAAAAAAAAAAGCCTGGGCTGGGGGTGTAGCTCAGTGATAGAGCACTTGCTTAGCATGTGTGAGGCCCTGGGTTTGATCCCCAGTGCAGAGAGGGGGGAAAAAAGCCTGATAAACACTTAACTCGCATTCCTATGACTTAACTTTCTCTACCACACATCCCTATGACTCAGCTGTTTGGTTTTCTGTCCAGATAAGTCTGACTGTCTTTCTTCTAGAGCAGTGTTTTCACCATGAGCCAGCTCCCTGGCTCTTTCATGCCCATGTATACCTTCAGCTAACTGAAGATCCCAAATAAAATTGACCAATTTGGGGCTTTATGACACTACTTCCTGGCAAAAGCAGGCCCTCAAAAAATGTTTTTTTTTACCAAAAGAAATCTAGAAAAAGATGTGAAACACAACAAAGGAGGAGAGAGAGACAGAGACAATAATGTAAAATTGTAAAATAAGGAAGACAGACACTTTAGCTGTGTAGCAGTGACAACTGGCTTTGTGACGGATATTGGGCACATAGGGACCTGCTTTCAGAAGGGCCACACTGAGCTAAATGCTTTGATGTCAGTCTTTTTTTTTTTTGTACTGGGGATTGAACCCAGGGGTGCTCTACCACTGAGCTATATCCCTAGTCTTTTTTATTTTGAGATAGGGTCTTGCTAAGTCACTGAGGCTGGCCTCAAACTTTTGATCCTTCTGCCTCAGTCTCCCTAGTAGCTAGGATTATAGGTGTGCGCCACCCAGTTGGTCCTGCTCTTTGCATTTTCTTTTTGCACTGGGCCCTGAAAATTATGTAGCTGGTCTTTACTTTGAGGGTAGAGGTAGTGACAATTTGCAAAATTCTTTTGGTGCCTGCCCAGGGGCTCTTTCCAAGTTCCCAGGGGTGAACTGGAGCTAACACTTAAGACCTTCTTTGATTATTCTGGTAAGCCTCGAGAGGTGTGTTCCTGCCAATTCCATGCTAAGCTTAAGTAGCCAGGTAAGTTCCATCCTGAGAGTCTGGGCAGGAAAGGTATATTTGGTCTGGAGCATTTAATGGCTGCATCACTGGTACTCAATTATTCTCAATTACCAAAAAGATCTGTGCCTAGCCTCTTCCAGTCCACCTGAGGAGCAAATCCCACATGGTTTGAATGAATCCTCCAGTCCAGGTAACTGCATCCCTGGTTTGGAATCTTTCCCCACCCTGGCCCCAGCTGGGGAGCAGACTTGAACAAGGAGAGGCTGGCCTCTGGGTTGGCTGTGGCATGCCAACAGCCAGGTAAACAAAAGCACAGACAAAGCTGGTCTGGAGAGGGAATGCAGCTGGCTTACAGAAAAGGCCAGAGAGCAGATGTGGCTTACAAGAGGGTGACAAGGACAGTGACAAGGATGGCAGGGCTCCTGGAAGACCCCTACCCCACTTTGTGATATCAGGTCCCACCCAGCCACACACACACACACACCCTGCATCTTCGCAATAGGTTTCTATTTTATTAATAAAATTTGAAATCTGATTTTGTTATTCATAACTGAAAGAGTGGCAAGAGAGTTTTGATAGAGTATAACACTATACAAATGGAATAGTCCGTAGGGTTCTAGCACAGTAGTGGTTTATTTGAAGGCAAGTCCACTTCATACAATCAATAACCACTGCCCCCTTTCCTAGAAGCACAGGCCCTTGTCAAACTCCAGGTCACCTGTTTGGAGGGAAATCTGCCCACTGGTAAAAAGCAGCACTGAGTCAAGGTTGAACAAAGGTGGAAAAAAAAGAAAACCACTAAGATGACTACCTCCCTGCAGATCAAAGAGTATCGAGGTCAAAGTCGTGGCCCCTGGGAAATACTCAGCTAGGTAATGCTCCAGGTGGGAAGGGGCAGCTGACCAAAGACCTCAACCCTTTCTCCAGTTCTCACCTCTCCCTAAAATATGCTGTCTACTGTTACCATCAACTCCTCTTTAAAATTCCAGTCTCTGTGATTTGTGTTATCACCCAGCACAGCTAACCCAAACTGAAGCATTTTACTTCATTACTATATATCATGAACTCAGCTTTCTCACCCAAGAGCGCCATGAAGTTAGGGAAGTGCTGGGCAAATTCCTACTCTCACATCCCTCCTTCTCCCATCCTGGCTGCTCTCCCTTAGTCCTAATTCCTATAGCCACTGACTTGTTTTGATTTGAGATTGGAGTTCCACAGCGAACCATCCCCTAGAGGTCCTTATTGTTTGGGGCTCCTCTGATCACCCTCCACACAGGTTTCCCATGTGAAGGCACACTGGTTGCCTAGTGCCAGACAAAGATGCCAATAGGCATTCTCAAGAAATAAATCACCCTTTCAGGTGTGGCCTATTTGCTCCTGCATCCAAGAACTTTCCAGATGACTCATGGGGGCAGCCCTCACCCCACTATTGGAGGAGGGGAAGGCACCTGAGATTTCCCAGATGCCTCCTGTTTTCCAGATGCCTGGGAGGGTGGAGCGGATGCTTCTCAGGTGTTCTCCTCCTATCCTCACAACTTCCCTGGAGGTGAGGCAGCACTAACCCCACCCTGCCAATAAGGAAACAGGTGAAAGAACGTTCCCAAAGAAAAGCTCATAATAAGAAGCATTGGCATTGTAATCTACCCCTGCCAAATGAAAAAGCTCTTGTGCCTTTCATGACATCAAGTTCAGGTGAGCTCAGACACATAGGGTGTTCTCCATACATCATTCCAACCAGGATATAGATGGTGTTATGATGAGGGAACAGATAGGTGCTCCCTCAGGTGAGGGCTGATTTAAAGGATGAATAGGAGGAACCTGTGGGTTGAAAGATGTTGGGAAGGGTATTCCAGACAGGTGGAACAGCCCACCCACACAAAGCCACACAATCATCATACCTCAACTGTACTAAAACCCACACACACACTTAGGGCCATTCTCAGGCCACAAAAGGATCATCTGATAGGCCAGTGAAAGAGAAAGCCAAAGAAAGGGCAGAGCCCCTGTCTGCACTTTCTGGTCTTTCTCTGACTGAAGGTCACTCTGGAGCAGAGGTTGATGAGAACTGGATTCCAACCCTAATAGTCTGGTGACTTTGGACAAGTCAATGACCTTCTTCTCATCTGTAAATCGAACACTTGGGACAGGGAGACATTCAACATTGCTCTACACAGGACAATCTTCTACCTAGCCCAGGCACATAAACAAAGGTACAGTGGGTTGAATGGAAATAAATTCTAGCCCTATTGTTTTGCATATCTGGATCTCTCAGCCTTGTGGTAGTTTAATTAGCACCCTTTCTCTTTGTGTATGAGGATCAGAGAAAATGCTAGACTATTCTTAATGGCCAGCATTTCCTAACAATATCCAGGGAACAGCTTTCAGGCCCCTTTGTCTGGCCTCAGGTTGCCCAAAGTCTGGTCCAGACCTGAAGCTCCCAGTGTAATTTCTCACAGCTCCTTCTCAGAACCCATTCTCTAGCCAGCCCGCCTCCATTGGCAGCACACACAGGCCTGGTTTCCTCAGACGGTCAATCAGGATGGCTTTTCTACCAAACGCTCTCCTCTTCCCCTCTGCCTATTGATGGCTGCAGAGCCTCAAGTCTCCAGGGCAGGAGCAGTGTCTATCCTCAGTCCCTCTTCTCACTACACTCCCACCCCACGTTCCCAAGTCATCACCTCCCAGGTGGCTCTCCAGAACAGCTGCCTCCATGGCCAGTCCTGGTATATGTAAGTCAGCAGCTTCTGTGGGCCTCGCTGGCTTTCCCTTGTCTACTCTGCACATCCCCACCCCAGGAAATCTTCACACTGCAGCCAGACAGTTCTTTTCAAAAGTATGTGTTCTTACCAAGTTATATCCCCCACTCTGCTTAATATTCTTTGATGGTTTTCCTTTGCTCCAGAAGTAAAGAAAAAGATTTTCACATGGTTTATAAGCCATCCCCATCCCCCATTCTCATAGTGACTGCTATCAACTCCAGGCTCTGCATGCCACAGGACCCTTGAAAATGCTGTTTGCTCTCTGTGGAAAACACGCAGCACTCTGTTTTTCCTCCCCTCTTCTCTCCCCTCCTCAACCCTACCCTCAGATCCCATCTCAGATTTCAGATTCTTGACTCACAGCAGTCAGCCAAAGTCAGTTTTTTTCTTGTCTCTCATTTCCCTTTCTTTCCACGTACTTAACTTCGTTTGTAATTAAAAGATTATTTGCTCAGTTAGGGCATGCCCTCTTTATTAGTCTGCAGAATCTGTGAAAGCTGAGCTATTTTCACCTATCATTATATCCCCAACACAATGCTTAGCTCAGAATAGGCACTTGTGAAAGGAAGGAAAGAAGGAGGGAGGGAAGAAAAAATTGGGGGAATAAAAGAGAGAGCAAGCCCAGGAGCACACATTAGTGTGACAAATGCTGAATAACTGGCTCTCTGAAGAAAAATGCAAACCCTGGACTGTAGTTTGCCAATTTCCGTGGTGTAAATACTCCCACTGTGGCCCATTCCAAGCTGCCAATGTGACAAAATTGAAGGTGAAGTTGGACAGTAATGAGCATGGTGGCTCAGAGTCAACAGGAGCCAAACTGGCTCTAGCATACCACTGGTTTGTGACAATACCAGGACTAACATTCAGAAAGTCCAGCATGCTTTGAAATGACACCAACTTTTGACTCAGTCCCACCTTTCATTAAAAACCAAAATAAATTACAACTTGCAAAAAATGCTAATGACACACACACAGAAGATTCACAGCTAATTCTAACAATAACAACAACAAAATAGTTCCGAACAAGAAGATGAAGAAGGGAGACACACCACCCAGGAAGAGTGCTGTCCCCCAAAAGGAAGAGGAAAGGACTACTTTACAGCTGATCAGCTTCTAGTGTTTGCATCGATAAGAGTCACTGATTGAATCATTAATTGAAGAGAAAATCAGACCTTTAGTGATAATATGAGCCAAACCTTGTACTTTGGAGAGGAAGGAGTTGGCATTCAGAGAAGTCAAGCAGCATGTCCTCTTGAAACCAGGTGACTTAGTCCTGTGCCTGTGTTTTTTCCATCACATTTTAGGGAGACATGGAATTTTCTGGGAGATATGGAATAATCTTAGATGGCTAAATGAATAAACTATCATTTAATTTTAAAAAAAGTCACTGATTAATTAAGCAAATGTCTGCATGAAATGCTGGTTATCCTCTGACCTAGTATTTCCCTTTTGAGCAATTTATCCTAATAGCTCAATAAAAGCAAAACAGATACTTGTAACACTAAAATAAATAGGAAATGAGATCATAAAAATATTAAAAGAAAACAGGAGTTTTTTTCTCCCTAATATTCCAGGCGTATGGAAGCACTAAATCTAACACAAAACCCAGAAACCATAAAAGAAAAACCCAAGTCATTTGCCCCTATCCAAACCAAACATTTCTGCAAAACAATAACACCATAACAAAATCAGAAGACAAGCAATGGAACTAGAGAGAAAGCATTTGTAAGAAACCAAAAAAGGGGTTCATTTAATTTAAGCATAAAGGGCTTCCATAAATCAGTAAGAAAATAATAATCCCCCCAACACACATACACACAAAGGCAAAGACATGAAGAGAATTCAAAGAATACATAAAGAGCTCAAAAGCTTGCAAAAGATGGCTTAGCTCTCATACTAAGCACAAATTACAACAATAACTGAATTTAATTACCACATTGCAGACTAGGGATGACTTAATGGTAGTCAGTTCAATATTAGCAAAAGAATTCAAGAAATTTTAGTAAGTTGACAACAATATCAAGCATTTAAAATCCTTTCAACATGGTCCAGATTAATGGCAAACTCCATTAAATGAACAATTTGAAAATGTAAAAAAAATGTATGTGTCTATAAAGCATTTAAAAAGTGAAAACCAGTTATTAAGTTAGGATAATAGAATTGTGGGCTATTTTTAAAAACATTACCATTGCAATGATATTGTAATTATTTTTAGTCTTAATTAAATTTTACTGATGTCACTTTAAATACAAATTACTCCCCAGGATATTTAACAACTTTCAGGATAAAGGTCAGAAATCTTTGAGAATAGAAAAAAAAAATCAGAAGATTGGAGATGAACAAACTTCAAAAATACAAAAAAAAAATTGGACTTACGAAGGTTAGTTAGCATTGATCATTAGCAAAATTCTGACTATTATGCAAGAAAGTAGTGAGCATTAGAAGCCAATCAGAATTCACTCAGAACAATGCAGGATAAACTATGCGAATTATTAAAAATAATCTTTTTAAATCTGTGGAGCTTTTCTTTATTTTTAACTTCTTAAGATTAAAATCTCAGAAGTACAAGAGTTTGAATTGCATGTTGGTGTGGAAGAAGGAAGGGCCAGAGGCTCCTGTGCTGAGATCTCCACCACCTGCTTTATGTGTAACTCTGAAGGATTTCGCTCACTCCTTTTTTTTCCCCAGAAGGACACTAATAATACCTTTCAATGGAACTGGGAGATGAAATGTGGAGAACTATTAAAGTCATAAGGAAGTTGAGCACATGTTCCTGTGCAAAACACCTAGCCCATTCACATGTGTGTCCACTGATGTATGAATCAGCAGTACTGTTCCATGTTAAGATTGGCCTTGGGTTATTTTTATTATTTTTTGGTACCAGGGATTAAACCCAGGAGCACTTTACCAGTGAGTCACATCCCCAGCCCTTTTTTATATTTTATTTAGAGACAGAGTCTTGCTGAGTTGTTTAGGGCCTGGCTAAATTGCTGAGGCTGGCTTTGAACTCATAATCCTCCTGTCTCAACTTCCCAGACTGCTGGGATTACAGGCATGAGCCACCCTAGGTGACTGTTATTCTTAATCAAAGGAAATAATACATGTTAAAAATGTTCTTTAAATGTATAAAGGGCTGCACCAAAAAAAAGTGGTGGTATTATTATAACAATTATTATTACTATTATTATTATTTTGAAGGCATTGCAGGTTCTATAAAGGAAATTCTGGTATAGATAACAAAGACCAAGGACAAAGTCAAAAAATAAAAACAAAAAAAGATCCTAACAGGAAAGAATCAGATACCTAAAACTATTAAGATGAAACCTAAGTCCTGCACTGTGCTACACCAGCTTAAGAAAGCCCTCACCTAATGCAACCCCTGAAGACGACATGGTGGCTTGGTGACTGTGTTCTTGAGATAATCAGAGTATGTATGTCACTAAAAGCTTTCAAAGCTTTCATGCATCAACTGTAGGTTCTGTTAATAGAGGCCAGCATCCCTTCATCACCTCTCTTGTGTAGAGCACACAGGGCCTGCTGCGTTGTGTTCTGATGCCATGCTTAAGAGACCCATGCCACGAGGAGCAATCAGCACAGATGAGTCTGTCATGTATGGAACAGCAGAAATAGGTGGACATTTTTTCAGCCATAAAAGAAACTATTGAAAATGCATTCCATAGAGGAAAAAACAATCATTCCAAGGACAGAGTTACACCAAAAGGCATGAGAGAACCTGAGTCTTATTCACAAAAACAAAAACAAACAAAAAGCAAACCTTTTCACAAGGAAGGGCATCTATAGATGGGCTTGCTTGAGAACAGAGCACTCCCTTTCCACAGGTGGAAGTGTTCAAAACAAGGATGGACAAGTGTATGCCAGAGGCAAATCAGGAGGGTAGAGAAGCTTATCAGGACCAAGATCTCTTTTACCTGTAAAAACCTGGGACTCTGTCTGGCTTGCTGGTTTCAGGTGTGTAGGCACTATGACAGCTAGTGAGAACAAAGGCAGGAAGTGCACCTAGCACCTAGGGATAGAATAGGAGGAACTGGATAAAAGCACCTGCTGAAGAATCCATGCTGAATGATAGAGGCATTACCTGCAGCTTATTTGCAAATGGAAGATCATGGTATGGGACAGGAAAAGAGGACAAATGGCAACTTCTGACCCTGGACTTTTATCCACTGACAGCAGATGAAACCTTCCTCCACTTCTGCTTCTACTTGGGCATGCATGCACAAGACTACAGGCACGGGGCTGGGATTGTGGCTCAGCGGTAGAGTGCTTGCCTCACATGCGTGAGGCCCTGGGTTCGATCCTCAGCACCACGTACAAAGCAATAAAATAAAGACATTATGTCCATCTACAGCTAAAAAAAATATTTCTTTAAAAAAAAAAAAAAAAAAAAAAAAAAAAAAGACTACAGGCACCTGACCTCTAGAGCTCCTGCACCCGTCACAGTATCCATTCCACATTTGCACATCTGATACAGTATCCAATGTACACAGCCAGCAGAGAAAAAAGTCTACCTTCGTGCCAAAAGGCACTTGAAAACCTCTTTAAAGCATTTGTTATAGAACATCGTAGAAGGACAGTCCTTTATTTAGATGGTATTTGTCCGTAAAAATCAATATGTCCTTTCTGGTCTTTACTATATGAGAAAATGTGCCTCTAATTATTGTTCCCAGGCCTTTACCTCTCAATGTTGCTCTGGTGGTCGCATGGAATTGCAACATCCCATCAAGCACTCCCCCAAAGCAAGCCACATACATTAGCACGACCTGCGACCCTCTGGAGTGATAATTAAAAACAAAACAAAACAAAACAAAAAAACTCAGCTTTTTAATATGCTTCCAAAATGTTTTCAAGAACAATTTGTTCTCTCTTCCCATCATGCTTGATAGAGTGTTGAGTAGCTGTTTCCCAGGGCCCTACAGCTAGGGGAAAGATACTCTTTACCACCTCCTAACTTTGAAGTTCACCTCTTTTATTACCTCAGCACAAAGCACTCTTCATGCATACTCCTTTCATTCATTCTTCTTCCTCTGCTCTAGAAAAAAACCTTCAAATATTTGAAAATGTTGCCAAATCCTTATTCTGACAGGCATACAACGATGACTGAAATAGTCATTGTTCTGAATTTTTCTGTGCTGTAAAGCAAAACAGAAAAGAAATATTGCCCTCCATGAATGAGAATAAGTCACAAAAACACCTTTGGAAAGGACAGACTTGGTAAGTGGGGAGGAGCAAGGGGATAGAGGTGAACCAACCTGGAAAGATCTTCCTAATTACCTTGCAGAGCCGTTGGGACAACTAAACTAGACAGTTCCCACAGGACAGAGCATTTCTGGCTAGGTTAGTACAAGATTAAAACAATGGTTATGATGATGTAAGAGTTTCATCTTACACATCCATGAGCTACAACTGCTTACTAACATACATTTGCCAGGAGGCAAGTTGCACATTTGACTATCATAAACTGTCAAATTCCATTCTCGTATTTAGACTAAGCATCTAAAACTGCTCAGAACTGCCCAGAGAAGGGGAGCGAAAGGAGTGTACATTTACTACATTACTGCATGTAAGGGGTAAAAAACACAAACTGCTTCACAAATTGCTTGACAGTTTGGCATATGATATCTCTTATACATTAAGAAAATCAAAAAATTATAGACATCTAGGGTAAGGAATGTCTAACACTGCCCACTCTCCATTTTGAGGCCCACACTTCTCTCTCACAAAACACTCTTGCTGCATGCAATACCTTTGCAAGGGGAACCACTCAGACTCAGAGGGCAAAAGTGAGCTTGCCAGGTCTCAATGCCTCAAACCAATGTAACTGCTGTGCAAGAAAAGTGGTGGCCCCAGAATATTCCCAGCATCCTTTGTATGCTCTAGTGATGTTTACTAAAGTCCTGAGAACACATTTGAGAGAACACTAGTGTGGCAAAGTCTAAAACCCAAGATCTCTGGAGAGGGCTGAACCATGGAGGGGATGGCAGGGTGGGAGCAGGAGGAATTTTCAAAAAGCACTTTGCTTCTTTGGCTATAACTTCAGCTCTTCAGTCCTCTTCAGACTCTGTTCAAACCAAGCGTGGGATGGCTGAGGTCTTATCGAAAGAGGAACCTCCGAGAATAGGACACTATTTTCATGGATAGATGTTTCTCTGTGGGAGACACAGGGACAACTAGCCAGTGAAAAGAACAGAGCCATGATCCTGGCTCCAACCAGCGACCTTGAAGGAGGCAAGTCCTCCAGGGCCGCCTGGTGACAGGTCAGCAGCCTCACCCTGGGGGTGGGCCACCTTTGCTTGAGTGAGGGTAATAGGATAGTCGAAGGGTTTTGGAGGGAGGGGATCTTTTTCCATAGGAGCATTGGGACAAGGGTTTGGGTGTAAATTAGTAAAGGCTGAGGTGCCCTCTTGGAGGCGGGACGCAGCACTACCGCAGAGGGAGCGAAAAGCCCTTGCCTCGCACCCAATAAATATTTCCTTTGGTGGATCTCAAGGAATTAAGTCAACAAGAATCCATGTACACACAGAGCAGCACCACTTAGAGAACTTCAGGTCTCCCTTTGGCTTGAACCTTGGTCTGCAGGGAGAGGGAGGGACAGAGGGTAGGCTAGAGGCGACCCAGGGGGGAAAGAGCTCCTGAGAAGGACGTGGGGACAGGGCGGTCGCGGCCCTTACCTTGCTGACCACATTCTGAACGAGGCCAGTGCGGATGCCATAGTCCCACGCGTGGCAATCGCAGTTGGAGGCGTTATCCCCCTTGTCCGGAGGGGACGGGAGAGGTGGCGTGTCGCCCCCGTCCGTGCCGCTGTTGTTGCTTCGGTTGCCCGCGGACCCCCAGGCGGCCGTGGAAAATGGAGTGGTCGGGAAAGTGGTCCAATTGCCCATGTCACCCCACTGGCCGGTGACTGTGCTCCCCGCCAGCTCGGCGCCTTTGCCGGCCCCGCGGCACCAGAAGTTGGGCTGGTCCAGGAGGAAGGAGTCCGAGAACTGGCTGAAGCCAATGAATAGTGCTGGAATCCAGGTGAGCAGTACCAGGGTCTTCTGGTAGCCCCCGCCCAGACCCCCGAGGAAGGGCAGCACTGACCCGTCGTAGTCCAGCAACAGGAGGCTTGGGGCAGCGGCCCCCGAGCAGCAGCTCGAGTGCGGGCCGCTGCTGCCAGGATGCAGCGGGGGCAGCGGCTGGATCTCTGCGCCGCCGCCTGGGCCCGCGCGTCCCGCGAAGGGCGCCGAGGCCGCCGCGTCCCCGGGCGGCAGGGAACCGTTCTCCTCCGCCGGAGGCGGCTGCCTCCCGGACCCGCCGCCCGCCGCCTCACGCCGCCGGTCTATCGCCATGGCCCGGGCCCGCGGCGCCCGCAGAGGCGCATAGAGCGCGGCAGAGCTCCGCGGGCGCCCCGGGCAGAGCGCGCCGGGCCGGGCGCCCGCAGCTGCTGCCGCCGAGCAGGGCCCGCGGCTCTGGAGAGGCGCTCCGCGGCCCCGGGTGCGTCAGGTCGCCCCCATGTCACCCGCCAGATCCCGCGCCCCGGGCGCTGCGGCCCCGCTTGGGCGCCTGGCAGAGGCAGGCAGAGGCCGCCGGGCCCTCAGCCGCCGCCGCTCATCGGTTCAGTGCCGCGGCCGAGCCCGCCGCTCTCTGCTGCTACAACCGGCCGCGGGAGGAGGAGGAGGAGCCGGCGCCGCGCCCGACCCGCGCCCTTGTCGGCGGTTCCGGGCCTTGCGGGAAGCGGTGCGGGAGAAAGCCACTGTTCCCCGGCACCGGGATGTATTTATTAGACTTCGGGCGCCTCCCGGAAGCCGCGAGCTCGGGACCCAGCCTGCGGAGCCGGCCGCGCTCTCCGGCTCCGGGAGCCGGCCTCCCTCCTCCTCCTCCCCGGCGCCCCGGCCCGCCCCCTCTCCCCCCGCCGAGGTGGAGGTAACCGCGGCACCTGCTGCGCCCGACTCCTGCGCGCGAGCGCCCCCTTCAGTCGGGACGCGCAGCAGTAGCCGCCCGGGATCCACCGGAGGGGGGTGGGGGAAACCGGACACTCCGGGCCCGCCTGGCCGCAGGATCCCCTCTGTGTTTCCCCTTCGCGCGGGGAGAGGTAGCGGGAGGAGGAGGGGTGTAGATCAGGGGACGTGGGCCCGCCAGGGGTCGCCGCCGAATCGGTGTGCGCCGAGAGCGTGAAGACAGAGGGCTCTTAGAGGCTCGGCTCCCGTAGCCGCGCGGGTCCCCCACCCACCCCGCGCGCGCGGAATCTCGGTGACCTCGGTTTGCTCCAGAGGTGCCCAGCTGCCCAGCTGCCGGTACCCCACTCCGGGGGTCCCGAGCCTGAGGGTCGCCGGCCTTCAAAACCACCCTCTGTGTGTTTTCCCGGCTCAGATAAGGTTCATTTTTATGTCCACGGAGCAGGGGCAAAGAGGAGCATTTGCAAATCGCCAGCACTCCGCAACGTCGGGTCACCTGCTATGGACCGCAGCACCTAGTCTCAAATCGCCATTTCTTCCTCTACCCCAAAATGAATGCTATATAAGCACAATAGTAGAAGGACATATCGCTAAAACAAGTTATATATACACATCTTAAACGTGAATGGTGATGGCATTCCTCACCCCCTTCCCAGGATCTTGAATTCACATTTCGAATGCCCTGTGCACAGGCGCACACATCTATACTCTCACAGGAGACTAACCCTCTCTCCTCTCCTCTGCTCCAGCGCCAGCCTTGCCCAGCCAGCGCTATATAAATAACACCAGCCCTGCGGCAAACGTCTGTATTAGCATATTTTCTCCTGCACCTAGGGCCCGACACCAATGAGAATTACCTGGCACCTTTCACCCTCGCTTCCCCACATGTTGGAGATATTTCATATTCTGAGAAGTTTATTAATGGAAGTCTTAAATTGAACAATTCATTTCTAGTCTTATTTGGAACAAATAAAAGTGAAAGAAATGCTTTTGCTTTCCAAAAGGACACACTGTAAGCTACATATACTGTGTTCTTTTGTATTTCCATTACTCGCTCAACTACATGCTGTATAATTTAGCTTCATGCTGTATAATTTTTAACCCGCAGTTCAATGTTACAGGCAACATGTCTTTACTGCATGAAATTCTTGCACATGGAAGAATTGTTTCTGAAGGCTGCCAGTGGGTCAGGCTTGGGGGTACTGGGGTTTGTGAACTTTCCTGAGTGGCTGGAAAGGGGAGATTAGATGACAATAGGCGGAAGGGACCTAAAGGGTTGCAGAAGACTCCAAACCTCTGAGAAATGGGTCTCAAACCTGCACATATTTAAAGAACTTTAGCAAGTGATAGTGCGCAGTGTATATGTGGTGATGATTTTTTCCAACTCTCATTATTTATTAGCTTAACCCACCTCATTTAAAGAGCTTAATTCATGCAAAGTGCTGACCTCCATGCCTGCAACAGAGTAAGTGCTCAATGAAGGTTAGTAATGTATTGTTACTATCTATAACTGTTACATACAATTTGCATTTTTTTCTGAATTTAGATAAAACATTATTTGTATTTTAATTTATTTCCCCTTCAGTGCTGACTTTTCTGAAAGAGATCTGCTCTGTTTAACTCCACCTCTTTTTCCCACAGTCACTAGGACTCATTTATTTTCTTATAATTCATCAAAAAATAAGCCATTGAAAATTTTTAAAAATTTGTTTGTTTTTGTTTTATATAAATTATACAATGGTGAGTTTTATTGTGTCATATTCTTCATACATATAAGGTACTTCATCAATTTCACTGCCATTGACTTAGTAACAGTCATTCTAATTAGAATAATAACAATCATAGGTAACTTTTCAAAGTTGGCTTTTAATTTCTCACATTCCAGAGCCTTCAAGAAGAATTGGCAAGGGTTAGATGCCTGACTCTCAGATCATAGAGCTGGCTCACAGCAGAGCTAAACAACTGGTTTCTTTCTTTCTTTTTTTTTGGTTCCAGGATTAAACTCAGAGGTGCTCAACCATTGAGTCGCATCCCCAGCCTTATCTATCTATCTATCTATCTATCTATCTATCTATCTATCTATCTATCTATGTATTTTTGAGATAGAGTCTTGCTAAGTTGCTGAGGGCCTCACTGAATTGCTGAGGCTAGCTTTGAAGTTGCTATCCTCCTGCCTCAGTTCCAGAGTCGCTGGGTTTACAGGTGTGTGCCACATGTCCCCTGCAAACTGGCTTTGAATTCAAAATTTCTGACTTGACATTCAAGGGTCTCTCCATTTCAATATGCAGAGACAGAATACAAAACCACATGAAAGAGTTTTAAAAGATCAAAAAAAAAAAAAAAAAAAAAGGAAGGGTAATAATTTCTCTGTATATATGTATACCAAAACATCCTTGTACACTTTAAATATACACAATAAAAATAAATTAACTTTACAAAAGGCAAAAAAAATAAATTTTGCTTACCCTTGAAATAAAAAAAAAAAGTATATTTGTTAATGGTGTTTTTAGGTGGGAGAAGCCCTGGCCCCAAAGAAAGGAACTTCATTTTGAAGTTATTAGTCCTTGTTCCTAAAAGGTGATAAAAATCCTCAAATGATACATTGCCAGAATTTGAAAACACACTGAAAAATGGTAACATCTAAAATTGAAGTTGAAAGGAATCAACATACAATGTTTGGAATCATTGGTGAAGCCCTCACCCAGGCATTGTAATTAAGTTGCTTATTAGATTAAAGGTTTCCTTAAATTCCTTTTGGATCCACATTTCCCCCAAATCTAGTCAAGAAGATTAAAATGTAACTCTTTTAAAATAAACTGGACTTCTATTTATTAAAACCACAAATGACCTCATAATGAAACCTAGAACAAAAGGAGTAAACAGGAAGAATTAGACACTCCAACAGCCTCCAGGTCCACTGGCTAGTTTAGGAAAGCCCATCAGATACCTATTATCAAATTACCCTTTTGTAACTTTCTGCCTGGTGGTTGCCATTTTTCTTGCTTACTTATTGACTTACTACCTCCCACCTCTGGAATGTAAGCACCTTTCAGGATAGATACCTTGTTCACAGCTGTATTCTTTTTTTTTTTTTTTAAGTATTTTTTAATTGTAGATGGACACAATGTCTTTATTTTATTGCCTTGTATGTGGTGCTGAGAATCGAACCCAGGGCCTCATGCATGCGAGGCAAGCGCTCTACGGCTGAGCTACAATCCCAGCCCCACAGCTGTATTCTTGGTAGCTAAAACAGTACTTGGCACATGCAACATCCTCAATACATATTTGTTGAATAAATGTGTATGCCCAGTTATTACCACTTGATGATACTGTTAAGATCAAACAACTATTTACTTTGATTCTTAAGTCACTAAGCAAGCTTTTCATATTTGTTAAAATTCTCAAGCATACTGTTCAAATAAGCCAACATGAGAATTCGAATGAACTTGAAAATCCTATTTCTTATTGTAACCTGTTGTGATTAGTGATTAATGGATTAACTCCCAATATAAAGGTCCAGTGGGCAGTTATTGGCTTGTAGATGGTGGCTTATAGGCCAAATGCAGCTTACAGGTCATACGCAATGTTTCCAGAGTGACAATTGCCTACCTTTCAAAATTGAGAGACTGAACATTTTTAAAAAATATGTTTGGGGTTTCTTTTGTCATCATAGGGGGTTTGAAGAGGTCCCTCCAGATGCAGAGGAGATCTCTACTCAGAACTTCCAGTCTCTTGACCACAAGGGGGGGGCGGGATTTAAAGACAAGTCAAGTTTTAGTAAAGAGAGGAGCTTTCTTAGAAAGCAAAAAGTGAATATACACACTCCTCAGAGCAGAATGAGAGGGATCTTGAGGCAAGATGTACTAACAGGCTTAAATTTGGATTTTTATTCAGGCACACAATTAGGTGTAGTATGTGTAATGCAAAGAGTCAGGACTTCCCTGGAGTTTGGGAAATAGGGAACAAGGTCATGTTTCCCCATTAGGAAGTCTGGTGTGGTCTGTAGGTTCCAACTTACCTCAATGTCTCTGTCAGTGAGATGAACCCACTGGAAAGTCGGTCCAATCAAAGGTTAGCCCATAACTTGGTGAGATTAATGATCTCCTTGTATTGAGGTCTTATTTCTGCTTTGCTACATAACAGAAAACTTTTATGGGACTGTAAATTTACAAAATAATTTATGGGGTATTTAGTGAGCTCATACATTTTGGTTTTCTTTCTGTCCCTTATGTTCCTTTGTATGGCTGACCAGTTGCTCATAAGCTGCCTGTTCCATATTCCAATAGGGACATTTCTCCTTTAAAATTCTTCTCTTCTTTCCTCTGAAGCTCTTGCCCTTCTACTGCCCTGTGTTTGTAGGCCAGGTTTTCATGGAAAACAGTAACATACATCCCCAAGCATGCCATTTGGCCCCCCAAAGCATCTGAGTTTGTGACCCTGACTTTAAGTTAGCATCCCGAATGCACTGATCTCCATAAGAGGCTGAGTCATTCTCTCTTCCTTTGAAAGCCTGTTAAGTAATCTACCAATTTAAAATTTCCTAAAAATTGATAAAATAAAGAAAAAAGCTGAAAGATACAACACTTAATCACAAAAACACTTAAACCATTTTATTTCCTTGAAGATTACAGGAGAATAAAATGGGTTTTTTGGCATACCTCTGAAATTGATGGAAACTTAATTTTAATTCCTCCACAATTCTGGAAAAGTTAATTCCCAGGATTTAGTGTTAGAGTTAATTAACTTTAAATGTACATACTAGTCATACTAAACAAATATCATATTGGTTTTACTTTTATATTTGTGTACTTTACATTTGAACTATAGATGGATAGATCACATAATGAATATAATATGTCTATCTTTCTTCCTATAGCAGTTTGCTTTCTTCCTTTCAAATAGTTATTTGAAAAGTGGGTGACCTTGATTTTTGGAGGGTGGGAGAAAGTGATGTGAAATGATTTCCAACTCTACTATGTATAGAGTACTCGAACATTATTTATATCACCCTTTGACTTTTGAAATGTCAACTCTGACTCTTTAACAAGGAGTCTGACATTTACAAAACCTATCATAAATGAAAATGAAAAGGCTACTTTTGATCAGTGGCAGAAGTAATAAAAATGTCACATAAAGCATCCTGCAGAAAGCTACAGGTAATATTTCAAGAAAAACTACCTACTCATCTAGTACCAGCCAGATCCATTCTTCCTGATCAGAAGGCCATGTGAAAATAAATAAGACCTTCCTGCAAAAAGCTACCCCATTGCAAAGTAATAGGTACAGCCCAGTTATTTTCAAAAGCTTGGTCAACTTTTAATTTTGAACTATTTCATTGAGATAAAAGACAGTTGGTCTAACAAAGTGATCTAGAATTTGATGTTGGCTTTTCTTTGCTAAAAATCAGACATAGCCATTTCATTCAGTTTTCCTATGCTGTGACCAAAATACCTGACAAAAACAATTAAAGGAGGAATAGTTTATTTTGGCTTATGATTTCAGAGGTTCAGTCCATGGTTGGGTGACACCATAGCTCTGGGCTTGAGGTGACGTAGAACATCATGGCAAAAGGACTTGGTGTAGGAAACCAGCTCAGGACATCACACCAGGAAGTAGAAAAAGAACCCCAAAGGCATGCCTTCAGTGACTTCCTCCATCCAACTCTACCTGCCTATAGTAACCACTGGGTTAATCTGCATAAGTGGATCAATTCACTGATTAGGTCACACCTCTCCTAATCTAATCATGTCTCCTCTGAAGATTCTTACATTGTCTCACACATGAGCTTTTGGGGAATACCTCAAAGCCAAACCATAATAGTAGCCTTTGCTTTTCTTCACTTAAGAACATCCTGAGAGATACAACATGCAAATACCAGGACTTATAGATGAACATCATATGTTTCCTCCTGGCACTGACACAGCATCTTTTTTTTTTTTTTTTTGGTACTGGAGATTGAACTCAGGGGCACTCAACCACTGAGCCACATCCCCAGACCTATTTTGTGTTTTATGTAGAGACAGGGTCTCACTGAGTTGCTTAGCGCCTCGCCGTTACAGCACCTTTTGATACTTACAAAAGACCTCATGTTTTAAAAGTTGACTATATATGCATATTATTTTTAGTCGAAAGTGTGAGCCTCTCAGAGGGCTTTGAATTAATCAAGCCTTTAGCAAAAACTGCATAAATATATGGATAAAGTCACTAAGACATTTTTCCTAGTTAACAGAATTTTTAAAAAAGTGAAACTAAATTTTTGATTTTTGAACTTTGAGGAAAACACTTTTTCTCTTTAGAAGGCAATTTAATACAGTAGTGGTAATGAGCACCCCCAGCATCCATATCTTGGTGTCTAATACCAGTCTCCAAAAAAGAACCAGAAGAAACCCTTGGAGGAATGGCTAATTCTAGGACTGGAGTGGGAAATACACAACATGATGATGGGGCATTTTATAGTGCCAGAAAGTAAGGAAGTGCTAAATGCCTGCCATCACTACCACATACACTATACCAGTCAGAGTAAGGTGAAGGGACACAGGGGCTACCTAAAAGAGCTCCTGAAGTCCAAAGCTGGGACAGACAACTTGAGAAATAAAGTACTTTGGATAATAACCCCAAATATAAAATAACTATCCATACTGACCAAAAATAAATGACTGAAAAATAAATTAATGATTGAGTAAAAGGTTGATGAAACAAATCTTCCATGCATCAACATTCTAAATAACCTAGGCAAATACTCTGCTCCCAAGGAAGTGGAGCATAACCCCCTACTACTTTACAGCAGGCTGCATATAGTTACTTCCTTCCTAAGAGTACAGCATGGGAAGGAAGAAGAAGGAAGAGAAAGAGGGAGAGGAAGAAGAGGGAGAAGAAGAGAAGGAGAGAGAGAGTGAGGGGAGGGGAAGAGGAGAAGGAGAGGGAGAAGGAGAAGCTTGTGACATTAGCTTGAGATGGGAAAGTGGGAGAAGGAGGAGAAGGAGGAGAAGAAGAAGGAGAGTGGGGAAGAGGAAGAGAAGGAGGAAGGAGAGGAGGAGGAGGAATAAAAAGAAGAAATAAACACTGCCTGAGAAACACTACTTCAGGCAGGTAATCAAGGTCAACCTCAATAGGATAGGTCACACTGATGGTATGTGCAGCTGATATGACATGATGAACATGGCACTCTGTGATCTTTCTCCCCAAAACCCATATCCCCAGTGTGACATGAGGAAAACACCTGGCAAATCCAAACTGAGGGACATTCTATGAAATTCCTGTGTGTTGCTCTAAACTATCCAGGCCATCAAAACTGAGATGCTGTCACGGCCATAAGGAGCCTAATGAGAGCAGATGACTAAATGAAATGTAATACAAGATCCAGAGCAGACAAAGGGCACTAGGTAAAAACTAAGGAAATCTGAGTAAAGGAGGAACCTCAGTTAAAAATGTATCAAAATTGGTTCATTAATTGTAACAAATGTGCCAGACTAATGAGAGATGTTAATAATAAGAAAAACTGGGTGTGAGGTATGTGGGAACTCTGCAGTATTTTCTGTAAGTCCAAAATTAAACTGATTTAACACTCTTTCAAGCACTAATATTTCACTTTAAGCTCTAAACCAGTAATTTTACTTTTCATACATTCCATCTCAGTGGTGACATTTTTAATCAAGTAAATATTTAATGGTTGGGAAAACAAAGTTGATGGGGGAGCCGATAAATATGAGTAATTGAAAAATAAATTTTAATAACAACAATATAGTAACTGATGAAAAAAGTTCTTCAAAATAAATGTAGCAATGACAGCAAGACTATCAGCTGTGGCTGGGGCTCTTGTCTAAGAGGCCAGCAGGATAAGGAGCTTCAAGCCCCAACTGTCAGACATGACAACTGTGACTTTGCATCCTCTCCTGTTTGGGTTTACATTTTCATATTCTATCATAGTTTCATTGTCAATTTGGAAATGCATTTAAATCAAATTTCCCTTTAGCTTCTTACAGCTTTTTCTCCTGTCTTGTTAACCTCCTCAATGACTCCATTTCTTTAAAGTTAACACAGGGTCCTTGGGGAGGTTTTAAAATACAGAGGTATGGAATAACCTGCTGCTTTTAGGTAGTGAAACAGAGCAGGCTGTAGCCTCCAGGTCAATGGTCTTCAACAGAGTCTTTTTATCAGTCAGAAAATGCTGGAAACATAAATCTAAGGACATTCAAGTAAAACTCCATTTTCGAGTATATGTCCCTTAAGAACAGACCACCTGATTTATGTTTCTCTGTAGTTCCACTGCCTGTCACAGGGCCTGACACTCAATGAATATTGAATGAATAAAAGAAGGAAGAACAGAATGATATATGGAATTTTTTGAGAGGAGAAAGGGAAATATAAACCCCGTCACAGGAACAGCAGAGATGAAGATGCAAAGGAGTATTGAGAGGCTAGTGTTTGGGAAAGTGCGGGGATCCTTGGGCTAGCTGATGCATGGAATTTCTATGATATGATTTGCTTATAGTACTGTCATAATTTAGATATAAAATGTCTCTCAAAGCCTTTGTTAGAGGCTTTGTTCCCATCCTGCAGCACCATTGGGAGGTGATGGAACCTTTAAGAGGTGGGGCCTAATGGGAGGAAGTTAGATCCTTGAGGGTGTGCCCTTGAAGAAGATAGTGGGACCCTAGCTCCTTCCTGTCTTTCTCTTTACTTCCTGGCCACCGTGAGGTGAGCAGCCTCCTCCCCCATGCATTCTCTGCCATGATGTGCTGCTTCCTCGCAGGTCTAAAGGTAACATGATCTGAAACCTCTGAAACTGTGAGCCCAAATAAATCTTTCCTCCTTTTAAGTTGATTGTCCCTATGAGCAGTGTGAGTTTTTAAGGGACATTCAGAAAACTCTAGGGAAACACCACACTTAGAAAAAAAGAACAGCCAACTTTACTGTGGTCTAATATATACACACATTTAAATATACAGCTTGACGATGACCTTTGAAATCATCATCCCAGTCAAGAACAAAGCATTTCACTAACACCCTGAATGCTCTGTTGTTCTCTTTGCAGACAATCTTCCAATCCCCCATGCTAACCCAGGCTGCTCCCTTCTCTACAGATTGGTTTTTCCTGTTCTAGAACCTGGAATAAGCAGGAGGTAGGGCATGCTCTCGTGTGTCTGGCTTCTTTCATATCAGTGTAGAGCTTGTAAGATTTACCCACATCATTGCCTGTATCAGTGTTTTATCCCTTTGTATTGCTGAGTAGGGTTCCAGTGACACAAGTTGTTACTCATTCTGCTATTAATGGACATTTTGATTATTTTTGATTATTTCTAGTTTGGGGCCGATGTGAACAAAGCTACGATGAACCTTTCATATAGAATTTTTTTTTTGGAAGAGAAATATACTTTCATTTCTCTTGGGTAAATTATCAAGGAGGAGTTTGGGGATTCAGATTGAATGATTGCCACCATCTTAATGGCCCTTGAGTAACGCTGGTTGGTTTTCCCCACACAGTTTACCAGCATACAATAAATAAACAAAACCAAAATCTGGGAGTTTAGCTCAATGGTAGAGCACTTTCCTAGCATTTGTAAGGCCCTGGGTTTGATCCCCAGCACCACAAACAACACAATACAACACAACACAAAACAATAGAGTGGTATAAAAACCTTTACCACTAGATTCTGGCACCATCAGCACCAGGAATGTGCCTCACATCTGTGACATTAGCTTGAGATAAACTGGCTCAGATAAAATCTCTTTTATCATGACTACTTCTTCTGACCCAAATTATAGGAATCCACTAATCTTGTTGCCCCTGAAGATCATGCTTCTCTCAGTAAGTGCCCAATAAATTGCATGCCATGCAATCATAGATCTGTGTGCCATTTTCTTTGGTCTAATAGCAACTTGGAGTCAGTTGCCATATTCTGGGACTGGATTTTTCCAGAACAAGTAGGTTTGGTGGATTGTGCAGTAAGTATATCTCACTTTTTGAAAATGACACCTTGTGAGTTGCCAGTCTAAAAAAATTGTCCTTGGGCTGCTGATAGAAAAATAACCTGAGCCGGGTATGGTGGTGCAAGCCTGTAATCCCAGCACTTAGGGAGGCTGAGACAGGAGAATCGTGAGTTCAAAGCTAGCCTCAGCAATGGTGAGGTTCTAAGCAACGCAGTGAGACCTTGTCTCTACATAAAACACAAAATAGGGCTGGAGATGTGGCTCAGTGGTCGAGTGCCCCTGAGTTCAATTCCTGGTACCAAAAAAAAAAAAAAAAAAAAAAGAAAAAGAAAAATAACCTGGGGCTGGATAAAGCCTCATCTGAGCTGCACAGAAAAGCTTCCATTCTTACAAAATCAGAATAATGCCCACATGCTGTGAGGGTACAAGTGACAAGAGCAAGATGGCACAATATGCTGGTTATTGACTCTGAAGCAATAACCTGATACTTTCTGTATCAGGTCTAAATAGGAAATTACTTTACATAGCTTATTAGATTCTCATACTCGCTTAACTAGCAAGAAATCTGTAGGAAATTATCTACACTGTGAGATCCTCAGTATTCTTTTTTTCACATGCACACAACAGGAAACCCAAGGTAAAATAGCTTATGTGTAAAAGAGACCCAGTAACCAGAAAGATCAAGATTTTCATGCTTCAGACATAGCTAAATCCTGACCATGTTACTTTCACTGCCAGGCTCTATATGGTGTTTTGCTTGCTCACTGCTAGCAGCTCCTGTAGAAAGAGAATGCTTCCACTCTAGAAGCTCCAACCAGTGGTGCTAGTTTAAAATCTATTATTACTAAGGCTCTCAGGCTCTGAGGCTCTGATTGGCAAGCCCTGGGTCACAAGGCACAAAAGTGGCCTTAGCTTAATCGGAATTTTGGTGATTGAAAGTGGAGTAGCAGAATTTCCCTTAGAGAAATCAAAGTGCAGCTACCAGGAGAAAGAATGATGTCCATTTTAGTTGTCCTTGTTAGAAACGATGCATGAATTCTAGATTGTTAAATAGAAAGATGTCATTCATCTGGGGCCCCTAGTCTACAATAGAAAACAGATGAGACTTTAGAAACTTCCAGAAACAAATCCTCTACTTTTCAGTTTAACTCAGCAAATACATTAGAAGCAATTACTACCCTCAAAAACACCAATGACTCCAAGTTGCTTTGACTCCTTCTCTCATTTAGCCCAAGTATGAGAGAGTTATTAATGCAGCTCAACATTGTGTAATTGGAATGCAGAAGCTTTAAAACCCTCCTGGCTAAAGTAGGGGATGGAGTCAGTGCTTTGCCCAGATTCCCATGAGGAACTTGTAAATATTTTTGTTTGGTGGTTTGGGGATTGGGGGAGGGAGGCTAGCTTCAAGGGGGCTTTTTCTTCCCTCAGCTTTCAATTTAAGACTTTTGTTCAAAGCATTGCTCTTGGATTATTGGAGCGGATTTTCCAAGAGTTGGAAGTGCCTGAGAGTTTGGTTCTCCCTTACCTTGGAACAGGTCAGTGTAAGACAACCCTGAATTCTATTGCCTGATTCCTTGTACACAAAATCCCATCAGAGTCTAATTCTAAGGATCAAAGTTTAAGTCCACAGAGATGAGATTGCAAGCCCAAAGGAACTGTGAGCAGATCTAAGGGGAAAGGACAGCATCTACAGTCAGACCTCCTGGATTTTTGCCCAGACTGACAGCCTTCTGGCTGTGTGACCTTGGCATTGCTTCTGCAGACCTTACTTTCTTCATCTTTAAAATGGGAACAATCATCATGCTATCCTTACCACAGGTTTGGGTAAGGGACAAATGAGATATTGCAAAAAAAGATGACTTGGAACTGTAACAAGTTATACGTTACTATTCCTCATTCAGACTGCTTGGGACTGGAAGCATTTTGGATTTGGGAATTTTTAAAAATTTGGAATATTTGCATGTATGTAATGAGATTTTTTGGGGGATGGGACCCAAAACAAAACATGACATTCATTTATGTGTTACATATACCTTTATACACATACTCTAAAGGCAATTTTATGCAACATTTAAAAAAATTTAGTGCACAAAGCTGAATTCAATGGTATAGATTTTTCTACTTGTGATGTCATGTTGGTGCTTAAAAAGTTTTGGATTTTGACACATTTTGGATTTTGGATTTTCGGATTAGAGATGGAGTTGGCCAACCCATATATAAATAGTGTTCTTGAGGCACTATCAGAAGTGGTCATTTTGACCCCAACCATTCCCACTATCTATATTGTGCTTATCTGATTCTTCATCACCACAAACTTGGGGTCAGATTCTAATTTCAATCAAACAGAGAGAATAAATTGGAATCCCCAAAGGACCTTTCATTCCATTAGCTCTGTTAAATAATTCTATAGTACAGTCAGATAGACACAGAGCTTGAGTTTGCTGCCTGTGGTCAGACTTCCTGGTAGCAAATGTTTGCTTGCTCTGACCTTTGAATCCCTTGGAGCAGAAGATCTGGCCTTCCATGTTGTCCACTAGGCTAAATGGCATTGAGAGTGGAGGATTGCCACACCCTGGACAGTGTCTTGTCAACCCAACAGAAGTCCCACATGGAGCAGCCCCTGTTCCTTGCCCCTGTTTTTGTCCACTAGGAAGACAGAGATGAGTGTTCCACCTCATCCTACCTGTTTCATGTTACCGCAAACACGCCATGTCACTCTGCATCTGTGACACAACCAGAAACACGGCCCATTCCCAATGATCTTTTTTTAAACTTGTGCACTCCTCACACATTTTATTTTATTTGGTACCGGGTATTGAACTAGAGGCACTCGACCACTGAGCCACATCCCCAACCCTATTTGTATTTTATTTAGAGACAGGGTCTCACTGAATTGCTTAGCACCTCACTGTTTTGCTGAGGCTGGCTTTGAACTCGCGATCCTCCTGCCTCAGCCTCCAGAGCCGCTGGGATTACAGGTGTGTGCCGCCATGCCTGTCCTTTCATATTTTAAATTAATTAAATTCATCTTAATTGATACATAAAAACATAAAAATTTTACATATTATGAGATGCCATGTGATATTTTGATATATGCATATATTGTGTAATGTTTAAATCAGTTTAAACATAGGTACTTCCTCAAACATGTATCAGTTCTTTATGGTGAAAACATTTAAAATCCTTTCTTTTGGCTTTCTGAAATATCTGAAATATATAGTACATGCTCCTATCAAACTGTAATTTAGGAATAATTAACTAAATTTTCCCTACCAAAATTATTATTATTTTTAGAACTGAACCCAGGGACACTTTACCACTGAGCTACATCCCCAGCCCTTTTTTATTTTGAGACATGGTCTCACTAAGTTGCAGAGGCTGACCTTGAACTTGTGATCCTCCTGTCTCAGCCTTCTAAGGAGCTGGGAATTACAGGTGTGTGCTGCTGTGCCTGGCACTAATAATCTTAATAATCCACTCAGTTACTATTTCTTGAAATGCCTGATCACCATTCCACAGAGACTGCCTCACTTAAAGTACCTGGCAAGGCTACAAAGGAAGTGCCATTGCTCCATTTTGGGGATGAGGACAAGAAGCTTTGAGGATGTTAAGTAACTTGCCCAAGATCACACAGCATCAGCATCAAGACAGAAACTCAGATCTGTCTCAGGCCAACACTTAGAATTCTCAACCACTACAGTAGGCTGGCTTGCCCGGCAGCAAAGAGCTGGGCCAAGCAGGGAATTCCCACAGGGTCTTTTCTGATTCAACCTTGGGTGAACGTCCAGGTTGAACAAGGTTCATTTCCAGTGGGCTGGCTGGCTACTGTCCCTCTTTCTCCCTGTCATCTCAGTGGACAGTTGGGCCCAGCAGGCTTCTTTGACCCATGTCTTTGGTTCTGGAACTGGCCTCCTTCCTCTCTGCCCCAATACCAGTAACTTGGGAAATCCCAAATTGCTTTCCTCAGGGGAAAATGCTTCCTTTCAGCTCTCGGGCCAGTACGGTCACCTGCCATGCCCTCCCTGGAGGCATCACTGAGCCCTGACACTCTCCGGAAATCTCAGTGTTAACTTTTATTCAGGGAATGAGAACCCTAGACCATGAGAACCTCTTATAACCTTTCCTGACTTCGCTTTTGGTCAGGTTCAGACACATTCTCGTGCTGCAGAGGCTCTGGAGTATAAAATTCTATGACTTCTTCCCTGCTTTGATTGTGAGAACGTTCTGAAAACTCCCATTGTTGGATATAGAATTTACTAGAAGCTTAGATGAACTACTTCCATCCCTCACCTTTCATGCACCCCTTGCCTTATTCAAGGTGTCTTAGGGATTCATTATTTGGGTCTGGGATAGCCCCGAAGTTTCTAGGGCACCATTTCACAGAAAGAATCTCATAAAGCAGAATCCAAAATGCTGAGTCATGTGAATCTATGTTATGTTTTTGTCCTGTTCCTGACCTAGTTCATTTTAAGATGATCTTCGTGCCTTTTACATATAGCAATGAATATTTTTGAACAAGTAGGCCTGGATTTGCACATACAGATTTTTCTCCTCTTCAACAGAGGACAAGAGACTGATGAAAAAAGGTGCCATTGATGTGAAACATTCCTGGCCCTCTTGTCCTGGAGCATCATCTGGAGGCAGCAGTGCGTCTTTTGGAAGATTCTCAATTGTGAAAATGTTTTGATAGTCTTGGTTTTAAGGAAAGTGACTGAAATTCAACTGAAACCCAGCTTAGTGACTAAACTGAGAAATGTCATTTGGGGTTTGCAATGACCTGTGATTACAAAATAAGATGAAAGAATTTCTCTTGTTGTTCTTAAAGTGGCTCTGATGGGAATTATTTTCTTCAGAGATGCCTCAGAGTGTCTCCAGAGGGGAAACCTCATCTGGGTGACTAGGTAGCCTGGGATTAGGCCTGTGACTAAGAGCTTGCTTTGGACTCTATTCCACTTTTGAAAAACTGCTTCCTTTCTGATCTTTGCTGAACACTTTCCCTCACATTTTCATTTAATGAGAGTGACAACTTGTCCAAAACCCAAGAGGAACCACCGGAGAATTTAAATGGAGAATTTAAATCATTCTTTGTCCCCGGGTTGTCTCTGTAAAGCTACATTTTCTATTTGCTTCTACTCTGATAGGCCTGGCTTTCTAACAGTAGTAATTTGAAAGGATTAGAAAACAAAGTCAAAACAGCCTCCTATTCCTCTAGGTTCTGTCTTTACATTTTATTCCTCCTCCCACTTCAAAGAAGCAAGTGTTTAGGTTCTCAGTTTAGGGTTCCCGCCTAATTAGTTGTCAGGGCGTGAAGCCCTCCTGGTCCTGATTTGGGAAGTTTCTCCACAAATAAGCCTTTATTTTTGTGTTGTCTTTGCAGTGCTGGGGATGGAACCCAGGGCCTCACACGTGCCAGGCAAGTGCTCTACCACTAAGCTACACCCCAGCCCAATAGTTGGAAAGAGAGCTCTTCAGTGCCTCAGATGAACTTGCCAATCAATCACATAGGCCCCTTAAGGAAAAATCATTCAGGCAGCCCCTCTCCCTCCTCTAGTTACCAAACTGGTCCCACAATTTCCAAACGCCATCCTCAAGTCTCTCAATTTCCCCTTCAACATTGATTCCTCCCTTACTTCCTGGGCTGTGGACACTGGAATTCAGCCTCGCTGTTTGAAATTCTTTGTTGTTAAGAGAGGCTGTTTCAATGAAAACCAAGTGTGAATTCACTCTAATTAAGGCCTTTATGTAGCCTTGCAAATAGCCACTGTACTTGTGCTGGGAGCAAGGAAGAATGTGCTTTTTCTTGGTTTCAATAGCTACTTTTTTTTTTTTTTTGGTACTGGGGATTGAACTCAGGGGTACTCGACCACTGAGCCACATCCCCAGCCCTATTTTGTGTTTTATGTAGAGACAGGGTCTCACTGAGTTGCTTAGCAGCCTCGCCATTGCTGAGGCTGGCTTTGAACTTGCGATTCTCCTGTCTCAGCCTCCCTAAGTGCTGGGATTACAGGCTCAATAGCTACCATAATGTCCAGTGGTGGTTAATCAAAATATAAGGAAGCGGCTTATTCAGGGTTGAGCTTACTGGTGTATTAGTGCTGGATAAGACAACAAGAAATTAATAATGGCTTCCTATCTCAGGCAGTGGGATGACTGAGTGACAGGCAATAAAGAAGCTAAATGGAGCCTCTAGCTTTCTACTTTAGGCATTCATTTCCTGGGAGAGGAAAAAGGCCAAGGGGATGGACTCCTTTGACCTATATCCAAGTGCCCAGGAGAAGCCCACCTGAGACTAAAGCTCAGTTTTTCCGGTTCCCAGTTGATACTTCCTCCAGGCTGCCCCTAGAAACCGGACGCATGCAAAGCATGTTGTAATCAATAGGGAAACTATGGATACACAATCAGCGGGGGTATTTCCTTCTCCCTCTTTCATCAATAACATTTTTATACAATCACTCTCCAACTTCACTTCTCCAGAAACAAATAGCTTAGATATGTTCAAATGGGTTTGAACTGAGTTCCTCCATGAGATGGCAAGCTCTCAGAAGGCGCCGCTGTATATCCTTGATATTTAGTTCTTCATGAGGGTCTGACAGATGGTGAATAAAGGAAACAAGGAAATGAGGCAAATCCAACTGTCCCATCAGGGGCAAATGGATTCTCTTGTCAGTTAACCAGTTAATTTAGTTAACCAGTCACAGATGAAATAGTTCCACTTCTAGAAGTTATTGGAAGCTCATTTTTCACTTCCATTGTTTTGATGAGATTGGTTAATTTAACTTTTTTTGAGATTAGCTAATTTTTTCCCCCAAGGACACATGACCACTGAGACACATCCCAGCCCTATTTTGTATTTTGTTTAGAGACAGGATATCACTGAGTTGCTTAGTGCTTTGCTTTTGCTGAGGCTGGCTTTGAACTCACAATCCTCCTGCCTCAGCCTCTCAAGCTGCTATGATTACGGGTGTGCACCACGGCGCCAAGAGAGGTTAGTTAATTTTAAAAGCACTCCTACTATATATGCTATGGTATAAAATATATAGAATCCAGGGCCTCATGCTAGGCAAGAATTCTACCACTATGCTACATCCCCAGCCCAAAGTACTATTGCTTAAATTAATATCCAAAATAAAAATATAATTCCTCCAAAGTTTCTCTTTATATCCCAATTCTTAAGGACAGGAGTCCCCAAAAGAGAGAGGATTCTTTCAGAAAGGCTTGGCAGCCTCTCCTATAACTCTACCCTGCTTGGAATTTCTAAGCCTTTTAAAAAAAAATTCTGTCTTTTTCAATCAACTTCTGACCACAACACTGAGTGTCTAGAAAGAACTTACTTATGTACCCAGGGGCCATTTCATTTAGGCAATAATCAGCCCCGCTGCTGCGACTCTGCACTATTTCACACTCACAAAAGTTGGTGGTGTCTGTGGTGCTTGTCGGGAGGACCGGAGGTACTGAGTGGATGACGTTTCAGTTAACTTTCTTTCTTTCTGGCAATGTAACTGAAAGACCAGACTAATATAAAGTGGAAGAGCTTCACCAACAATAGTGCAGCTACTTGTCACCATGATCATTGTCAGCATTGTACAAGTGGCTTAGGGAGACTGAGGGAAGGGGAAAGATGGCCACTGTGGGGGTGGGGGTGGGATTGTGTTTCTTTAAAAGCATTGGGTGGCTCACTGACTGTGTATTGGGCTTTTAGAGAGGGGATGTGAAAATTAATTACAAAAGGGCTGTTTTTTACCTTACAGACTGAACATTGGATTTTATTTTCTTTTAAAGGCAAATGAACTTGGGCAAGTGTAACCTTAAGACCAGTTCCTTACATCACCAAGCCTCATTCTCATCTCTTGATGCCTGTGGCTCTTACTTGTGTTAAATAAAAATTAGAGGAGGTTATTGGGACACAAGAGACCAAGCTAAAAATCAAAATGAAGTCTCTCATGCTAAAATTCCACATCGCTAAGGTATGTGAATTTCTGAGAAATCAATATTACAAAGATAATTGCCAAATTTCCTAAACAGGTCAGTTTCAATTGGCATACAGGAGTTTCCTCTGCCTTAACCTTTACAAAAAAAAAAAGATAACCTGAAAAAAAAAATCAGTTATTTTCTTATTGTTCTGTTTCCCTGCCTCTGCCTTATAAGAAAAGTAGCTTTTAAATGACCAGTCCACTTTCTGATTTTTGCTTTTTCATCCTTATTTGTCTATAAAACCAATCTCTTCTGCTTGGCTCATTGGAACACTTATTCTGTATTATGGAATAAAATGTTGCTGAATCCTCAAATGAAGCCAATTAAGATATTTAAATTGTAATCTTGTCCTGTGACACTTGTTGATTGACAATTGTTTATCATACTTAAAACTGTGAGGCAGTTGAATGGTCTTGTAAATAGAATATTTCCACAGCTTTTCTAACTGTGACGAAAACCCTTTTTATGTAGTTAAAGAAAGAAAAACAATTGCTGGATAAAATACCGTTTGGTCCAGATAAGTTACGATGGGGCTGGTGCCTCACTCAGGCCCTTGCCACCAGGCTCAGAGATGGCCTTTGACCAGTTGGTGTGGACTCTAGAGCAGCTTCCTGTTTTTTACACCTATGTGCAGAAACTGTGGCACCAATTCCAAATGGAAGGCTCTAGTACATCACTTTGTGAGCTAAAGACAGAAAGTGTCTTTGAGGTGGTCACAATTATTGGAATTGCTTTCATAGCAAGAGGGGTGAAGTTGCCATTGGAAGTGTCACATGGGGGGGGGGTGCCTGTTTGCTGACACATGCTTGCCCACAGGACATTGGAAAACTCTAGAACAATACAAGGTCAGGGTATCAAACGTGGCCTATTGACCTGAGGGCAGAAGCTCTTTGCTTGGGTTTGTGAATACTGTGAACAGAAGTTCTCTGAACAAATTGCCTCTATATTAAAGATCTTGCAGACTTATTGTTCTTGGCTGACTGGTGTTGTGATTGTGGGGAGATGGTGTTCTGGTTTAGAGGAGAGGTGTCCCCCAAAAGCTCATGTGTGAGAAATGCAAGAAGGTGTAGAAGTAGAATGATTGGGTTATGAGAGTCTTAACCTAATCACAATGAATCCCTCTGATGGGGATTAACTGAGTGGTAACTGAAGGCAGATTAGAGTATAGGCTTGAGAAGGTGGGTCCCTGGGGGCATGCCTTTGGGATATATATTTTGTCCCTGGAGAGTGGAGTCTCTCTCTTTCTGCTTCCTGGTGCCATGTTCCCAGCTGCTTTCTTCTGCTACACACTTCTGCCATGATGTTCTGCTTCATCTTAGGCCCTGATGAGCTGGCTGTCTATGGACTGAGACTTCTAATACTGTGAGCCCCCAAATGAACTTTTCCTTTTTAAGGTTGTTTTTTGTCTTATCCTTTGGTCACAAACACAAAAAAGCTGACTAAAACAGATGGGATGCTGCAGGTTGAGAGCCAAAATTATCTTGGGCTGTCTTAGGTCCTTTAATAAGCCTTGACTTTTGTTATCTGACATAATATTCTCATTAGTAATAGATAAACTTCTCAGTATGAATCAGTAAGCTTAGTAGATCTCCAGACTCCGCCAACTCTAAAGCTAAGGATGCCAAAAGATAACATCTGAAACTTATAGATTTCCCCACCTCACTACCTACCTGATGTTGTTTCCCATCAATGGAATTGGTAAATGTGTTGATTTATGACTCTCCTTTATTCTGTGACTATAAAAGTTCATTTGACCTCTTCCACAATAGAATATGTCATTTAGGGTCACTTGAATCCATTTTCCTAGGCTATGGTCCCTCATACTTGGCTCTGAATAAACTATTTTTCTCATTTCCTTTAAAGCAGAGTTGTTCTTTTACATCAATTTTGAAATCATATACCAATTATGCTCATTTATCTTGGGAGAAGATTCACATCTTCCATTAGGCTTTCAAGTGGGGCCAAGATGACTCAAAAGATTAGGAGTTCCTGAAATGGAGATTATTTTATATCAATTTACTATGATATGACACTAAACATAGATTGTACTCTGATAAAAATTTTTTAAGCATATCTATTTTTTAAAACTGCTCATAATGTTAAAATGAATTTATTTTAGATTTAGAACTTCAAAAGATGGCAAGATATTAATTCTATGAATGAAAAGTGCTTTGGAACCAGAAACTTCATTCCCAAGATGAACATTTTTTTTTTTTTAATGTAGATAATGGTCTTACCACTCTCTTAAAAATGTGAATTTACATTCTTTCTTAAAACATTCATTGAACTTATACCATGTGTAATAGACTGTGACAGGTTAACCCACACCCCTACCAAAGATTAACGGTACTAATAATGAATTTATACTCCAGTTAGTAGCTGATGATAATGCCACACACTTTGATAAAAGTTGGTGTATGGCATAAACAGTAAACTCCTGACCTAGACAGGGGTTCAAAGCACTCTTAGGTCAGGTAATACTGGGACTATACCTGAGTAGAGGTTTAGTAGTGATCTAGGTAACAGGACTAACAAGAGAGATGGAGGCCTTAGAAACAGTTTTATGTAGCATGTTTAGATTTTAATGCACACAGGGGATCATTAAAATGAATTTTGTGATTTTGCAGGTCAAAACAGGTCCTGAGAATCTGTATTTCCAGAAGCTGTCAGATGATTAGGTTGCCAGTGGACACTACTTTGAATAGTAAGGAGAGGAAAGGTATAGTAGGACATTCAGAGACATAGTAGCTCAAAAGTGGCTCAAGGTCATTTTGTGTGTTTGTCAGTTTTCCTTTACTATAACAAATACTTGAGGTAATCAACTTATAAAGAGAAAAGGTTTGTTTTGACTCACAGTTTGGGAGGTTTTAGTTCGTGGTTTGTTGGCCCCATTGCTTTGGGCTGTGGGTGAGGCAGCACATCATGGTGGGTGTGTGGTAAAGTAAAACTTCTTACCTTTTGTGCAGGAAGTGAAAGAGAGAAAAAGAGAAAGGGACTGGAGTCTCACAATCCCCTTTAGAAGCATACTCGCAATGACCTAAAAACCTCCCACTAGGCCCCACCTCTTAAAGGTTCCACCACCTTGAAATAGCACCAAGCTGGGGACCAAGCCTTTAAGAGATGGGCCTTGGGAGGACACTTTGGCACCTTGTTTTAAATGCCTGAAAGAGCCTCTCTCCCTCTCTGTTTGTCTCTCTCTCTTGCTCTCACTCTCCCCCACCACTCTGAAAATTTCCAAATACATAGAAAAGTTCAGAGAATAACCACATGCCATCCAGATTTTACATATATTGTTTTCCAGCCACATCTGCCCTACATGTCTAACAATACAGTGGAACTCCTTTCACACTACCTGTTCCTATCCCCTACCCTCTCTATAGAGGAACCCCTATTTTGATACTGGCCTGTATCTTTTCACTATATTTTTATATTTTCACATGTGCATGTGTACATAATCAATATGAACTTCTGAATCTATAACACTCTATACAGTTTTCCACAATTTATGTTTTTACTCAGTTTTATGTTCTCAATATTTATCCTGGTGAATATTTGGAGATCTAGTATCTTTATTTTGAACCACAATTTTCATATTATTCCTTTTAATTTATTACAATTAATAAATTAAAAGGAATAATTGCCTACTGGTGAACATTTAGATTGTTTCCAATTTTTCATTCTCCAAAGCAGTCATTTGGGCTGGGGTTGGAGCTCAGAGGCACAGAACTTGTCTAGCATACTTAAGCCCCTGGGTTCAAATCTAACATCCCCCAAACAAAACGAATGGAAACATTTAAAAAAACTCAAAGATTTGCAGGAATTTTTATGTATCCAGTATACTCATCCTCTGTTGGTTATATGAATTGCAATGTATTCTTCAAGTCTGTGGCTGGTTTTGTTATTGTTGATTCTGGTTTTAAGTTTGTTTCCAGTGTCTTTTGTTATGTGGAGATACTAAATTTTAATATAGTTCAGTTTGTCCTCTTTCTGTTGTAGTTCATTCTTCTTATATTTTGTTTAAGAAATCATAAAGATATGCCCTGAAACTCAGGATTTTGCAAATAAAAGGGATGAGTTGAGAAGAATGAGTACATTGTGGATCAACTGGACTGCAGTTTTCTTAACCCTTAGTACAGCCATATCTCTTCACATAGATGTAGTCTTGTTTCATCTCTATTCCTTAAAGGACCAGAAAATTTCAGATAGAAATTGATGCTATTATTTTCTTTCTTTTATGTGTATGTATGTGTTTGCATTGAAGATTGTACCCAGGACCTCAAGCATGCACTAAGCCATATCCCCAGGCCTATCTATTTAATCTTCTTCTGGTTTTTCAGGGCATTGCCTGCTTCCAGGGTCTTCATCATTGACTGGTCAGTTGGAAGGCTCCTGGATAACTCCTTTGAAATAGACTCAGGGATACACAATGACAGTAAGTAGAGTCACTCCCTGGAGTACAAACACCTCCTAGTCACATCCTGGTGCCTGGGCAGTCTTCTTCTGGGTCTGGCACCATGGTCTGTAGCCACCCATTCCTCTGTGCCCAGTTTCTTTTTTACACACCTCACCCTCATATGATGCACTTTTCATCTGCATGTTGCAGAGCAGATCCTAAAAATCACCCCCTAAAGATTTACCTGGATCCCTTTGTATATGCCCATGTTCAGAAGCATCAACATTTCCTTGGTCATCTTCTCGTTACTTTCCATCACTGTCTAGTAATTGCCTTTCCTTACATAGCCCTCTGCCTTGTTTTAATAAGGAAAAGACATTGATTTAGTTTGGCTTTGGAGACTGGAATTCCATACAGCATTGTGGGTGGCCTTGTGAGGGTCCCCTTGGCTGCATCACATCACATTGACAGTGTGTGTCTATCTCTGATTCACAGTCTTTTTTCACAGATAAACTTCATAAAAACATTTTGAGCTTTTGGTGGGAGACAATTGTGTATAGAACTGAATATTTAGGTGGTAGAGTCAATATAGCATAAGTTCTTTTAGGTCATCTGTTATCCACAGTAGGTCTTTTGTGTCCTTGTTCTCTCATGCATCTTACTCTTGGGGTCCTGGAGCTCATCAGTGAAATTCATAGTTGGCTGCTCACCTGAGTCAGCCTCCTGACTCCTGTGGGGTTCCCATATTCACATCTATGGGGCCAACATTTTGAGAATTCCTGCTGCATGCCCATCCCATCATGCCTCACATGTCTCTTACCTTCTCTGGTGACCAAACGTGGAAGCCCCTTTTATCATCTAGCATCTCTTAGCTTCTTACTCTGAGGGTTAGGAAGATTAAAATGTGGATGTGACTATGTGGTTGATAATTGTCAAACATGGTAGGTTATCAGTGATCAGTTTAATTGGTAAACTATTCACAATTTGTGTTTTCAAGGTATGCATTTGTAACATCCTGTCCTTCTGTTGGTTCAACCACATTTCCAAACTGTTGACTGGCACAAAAATATTTTCCTTGTGAGAGAACTGGAAGGTTCCCCTTGCCACCCAGCCTTTCAACTGTTCTTCTGCTGCAATTTGCAAAACTTCAAATGTAGGTACCCCTAACTGGCAATTTCCACTGAGACTTCCCTAAGCTATCAGTATAATAGAAGCCTGCCTCTCCTAAGGATATCAGTTATGGTTCAGATATGAGGTGTCCCCCAAAAGCTCTAAATTGAGAAGCGTTTGTCTGATATGTGCTGTTGTTTGGGGCATAGATATTTATGATTGTCATTGTATGATTCCCTTAAGCAGTGTGAAGTGATCTTCTTTATCTCTTATGACTATCTTTGGTCTGAAGTCCACTTTATCTGATATGAGGATGGAAACCCCTGCTTGCTTATGTGGTCCATGTGAGTAGTATGTTTTTTCCCATTCTTTCATCTTTAGTCTGCAGATGTCTTTCCCTATGAGATGAGTCTCTTGGAGACAGCAAATTGTTGGATCTTTTAAAAAATACAACCTGCCAGTCTATGTTTTTTTAATGGATGAATTTAGGCCATTAATGTTCAGGGTTATTATTGAGAAATAGTTTGTATGCCTAGTAATTTTGGTTTATTTTTGGTTTTTAATTTGACTTGGTTTCTCATTTGATTGGCCTTTCGTTTAGTGTAGTTCCTCCCTTTGCCAATTTTCATTGTTGTTTTCATTTCCTCCTTGTGGAATATTTTGCCAAGAATGTCCTCTAGTGCAGTCTTTCTCATTGTAAATTATTTTAACTTCTGTTTATAATGGAAAGTTTCTATTTCATCATCAAATCTGAAGCTTAATTTTACTGGACATAATATTCTTGGTTGGCACTCATTTTCTTTCAGAGCTTGGTAATATGTTGTTCCAGGATCTCCTGACTTTGAGGGTCTGGGTTGAAAAATATGTTGAGATTCGAATTGATTTCCCCTTGTATGTAATCTGAAATTTTTCTCTCGTGGCTTTTAAAATTCTATCCTTATTGCGTATGGTAGGCATTTTCATTATAATGTGCCTTGGTGTGAATCTGTTGTAGTTCTGTGCATTTGGTGTCCTGTAAGCCTCTCGTATTTGATTTTCCAATTCATTCTTCATGTTTGGGAAATTTTCTGATATTATTTCATTGAAGAGATTGCGCATTCCTTTGGTTTGTATCTCTGTACCTTCCTCTATCCCAATAATTCTTAGGTTTGATCTTTTCATGTTATCCCATAATTCTTGGATATTCTGTTCATGGTTTTTTACCATCTTCACTGTGTGGTCAACTTTATTTTCAAGATTATATATTTTGTCTTTATTACCTGAGGGTCTGTCTTCCAAGTGATCTTGTCTGTTGGTGATGCTTTCTATTGGATTTTTTATTTGGTTTATTCTTTCCTTCATTTCAAGGATATCTTGTTTGGTTTGTTTTTAGAGTCTCTATCTCTTTCTTGAAGTAATCTTTTGCTCCCTGTATTTGCTCTCTTATCTCTTTGTTGGAGTGATCAATTGTTGCCCGTAAATGCTCTCTTATGTTATTCTGTGCTTCACAGATCTTTTTAATTATATACGTTCTGAATTCCTTCTCTGATATTTCATCTGTTATGCTGTCAATGGATTCTATTATTTTAGCATCTTGGTTTTTTGGGGCATTTTCTTCCCTCATTTTTTTCATGTTGTTTATGTGTCTTCCTCTCTAGCAGTGCCAACCTGAGGTATTACAATTTCTACCCTATAATCTTGTAGCATCCCTACAGGTTACTAGTACCTCACCTCTGATGTAACCAGGCCTTCAGAGACCTTGGTGATAGTCTTTCCAGTCCTGGCTGTTGTCTCTAGATGGAAACAGGCTGGGACAGCCGTGTGTTGGTAGATGGGGGGCCACAATGAGGTCAGTCTCCTCCTCTGCATGATGGGCCAGGATCCCCAAAAGCTCATGTGTAAGACAATGCAAGAATTTTCAGAGGTGACATGATTAAATTATCAGAGCTTGAACCTAATCAGTGGATTAATTCACTGATATGGATTAACTGGATGGTAACTGTGGGCAGATAGGATGTGATTGGAGGAAGTAGGCCACTGGGGTTTATATTTTGGTGTGCCTTTGGGGTTTATGTTTTGTCCCTGGTGAGCACTCTTGCTTCCTGGTTGCTATGTTCTGAGCTACTTTCTTCTACCATGATCTTCTGTCTCACCTCAGGCCCAGAGTTATGAAGTCAGCTGACCAGGGACAGAACCTCTGAAACCCTGAGCTAAAATAAACTTTTCCTCCTCTACCTTGTTCTTGTTTGGTCTTTTGGTCACAGAAATGCAAAAAACAATATCTAGTCATCTCTTTCTGGCAGCCCTCACCAGTGGCTGCTGCTTACTTTCTGTCATAATAAAATATAAGAGACTAGGTGGTTTAAAAAATGGAAATTTATTTTCTCCTAGTTCTGGAGGATGGAATTCCAAGATCAGTTTGCCAGCATGGTTGGGTTTAGAGGAAAGTTCTATTTCTGACTTGCAGATGGCCATTTTTTCACCATATCCTCACATGACAGGGAGAGAGGAAGAGGAAGATGGCAAAGAAAGGGGAGGAGGAGCTGAAGAGATCTTTCTCTTCTTATAAGGCTCAGTCCTATCCTATTAGGATGGTACACTTATGACCTCATTTAATTGTAATCACCTCCAAAAGATCCTTTCTCTACACAAAATTACATTGGAAGTTGGAGCGTTGGCATATGAATTTGGGGGGTACACTATTCACTCCCCATCACCACCCTAACCTCACTGTTACCCCAAATGGCACCAACTGAGACTGATCATCTCTGAATGCGACCTTGTTCCTTCCAGAGCATCTACTTAAGTCCCTCTCATCAAGTCCCTCCTGGGGTTTCCAGCTCCTCTGTACATACCCTTTCCCTTATCCACATCCCTGCCACACTCTGTGCTTGGGAGCTTCATATCTCCCCTGTCTGACTTAGACCTGTGGCCCACCACTTTCTTTAAATCTGGCTGCATTCCAAATGCCATGATCATGTTATCCTAATCCAACCTGCCCCATTCTTCCAGAACTCCAGGTCAGTCTTTTCTCCCTTTTGTTCTAAATTTAGGCTGCCATGCTCTGCTATAGAAAGGCATTACATGCATAGTCCAGACAGATGCTACTGCAAGTCCACGATCAGCTGAGCCATCCCTATGATCTGGTAGCCATGGATGTTTCCAAAGTCCTACCCAATTTCCATTCTTCACAGCATCCAGAGTGATTTTCTGATCTCCACCGTTTTGCCCTCCCCTTTCAGCAGTCTGAGCAGAGCCCCAACTCCTGTTGGGTTGGCTCTTCCCTATACCCCAGTCTTCTGGTTGTTGTATCCCTTCCTTTTGTCCTTCCAGCTCTGGGGGTGGTAACAGCTTCCCACTGTTGACAGACTCTGGGTCCCTTGGTACCCCTATGTCCTTCCAAATAATTCTCTGCTTCTGTGAAACCAGATGTGTGTCCTACACTTCAATGCAGTCCAGACACTTCCCAAAGTTTTCACAGACTCCAGAGGTTAGGGGACTCTGTCCCATAAGACTTTCACTAGTTCATGTGCCAGCCACAAGGCCCAGGTCCCAAGGTAACCCACATTTCTATCCAATGTGGCTACAAATTCAGAGGTTTCCATGACTCCCGCTCAGGTTCACAGTTCACTAGAATGAACAAAACTACTTACGAAACTTTGTTTACAATTATGGTTTTATTAGAAAACATTCACACTTTAATTAGAAACTAGCAAAATGAAGAGCTGCATGAGGCAAGGTCTAGAGAGGGCCAAGGCCAGTGTCTCAGTCCCCACAGAGCTGGTGTGCACGACCAGCTAGGTACACTGATGTATTGACCAATCAGCAAGCTCCCCTGAGTCTCAGTTATCAGAAGGACTTTTGTTTCTTTGTTTTGTTTTCAGTCCTGCCAACAAATTCAGTACTGGTTTCAAATTGAAAACAGCCTCTCACAAGCTAGGCCAGAGCTCTACCACTGAGCTATATCCCCTGCCCTTTTAAGTTGCTGGGGCTGGCCTCCAACTTGTGATTCTCCTGCTTCAGCCTCCTGTAGCTGGGATTGCAGATGTGCATTAGCTCTCAGTTTTCTAGTTTTTGTAGAGGTCTTATTACTTAGATGTGATTGATGGACCCAATTTTCCATTGGTGTTGAACGCCTGAGGCAGAAGATTCTAGCCCTAATTGTGTTGTGGTTGCTCTGGTTGTCATCCCTTATCCTGAAAGTTACCTAGGTGCTCGCCAGTAGGCACCTCATTATCATGAACCTAGGTGTTGTCAAAAGGGGACTGCTGTGAGCAACATGACTCTCCTATCACTAAGGAAATCCCAGGGGTTTGGGGAGCTCTGTGCCAGGAAGTGAGGACCCCCCCATATCTCATTTTTTTTGGAGGGGAGGGTTACTGGGGACTGAACCCAGGGGCACTCAACCACTGAGCCACATCCCCAGCTCTTTTTTGTATTTTATTTAGAGACAGGGTCTCACTGAGTTGCTTAGGGCCTCACTAAGTTGCTGAGGCTGGCTTTGAACTCATGATCCTACTGCCTTGGCCTCTCGAGCCACTGGGATTATAGGTGTACACCACCGCAGCTGGCCCCCCAACTCATTTTCAGAAGAATCATCTGCATGCATTTGTTTCCTACAGCGACACTGTCAGACACAGTGGCCTCTGTCCCTCAGCCTTGTGCTTGTGCATCGTCACAGCACTGACATGGTCATCGTGCAGCTTGTGTGCTCCGCCGCATTGGAGACTATTTGAGACAGAAACACATCTGGTTCACCCTTGTCTTCCCCTAGTTCTAGCCTAGTGTTTGGATATAGTAATGTTTTTTTGTTTGTTTGTGGTGCTGGGGATCAAAACCCAGGGCCTAGAACATGCTGCTGAGCTACTTCCCAACCCTTGTCAATACATTTTCCAATGGATGATATGGTTTGAAAATGGTTTGTCCCTATCAGAACAGCTGTTGAGGTTTAATTCCTCAATGTGACAGTGTTGGGAAGTGGGGCTTCTAGGAAGTGTTTGGGTACTGGGCATTGAATCCAGAGGTGTTCTACCACTGAGCCACATCCCCAGCTCTTTTTATTTTTGAGACAGAGTATCACTAAATCGCACTAAGTTACCCCGGCTGGTTTCATATTGTGATCCTCTTGCCTCAGCCTCCTGAGTCAATAGGATTATGGGCATGCAGCATGTATAGCTATTTGAAAAATACTTTTCTGCTTATTGTATTTGACTGTTTTTGAAATATCTTCTCTATAGGTACATGCACTAATCTGAAACTCTCATATACTCTCTTGCTTTCTCTCTTTCTCTTTCTTTCTGTCACTTCTATACCTCTGTCCTTCCTCACCACACATGGGTGACAATAAACATGTCCAGGGGCTTGTCTAGCTACTCCCTTGCTCACCTGGGTTGAGCTGGATGAGCATTTGAATTAATGGGCAACACCTGGGTCAGGGGAGCGCACAGCCCATCGAGAATGTCCTATCTATGTGAACTTGTATTGCCATCAATGATGGCAATGAAAAACAAATATCAAAGAAGAGCCTGGATTTAAAGTGCCTTGAATACATTACAGCACATTAATTCCATAGAGGCTTTCAAACCAGACGGATCAGGCGTTTGAAAATCATTTATCTTAAATGGGTCTCTGTACCATACAAGAGCATTAAAAATGACAGTCAATTATGTCAGCTTCATGTTTTACATTAAAAAATAGGAAGCATCACAATTTCTGTTGAGGGTGAGGGCATTTTTCTAATCCCATAATTAGCCCTCCAAGCTTCCAAAGGGAACATCTCATTTCAGTCCTTCGAAGAGCCACCTCTTTTTAGAATCCAGATAATGTATGCATTCACAGACACAAAGACCAAAATAGATCAGGTGGTGCCTGCTCTGGTACCCTCAGGTGATGGGATATGGGAGAAAGGAATGAAAACAAGAAAGGCATCGTTGGTATTTCTAGTTCTGGAAACTTGACAATGTCCCTCCTCATTGATCTGTTGAGTCATCCCACTACAGCCCTAAGTACACAGGAGAGTCTGTGCTGGATTCAGCCACACAGAGAGTAATAAAAGGTTCTCCCCATCCTCAAGGAGTTCATTGTCTAGTGAGAGGGCCAGTGTAGCCATGTAATTGTCATACAGCCTGGAGCAGAAGCAAGAGGCTGGAAACACAGGTACATCACTTGGAATTGCCCTGTGGTTTGTTAACTACCTAAAGTATTTGTCTTATCTGAGATGAGGTGCAGAGGTTTCTTTTATTTTCTTTGTGACTCTAGGTAGGATGCTGGGGGCGTGATGGCTGGTGACGGTTCCTTAGCGACAGTTCCCGTGTGAGTCTGCAGGCATTCATTCATCAAACATTCATTTATTGTAAGGCACTATGGTAGTTTCCACAAATACGGGAGAATGACAGGATGGTTGAATTATTTAAAAATGCTTATGGCTCCTAATGTTATGATTCCAAATTCCTGGGACAATAAACCTTCCATCCTGGGAAGTTGGTAGGGTGACTGAAAGTCTAGAAAATTGAAAAACAAGAGCATAATAATTGACTGACAGTAACCCAGATGATCTAGACTAAGGATTACACATTCCTGTTCTCCTACCCTGCCTTCCCATGTCCATGGCAGATGCTGGACCCAATAGGGTGTTTGTCCATGTGAGACTGAACATGGTTGAGAATCCTTTGCAACATGGTATTTGCTATTCTTGGTCTCTCTTCTAAAATAACGCCTAAAGCCTGGAGGTGTAGCTCAATGGTAGAGCACTTGCCTAGCAGGCATGAGTCCCGTGCTTAGTTCTCCAGCACAACAATTAACTAACTAAATAAACAGATGCAATCCCCTAAATGAGAATCCTGTCCACTTCTACCCTTGAATTACTTGCAGGCAAGAGATCAGTATGAGGTGTGTATATGGGGACAAGGAGAGGACAGGGGCCTTTGATTATTTGACCACTAGAGCACTTAGGAACTTGAATGCTATGACTAGGGATCCTTGAGTATGTGGGGCATGAAACACCTCCACATTCATGACTGAATTTAGCCCTTAGTATAATTTTGAGATCAGGTCATGCTTTTTCCCAAGACTGAGATTCCATCATGGCTGAAAGGCTTCCAAAGGAGGCAGGGTCAGATTGGCAGCAAAAGCTGACTCATTTGAGGCCCAGTACCCATTTCACAATGTCACAGCTGTCCAAATAGAGACACACAGGATGCATGCTCTGTACTTACCATATTAAAGTCTGTAAAGAAATGCCACGCATAGTTTTCTTAAACTTTGTTAGCACAAATTGAACTTGGGGGAATACTGGGGCCAATCTAGATTAACCCCAGCTGGCTGGCATATGTGAGATTAATACACTGAGTGGAGTCTCTCTTGAATGCTCTGCCAGGGATTGAATCTTAACAGACCCTAACCAAAGTATGTTCATTGGGGAGCTAGTGTCAGAGTCAAGTGGGGAGCTTGTTAACAATGACGGTTATGGGGTTCCACATTGGACTTACTGAAACAAAATTTACAGGGGTCTGGAAATTTGCATTTAAAAGCTCTCTATGGTGAGAAAGTAGAAAAATTGGAGCCTGTGTGCACTGCCAATGGGAACATAAAATGCCACAACCAGTAGGGTGATTTCTCAAAAAATCAAACATGGAGTTACCATGGGATCCAATGGCTCCACTTCTGGGTACAGACACAAAATGATTGAAAGCAGAGACTCAAACGGATATCTGTACACCTGGGTTTATAGCAACATTCTTCACAATAGCCCACAGGCAGAAACAACCCAAGTGTCCACTGATGGATGGATAAGAAAAACCTGGTCTACACACCCAATGGAAACTTATTCAGTCTTAGAAAGGAAGGAAATTCTGACACATGCTCCAACATGGAAAGCATTATGCTAAGGGAGACAGGTCAGTCACAAAAGGTTAAGTATTGTCTATTTACATGTGGTTCCTAGAATCATCAGATTCATAGGGTCAGAGACTAGAACGGTGGTTGCCGAGGGAGGAGGTTCAGTGGGTGTAGTTTCTGCCTTACCAGCTGAGGAGTCTGGCTGTGGATGGTGGTGATGGTGATACACTTACTGTTACTGGACAGTTTGCTTGTAAATGGTTAAAATAGTAAAATTTATATCACATATATTTTACCCACAAATTTTAGAAAGTAATAAGATTTTTAAAAGAAAGAATGAAAGGAAAAGCTCTCCAGTTAATTCTTATGCCACTGAAGTTTGCTTTGAACTTTCAACTCTCTTACCTCCTGGGTCCATAAGCCCCTTTTTTCTTTACCCTTTGTATCCAGTCTGTTACTAATTCCTGTCATTCTTCCCTGGGAGGGGTCCTTTGTTCCCATCCCCTGCTACAGGCCAGCAGAGCCTCACACCCACCATGCTTCTCTGTTTGCTGTCCCTGTAGCCTCTGGTCTGTTTCTTATTCTGCCTGCTAAGCAAGTGATCTCTCTCCAGTACCAACCCAATGCTCTGTACATCAAGGCTCTCCACATCCTCTATAACCTGGCCCCATTCAAGTCAGTAAACCAGGTTGACCAGTAGTCCCAACACAACCCTTTGTCTAAGCAGGATGACCTCCTGATGGCACTAAGACATCATGCTTCTCTTCATCTCTGTGCCCTTGAAACCATACTCACCTTCACCATATGCTTCCCCTTTCTGTACTCTGTCTGCTCAAGTCCCAACCCTACCTTCTCCATTTACTCCTGTCCGTCATATTCCATCCCTTGATTGCTGTTACCTTCAGCATCCAGGTTGTCATACAGTGAGGCATCTACCCACTATCCTCAGTATTACCCTACGTTCCATGCTGGAAAACGTTTTCTATTTCTTTACTCATTTCCTGCAGGATGATCTAGCAGAGTTCTAGACTCCCTGCAAAGGATTCCACAACAACTAGTTGGTTACTACGAACACATTTCAACTTAGCGCAGCTGGGCTGAGCAAACATCAGGTTGCTAATCAGTTTCCAAAATATCATCTGTGCTCTTTCAAGTCTATCTGGGATGTACATTCGTAGCCCAAGTGTGCCTGCCAGTGGCAAAAAACTGCTGGGTCTCCTCATTAAAAAAAAAAAGCAGCTTTCAGGGTCACATGAGGGCCCGGCTAGAAGCATGGGGGCAGGACTTCGGGGAAGCAGTTAAAATGTGCGAGACAGAGGAGGTGTCAACAACAAAGACACTTCAGTTGTCTTATGAAAAAAACAGTACTCTGTGGAGAGGCAGCTTGGAATTCTGACGCCAAGCTCAGTGGTGGGTAGGGAAGTAGGTGGGCGGGCTGCTGGAGCCCAGGCTGTCTCCAGGGAAGAGTGTGAAGGTCAGAGTCAAAGATGCCTCACCCCTACCCCTTCCGATCACCATCTCTTGCCCTTCCCACCCACCCTCCTCTAAAGCTGCATCAACCTCTGCAAATGGAATCATCTGAAAAATCCAAGGGTCCACTCTGAACAGTGAGATCTTAACATTAGAGTCCTCGATGATCTGATGCTCATTCATCAAATTCACTCAGCTCCTCTGTGTACCAGGCCCTGTGCCAGACACTGCTATGGAGCAGCGAGCAAATCCTACCAGTACCCCTGGCCTCCTGGTGATTGTCTCAAGTCCACCATGTCTAGGATGCTCTAATGCTCAGGCATTATGCTAGACACTGGGGATTTTGAGATGAAGCCAACACAAACTTATTAAGAAGAGACTTATGGCTGGGGAGAGAGCACCATATATATGTATTTATAATGCAGCATATGGCACACATACAAAATAGTTTAATATTTTGAACTTGAAGCTCAGCTTTACTATTTTGAACTGAACTGTCTTGGTCAGTTTTGTGTTGTTATTACAGAATACCTGAGATGGCACAGTTTTTAAACAGTAACAATTTTTCAGTTCATGTTTCTGGAGGCTGAAAGTCCAGGAGGATGGCCCTGGTATCTGGCGATGGCCATCTTGCAGCTTTATCACATGGTAGGAGCTGGAAGGGCAGGAGAGCACCTAAGACAGCCAGAGCAAGAGTGGCCACTTTTCCACAAGCTTCTCTTTAGAGAGCTAACCCACTCCTGCAATGGTGACATCAGTTCTTCCCTCATGACTCAGTCACTTCTCCTAGACCCTGCCTCCTAAAGTTGCGCTGTGGATTATCCTTCTAGTACATGGGCTTTGCAAGACCCTTTCCAACTGTAGCACATGGCATACACTTGGACAAAAAGGAAAATCAAACTTTTTTCTTTTTTCTTTTGGTAGTAGAGATTAAACCCAGGGGTGCTTAACCACTGAGCCACATTCCCAGCATTTTTTATTTTTTATTTTGAGACAGGGTCTTGCTAAATTGTTTAGGGCCTTGCTAAGTTGCTGAGGCTAGCTAGCCTCAATCTTGCAATCCTCCTGCTTCAGCTTCCTGAGTTGTTGGGATTACAGGCACGTGCCACCACACCCCCCAAAAGTCAAACTCTTTAATAGGAGAACATTTTGGCTTTGTTCTAATTTTATGGGATTTTCTTTTAAAGTCTTCTCTATAGTTTTATTGAAATGACTTCCTCCTACTTTACCTGATCGCAGCTTCTTTCCATCACTACCAACATGATAGAGCTGCATAGGCTAGTGCTTTTGTGGAGATAATTGATGGTTTCCAAACACCCAGTCCTAGGAATGGCTTACTGGGTCATGGTCCCTCGAGGACTGGTGGCAAAAGGTCTGTTTGCATCCCGATATCCTCATTCTGCTAAAGCACCACCAACAACTGAGAAAGTATTTCCTGCGCCTTGAGGATCCCAGGTGTTGCCACTGGTTCTGGTCCTGAGCACTGTTCAGCACATTCTTGGACACTGAGAGCATTTCCTGGGTCTCAGGGGAAGTGGGACTATAGCCTATGTCTAAACTCCCCATGCTTTCTGGCAAGAGTAATCTTTCAAAGCACTAAAATGACCTCATCCTATTGTTATTTGAAGAACAAAAGGGTTATCTGGGTTAAGTCTCTTGTAACCCAATCATTTCTTCTCTGAGCCTTCTTGCATTGTCTCACACACAAGATTTTGGGGGACACCTCACATCCAAACCATAATAGGCTTCAATGTACCAATTAAGCTCACATGAGAGAGTGATGCAGAGGAAAGATAGAGTGCTCTAAATTGTCCCTGGGGCTAAGGCATATACGTGTGAGGTGCTCAGGAGGGTGCAAGGAGGGAGGATGGTCATGTTCATTGCTGGTTCTAGGTGCAGATCTCAGAAACCCCTCAGAAAGTTTCCTAATATCCTCCAGTGGTGATGGGCCACACCCTCAGAGATGAGCAACTACACTCATGGGCACGGCGGTGGATGGAGGGTAGGGGTGAAGCTTCTTAACTGCAAGAAGGGGAAATGGCTGCATGGAAAGTGCAAGGAGAGGCAGCTGGCACCTCTTGTTCCCCTGCAGTTTGGGGGCAGAGATGAGGGGCAACCATCAGAGACCCTCCTCATTTAAAAAGGATCTGAATTAGGAGCCTTCCCTTTTCATCCTCTGTGTGGTTAGTAGACCTCAGGGCTCTCCATGCCAGGGTGCTGCTTCCTCTGCAGAAAGGATCTATCATGCTGGGCTTTCTAGGAAGAATGTGCCCTTCCAAGACCATGGAAAAAATAACTCATCGATTGGTTGATCCTGGGAGGATTGTGCCAAACAAGCATTGAGAACTGGTTTGGCAGCCACCCCAGGAATGTGCCTGTTCTGTTTTGTTGGACCCTTTGGGAGTGTCCTGGTCTTGCTTGTTGTGCCTGTTTGCGTTTCCCCATCCCCACCCACACCTTTCACAGGGCTCATGTTTCAGCTTCATCACATGCTAGCTAGTTAACTTTGGGCAGGTGACTTAGGCTTCTCAAGCTCAGTTTCTTCCTGTGGAAAATGGGAAATGGGGCCGTGTTGTGTAAGGAAGACATGAGGTGCTTGTATAGTCCCCAGCTCCGCTCTCTTTCCTTTCCTTCCTCTACAATCATGGGAGAGGTGGAAACTACCCCAGAAAGGGAGAAGGGCCCCAGAGGACCAAGTTCAAGTACAGTCAGCTCTGCTGCACTTCCGGACTTAGAAGCATATTACCTCTGACAGTCAACAAAGGAGTGACTGGGCATGCTTTATAGTCCAGGAACATTCAAAGGCATTCCTGCAAGGTGTAGAAATCACTTTGTGTGCACTATAAAAAGGAACCTTGAAAGTCAACTAGTCAGCCCTTCCGTTTTATGAGTGTGGAAACTGAGGCCCATGCAGGAGTTGATTTGTCTCAGTCACTCAGCAAATAATCAGGAGAATGCAAGTGAACATAAAAGGACATTCAGCAGAACAGGTTTGCTTACCTAGGGACAGATAGGAGTCACAGAGAAAATAACAAAACATTAAAAACCGTGTAAATACTACCTAGTACTTGTACATGGTCTTTACCATATGCCAGGCATTATTTGAGTGCTTTATCTATTTTAATTTTCAGTTACCTTCATAGTCCTAGGAAGTAGATAGAACTATGATGGTATTACTTTCATTCCTATTTTAGATATGAGGAAACTGAGGCACTGGCAAATGATTGTCCAGGGTCACAGTTAGTAACCATTTGGATGGAGGTGCTGTGACTTTAAGGATTTGTGTTCTGAACAACTATTCTTTTTGGGGGGGGGTACCAGGGATTGAACTCAGGGGTACTCTCTCACTGAGCCACATCCCCAGTCCTATTTTGTGTTTTATTTAGAGACAGGGTCTTACTGAGTTGCTTAGCGCCTTACCATTGCTGAGGCTGGTTTTGAACTTGCGATTCTCCTGTCTCAGCCTCCCAAAGTCCTGGGATTACAGGTGTGTACTACCTCGCCCGGCTGCGAACAACTATTCTTTGAATGTTGAGGTCACCTCCAAAGTTTGCATTGAAACTTTATCCTCATGTAACAGTATTAAGAGGTATAGCCTTTTGAAAATGCTTAAACCCTGATGGCTCCCCCCTCATGAATGAGATTAGCACCCTTGTAAAAGAGCTTGAGTAAAAGGGAATTTTCTCTTGCCCTTCTGCCTTCTGCCATGTGAAAACAGTCTTAGGCCCTCCAGAGGACTCAGTTATGAGGTGCCATCTTGGAAGCAGAGAACAACTGTCACCAGATACCAGTCATGCTGACACCTTGATCTTGGGCTTCTCAGCCTCCAGAACTGGGAGAAATAAAATTTTATTGTTTATAAATTACCCAGTCTGTGGTATTTTGTTAGATTGGCACAAATGGACTAAGATACCTGGGAACTTGTTAGAAATGCCAGTTATTGGTCTGACCCAGAACTGCTGGATTGGGACCACTGAGCTGTGTTAACAGGCCCTTTAAGTGATTCTGATGCTTGCTGAAGGTTGAGAACAACTGCTGTCAGTATATGCCTATCTTTTCCTTCCTCCCGCAGAGCACCTTTGCTGCAAGTGCAAAGGGAGACTAGAAAGATCCATTAGTGAGACTCTGAGAAGTTCCATCCAGGACTCATTTGGATCACTGCTTTTGAATTTTAATGAGTGCGAGAAATGATCTGGGCTGGGAAGCTGCCATATTGGTATTTGGTCCATCTCTTTCTGTAGAAGTAAATTTGGGGCTTATTTATATTTTTCCTTTCCCCCCTTTATCTAAGTACCTAGCACAGAAGGACCATTGATAATCAATAAGCTTTTATGGTGCTCTTAAATGACTTGTTTTCCACAGAAAGCTAGCCTGAAAGCAATAGATCACTGATGGAGACAGTCTTCCTGGATGGAGGCTGTACTTGTGGGGGAGAGAGTCTCTGCTGTAACAACTGGAGAAACACTCGAAAAACCTGGCCTGCTTGATGCTGGCTTGCTTTCCCCTTTCCTTTCTCCTCCTCTCCTCCCCTCCATTCTCTGTTCTTTTCTCTCTTCCTCTCTCCCTATGTGACCTCTAGCCAGTCCCTTCAGTTCCCTTCACTTTGGTTTTCCTAATGGAAAATAGGAGTTATATTAACATGTGTTTACTCCCAGGAAATATCAGAAAAATGTACACGGAAGTATTCTGAGTTAGGAGGGAAAGATTATAATGAAATGCATGTTGAAATGCCACTCTTCCTATTTTCTCCATTTATGACCCCAGACCAGAAAACCAAAGAAAAGCTCAATGAAAACCAAACCCAAGCAAACACAAAACACACAAACACACACGCAGACACACACAGTATAAGTTCTCACACAAAGAGCCAGATCACCGGGCTGGTTTTGTAGCTCAGTGGTAGAGCGCTTAGCCTCACATGCGTGAAGCACTGGGTTTGATCCTCAGTACCACATACAAAATACATAAATAAATAAAATAACGGAAAGAGCCAGATCACAAAGGGAAGATAGCCTTTTCTGCTCTTCCATCTTTTGCCAGCTGTACTTCCTGCCATACACTGGCGATGACCAGAAGAGCTGAGAGCAGACTTCCAAGGACAGAGTTGTGGGGGGCTGTGTGTTTGACCTCCTGCCTTGATGGAAGGGAATTTGCTTCTGCTCCACATTGGGTCAGGTGAGTGGTACTATCAGTGAATTCCCAGCACTGGCAGAACACAAATACCATTGCCTGAGAAAGTGAGAGGGAAGAGAGCGTGGAGTCTGTCATTCTATCAGTGACAGGGCCAGGCTGTAGAGTGGGCAATGGACAGTGGAGAAAGGGGCCAGGCACGAACTACTCTGATGTGACCACAGCCAAGGAATCTAGTGCTGGGAGACACACAATCCAAGTGGGATCTGCCACTGTACCTGGCAACAGGGCAAAGAGGAGAGGTCCCTAGAAGCAGAGGTCTCCAAAGGAGTCACATGGCCTCCAGTGGAGAAAGCTCTATCCAGAGGCCACCAAGAGACATCATAAGGCTTGCTGTACCTTGTGACTCCTTTATCCCCACCTCTTGTCTCAAAGATGAAAAGGGAATGAAGAGTAGAGAAGGTGAGTGATGGAGGCCAAGGAGAGACTGAGAATCCATCGGCATTCTCTGCTTCCCACGGCAGGGTTCTGAGCCCACCCTGGGTAAATTTGGCAAGCAGTGAAAACAGCAAAGAAAAAAACTGAATGGCATTAAAAATTCAATTTAAAGCCATCTGGACAGGGACAACAGACCAGGAGACAATTGTACTGAAAAGATGGTTTCAATGAACCTACAGTTTCAGGAGGAGGGGTATCCCGTGGGGGGCTACATGAGGACGTACCAGGGTCAGAAGGCAGAGGAGAAGGGTTGTAGTAGTTAGCCTGGATCATCAACTTGATTGGATGGAGAGGAGTAATTGACTGAGTGTGTCTGCGAGTGTGTTTCCAGAGATGATTGATGAGTGGGACAGCAAATGGGTGGGGAGACCCTCCCTGAATATGGATGGCACTGTTCAATAGGCTGGGGGCCCAGATGGAGCAAAAAGGCAGAAAGAAAGGATGAAGAATGCAACTGGATTCTTCCTGAGCAGGTGCGTCTACTGCTACTGCCGTTGCCTGTGGACACAATTGATTCTTTTACTTTTCCAATGTGGACTCTCACTGGTGATTCTCCAGGGAATTTCCAGGCCTTTAGCCTTGGACTGAGGCTGCATCACTGCTGTCTCTCGTTCTGAGGCTCCAGCTTCCTGAACTGAGCAGCTACTTGTTCCTGTGGCTCTCCAGTGTGCAGATGGCCATGGTGAGACTATCCAGCTAATCACGTAAACCAATCCCCTTTTATAGTCATATATATCTATGCCTGGATATATGTATCAACATATTATACACACATATATATGTACATATGTATATATCTATATATATCAATTGTATATATAAACTTTATTTTATATATATATATATATATATCTCCAGTTGATTCTGTTCTTCTAAAGGATTCTAATATAGTGAGGAATTCTGAATAAGAGCATTTATTGTGATTTCAATGGGAAGGAACAGGGTAATTGAGTAAACAGGTTTAGGATGGGCCACTCTGAATTATTTCAGAGTGTGTCTGGGGCACAGAGGCTGTTCCTGGTTGTCTGGTACCTGGCCCTGGAGTGACTAAGGCAGATGGATAAGTGACTCTGGGTGGAAGAGCCCAATAAAGGAAGCGGTTGCAGCTGTGGACCCTGGATTGGTGGGTTTGTATTTGAAAAGCTGCCCCTGGGAGGAAGCTGACCCCTCAGGATGGGGTGTGGCAATTAGGAAAGCAAGAGGCCAGATGTCCAAGCACATAATTGGGTTGTCCAGAATGAGTCATGTCTGTCAGGGTAGATATTCAAGCATCAAACTGAAGAAGCTAGAAACATGGTTTTTATAAAACCAAATCACCTCTGCAAACCTTGGGCTTAAGGAGGCTGGGAAGCGTGGCTCTGAGCTTTCCAGCCTCTACAGGCTTGTAAATCAAATCAGGAGGAAATTGGAGCCTATGCTGAGCAAACCAATCTACTAGCACAAATCACACACACACACACACACACACACACACACACACACACACACAATCCTCAAACATATGCGCACATAAAAATCAAAGGCCGAGAGTAAATATTTTAGGCATTCTAATGTTTTCTTCCTGTGCTGTAATGGGTCCTTCTGCAGACCTCTCCGTGGAGACCAGTCTTAAAGAGCAGTAATAAAAAGCCACACATTGATGCTTTGTGCGAGGACAGCCTCATGTGCTGCAAAGGTCTTCAGCAGATATAAAATCATTGGGATCCAAACACAATTTTGTGAGGGGGCCCTGTCAGGTGTTGTCCCCCAACATGAGGGAACTGAAGCCCAGGCTATCATATGGTAAGTTAGTAACAGACCTTCAACTTGAACTCTGCTGTCTTCTTGGCCACAGAAATATTCTAGAAGAGTCTGGAAGAAAATTATGGTCTGATATCTGGGTTCTAATAATTGTACAGTCATGTGTTAGTTAAGGGTGGGAATATACTTGAGAGAGGTGCTATTAGGCAGTTTTGACTTGTGAACATCATAGAGAGTACTTACACAAACCTAGATGATGTAGCCAACAGCACACCTGGGCTCCATGATATCATCTGTTTTTCAATTTTATTTACTTTGTGAACTTTTTCTTTGTTAAAAACTAAGACACAAACACAGGAATGAGCCTAGGCTTACACAGAGTCAGGATGGCTGATGTCACTCTTCCACCTCTACATCCTGGCCCAGTGGGAGGGTCTTTGGAGGCAGTAGCACACAGGGAGCTGTCATCTTCTATCATAATGACACCTTCCTCTGCAATTCTTCCTGAAGGATCTGCCTGAGGCTGCTTTACAGTTAACTTTTGTTTTCAATAAGTAGGACTATACTCTGAAACAATGATAAAAAGTATAGTAAATACATAAACCAGTAGCCTAGCTGTTTATTATTACTATCAACTACTGTGTACTCTACGTAATTGTAGGTGCTAATAACATTTATATAACTGGCAGCCCTGTAGGTTTGAGTATTTTCACCAGCATTATCACAAACGCATGAGTTCTGTGTTGCCCTAGGACATCACTAGCAATAGAATTTTTCAGGTTTATTATAATCTTTTTTTTTTTTAAATGTCTTTATTTTATTGGTTTGTATGTGGTGCTGAGGATCGAACCCAGGACTCCACGCATGCGAGGCAAGCGCTCTACCACTGAGCTATAATCCCAGCCCGGTTTATTATAATCTTAAAAGACCACATGTAATCTATCATTGACCAAAATGTTACGTGGATCATGGCTCTATATATCTTTGAGTCTCTTTTAGTTTAAGACCAAACACTAAGTAAATGTTTAGAAAGAAAACTTTTTTTAAAAAAATACCTAAACAATTGTTAAAGAATTTCACATAGCTTTATAACCTCTGATAAAATAAACATAACATCAACGACCACAAAAGAGAGACATTAAGGACAATAGCAGATACTTTGTAGTCTAATATGAATCTGTCAAAGCAGGAGACAAATAGTGTAAAAAACCATTTTTATTTTAAAAATTAATTTTACAGTATCATTTTGTAAAAAGTTTAGGTCTAAACATTTGGTCTGAGTTTAGTTCTAATCATCTTGTTTCTAATCATTGATGTTTCTGAAAAAAAATGTTTACCTAAAATTTTCCTAATGTTCAAGGGTAGAAATACAATAAGAAATGGTAACAAAGGACATGAGGCAGTTGATATGAAAATAAGTATATTTAAGAAGAAATCAAATCAGCAGAGTTTGGTAATTGGTTGAGAAGAAATGGAAAAATGCCGAGGTAGAGTTAAAAAATAACACCTAAGAAGGCTGTTGCAGCATAAACCAGGATATGGCTCCCAAAATGCAAGAAATAAAACCAGGAAATCAATAAGTGGGACAGCATCAAACTAAAAACCTTCTACAGAGCGTGAATGAAGAGCATGAAGAGTGAGCCTGCAGAATGGGTAAAGATCTTTACCATCTACCCTTCAGATAGGACATTAGTATCCATTAATATACAGAACTTGAAACATTTAACACCAATAAAATAAATAACCCAATTAATAAACGGGCAAAATAATTAAACAGACACTTCTCCAAAGAAGACATACAAATGGCCAACAAATAAATGAAAACAATATTCAACATCTCTAGCAATTAGGGAAATGCATATCAAAACTACATTGAGATTTTATTTCACGAAAGCTTCTTTTGACCTTAAGGTAAAATCTGATCTTACTCTTACATAGAACTGAATAGATGTGAAGGATAGGTGAAGGCAGTCTCTTCCTCTTGCCGTTCCAGTATTGACAGGCACATCCGGGGAAGGTGTTATTTCTCATTTCTGTTATTCAGCAGGCACAGGAATAATTTTCACTGCTCTCTACCATTTCAGAGCTGTGAAACATGCAAAGTACAGAGTTTTAAAGTGTCTTCAGTCATGTGAACAAATTCTGAAATAGAAAACATAGGTTGAGTTCTCTTTTGAGGAGCCTGTTTCTAAATAAATCATGTTTTGCAGAAAAAAAAATACTCCATGGAGATTAAAAAAGAACAAGTCAAAAGATATCCTGAGGGAACTCAGTGACTCAGACTGCAGACAAATAAATTACACCTTTGGTTTAAACTAATTCTGTGTATGTGCCTCTAAAAAAAAAAAAATGCAAACACATGTGAAGAGTTACTTAGAGTTTAATTGGTTTAATGTACTAATCACCGTGTTGCGAAACCAGGATACTAAGCTAGCAAATCTAATTGTGGAAAGAGAATGAACTGAAGATTTCATTTATCAGGGAAATATTTACCTCCATTTTCTCCAGATTTCTATTACAGCATTGAATAGTCTCGCTTCACTGAGACCTTTGCAAAATCAAAAGGCTTAGTTATTTTTGTGCCATCAAATAGAGGGGAAAAAACAGATTAACTGGGAATCAGCTGGAAGGACTACTACTAGCCCGCTGGGGAAAACTGGCAGGGTCCCAGGTGGCTATCTTTTATGCTTCATGTTTATCTGAGGGAGTCCCAAGTCACTCACCGAAGAAATCTGTTTTCTAAAAGAAAAGGGATCCAATGTGGGTATTCTTCACCTTCTTCTAGGTTATAGAGATGCAGTTAGTGCTGATATAACACAATCTTAGAATCACGGGGGGCAGGAGATGGCCATCCATCTTCGTTCACTAAAAAGGTTTCCACCGATCACTAATCTTTGCAGGATTCCATAGAGGAAATAAAGAATCTTAAAATACTTTTCTCTGGCTTCAGGGAGCTTAGATTTTCATTTGACTCGGAAGATTCACTATTTTTCCTAAGGGACTAGAAAGAAGGAAAATAAAAAGCAAACCTCTCAAGTCTGGGGTTTGACATGTAACCCAGACAGACATTTCCTTGGAGCAGCTGCTGGCTGTTCTTTCTTCTTTCCTTCCTGTCCCCTTTAGCTGGAGGTGTGATTAAGAGCATGCGCCTTGGAGCTGGAGGTAAAGGTCAGAGGTGGAGTGCTAGCTTCACATGCATGCATGGGGCCCTTGGTTCAATCCCCAGCACCACGAATATATAAAATAAATAAAATAAAATAAAAAACATAAGCTGAAATAAACACTGTCATTCCATGTCCTCTGGCCTGCCTTGTTTCTGATAAGAACTCCATTGATTTTTACCTTTCTTTCTCTGTTTGGTCTTTCTCTTCTTTCTCTGGTTCTTTTTATTTTATTTTTGAATTTTTAAAATGACATATAAAAATTGTACATATGTATGGGGTACTAGATGATGTTTCCATACAAGTATACATTGTCTAATGTCCAAATCCAGGTATGCTTATCGATCTCTTCAGACATTTATCATTTATTCTGGCTCTTAAAGATATTCTTGTCCATGGTTTTCAGAAATTAGATGATGAGGTGCTATGTTAGTCAAAACACAAATGGGAAAAAGGGACCAACCTAGTTTCTGAACTGCAACAGGCATTCCTCTTTCCTGTTCTTAAAATTTTTATTGAGATATAATGTGAATAAAGTACACAAGTCTTTTTATTATTTCCTCATTTTTATTGGTGCATTATAGTTGTACACATTGATGGGATTTATTGTTACACATTCATACATGCACACAGTATAACAATATAACATGGTCAATATCATTTTCCAGTATTCCCCCCTCCTTTCCCACTGCCCACCCCTTGGTTCCTTTCCCCTATGAATCTCTCTTTGATTTTTAGGAGATCCACTCCCACCTTTGTTTTCCTTTTTCCTCTTTAGCTTCCACAAATGAGAAAAAACATATGACCCTCAACCTGAGTTTGACTTATTTTGCTTAACGTGATGGTCTCTAGTCTGCAACTCGATGACAAAAATTTACAAATTTCTGAACTGCAAGGTCCACGAAATGTCCAATACAATGAATGAGAAAATGCCTCATGGAGGCAAATTGCTGAGATGTTAAAACACCAGTAATAATAAAAGATTCTAAAGGCTTTCAGGGAGTGGGGTGGGGGAGGCCACATATAGAGGCAGGAGAATCCAAATGTTATAGGGACTTCTCAAAAGCCAGAACGGAAGCTAGAGATCCAGGAGAAAATGATTCTCAACCTACCAAATTATTGATCCAGGGGAGAGTAGAACAAAGACATTTTTTTTCTACATGCATGGTTTAAAATATACTATCATTTACCTCTCATGCATGCTTTCTTAGGAGTAATGAGAATGTGCTCTGCCACACGAAAAGAATTCACCAAGAATAAGGAAGCTGGGTAGGGAGGCTGAGACAGGAGAATCGCGAGTTCAAAGCCAGCCTCAGCAACAGCGAGGTGCTAAGCAACTCAGTGAGACCTTGTCTCTACATAAAACACAAAATAGGGCTGGGGATGTGGCTCAGTGGGTGAGTGCCCCTGAGTTCAATCTCTGGTACCAAAAAAAAAGGAAGCTGGGAACTCAATGGAACAGAACATGCAAAATTAGACAAGCAAGGGGCAGCCCAGGCCAAAGCTGTGTGGGAGACCAGCCTGCTCCGTAGGAGGACTGGGGGTTTGGGAGAGATAGCTAGGAAAACATGGAATTGATAAGTTAGCTACCTGATATGTTTGGTCATGTAGGCAAAAAATAATATTCAAAGCTTTTCTTCCTTTTTTTTATAATACTGTTGAAGACTTTAGGAAAAATTAACAAATCAACCAAGCAAGCAAAAGCAATTATCTTCCAAAATAATACCTATTATTTTATCCAGAAAGAAAAATTTAAAAGATGCATAAGAAATTAATTGAATCATCATTCCTGCATGCAATAATGTAGATGCTCACTATTGATCTAACCAATATTAAGAAGGTTGGGGAGGAAGAACTGGGGACTGAAGATCCAAGGTGATGAGGAATACTTTTTGCCTGTTTTCTATTACAGGAAGTCAATAGATAATGTCTAAAATAAATAAATCAAAAAATAATGATCAGGCACAGTGGCACAGGCCTATAGTCCCAGTGACTACAGAGGCTGAGACAGGAGGTTACAAGTTCAAGGTCAGCCTCAGCAACTTAGTGAGACCCTCAGCAACTAGTGAGACCCTGTCTCAAAATACAAAATAAAAAGGGCTGGGGATGTGGCTCAGTGATAAAGCACCCCTGGATTCAATCCCCAGCATAATGATAATGATCATATTAACAATAACAACAATACTGGATTAATGATATTATTTAGGATGAATCGCTGTTAATACTGGAATAGTGAAAATAGTTAAAAGGTACCATTCTTTAATTACCAGGTTTGTAATTCTATTTGATTTGAATTGTGTACATGTATTTCTTTGATAATAAAAAAAAATTTCAAAGAGAAAAGAAACTGAGAGATAAGAGTCTTGAGAAGAAAAGCTTTTGATTTGTAAGAGCACGAGCTTGAGAATTTAAAAAGGTTACTCTCTGAGGATATAGCCATAAAATTAATACCATCAACAATACATTAGAATCGATAGTCCGCAGGCTGTCACGCCCTTTGGAAGTGGATCAATGTCTGAGACAATGACATTTGGAGTCGAGTACAAGAAAAGCAGGTGCGGGTGTGGGTGGACCACACCTTGCCCCCTCCTATCCTTCCACTTTATAAACTACGGCTCTGGTGGGAAATGATAATAGGAATCCAGGGACTTGTGCTCCATTTCCCAAAAAACAGAAATCACAGCCAACCTTGTAGAGAAGATCTCTGCATATCATGAGTGGGAGCAGCAGGTCAATGACGGCCGCAGGTCCCAGGTACAGAGGACTCTGAGAACACTTCAACTCCCGGTGACCCCAAGGAGCACAGAAGCACATTCTAAAACTTCTCTCCCTCTCCACATGAGGTGGTGACACACCACTCCCAAATCAATGGCTTTAAACAATGGCATTTCATTCCTTGCTCCTGACACATGTTCATTTGATTGTCTTCTTCATGTTGGCCTCATCCTAAGACCCAGGAAGGCAGAAACGCCACCACAGGAAATGCCACTGATGACCAAGAAGGAACAGGGAAAGGGACATGGTGGCCTGCTCCCTGCCTTTCACAGGCTTCTGCCTGGAGGTGGCACACATCCCTTCTGCTCTGGTTTCATCGGCCAAAACACGTCATAAGGTCATCCAACTTCAAAAGGATGGGAAGTGCATTCTGTCCATGAATCCAGAGAGGGAAATACTCTGAGAAAGGTGGTGAAATCACAGGGGCCTCAAGATTGGGGAGAAGGAGATGAACAGTATATATACCCACAAGGTAAGATGATGTAATGTCCTCAGGCATCTGTTGGGAGATGCCAATGGGGATTGATTCTAATTCCCAAAGGCCCATGTGGTTGGGGTGCATGAAGCAGGGTGGGAAGTAGCCCTAACCAGACCCATTTGCCAACAACCCAGTGTTATGTATGTCACCCAAATTTAGCTGCATTCTTGGGGAGAAGGAGCCAATATTGAATTGATGGCATTTCATGGCAGACTAAGAAGTCCAGAGAGTAATTATAATAAGCCTTTTGCCTTTAAGCAGAAAGGAGGTTCAAGGTAAGACAAAATTGAATTACGGAAAAGTTAACCATGCTATAGAATGTTTCATTTCTATACTCTGATAAACATTTCTACTGCTGAAGTTCCAAAAGTATTATGTATTTGATCTCACTTAACTCTTGATTAAAAAAATGATCTTTACCTGTCTGTTTTCCAAAGACAGGATGAGAAATTGAGAATGAATATTTCTCTTTAACCCAGAGTTTGGGAAACACTCGTGGAAGATGTCCTTTGAAAGATGAAGGGAAATGGCATGTGAAGGGGAAGCTGGTTCTGGTCCTTCCTGTCTGCTGTCACCTAGGGAATGGCCTTGGGTGAATCCTGCTCCTCTCTGGACCTTGCTCATTTGCAACTGAGTGGATTGGACTCATGATGTCCCAAGGTCACTTCTGTTTTTAGCATTTGGCTCTTTTATGACCATAGAGGTTGAAGGAAAGGAAGGCAAAGGTAGAAAAGGAAAAGAGGAAAGGAAAAATGGGAAGAGAGAGAAAATTCAGTGTCATATTTGTTGAGAATAAAGCATGTGGCTTGACATTCTGTATCCTTAATAGAGATTTATCAAATGATGGGGACCACAGTTGAGTGGAAAGTCCTCAGTAATTCATCTCAAAATAGAAGCCTCAGTATTTCTTTGGCAGACTAATTTCATTTTCCAGGGAGAATTTTCAGTCCAAAGAGTTTACATGGGCAATTAAATTCTTACCTTTCACCATATCTGCCTAAAAGCTATAAAATAATGATGTCCCATATTCCCTATGAGCAAGCACTTTCCAAGGGCATATGTTACCTAATTCTGTCTTCACAACAGCATTAGGAAGTAATTATGACTGAAATCTCCACTCACTGATTATACACAGAGAGGTTAAACCATTTGCCCAGCAAGAAAGCAGAAATGCCAAGATTCAAACCAACATCTGTTTTATGGCAAAGCCTACACGGTTTCCCTCTGGATTCCCAGTTGGTGACAGTGGTAATAGTACACAAAATTAAATTAAAGCAGAGAGTTCACCAAATCCTCTGGCACAAATAACATGGATGGCTTCTCCTTTATCTTCATCTTCATCTTTGTCTTCGTCACGGTCATCTCTTCGTCTTCTCCATCTCCTCTCTTTGGTTTCATCATTTGGACTAGGTACAGCTTGAGTATACCTTATCTGACATATTCGGGATCAGAAATACTTTGTATTTTGGATTATTTTTCAGGTTTTGGAATATTTGCACATACATAATAAGAGATTTTGAGAAAGGGACTCAAATTTAAACACAAAATTCACCTATGTTTCATAGAAACCTTACACATCTTTGTAGCTTCTTTATTCTTATGTATAGGGCATTCCACTCTGTAAACCTTATACACCTCGCGTGGTAGTCATTTCATACAGTATTTTTAGTGCACCTGTGTTTTGACTGCAACCTGTTACGTGAGGTCAAGTATGGAGTTTCCACTTGTGTTGCTGTTGATGATTAACATGTTTTGGATTTTACAGCATCTCAGATTTTAGAATTTCAGATTAGGGACGCTCAACCTGCACTGCATTGAATTGAATCAATAGAGAAGGCACATACTCCGCCTCCGCCGGAACTGTCTACTGTTATTACTTTTTTTGCATCTCTTCAGCATTCCTTTATGCAAACAGAAGCACATGTAAATAAATATCATTTTCGTCTTTCTTGCCCCCAAGTCGACATGCCAAATCATCTCATACTGGCAGCTTTCTCTCTTTCTTTTTACTTAGTCTAGGAGATATTTTAACTTTAGTTCACAGGGAGCTTCCTCATTTTTATGTAAGGTTCCAGAGCATTCCACTCTGTAAGTGGATTGTAGGTTTATTTAGTATCCTTAGACATAGATGCTTGGGTGATTTCCAAGTTTTTAGTATCACCAACAATGCTGCAGTGACCGACCTTGCCATATGTCCAATTGCCCTTGTTAGTCATAATCTCAGGAGTGGGGCTGCTGGGTCAAAGGAAGTACATTGGAAATTTTTAGTGATTATTGCCCTTGGTAGGGGTTGTACATTTTTTCAGTCCTGATAAGTTAAAATGAAAGTGCCTAGGTACATCCCTAGTACCTAGCCAATAGAGGGTCTTCTGAAACTTGTAGAATTTCACCAATCTGATCAAGGGAAAATTGCATCCTAGTATAGTTTTAATTTTTCGTGTCTCTAATTATGAATGCTTGCAAGTATTTTGGATCACTTATATTTCTTATTCTGTGAATTGTCTGTGACCTTCTGCCATTTGTCTATTGATCTTGTGGTCTTTCTATTTTTGATCTCTGAGAGCTCTTCATATACTTTGGGAAAAAAAGCACTTTTCTGTGTCACGAGCTACATATATTTCCCCTAGCTTTTGTCTTTTTTTTCTTTGTGTTTTGCTTTGGTTTTGTTTCCTATGCAGACTCTTTAAAAAATCTTCTTTGGCTTTTAGATCCTAAAACAAAGTTGGACATGGCGAGTCTATTCAAAGGTTATTCTATCAATCAGAGTCCCAATAGGAAGTAAATGGCACACTCAGACAAGGGTAATTCAAGGGGAGTTCATGTCCAGAGGGCCTAATTACATAAACCCTATGAGGGTTTATTGCGAGGACGTGGGCAAGTTTTAGGAGGCTCCCAAGGGGTGGCACAAGAATTGGCATGACAGCAACAGAGATGACATCACCCCTAGGCCTAAGGGATGAGGTGACAGGCAAGTTAATACAGCCTGGAAGGACAGGGAATTGTGGGGACCAGGCTGCCAGAGGAGAGCACTGTGTCTGTTGGCAGAAACTGTGACCTGCAGGAGAATAACCCAGGAAATTAAACCCTGTCCTCCTTCCCCTCATCCCCTGCTCCCCTGGCCTCCTGATGGTCCTATTGGCTCCATACAGGGCGGCCTTCCAGGCTGAGAATGAGGGGGCGTGGGCTGAGCTCTACAGGGAGTGAGGGAGAGTTGGGTGCAGAGTAGTATTTGCATGCTTTTTTTGCATTGGAAGCCTGGATCTATTCGAGTATATCTCAACACACCAGGTATTGTGTGTGGTTCCAGCTTTACTTTTTTTCCATAATGGCCATCCTTCTGTCTCAGCACCATTGCAACGCCCGCCTTCACTGATTATTCACATTCATTATACATTAGTTTCCACACAGACATTTGTGTATGTTTCTGGACTTTTTCTTCTATGTTGTCGGACTATTCATGTGCCATTCTGTATTAATTACTGAGGCCTTAAAGTGAATTCTAGCAATTGGGGAGACCAGTTCTTTTCATTTTTCTTTTATTTTAATGTTTTATTAGGTTATGTTTTATTTTGAATGCATCTGCTTATCTACTTCTGAAAGTAGGTAGCTTGTTGGGGAAATTTGGAAGACTGTGTCAGGTTTATAAATTTATTTATAGAAGACTTAAATCTTTAGAACATTATTAATTTCTTTTTGAAAACCAACATTTGTGAAGAAACTTAGCCAAGACCACCTGAACACATGATAAAAGTTATGTGAAATAATGGGACTAACTGATGTTTGGTACCTCCTGATGAGATACACAGAGAACATAACATCACTCCTGGAGGATTCCTGCCAGAAATGAGTGACATAAATCTCATCATGTTATCCAAAATCAAATTGGGGGACAGTCTTCAGAAAAGATGGCTTATACGCTTCAAAAAGTCAGTATCTTTTTTTTTTATTCCAATAAAACTTTATTTACAAAAATAGGCTTCAGGCTAGATTTGATCTCACTTATAGTTGGCCATAAATACCATAAAAAATAAATGGAATGCTATCCTATAGTATAAGATTCCATCATATGAATATATCACAATTAACTTGTGTGTTCAGATATTGGCAGACATTTGCTTTATTGCTATGAACATTCTTTCAACTGTTTTTATGCATAGGCATGCATTGATTTCTGCAAAAACTTCAGTGTTTTTAAACACAATGAGAAGTTGAGGATCTATTGTACATTAAAGGACACAAAGGAGACGTGATAGCTAAAAGCACCGGGTAGTTCTGTTTGAAAACTGGGTCGGGAAAAAGTATCCATCAAGGATGTTAAAGGGGCAATTAAAAAAAATTGAACGTGCACTGTAGATTAGAGCATACCACTATATCACTCTCAAATTACCTGAATTTGATTATTATACCATGGTTATATAAGAGAATATCCTTGCTCTTACAAAATTCATGTTGAAATATTTAGGAGTAAGGAGCAAGATGCCTGCCTTTAATCTTCAAATTGTTCAGAAAAAGTAATAATATGCATATTTATTCAGAGAAGAGTAATAAAGCAAATATGGTATAAGATGTTAATAACTGATAACCTCAGTGAAAAATATAGAGAAATTCTTGGCAATATTCTTGCAACTCTTGTCAATTTAAAATTATTTGAATGTAAAGAAATTTCAAAGAAAAGGTTGGGTGAGTGGCTAAAGAGAATGTTAAAGAAATGAACTTTTTGCTTTCAGCTAATTTGAGCTTGATTCTGCCTCTTAACACATTGTTCAAAAACCTGGAATATTAATCGATTAATCGATATCAGTCAATCTTATTTTCAATCTACTTAATTAATCTTCACCAATTCTGATTGACTGAGAGAGAGAGAGAGAGAGAGAGAGAGAGAGAGAGAGAGTCCTTTTAACTGCAACAGGACTAATTAGTCTTTATTGGGCATTTGCCACATGCTGAGCAAAGACCCAGAAAACATGTAACGGAGGTGTTGTGTTAGTCTCTTACGTGCACGATCTTGTCTTCTCAGAGCAACCTTGTACACAAGTACTGTTGTTATCTTCATTTAACATATTTGGAAAGTAGACTAAACCCCTACCCCTCGTAAGAGGTAGGCAATGTGGTATCAGGTCAAAGGCTTAGGTGCACCTTGGAGGCTGAGCAGAAAGGTGGGCTCCAGCAGGATGTCAGCTTTCCAAGCAAAATAAATTGCAAGCAGCAACCAACAATCCTAGGCACCGATTGCTCTTTGCTTTGCAGAGCGTGGACTGATGCTCCAGAGAACGGGTCTCCTGGAAGATGGGGAACTCAGTCTCCAGGAGGCTGGGAGAAAGGTTTGCTCACAAGTTGTGCATGCTCCAGGAAAGGATTCGCAAATAAATACTGTGGATGCAGAGGAAGAGACAAGATCTGTGGCAAAAGGAAACAGGTGTTGATTTTCAAACAAACATAGAACTACTAGGAGACAGGAATAGGAAGGTGGTGCAGGAAGGCGGTGGTGCTGCAGGATGATCTGGGACCCCGAGTGGGTGGGGAGGAAGGGCCTCCCACCTGGGTGAGCCGTCCCTAAGCTATTGATAAATGGGTCCAGGGTTTCCTGACTGCTCTTCTGCTATGCTCTGTGCTTCTGTATGCAGACACGTACGTGTGTGCAGTGCAGAGAGAGAGAGAGAGAGAGAGAGAGAGAGAGAGAGAGAGATTAGGACGGAGGCTCACCATGTAACCCAATGATGCCAGGATTCTTTTAGGTTATTAATCCCCAATTTTGGGCAGAACCTGATTAAGGAATGGGCCAGCTGGGCAAAGTGCCACTCAGCATGCTGCATGACACTTTTGATGCTCCATTCAGGTCCCTATGGCCTCCTCTTCTTGCTCCTGTGTGCCTGATATGGTTTGAATATGGGTTGTCTCTTCCAAAACTCATGTTGAAATGTGAATCCGGTATTGAGAGATAATGGGGGTCTTTAAGAGGTGATTGCTCCCAGGGCACTGCTGTTATGAATGGGTTAAGCTGGGCGTGGTGACACATACCTGGAATCCCAACAATTTGGGAGGCTGAGGCAGGAGGATCTTAAGTTTGAGGCAGGCCTCAGGAACTTAGTGGGACCCCATTTCAAAATTAATAAAAGAGCTTAGGATGTACCTCAGTGATTAAGTGGTCCTGGATTCAATTCCTAGTACAAAAAAAAAGATGGAGAATTTAGGTTAGTTTTAAAGTGAGCCAGGCACCTCCTTTGCACACCCATACTTCTTTTCCACACACCTGATCTCTTACTATTTTCCTATTGTGAGTTGAAGCAGTACATGGCCCTCATCAGACATGGCTGCCCTATCTTGGATTTTCTAGCCTCAAAAACCCTGAAACAAAATGAGCCTTTTTTCTTTATAAGTTATCCAGTCTCGGGTATTTTGTTATAGAAACAGGAATGAAACTAAAACAGAATCTAAGCTCCAGCATCTATGCCCCAGCCATCTTCCGGTGGCCAGCACCTATGCTTCAATCATCCTTGTATGACTAGAGCCAATTTACCTCCAAATGTCAAGCTCCACACATCAAGGTTTAAGTTGGGTCCTTTATTTTGACACAGGAAAAATTTCAAGGAGGTCTAATTTTCACTCTAAATTCCTCAGCAGGATGGAGCTGAAGCTGCTCTTTACAGCTTGGCTTGGGTGCCTCCCACTTCATGCTGTGCTGTCCTCACCCCTTAATCAGTGTCTCTGAGACAACTAACTGCCTATAAAAATCACTGGCTCACAAATCTCAGTCTCAGGAACTGTTTCTGGGGAGCTCAAGCTAAGATGGCTCCTCACACAGTCCTAGAACTATATGTTGGAGGAGAAAAATAACATTTATCTACCAAATCTTGGCTCTGGGAGATTACCCCACATGGTTAGAAAGATTTCTCAGAATTTATTTCAGTATGAGGGTGAACCTCTCCCACCCCAGTAGGTTCAAGTGTCTCCTAAGGAATGCAGGGCCATAACCTGGGGGCCCTTGTTTTCTGGACAAGATTTAATGCATTGAGGCCTGAGTGGAATTGCTTGGGATGATGGTGTTGAGTTTGAGCCTTGGCTACAGGAGGAAAGGAGGAGAAGAGCTGGAGGTGACACTCAGCTCCTCTTCTAAATAGATACTAGATAGAATTAAATTTCATAAAAACACTTGCTCTCTCAAGGTCATGCCTCCTGCAGACCCTGCTTCCAAGCAAGAAAGAGCAGGTTTCCAGCTGAGCCCTCTGGAGAGGAGCTATGAGAGGCATGGGCGGCCAGGATGGGGTGACATGCTTCAAGGCCTCCACAGGGCTCTGCAGTGTCCTTGAAAGAGATGATACAGTGGCAGGGTGTTCCTGATCCTTCCCCTAAATGGCCTGAGAGGCAGTCAGAGGAACCTGGGAGACGCTCCATGGCTTGTGTTTGACAAGTCACAGTTGGGCAGCTCTTATAGGCAACAGCCTTTCCTCTGTGAGTCTGAAAACTCTAGGGACTTTGAATTCAGAAGCCTGTTCCTTCCACACTAGCAACTTTGTCTTTTCAGTCTCTGTTTTGTGTGTCAGGAGCAAATTAGGATAGATCACATTCAACTACTGGGTCTAGGCATGTGGCCGAGCTAATTCTGCAGCAGAGAACAATTACCAGGTTCATGAATCACCCATTTGTGGAGATGTCAATTCTCAAGACTAAGCATGAGCTTGCTCGCAGGACCGTGTGGGGTCCAATGTCCGCAGTTATGATGAACTCCTGGGCTACAGGTAAATGAAAGCCCCAAAGTCGGCCCTGCCTTTGACAAGCTTCCCATGGAATAGGGTTAGGAATTGCGTCCCAATAGCTCTGCTAGCAGGCAGACGCAGACTGCTCAGTGTCAAAGAGACATGAAACACTGGTGTGGGGAGGGAAGGTGAGATCTGCTCCTGCTGAGCAGTAAGGGTCACTGAGGGGATATTTAATAGGAACTCAAGGGGTGGGGATGCTGACTGGTATAGTGGTTTTGAGTATGAGATAGCAAAAATACATTGTAGGGCTATTTGAAAGTTAAATGAGATAATGCAAAGAGTTTAGAAGATAATGAGATAATGCATTGAACTATAATGCTTGCAAAACGTTTGAAAGAGTCACTATCCCAGAAAAAAATATTATGAATTGATATTATATATCTATACACACACATATAGCTACATACTGCTACATAATAACATATAATTGTTATTATATATTGTTAATTTAGTAATGAATAATAATATGTGTGATACATTATTATATCTATCAATGCATTATACATAATTATAGCTATATTATAATACACTGAACATATTAATGTGTTGTCTAATTTCTTATTTAATTATGAAATGCATATTATATGTTATCAAACTTTATTAAGTTAACGTACCTTACTATTAAAATCTATAAAATTTCATAGGACACATAAAATTACTCAATTTAAGTTTTTATAAGTAGGATGCATATATATATATATATATACATATAGGATGATAGGACTGAATGGGTCAATATAATATACATGTTATTATCTGAATATATTACTTATAATTATATGTATATTAACATACTGTCAAATAATTCCTTAGTTATTATTAAGAATACACTAAATGTTATCAAACTTCACATATTAGTATGAAGTAAATATATATCATATGTTATATGTAATATAATTCTCAATATACATGAATACTAACTTATCTAACAATTTTTTTATTATTAAACATATTAAAATATTTCAAACTTCATATATTAAGGTAACATATATTAATATAAAATTATATTATTTTGTCAATGTTACATGCAATTGTAATATTTTTGTATAGTATACTATCATATTGTGTAATAATTTTTTATTTTGAAATACCTATTGTTATTAAACTTCAGATATGAACATGTGAGTATCCTGAATATGTCCAGTTGAATATTACCAAGTATTAACGTGTTAGCCACCATGCACAATACATACTCCCTGTTATTATGAGTGAAGGTCTTGGTGGTAATGGTCCAGGTCTGTCTGGGAGGAAAGCTGTCAGTTTGCTCTGTGTGTGTGCTCGAGGAAGTAGAGTGGGGAAGGGCGGAAAGGAGCTTCAGGGTGACACTGATTGCACTGGTAGGGCCTTGGGGAGGGTGAGCTGCATTTCTCCTTCACTCAGAAGCGTTCACTGAGCACTTCCTACCTGCCAGTGCTGTGCAGGGAACGGGAGATGCTGCCTGGAAGACACACATGGTTCCCTGCCCTGCTCTGCTAGAGGCCATCACTCCACATGGAGGCAGACCTTGCAGAGGTCCTGCCCTGAATTGAGAGGTTCAGAAGGGAGTGAGGACCCCAGTGCAAGGCAAGCAGGAGCAGTGGCCTAACTGCTAAGGAGGGTCTCACAGAAGTCTGCCGCTCAAGCTGAGGCTGGAAGGATGGGAAGGTGTTTGGTCAGTGAGTGGGACCAAGGTGGCTCAGTGTTTCATATGTAAAGATGGCTTGGGTGATGGTGCAGGGGAAAGGGGGCTATACTGGGTGAGCTGGAAACTGGCCAGCTGGCTGTGAGCCTGAGGAACAGGGAGTCCAGGGGAGCTGAAGTGGTGATGAGGCTAGGATGTAAGGATGCAGGAAGACACGGGCCAAGAGTCCCAGTCCCAAGTTCAAATGCATCAAGTGAGAACAGAACATGTCAACGCAGAGGTGAGTTTCTGGGAGCACAGTGCTGGTGACTTGAATCAGCAGTGTTTGGGAAGGACCCTGAGTGGTAGGGATTTTGGAACCCACCATGTAGGTCCAGGTAGCCTGGAGCAGGAATGTGGGGTGTGTGGTTGTGAATGAAAGAAGGCCAGGAGGATAACAAGCCTGGCAGGAGGGATGCCCGAGAGCCAGGCCTCCATCCCTGCAGCACTCTGGGCTCAGGAATGGAAGGAAATGTCATCCTCATCAACGGGCATCTATTCTCAGTGTTAGCATTTGAAGGTTGCCCGGTCCTGATCTTGTTTTCCTGGAGTGAGATTTGGGATTTATAAATTTAAACAGATTTATGAAAAGAAAATATAATTTTTAGAATTTGCATTACACCGTCTAACTAAAATAAATCATTGGCTTGCTTACTTGTTAATTTCCAGTAATTGGCAAAATTATACTTTGAAACGATGCAAGAGTTTCCCTCATCCCTCCTCCCACAAATACATGCAAATGCACACATAGAGCCTCTAAAATGTGTTACAAAATTGTAGTAATCTGTCTTCTGAGGATCCCTAGGAAGGCTTAAGATGGTGACTAGAGAGCATAGGGAGGTTACTTTAGACAATTAAAGCTTCCCAAATGGAAAGGCTAGCCATGGAGGAGATGGGCTCTCTCCTTTGGAATTGTTCAAAGCAGCCCAAGACAGTAGAGATTCTTACTCAGTATATGTATGATGACAGATAGCCTCTGGGGTGACTTTCAACTCCGAGGTCCACACTCCTGTGATTTTATGGTTTTCAAGAAGGTTCCTTGGACATCTATTTTTTCCTACCTCAACGTTTTACTTCCTGCCTAAGGACCCATCCAGATAGCTGATCCATGTTGTCTATTAAGAGAATCCTGAGGCTCACCCACCCTGGAGTAGCAGTTTGGCTTGATAAGCCCTGGATGTCGCCAGTTTGCAGGACAGCGTTCTCAACACTTCCAATGTCAGATTGCTTAAGTGAGTTGTTGTTACAACTTCACAACATACAGCAGACCTACCCAGAAAAGATCCCCCACCTTAACCTTGCCCTCTAATATCCCATCATCTCCTCCGCTCCCAATCATCTCCACCCATGCTTTGTTATCCCCCTCCTCCTCCCGCCCCGTCCCCATCCTTCATTACCATTCAGGACAGCGAAATTAACAGGTACTGAGCAAGTGTACAATATTTCTGCAGAGATTCTCACAGGGCTAGAAATGAGAGCTTTTCATGTTTCTTCCATGATCCTACAATGCAGAATACAGTCTCATTTATTAACTCTTCAAAATCTTCAGTGTGCGGCCTGTTTCTCTGTCCTCTGCTACTCAGCTGTAATAGCTGTATAATTAGGAGAGCCCTATCCCTGTAATCCCCAGGTATTCACCTAGTAGAAGGCTCTGCCCTGGTCTATTCCATGGCTATCCCTGGTCTTCCCCAGAGCGCTTGACTGTGGTGTGATTCTCCGTCACTGCCATATAGAAATGGGCTTTCCATTCCTGAACAGGCTATCAGCCAGCTGATCCAAACCATAGGCCTTGCAGAGCAGAGCATTGGTGGCATTAAAAATTCAGACAGTAGCACAAAAACAAATCACAGTTTAAGGAGGCAAGAAAATATCTCTGGACTGGGACCCTGGAACCCTGTGACCTTGGAGGAACCAAAGCCCATCTTGAGAATTTGTCTGTTTCCTCCTTTTTGGAGAGATGAAGTTGAACACAAGGATGTGAGAGTCAGTGTGTTATTCAGCTTTCCATTAATAGAACAAATACTTGAGACAATCAGCTTATAAAAAGGAATGTTTTATTTTGGCTCACAGTTTTAGAGGTTGCAGCTCCAGGTTGTCTGGCTCTGTTGCTTTGAGTCTGTGGCAGGGCAGTGCATCATGGCAGGATTGTGTAATGGAGCAAAACTACACTTCATGGCTGGAAAGTGAGAGAGGAAGAGATCCACAAACCCCTTTGAGGGCACACACCCCTACCTCTCACTAGGTCCCACCTCCTAAAGATCCTTTCACCTCTCAAAAGCACCAAGCCAAGGACCAAGCATTTAATAGATCGATAGGCCTTTGGGGTGCATTTCAATTTCAAATTATAGCATCCAGTCAGCTCTAAATCTGTATTACTTGTCAGACTAGAAAGAGAGCATTTATTTTTCTCTACTCTCTTCTTAGGTAATGAAACCAAACCTGGACACAGAAATCCTGAGGCAGCAACTCATTTGGGTGTGTTTATTGGCCCTAGACCTGGATTTTTAGTGGCTGCTTCTTGATACTTACCAGGGACAATGACATTCTGTGCCCTTTTCCTAGTGGGCCTGCAGGCACCTAAACCTCTCTGTGACTCTCAGGTTGACAGGGGTCAGGAGAGGAACCAAATGACATCTGAGGAAGCAGTTTCGACTGAGCCAGAGTTGGACAGTTCACTGTGTTCCATTTCTGGCCAGAGGGAGCACTTGGCCCTTGATGGGCTCTGAGGATGAGTCAGCAGAAGATGGTAAACAGGACCTGGCAAACCCTGAATCTGTGACGGAGCAGAATATTGATTGCACTGAGGTGCAACTGAGAGAGAGGAATGGGGGGCAGGGAAAGAGAGAGAGACATGCACACCAGAGAGAGAGAGATAGAGAGACAGAGGCACAAGGCATTTGCCTCTGCTTTTCCTTCCCAGAGCCTGCTGGTGAGAGCTGAGCCGGTCTCCATGCTGCATGTTGTACTTTACCAAGCCCAAGCCCTGAGTCACTGTGTTGCCTTCCAAATAGTTTGGAGGTGAGCTGGCATGGGAGGGGCAGGGAGGACAGGAGAGGTGTCAAGCTGATGATGGGCTGTGGACGTCCGTCCGGGCACGTCTGTGAGCATCTGTCAGCAGCAGCATTTATTTCTGAACCGGACAGGATTCATCAACAACCATAATGTCCTCTGCAGGAGAAGGGGCTGAGCCCGGGGAGCTGACAGATAACACCCTTGGCTTTTTACCAGCAGATCCCATTGTCCAAGAATAAAATTACTATTTTGCCAGAGGGAATATGTCTTTAGAGCAGCAGGCACTAAACCTTCCAGACAGAAGGAAGGGATTCATTTTGCTCTTCTGTGCGGGGTCAGCTCATCTGAGGACAACGGTGCCCTCTCCCCTCAGCTATGTCTGGAATTAATTTCTTAGAGTTGGACAGTTGGGTGTAAAAGAGAAATGGAAAATATAGTCCTAGAATATTGAAATGCAAGGGCTCAGGATTCCAGAGGGTGGGATCTGGACAAGTTTGGATTGGTTTTATTGTACATCATTTGGTACAACATTCTGCCTCATTAGCAACCAAATAATCCAGTTTAGCAAACATTCATGAAGTAGCAACCATGTATCAGGCCTGCTGCTAGCTGCTGGAGCTTTGCATGTGATTAAGACTCTGGCATTTTCATAAACTTGCTCTCTCTTTTTACTTTCTGATGATTTTGATGGTTATCACAGAGGAAGTTTGTGTTACAATTTGCTTAATTGAACAACCTCATAAATAGTCATTGTAGTCTCTAAAAGAATAAAACATCCTTTATATTTAAATCATACCTATTTTATAAAGGAATAAAAATAAAGTGAAGTTGTGAAACCTTAAATAAATGTTTTTTTGCCACAAAGGAGGTTATTTCTTTAAGGATAAGAAAAGAGATTGTGACTAACATTTACAGGTTGGGATTTTATATATGCATGCACACACATGCACATCTGCTGTATGTCTCAATTTCAGAATAGATTCACCCTCTCCTTCCAAAGTAAGAGGTGGCTATTGGTATTCTCTTACTGCTTCCATTTTTCTTCCTCTTCCTCTCAGTTTTGGTAACTTGGGCAATTAGTGTGGGTTGCATTGAGTCTTTCCAGAAGATATGTTGAAGTTCAAACTCCTGGTACCTGTGCATGTGATCTTTTTGGAAGTAGTCTTTGCAAAGTAACTCAATTAAGAACAGCTCATACTGAATTGGGGTGGGCTCTAAACTATAACTGACATCTCCGTAAGAGAAGGGCAATTTAGACAGAGACACACAGAGGAAAGAAAACCATGCAAAGACAGAAGCAGAGATTGGAGTGATCCATCTACAAGCCAAAGAATGCAAAGCATTCTTTGGAGGAAAGGACCATCAAGGATGGTTTCTGCTTGAGAGATACTGTATTAGTCAGCCACCAGAAACTGGGAGAGAGGCCTAGAACTGATTCTCTCTCTGAAGCTCCAGAAGAAACCCACCCTGCCAACGCCTTGATCTCAGACTTCCAGCCTCCAAAACTGTGAAGAAAGAAATTTCTGTTGTTTAATCCGCCCAGTCTGTGGCACTTTGTTATGACAACCTCAGGAAACAAATGCAATTATTTTTGAATAGTGTAGGTTTACATCAATCACATGCTGCGGGTCATCCCCGTTCTTACTGGTGTCTGACATATGTTGTAAATTACAATAGCTTCATTGTTCACCACCTATTTCTTTAGGTCTGTGGCCTCCTTTTCCCTTGTCTTTTTTCTTAATCCTCTCATCTTTGAACTCAAGGGTTCCTCTCATCCGTCCCCTTCCTTCTTTCTCCCTGTCTTTGTGCTATAATTTTACATAGTTGTTCAGCCATCCCTTTCATCCGACACATGCTTGAGCAACTCTGTTCAGAATTCCGTTTGCTCTGAATAAGGGTAACTTGACATTCTTCCTTCATTTATCTGAGGCCCTGTTGCTTTTTTCTAGAAGCGGTTTGAAAACTGGGTATTTGTTTTCCTTTCTGTTGCCTCAGGGAATTGCAGAGGTATAGGGAAGAAATTCAGTTGACATGATCTTCTGTGATCGCTGGACCATCTGGACTTGCTTTCACGAAGGAACTTTTATTAAATATCCAGTACTGGGACCCCTTCTTCCTCATTGAAGGGCATGTCCCCCTCCCAGGGAGCACTCTGGGATGTGGAATCCCTCATGCAATGTGCAGTCCTGAAAGCTTCTCCCCCCAACTCACCTATTTTACCATTTTCTTCTTACAATTGATTCCATAGCTCCTCTGTCAGAAGAGAGGAGAAAGAAAGCACTCCCCTCAGTTTGGCTCTTAGGCACAAGTTGTGCCTCACTCCAGAATCTTTTTCTGGGAGGGGGCATACTGGGGATTGAACTCAGGGGTATTCGACCACTGAGCCACATCCCCAGCCCTATTTTGCATTTTATTTAGAGACAGAGTCTCACTGAGTTGCTCAGCACTTCACTTTTGCTGAGGTTGGCTTTGAACTCAATCTCCTGCCTCAGCCTCTGGAGCTGTTGGGAGTACAGGCACGCACCACCATTCCTAGCCTCACTACAGAATCCTACGTTTCTTTTCTTGACTTACAGTATTTAAAAACAAAACAAAACAAAACAAAAACCCTCTTTTCCTCCTTAGTCACTGTTGGGAAATTTTATTTATTTATTTATTTATTTATTTATTTATTTATTTAGCCAGTCACGTGATTTTTTTCTTATTTGTACTGAAAATCAGGGAAATTCTGTAAAGTCATCTTAACTCAGAGGTTTACTATTACAAACAGTGAATGTATGTGGAACTTATATTAAATGTGATTGACAACTGATGTTGCCTGGACAGATGGATGAATACATTATTACTCAGACTTCTAACTTCATCATGCCTATTCTAGGAAATTGGCAAGGAGGAAAGGACCATCAAGGATGGTTTCTGCTTGAGAGATACTGTATTAGTCAGGATTCTCCAGAGAAACAGAACAATAGGAGAGATTATATATATGTTATACACACATATATATTACATATATATGTATAGATCTCTATCTATATAGCTATGTATGGATATGTATCTCTCTTTATGTAGACATGCATAGATCTCTCTGCATATATATATAATAAGTATACTTATTTATTATGAGGAATTGACCCATGAGACTAGGAGGCTGAGGAGTGCCATAGTCTGCTGGTTGCTCAGGAAAGTTAGCAGGAGCTCCCCTAAACTAGAGGCCTAACCAGTCAAAGTCTCAAAGCAGGAGAAGATGCAATTGACCAAGAAGCTCAATTGACCAGGCAGAAAAAGAATTACTTCCCTTCTGCTCTTCTGCTCCCCTCCGGCTCTTCACTGATTGGATGAAGACCAGCCACATTGGGGAGGGTCATCTGCTCTACCCTAGTCTACCAATTCTCTCAGAAATGTTATTATAGAAATACACAGAATAATATTTAATGAGATTTGGTCCAGTCAAAATGACACATAAAATCAACCCTTGAAATCAGTATTTAACATAATAGTGAAGAATTTAGATCCTGGAGTCAGACAGACAAGTTTGAACTCTGGCCCTCCTATTTACATGCTTTGTGGCCTTTGTGACAGTGTCTTAACCTCTCTGTGCCATAATTTCCTCATGGAAATGAAAAGGAACTATTGCAAGGGCTGGCTGGGGGAATGAAAGGTGATAGTGAAAGCTTTATGACTATGAGCTTTATGACTAGAATTTTTGAATGCTTGAAGAATCTTAGAACCAATCTGGTCCTCTGTACAGTTATGCATGGCTTAGCAAGGGGGATATACACTGAGAAATGCAGTTGGTTGTTGTGTGAACATCCTAGAGTACACTCACACAAAGCTAGATGGCCTAGTTGGGCACTCACGTGGCCGTGGCCCCTTGATGAAATCCGGAGGTGCAGTTGACACAAGATGTATGAGGCTGCTGGAAGTACAGCACTGCCTTCTGTTTTACAGTAAACCTTTCCTATACAAGTAGAAGGAAGACACTTTAAAATAATGATAAATAGTACAGTAAATATATAAGACAATAACAGTGATTGACTGTCATGTGCAAGTCTCCCACGTCCGAGACTGCACATGCTGTACTTTTTGTGACTGGCAGTGCAGGATGAGTGTTGACACCAGCAACCCCACAAACACATGAGCAATGCTAGGACATCGCAAGGGCTATGATGTCACTAGGTGATAGGAATTTTTCAGCTCCACATGCTCTTATGGGAACACCTTGGTAGATGTGGCTCATAACTGGCCAACATGTCCTTATGCAGTGTGTGATTGATTATGTAAGAAAAATGAAACTGGAGCCCAGAAAAGCTCAGCCTACCTCTAAAGGAGGAAAAGCTGAGTGTACCTCTCCATGGAAAGGGTATGATAATGGAATTTGTGAGTGGTGCCCAGAGTGGAAATGTGGGATATGAAGAAAGATGACAGACAGCGTTACACCCCGTTGTGGATTTGTGAGATGGAGCCAGGCAAGTCCACCAAAACTTATCCAACATACACAATTATTGGAGTGGCTGGTGATGCCCTGGGCAGCGTCTGGCATAGGATCTGAGAACAGCCAGGGCTTTGGTCTTTATCCTCATGTTGTTCTATTTATGTGAATCGCCCTATTGATCCCAGTGGGGCAGTCTTCACATTGCCCCATTATTCCATTAGTTTTGTCCTCTCATTTTACCAAATACACCCTTTGGGGGAGGAATTTTTAAAAATCCAGTTAGGTGAGTGCAAATGGGAGCCTTGCCACCATCAATACGCCCCATGATTTATTCATCACCACTAGCCTTCTGAGTGCACAGCCCTGTCAGTCATCCCTGAGTTATCCTTACACAGCCTGATGATGCAGCAAAAGGTGTTTATTCTCCTCTTTGAGTCAACAGTCGGGAAACAGAGGCACAAAGGTGACTCACTGCTTACCAAGATACTCAGGAACTCAACCCAGGAATTAGCTTGATCCACAGAGAGTCCCAAGTCCATCGCCTTCCACTGAAGACTGCATGTCATCTTAGGTGGGCTCATCACAGCTCATCCAAAGTTAGGGCGCAGGACTTCTTGGACAGAGAATGGAGCTAATCAGCATTGTTGTTTTAATGGTTATAGATTTGACATGGTTCTAGTGACCAGGATAGCAGTTATTTTTGTATGTTGTGTTTTCCAAGGAAATAGTTTTGACCTAAAACTCAAATCCTCCTTGGTGTCTTTCTAGGTCACATCTTCCACCTAGGTTACATCTTCTGCTTGGACTGAGAGGTATTGCAAATGCAGAAGTGCTATCGTATGTGCAATGCTTGTGAGATCATGGAGAACAGAGACTTAGCTTGGTTTCTTTCCCAGCCCTTGTGTTATTCTATTTTGAACGCACTAGGAGCTTAATATATATTTGTCAAACTGACTTGGATCAATTCATTCATACTCAAAGGATAATGGTTTGATTGCACTGAGCATATTCCAAATAGATTTCAAAAGCAATTCCAAAAGGAGATTATTTTAACCAGGGAAATTAACAACGCTGGACACTATCAAGGCTTAACCCAATAGTAGTTTATCTTGCAATACCTCATAATCCAATGGGGTCTTGGCGGCTCTTTCCTGGTGGTGACTTGGGTCTGGCCTGCTTTTTCATTATGTCACTCACAGTACTCCCTGATGGAGTTCAACTCCCAAGTCAAGTATGCACTATCAAAGTTCCAACTTTAATTAAAACTACACTTGTCCCCCTCACATCTGAGATTTCATTTTCTGAGGTTACAGTTATTTGCAATCAACATCAGTCCAAAAATAATAAATGCAAAATTCCAGAAATAAAACATTCAAAAGCTTTAAATTATGCACTGTTCTGAGCATGATGAAATCTCATACATTCTACTCCATCCTGGGAGTAGAATGGGAGGTAAACCATACTTTTGTCCAGTGTATCCACATTGTATATCTTACCCACCGGTCAGTCACTTAGTAATCATCTCAGTTATCAGATCAACTGTTGGAGTATAGGAGCACTTGTGTTCAAGAAACCCTGACAGAATAGCCTAATGCTACATCACAATGCCTACATCATTTACGTCCTTCATCTCATCATGCAGGTATCACATTACCTCACATCACAAGTACCATGCAATAAAATACTTAGAGAGAGATTGAGATCATATCCATACAAATGTTTTTACAGTTTATGGATATAATTGTTCTATTTTATTCTTATTGTTGTTAACCTCTTACAGTGTCTAATTTATAAATTAAACTTTATTATAGGGTTGTATGTATAGGAAAAACATAGTATACATAGAGTTCAACTGTGATTTCAAGTATTCATTCGAGGTCTTGAAACATATCCCCCATGGCTAAGGAGGGAAGACAGTATCATGTATTGCACAAAAAATTTTAAGTTTTTCATGCAAATGTGGATTGTGAAATGTCTATATTTATACTAGTGATCAGGGAAGCTGGTGGAATGTGTGGAATGCAGAAGAAGCAGAAGGCATTGCCCATAAAAGTTAAGATCTAGCTGGGGAAATAAACTTAAAGATGAGAGTAAGGCATCTGGGGAGAACTGAGGTCCCTTTAGGAGCCCAGAGGAGGGAATGGATGTGGGATGAGGTGGGAAAAGACCAGAAGAAATTTCCAGGTAAAGCAGGCTGAGGGAGGAGTTGAGAATGGAGCTTCTACAGAGAAAACAGCATGGGAAGAGGTCCTGAAAGAGTGTGGCAAACACAGAGATCTGAAAAGCACAGTCATCCCTCTGTGTCTGTGGATTCTGTAGCTGTGATTCAACCAACCAGAGATTGGAAATATTGAAGGGAAATTGCATCAGTATTGGACATGTATAGATTGGACATGTATAGGCATTTTTCTTGTCATTATTCCCTAAACAATATAGTATAACAACTATTTACACAGCATGCATTGATATTAGGTATTATAAGTTACCTAGAGATGATTTTGAGGTGTACCAGAGGATGTACCTAGGTTCTAAGCAAATACTGTGTCATTTTATATGAGGAACTTGATAATTCTTGGGTTTTGGTGTTCTCAGGGAGTTCTGGAACCAATTTCCCCATAGATGCTGAGGGCTGATTATTGCTCATTACAGTTCAAATGTGTGAATGGAGAGGAGGGTGCTGGCCAGCACAGTATGCAGATGCCTAGCCCTGAAGGCCTTGGCAGTGACTGGACTTGATCCTCTCTCTAAGATATCCTCCCCTTTTCACCAGGCACCCATCCTTAAGGCCAGGGACTCCATCAGGGGTCTTAACCTAGCTTTTAACAATCTGTCAGGCACAAAAATGGTCAATTATCCCAGGCAAGGTGTTAGAAGAGAGATATGCTATTAAATTTCCCTTGTGTTCATAAAATGACAAGCCACTGAACCAAGGGGAAAGATATTTGCCACGCATATAACTGATAAGGGATTAACAACGAAAAGATATAGAGAATTGCTGCAAATCCATATGAAATAGCACAATAGTAGGAAAAACATTAAACAAGCATTTCACAGCTGCAGAACCATGAATGGCTATTAACCCAGAAAAAGATACTAGCCTCCTTAATAATCAGGAAAATGCAAAATAAACCACCACAGGGATCCAGGGTGTTTCCTACTGGGCTATTTGCATTTTTATTAAGGGCTGCTGAAGACCTTTATAATCCTAAAGGAATGGCACTCAGATAGTGACATTTCCTGTCTTGGGTCAAGTTAGTAGAGAAAGTATTTTAGGCAGAGTCCCTTGTTTTTCAAATTTCATCCAAGGAGACACACTGCTTCCTTTTATTGTTAAGGAGGCAGAGACTGCATGGTTAGCTCAATTAAGCACTTCATTTAATTTAATCCTGGTCTCCATATAACAATAAATGCAGCTATCAGGGCCCCTGAAAACAGAATCCTATAGTGGGGGCTCCAACACAGTTCCAGCCTCAGCCCATGCAGCTCCCTCTGATGTCTTCTCTCTTATCTCTTTTACTCCATATTCTAGCCACAGAAAACTATTGAAACCCTCTGAATACACAACATGCTTTAAGCTTTTAACTTTTAGCATGTACTTTCTGCTCTGCCTGGAATGCCCCCTTCTACTTCATTCCCCTGGAAAACTCCTACTCACCCTTCAAGACCCCAACTAAACATTCTGTGACTCATTCTTTTCCTGATGCACCCAGGTGCTACAGCCCCTACACTGTACTCCTATTGCACGAGAAACCAAACCCCTGCCTCTCATGGGTGAACTTCAAGGCTGGAGATTGTGTCTCTTCACCTTGGCCTCAGGGCAGTGCCTGACTCTGTGTGTGTGTGTATGTGTGTGTATGTGTGTGTGTGTGTGGTGCTGGGGCTTGAACCCAGGGCCTTGTGCATGCAAGGCAAGCACTCTACCAACTGAGCTATATCCCCAGCCCAGTGCCTGACTCTTGAGGAGTGAATGAATGAATTTCCTCTTACATAAAAAATGAGCACCCTCAATTTCTTTAGTTTTCTAAAATGATCAGATAACGCATGAGGCAATGGGTATCCAACAAGAGGTGTGGATAGATTGCAGAGTTGGGTTTGCAATCTCTGGCTTTCCGTAGAAGTGCATTTGTTCCCCACAGTGAGGTCACATAGATGGCTCAACTGAAAACTTGTAGGAAAAAAAAGAAACACAGAAGTGTTTTTAGCATAACCTTTTGATTTTTGCCATAAATAAATGACAAATATTTGCAGAGATAGACATTGTTAACCTGGTTTAAACATTGCAGAATATATACGTGTATTGAAACACATGATATCTCATAAATATGTATACATTTCATGTTTTTGTATATCATCAATTAAAAAATGAAGAAAGAGTAAAAATGAAGTTTTGGTAAACAGGAAATAGTCAATTAGCAAAACAAACAATCGAAGAACAACCTGAACAGCACAACTAGTTGGCTTTTTGAAATTAACATCCATGTATTTGTGCTGCAATGACAGGATTCGGGGGAGATGTTGTCATGGCAACTTGTACATCATTTTAGGTGAGAAATACTGGCACTCTGAACTAGGCTGCTACCACCAGAGGTGCAGACAGGTGTGCATTCAAGAGTTACATACTAATTAAAATAGATGGACACTAACAAGTGTATATTAATGGTATGTTCTATTTTTCAGATGAAAAATACATGCATTTGAGGTTGGTGGGGAGGCAGGAGTGTGGCGGGAAGTTAAACTTGGATGTAGAGCCAAATGGTCCTGAGGAGTTCAAGGTGGAGAGGAAGGTGGTAACCATGATGAATGAATAAAGTCAGACATCTTGCTAGGAGTAGGAACCACAGAAAATAGACAAAAAGCCAACTCAGTCATGGTCCAGAAGGGCAAGGGGATTCCAGAGGAAGTTACTTGAGTGTGCAGTGGCCAAGTTCTCCCAGAGAGGCCAGTTGCTTGACCAAGTTTTCCCTATCAGTGCCTGCATTTTAGTTTATGAGAATAGTTTCTGTTTGGGACAATTTGTTTTCTTTTCTTTTTTCTTTCTTCCTCTTTTTATTTTTTCTTTCTGAGTACCAAGGATTGAACTCAGGGGTACTTGACCACTGAGCCACATCCCCAGCCCTATATTTTTCAAGGTTGTGCCTCGTGGGTATCCTTGACGAGTTGGGGTCCTGAGAGACGAAAAGAGGTCTTCAGGGAAGACAAAGTGGGGTCTCACGGGATGAAGTTAGGGGTGACAGTCAGTGGAGTCACTCCACCCAGACTCCGGGGATAGGTAAGACTGCTCTGCCGGAGCGAGACACAGAACCCGTTTAATCCAGGAAATACAGAGGCTTATATAGGGTACTCGGACCAATCACGCCCCGAGGTTACAACCAATGAGGAGAATGGGAAAAGAGGGAAGGGAGGAGTTGAAGGTATAGGGAGTGGTCCTACAGCCCTATTTTGTATTTTATTTAGAGACAGGGTCTCGCTGAGTTGCTTAGCGCCTTGCTTTTGCTGAGGCTGGCTTTGAACTCGTGATCCTTCTGCTTCAGCCTCCTGAGCTGCTGAGATTACAGGCATGTGTCACTGCATCTGGCTGTGTTCTTAAATTTTATAATGGAAGCCAATGGGAGAATCAGATTCAGTTGCCTAAATATCATGTTGCAATCCATTTGATTGACATATCTCTGAAAGGAAAGAACTGTAGCATCTTTTCTGCCTCCATCTCTCACAGATGCTTAAAGACCCCAGGCAGGGGAAGAGGACCAATAATTACTGCAATGTGAGGGCTTCAATCCTTGAGTTAGTCTCTGGCAACTGGAGCAAAATCAAGTTCTTTGATTGGCCGGTGAGCTGGCAGGCATTGGGGGCTTAGCATTTGTCTTGGCCAGTGCTACCAGTGGGTGTATGTCCTTTCCTCACCTCCTTTGCAATTCTAGTAAATTGTGCATTTGGCAGTTCTGGAGACACTGGGTGCCACTGTGCGAACCTCCAGAGAAGGCTGGCGAATGTGCCCTGCATGCACATCATTCCTCTCTCACCCTGTGACCAGAATTTGTGATGAGGCTTTTCTTCCAGGGTGTGTTGCCATTCCTGGATGTTGCTGCCCACCAACTGATATCAGAATTTTTTTTTCATTAGCAACAAAATTGTATATATTTATGGTTACAATATGCTGTTTTGATATATATAAATACTGTAGAATGGCTAAAGCAAGCCAATTAACAAATACATTGTCTCATGTACTTAATTTTTGGGATTGAAAGACTTAAAATCTACTTTCTTGGAAGTTTTAAAGTAAGTAGTATATTGTTAATGACTATAGATTGGCTGTATGGTTGTATACAGTTCTCTTGAATTTATTCCTCTTACCTAAGTGAAACTGTACTCCTTTACCAGCCTCTGGTGACCACCCATCTCCCTCTGCTTCTGTGAGTCTGAGTTTTTTATATTCTACATATAAGTGGGATTATCTGGAATTTGACTTTTTACAATGTGGCTTCTTTATATGGTGGTCACTTTGCCTCTTTGGGGGGAATTGTTTGATGTTCTCTAAGGAAATACTGAGCTGAGAGGAAGGCAGTTTTGTTTTGCCACATCTGTTCCCCTTTCTCCACAAATTTCTCCTTTTTGTGAAAAAGTTAGGTCCCAGAGAAGAAACTCAGCCTCAGGAGCCAGGTAGGCATCAGCATGGCCAGGAGCCATGGAATTTGCCTATGAAGAAGCGTTGGTGGACCAAGCAGGAGCCATCACTGTGCTCCTCGTTCTTAGGTACTAGACCGAGAAAGCCCAGGTGTGCTCTGGGGCCTGACTGCCCTTTGCTCTCCCTGCCCATCCACCAGGCCTCAAGCTATCAATAACACATCACATGCAAAGGGACCCTGAAGGCCAGCAGGTGCTTTTCTGGTGCTAGGGCTGCATAACAACTACCTTGACGTGGGCGGCTCAGCCCAAAGAAACCAGGACACCCCTTCAACACTTGGTTTAGAAATCTCAGCTCAAATATCCAAGTTCATTCTACCTCCTACAAAACAGCAGACAATGTAACAATGTACCTAAATTCTCAGGATATACCTTAAGCGTATGTATCAGTTAAAAAATTAAGAAAGGATATAAATAAATCCTGGTACATAGAAAGTAGACAAACAGTAAGATACAGAATCAAAAAGCAGCTTCAACAGCAGAACTGGTTGGCTCTTTGGAAGTAACACCTATCTACGACCCCTGCTGCAGAGATTGGAGGGTGTTGTCATGCATCCTGTCCATTGTTCTAGGTGACAAACACTGGTGACCTGGAGGACACATTCAGCCAAGCCCTATGCTACTCCATAACAAGAGTTTCCAATAACACCTTCCTGGTTTTCAACTGAGACCAGAAGCACTTTTGTGTCTATATTTCTATCAACATCCTTCTCATAACATTTCTATTCTCTAAGATGATGGAAACATTCTCTAGGACTCTTCTTTCTGTGTCCTCACCAAAATTGCTTGTCAAGTTTACATTTGTACGAACAATTTCCTCAAGGCAATCTGGCATTTTCTAACTTGTACCTCAAAACTCTTTCAGCCTCTACCCCATCTCCTGGTTTCAAAGCAGCCTCCACATTTTTAGGTGTTTGTGAAAGCAGCGTGCCACTTCCTGATAGTAGTGTGTATGTTAGTTTGCTAGGACTGCTCTTACAAATGCCACACAACTGGTGACTTAAACAATAGCAATTTATTTCCTCACAGTCTTGGGGGCTGAAGTCTGAGATCAAGGTGTCAGCATGGATGGTTTCTCCTGAGGCTTCTCTCCTTGGCCATCTTCCCATCTTCTTACCTGATCTTCCTCTGTGTGTCCATGTCCTCAGCTCCTCTACTTTCTTTTTTTCTCTGTTGATTTCTTTTTTTGCTCTTTAAAAACTTGTTCTTATTAGTTATACATGACAGTAGAATGCATTTTGACACATCATACATAAATGGAGTATAACTTCTCATTCTTCGGGTTGTACATGATATGGAGTTACACAGGTCGTGTAGTCATATATGCACATAGTGTAATAATATCCAATTCATTCCCCTCTGCCCAATCCAAAGTACCTCTATTCTTCCCTAGCTACCCAGCCCCCTTTATTGTGAATTAGCATCCACGTCTCAGAGAAAACATTCGGCCTTTGGTTCTTTGAGATTGGCTTATTTCCCTTAGCATGATATTCTCCAGCTCCATCCATTTACCTTCAAGTGTCGTAATTTCATTCTTCCTTATGGCTGAGTAATATTCCATTGTGTATATATATACTACAATTTCTTTATTCATTCATCTGTTGAAGGTCACCTAGGTTGGTTCCATGGTTTAGCTATTGTGAATTGAGCTGCTATAAATATTGATGTGGCTGGGTCACTGTAGTATGCTGATTTTAAGTCCTTTGGGTATAAACTAAGGCCCAGCTCCTCTTCTTACAAGGACCCTTATCATATTGGATTAGGGCTTACGCTAATGAGCCCTGCTTACCTTAATTACCTTTTTAAAGACCCCATCTCCAAATAGAGTCACATTCAAAGGTACTGGGTATCAGAGTTTCAACTTTTTAATTTTGGGGACACAGTTGGGCCTGTAACATGCTGTGCATTGTGTCAGTCACAACGTGACTGGGTGCTGCAATGACTCCCACCTCGTTCACAGTTGTGTGCACAACTGCTGGATTGTCTCCAAAAATCTCTTTTGAGACAGAGACAGACTAAACAGGGACAGAGACTACCTTTCTGATTGCACAGGTCCTATAATTGGGCAGGCCTGTGGTCATGATTGCCTGACCCAGCGCCAGGAAGAGCCACATCTGAGCATTACAGATTCATGATTGTTGAACAAAGCAAAATAAAACAACAAACTATCTCTGAGGTGTAGCCCTGTTTACTACAGTGTGATCAAATGGGAGGAGAAGGGATTTAAACTCCACTGGATTTGGTTTTCAGCTCTTGCCTCTTTGAAGGCTTACAATGTTGGTGTTGTACCTCTAAACTTCAGTTTTGCAATCTGTGATGGTTAATTTTCTGTGTTAACTTGACTGGGCCAAGACGTGCCCAGATACTCTGCAAAACATGATTCTGGATGTGTCTATGAGTGTGTTTCTGGTTGAAGTCAATATGTTAATTGGTAGTCTGAGTGAGTGGATAGCCCAGTGGGGTAGAACACAAAGATTGACCTTTCCTCTTGCCTGTTTTTCTTAGAACTGAGAGATCAGACTTTCCTGCTTTTAGGCTTGAACTGAAACACTGACTCTTCCTGAGTCTCCATCCTGCCATTCTATGGACTGGAATTTATACATCATTTCTCCTGGGTCTTGGGTCTTCTTTTTTATTTGGTACCAGAGATTGAACTCAGGAGTATTAAACTACTGAGCCACATCCCCAGCCCTATTTTGCATTTTATTTAGAGACAGGGTCTCACTGACTTGCTTAGCACCTTTGTTTTGCTGAGGCTGACTTTGAACTCGTGATCCTCCTGCCTTAGCCTCCTGAGCCGCTGGGATTACAGTGCCATCATGCTTGGTTGGGTCTTGGTTCTTCTGATTGAACCTGGAGCTACACATCAGCTTTCCTGGTCTTTAGCTTGCCTGCTCACCTGCAGGTCTTGGGTCTTGTCAGCCTCCATAAGCTAATCTCCTATAATAAATTACACACACACACACACACACACACACAGACACACACACACACACACACTCCACTGGTTCTGTTTCTCACTAATATACCATCCTTATAAGTGGAATAAAATACTCATTCCATCCATCCCTTATGACTCTTGTTATAATTAAGTGTGGGTATTCTAAAAATGAACACACTATTCCAATGACAGTTATCATCATCAGCATTGTCAATAATGACCTCTGAGTTGCTCAATCTCAAGGTCAATTTTCAGTCTTGGTCTTACTGACACAATGAAGCAAACTTCTTTGCAAACCCTCACCTGCCTCCCTGGCTGCCATGCTGTCCTCTTTCCACTCTCCCATCTCCTTCTCGTTTCCTGAATCTTTAAATATTAAATTCTGCCTTTGGAGTCTTTTATTCTATTTGTACTCACTTGCCTGGTAATCTCAGTAAGTCTCCTACATCTGAACATTGTGGTTACCCCAGGACCAGACTCTGAGGAGCTTTTTGTGTAGGAAGTTTACTGGGGACTGCTCTGGGGACTGACGCCTGCTAAATAGGTAGGATTAGGGCTGGAGTCTAACGAGGATGTGATTGGAACAAACTGATTAGTATTCACTGGGAATTCTAGCTGGGATGGTCATTTGGAGTCACTGAACTTGGAGGGACGTCCCTGGGCTCATGTGTGACAGTCATTAGCTGTGGCCTCCAGGGAAGGGCTGTGATCTCAGGCTGGGCCATTGCAAACTGGCAGAGGGCAAGTCTGGGAGAGGGCTTAACTGAAGCCATCTGCTGCAACACTTTTTGCAGCTGGGAAAATGAGTCTGTCCTCCAGGGGGATTAGTTTTGAGAAAGGTTATGAATCCGAAGCCTGGGAAATCAATACCTGCAGTCAGATGGTAAGATGGGAACAGGTCCTGGCTCCAGAGCTGTCGCAGCTTGAGAGGCTTCAAGAGCTAACTGGATTTATCGTAAATAATCTGAGAGATGGAAGCTTGATGAGGGCACAGAAGACAAATCTAGCAAAGTTGTGCTTGTACTGCTTTCACAAACATCATGGGTTTATGCCTTTCTGTTACGTCAGGTCCCCGTTCTGTCCACAGATGCCACACTTATTACTTAAAATTTGTGGTCTTCATTTTGTTTTATTTAAGCAGAATTAGGCCCTCATGACATCAGCTCTGACTCTCCTATAGCGAGGACTTACAGTGGCAATTAGATTTTGGAGGTATTAATGAACATTGTGCTATATCCTTCCTTTCTGAAGTGCAGACCTTAGTTAAGCCCAGTGGGATTTTTATTGCTGTCCCATGATTCAGTCTCTGCAAGAAGCTGGAGGAAGCCAATTCCCTTTGCTAATCTTTAATCATCTTATTGAATCTTATTGGCCATCCAGAAATGATGACAGCAGCATCCATTCTGAGCAAGCGCTATGTGCAGAGAAGGGTTTCTTTCAGCTTGGATTTCACTGGAGTGAATGCAGAGCTCAGCGTAAACACTTTCCTTTCTGATTATTCTAATCCTGGGGGTGAAGGGAAAACCCAGCCATTTCTATTGTGAAGAATCCAACTTTGAAGACCAATTCCCCAAATTTAACTAACTATTCCCCAGTGTGCTGGGGAACTGCTTTTGTTGAGGAAGAAGGAGGGGATTAGGTCAATTATTGGGTCCCCTTTGCAGTATGAGGCCAGCTCTGTTGAGGGAGAGTTTCAGATCTGGGAGACTCATGCTGTGTATTTATCATCTCCATCACCATATTTTATTGGAAAAAATCAATTGAAAAATAGACATCAAGGAGAGCCTAGAAGGGGGTTATTTGCGGATTCCAAACAGTTTTTCCTCTTTGTTTTACTATAGGATGTTTCAGAACGTATGCTTACCATCAGTGTTCCCAGAGGCTGCTCAGCCTCCCAGAGACCCACAAGGGACCCAGAAAAGCCTGTGTAATTAGTAATCACACCACATTCTGCAGTTGGGGAGAATGAAACCATATTTCAGGCTATATGATATTAAAGATTTTCAAATTATGAATCAGAATATAAGATCCAAATTGTAGTCTGAAGAGAAAGTTGGCCCCATTTAGGTTTAGAAGTGAATTTAGGGAAAAGTAGCCACTGTTTGAATTCATTGGTTGGATTGACAGGTTGATCTTGCCAAAGTTTCCTCCTTACTCTAACTTGATAGAATAACTGAGTGTGACTGGAAAATGTTTTTTTTACCCCAAAGCTTGGTCTTTCCTCTTTTGTAGGCCCTATTTCAAAGGCAGGAGCAGGAAAAGTGTTCCTCATTCTTACTGCTGGCTTTGTACAGTCATCGGTAGAGAATTTATATCTACCCTTTCTGAGTAAAAAATGGCTTTGAGTTTTTCTATATTGTATCTTCCTAACGGCTAACCAGTGGCTTTGGGCAAGTATCTAGAGAAATGCATAGAATAATACTTAGAAGAGATCCCTGGCATATAACAGAAACTCAGTAAATTAGTGTACAGCAAAGAAAATGAATCAAAGAATCGATGTGACATGCAGAGGTGGAATTGTCCCCAATTTTTATCTAAAATGGGTAACTGGTGACATGATTCTTCAGAGGTACCTATGGAGTTTTGACTTGTTATCTGCTTTTCCAGATGATATCCAGGATCTTACCTGTGGGTACATTGAAGGTCCTGAGTTCAGGGATAGCTCTGGGTTCATAGCAAGCCTGAGAGGGGAAGTCGTAGGTCCAGGGGTGCACCTGTGAGTGCTCTTCACCTGCATCCACTTGAAAGCAGAAGGCACAGTCCCCACAGAGCCTGTGTTTCAATATACCTGGGACGGAGGCAGCAAAGCCTCCTCAGTGAGGAGAGGGCACTTGTTAAGCCTTGGCACTGTGCTGGCCACAGTAGTAGCCACCTCTTCTCTCTCTCCTCTCCTCTCAGTTGCTTTTTGTCCCATATTTGCTTATATGACCTAAGGAACTATCAAACCTTCTGCTGCTAGAGATGGATGCTTTTCTTTGGATCTATTTCTGTTTCCTAGGTTCAATGACTGCTCTCAGGAAGCCACCCTATCCAAAGGAGACTAGAGGCACACAACATTTCAAAGCATAGCGCAAACCCCAAACTGGAATATTGGGCAGAGGTTACGGGGATGAGGTGAAGTTATTCAGGAGATACATGTTCCTGGGACATTTAACGATTAGATGGAACATTGTTGGATCTTTGCTACTGCAGGCCAATATTTGTCAGGATGTAAAATGTATAAACTATGAACAAAGGCAGCAGGTGTGCAGCATAGGGCAGGGAAGGGATCTTCTCTTTGGCATAGAAGGGAAAATCTGGTTTACAAGGTTTTAGATCAGACAAACATAAAAACATGCACAAGCCCTGCGGCATTCCTATGTTTATCCCACAGAAGCAATTCGAGTCCAAACTTCCCTCTGGTGTGACAGAAGCAGTGGAAAAGTTGAGGTATAAAGGGCTTGGAGACCTATAGCTCCACATCAAAGCTCTGTTCTGTGTCTAAAAGCTTTGTGACGGTGGGGAAGTTGATTGACTTCTCTGAAACTCACTGTTTTATCTGAAAAAAGAGGTTAGCAATAGGCACTCCATGGGTGGTATGCAAAAATTGATATCTCAGTAAAGTTGTTGAAATAAGTAAGAGAAAATAAAACCCACACAATCCTGGGGATCCTCAAAGTTCAGTGGTATGGATCCAAATAGAAATGAAGGCTTGTAAACATTAAGCCCAACATGGGGCCTGCTAAGGGAAAGGTGAGGTGAGAGAAGCACGAAGCTTGGGGTAGCCTGTTCATTTATATCTGTCCCTTATCCTGAATATCTTTTAAATGTGGTGGTTTAAAAGAGCGGATGACTGCCAGGAGCAAAATGTTGGGTGGATCGAATGCACAATGACATGGTCCCTTTGTTTTCTGTAGTCATTGGTAGCCATAGGATGGTTGGTAGATCTTAAGAAAAGAAAGGAAAATGAAAGTTTCTGTTGACCAGCTGGGCAGCCATTAAGAGAAAAATCCGAAACTGGACAGTGTTTGGTGATTAAAGAGCATTGCTATAGTGTGGATCTTAAGTGTGCCCCTCAAAGATCCGTGTGTTAAGGGCTTGGTCCCCAGGGTAGTGCCATTGGGAGATAGTGGAATATCTAAGAGGTGGGATTTAAATGGAGGAAGTTGAATCATTGCAGTGGATTGTGGGACCCTGGTATCTCTCTCTCTCTCTCTCTCTGTTTTGCTTTCTGGCCATGAGGTGACCAGTTTTGCTTTTCCATGTGATCCCAGCCATGGTGTGCTGCCTTACTGCAGGCCTAAAATCCATGGGACTAATTGGCCATAGACTGGGACCTCTGCAATCTCAAGTCAAAATAAACCTTTTCTCTTTATAGGATGATTATCTCAGATATTTCGTTATAGTAATGGAAAGCCTACTAACACAGGAAGGGAAAAGGAGAAAAGGCAAAGGACTTCAGAAAGTATGGGGTGGAAATATTTTATGAAAGAGAGGAATTGCATCTTCAAATATTTTCTAGGTGTTTATTTTTGTATCTCTCCCTGACCTGATTTGAAAATAATTTCTTAAAAGCATAGATGTACAAAGTGGAAAGGAAAATATCCCTTAAATCCATATGCCTTTCTGCCTCATTACCTGGGACCAGTCCTGCTTCCCAGAAATAAAGCTTTGAGATCTTATTAGAATTATAACTCACATGACATCTCATAGTGCAGAGAAAATGTAGGTTCTTTGATTCATCTATAACTGATTCATTCATCCTTCCAAGTCCTTCCCTGATGATTAACAGGAGAAATAGTTTTAATTATGCTACATATTTTTTAAATGTTTTAAATAATTTAAAAAATTAGTGTCCAATTTCTTCAGGCAGTTTACTCTAGCTCAAGGCAAAATATGTCCAGACTTTCCGATTGCCTTCCTCTCCCACTTCCTGAAGAATGAGTGGCAAAGTGGGGGCAGTTAATGACTTCATAGTAGAAGAGAGAACTGGCACTCCTGGGCTGCCACCTTACCCACCCCTGGCATCTACAGGGGATGCCATAGGTAGTCACTCACAATCTGGTTTCCCACTTGGCTTGTGTAGTGTCAGGCTCCCACTAGCGGAGAGGAGCTCATTTGGGCTTCACTGGCTACAGCCTCTCTTTGCCTTGTTTCCCATTTAGGTCCCTCACTTGTCACCTGAACCTCTGCTGAGATCACCATTCCCCTGTCACAACAGTCCTGTGGCTGGCTTGTAGATATCTACGCAGCACTGATCCTGAGACCAACTCAGAGTTGACCCTGCCTTGCTTGGCTGTGGTACTGGGTAGATAGTGCTGAGGCTGAGGGAGGCAGCACTGTTCAGAGTGCTCGACTGGCAGCAGATTTAAAAGCCAGCCTTTCCCAGTGTTACTGTCGTGTAGTTGATGCACTTGTCTCTCTCTGGCTTAAAAAGAAGGTAGGACAAAAATAAAACCTGCCTTCTGACCCATCACCTGCCTCTCTTTCTTTCCTGTCCTCTCTTCCCTCTCCTACCTCAAAGCCTCTTTACCACTGACCTGCAAATTTCATAGAGACCAAGTGAAAGATGCCTCCTTTCCACAACTTGAGAGAACTCACAGGAAATATAAAAATCTGGAAATTTCTCTTTCAAGACAGGGTTTACACATTCTCCTACTGCATAGGCTTATTTTGCAGGTCAGAAGCTGACTTCTGTGATATTTTATCTTTCTATTCTTTCTGGGACAAACTAAATTTTATCCAGGCAGATGTTAATGGATGTAAATGAAATTATATACTAAGGTAAATGTGAAAAACTCATTAACAGTGTGTTAGTCACCTTTCTGTTACTGTAACAAAATACCTGAGATAATCAACTTATGAGGAGGAAAGGTTTATTTGACTCATGATTTAGGAGATTTCAGTCCATGCCCTATTGGTTTTGGGCATGTGGCAAGGCAGTAGATTATGGTGGAGGCTTGTGGCAGGACAGACCAGTTTATTTCATGGCTGGCATAAAAGAGAGGAAGAGGAGAGGCTAGGGTCCAAATATTACATGTCTTAGAAGACATATTCCTTTGACCAGAAGACATCCAACTAGGCTCCGCCTCTTAATCACCTCCCATGGACCTTTGGGGGAAACTTATCCCAACCAGAACAAATAGTATTAGATACAGAGTCCTGGTGTGTCTATGTGTGTGTGTGAGAGAGAGTAAATAAATAATGCTTTAAAAATAGACTCATTCTAGGCATGCAGTTCTGCAACTTACTTGATTCACTGAATAAATCTTTCACATCTCTCTTTCCATGTCCGCACTTGTAGACTGTTTACTTTTCATGGCTTCATGCCAGTCCTTTGTATGGATGTATTATAATTTATTTAATCCTTTCTCTTAAATTTTGTATGTTTCCAGTTTTTCTTTTTTCATTACCAAGCAAAATACCAGTGATGACACCTGGACATAGTAATGTGTGTGTGTGTTTCTCTGTTGCTCCCCATCTTCACTCTCCCAAGGAGAAAGAGAGTTGCAGTGTTATCTGCTTTTATCACCATGTGCCCAGGCCAGAACATAATGAAGAGACAAACAGAACAAACAGGTTCACCACAAGTGGATAACTTCATGCATTTCTTTGCACTTATGCATATTTTCTGCGGTATCAGTTTGTGGAAGCAGACCTGAGAATCAGGGGTTATGCATCTTGCTGTATAGCGGCATTATACTCTAAGTCCTGGTGCTGATCATCTGTCCTTTGGTGGCAGAGCTCGACAGTCTGAGATGGAGCTTGTGTGCAGAAGGCTCACTTTGGGAAGCCATCCTAGGGAATGGCAGTGGGAAAGGGTGGAGGCTGAGGGGGAGGAGGGAAAGCTAGTCCAGAGAGCATCACTGGATGGATCACCACTGATCATTGAGAGCTCCTTCCCTCTTAGGACACCTGGAGGTCTGTGTAGAATGTACCTCAGAACTTTCTCCTGAGACATGAAGTGGAGAGTGTGTCTCTGGAGCCTTGGCAATCTAAGATTGCCCAGTTTATGTGACCTTCTGGGTCTTTCCAGAGTGGCTCCTATGCTCAGAATGGCCAAGCAAACTCTGGGAACAACAGGGAAAACAAAATATTGGAGTATCTGAAGACAGGATGCCTGAACACATTCATGCTCCACTATGGCCACAGCAATGGCTGGAATGAAAAAATAGTCTGGGAGTATTTAGGGTGGGTGTCAAGGAAGTCTGACATGTAATGATTGCATCCTTGCCAATGATGAAAGTTAAGTTACACTGTTTGCTTTTTGTCAGAATGACCAGGGACAAAATAAATCCTTGCCATCATTTAAATTTACATTTCTTTGGCTATTGGTAAGGTTAAACCTATTTTCACATTTTTTGATCAATTGTATTTGTTTTGTGAATTTCATAAACATATCTGTTTAAATTAATTGTTTTTTTGGTACCAGGAATTAAACTCAAGGGTGCTTGATCACTGAGCCACATCCCCAGCCCTATTTTGTGTTTTATGTAGAGACAGGGTCTCACTGCGTAGCTTAGTGCCTTGCCGTTGCTGAGGCTGGCTTTGAACTCGCGATTCTCCTGTCTCAGCTTCCCAAAGTGCTGAGATTACAGGCATGTGCCACTGTGCCCAGGTTGTTTAAATTAATTTTAAATGGCTCTCTTCTGGTAAAAACCTAAGACATTAATTTGACTGCCTTCTTTCTTAAAAGTAGCTGTGGTTTTTATTTGATAACATATTCTTTCAAACATTTAAGCTATGCACTTACACATATGTATGTTCCCATAAAACTATGTAGTTTGTGTTTAACTATATACACACACTATATCTAAGTGTGTGCACATGTGTGTATGTATATACGTGTGTTGGGGGGGATATGCAATCACGTGCCACATAACAATATTTTGGTCAACATTAGACTGCATATGTGATGGCAGTCTCCAAAGATGATAATTGAGCTGGAAAATGTCCATGTCACCTGATGACAGTATAGTTGTCATAACTTCACAGCACCAAGTATCACTCCCTACTTGTGGTGATGCTGGTATAAACTCACTGTGCAGCTACATGCATAAATGTATAGTGCATACAGTTACATGCAGTGCATGAAACTTGATAATGATGATGTTACTGGCTTATGTATTACTATACTATTACTTTTATTAGAGTCCTTATAAAAAGAAGTTTTTGCTAAGAGTGCTGTGTTACATCAGGGGAGGTCTTCTGTATTGAGAGTGCATACTGCATCTCTCAATTGTATCATTTTCTCCTGTTTGACTAACCTTGTGCCATTTGTCCATCGTGACCATAAGAACAATAGGCTACACCATATACACCCTACATAGCCTGGTTCTGTGTAAGAACCTATGTGATGTTCACAGAATCACCCAATGACACATATGCCAGAACATGGCCTGCTGTTAAGAGATGTTTGACCTATATACTTGTGCATATGTGCACACACACACACATAATTGTATTGTACATATTATTATGAAGTTTTTTTCCCTCTCAAAAATTCGTCTTGGTTATTCTTCCATGTCAGTGTTCATATATTTGCTTTGCTTTGTTAAATTATAGTAAGTATTAATACTTCACTAGTCCACCACTCGCCTGCTGATAAGTGTTTGCTTCTTCTGGTTGATTACTGTTATGAGCAATGCCTCAGTGAGCACGCTTATTTTGCATTTGTGTTGAGTTTCCTTTGAGGGTGAAAGCCCAAAGTGAGTTCAGGACCTTCAGTGTACATATCTCTCAATGCCATCTTTAATGGTGGCCTGCAAAATACCTACTGCCCACTCTGCATAGCTGATTGCACTCTCAGGATGGATGGTTTCTGAGATGACTGTGCTGGTGCTGGTTTCAGAACACAGCTGTGCAAAGCTATCTGTGTCTACAGGTTGATGCTGTTGGAATTGAGGAGTGGACAGGCCACTGATGGGGTCCAGGTCTAGCTCCAACAAGGCTGCTAACGTGAGAGTACACTGGAATGTGGGAAAAAGAACATCAGGTCAGGTAGGAATCCCCTCTACTTCCTGAAATGTGGACTGTGGTGAGTTGGATCATTTGGTAGAGTTGGGATAGGCTTGGTTTGGTGGGTGGTGTGCCAGCCAAAAAACTGATCCCAGAAATTTTTGACCCCCAATTTGATGGTCAAATTAAGACTGGTAGGCCTATTTGAGGGGTCAGTGGACAGTACAGGGATGGAAGTTGGGTTTTCTTGAGCTTGCTGATATTCCTGCAGCCCAGGAAGGAGCCAGGGGAGAGAGGGGGTGGCTTCTCCTCCTCCAGGTTTATCACCTGGTCAGACACAAAGTGACTTGCTCTCTGGATCCTGCTTCTCCTATTGGATACAAAATTCAGTCTTCTGTGTGTTCTTCATGGTGCCAAAAAAAGAGACACTCAGATGAGTTTCAGTGATGGTGTTGAGTCCAAGCGAGTCCAAGAAAATGAGATAGAGGAGACTTTCCCCATCAGTAGCCAGGATACACAGAATTCTAGTAATTCAACTTTGGAAGCAAAAAAACTTGTCTTTTTGACCAGACAGAACAGGTGGTGATGGGGGGAGGTGAGACCTGAATAGCTGAGGAAGTTAGCACTGCCTCATAGGCTTCCTTGGCACACGGGCTGCTATGAGGCAGGGGTGAAAGGACTCAGGAGATTCTGGGAAGTGGGCTTGGTTGAAGGTGTGACTAGGGGGTGTCTCAGAGAAGGAATGTTCTGAGCCCCATGACTGGGGCAGCTGAGCCTTCACAGTTTCTTTTAAGTTATAATATTCGCTGACAAATTATTGAACCAATTTGACTTCTACTGGGAGTGAAAGGCCTGCCTCTCCACACACCTGCACAGGCACTTGATATTATCCACCAATCATATGAGTAAAAAAAATGTCCTTTTCTTACTAGAATAAGGAAATAAGGTCTGTTCCAGCTTACTAGTGAAGCCTTTCTTCATATGTTTATGGGCTGTGTTAGTCGGCCTTTTGTCAGTATAGCAAAATACCTGAGAGAATTAACTTATAAAGACAAAAGGTTTATTTTGGGCTCACAGTCTTAGAGATTCAGTCCATTATCACTTGGTCTTATTGCTTTGGGCATGTGGTGAGGCAGCACATCATGGTGGAAGCATGCTTACTCAAGAGCTAGAGAACAAAAGTAGAGGAAGGAACCAAGTCCCATGGTCCCCTTCAAGGACATGTGTCCAATGATCTAAAGACCTCCCACTATGACCTACTTCTTAGAGATACCAATACTTTCCAACACAGCACCATCCAGGAACCAAAGTCTTTCATGTAAGAGCAGCCTGTGGGGAACATTTAAGAGCCAAATGATAGCACAAGCTATATTTATTTCTTCTTTTCTGGATTTTCTATTCCTATCTTCTGTTCATTAAAACAATCATTGGTCTTCCTTATAGCTTTGTAAGAGCTCTTTATATATTGACAGTACTGTTTCACCCTTGTCTGTCATGTAGGCTGCAAATATTTTTTGACATCTTGTCAACTAGTATTTAATTCAGTTTAAGATATCTTTAGCATTTAACTGCTATAAATTGTATTAGTCAATTTAATCAATTTTTTTTCTTTTATAACTTTTGGGTTTTGTGTTCTGCTTAGATTTTCTATCCCACAATTAGAGAGTTTCTTATATTTAAGCAACTCTTACATTATTCTTTGTAATATTTAAATCTGCAACTTTCTGGAACTCATTTTCCATCATGGTAGCAGGTTGCAGAGGTGGGGAAGGTCTAACATTTCTCCTACCTGTCCTGTCTAGCCAGAACTTATAGCCAATGATCCAGCATCATTTTTGAAGCATCTGTATTTTCCTTATCTATCTGGAATGCCACATCTACAATATGGCTGCAATCCTATGGGAGCTGTTCTGGATAAATCTTCATTTCTGTTTTTTCTCTGTTTTCCTCCTCTCCTCCTCCCCTCTAGGGAACTCTTCTTCTGAAGAGAAAAAGTCCTGACTGGACAGAGTCTAAAACCTAAAACACAGTTGGGGTGGCACTTTACTTTAGGTGAGAGAGGCATGACTCTCCTCCACTTTATGGGGCTGGGATGGGTCTTCATGGCAGCTGTGTTTCTCCTGCTGGGCTTCCTGCCTGCCTCTGAGCAGCAATCAGGGCTGAGCCACCTCTTTCTATCTTTTTATCTCCCTGCCTCTGACCAATTAGGTCAGGACCTCTGGGGATAACAGACAGGGGATCCTGTGGGGGCCAAGCTACAAACCACCCAGGTAGACCTAACTACGTGGACTTCATTCAGGAGACTCCACTGAAAGCCCAGACCTGGAGAGAGAGGGGCAAGTCTGTTCCTGCTCATCTATTGATAGCAATTTTTTTGTAAACTTCTTTATAGAGGAATCTCTAAGGAAGAAAGGTTGAATTTTGGGGCCAGGAATAATGTTCACTCCACTTGCTGAACACATACACACACACACGTCTATTTCCATCTCTGGTATTCTATTTGTGTATTTCTCTGTCACCATGAGACTGGCTGCCATGCTATCCTGTGGAGTGACAGCTTAGGCAACGGTTAAGCTCTAAAGTAGCCCATGGGAATACAATTTAATGTAGACAAAATTGCTGTTGAAAATCCCTTAAATTGACCATAAAATGCAGTGTACAGAGTGCTGGGCTCAGCAAGCTCAGCACAGCCATTTCCCCCTCCATCATTGAACTAATCTCTATTTTCCACTTTCAGTACTCAGGGAAGAGGATGGTTTCCTTTAGGGGCAGTGTGGGAGGCACTATGCATGTCTTGGGTATTAGACCCACGCTTGGCTCAGCAAGAGGCTCACACCACAAGAACTCTGCCAACTGAGACTCTGGGAGAGTGGCACTGTGTCTCTTGCCCACGTAGACACTTGGAATGGTGGGCCAGTTCACTGGCACTATTTGTGCTAGTCTGCCAGAGCTGCTCTAATAAGGTACCACAATCTGGGCGGCTTGAGCAACAGACATTTATTTCCTCACAATTCTGTAGGCTGAAGGTGTCAGCAGATTTGGTTTCTCCTGAAGCCTCCCTCCTTGGCTTATAGGTGGCCGTCTTCTCCCTGTGTCCTCACAAGGCTTCCGTCTGTATATGTCTGGGTCCTGATCTCTTCTTCCTATGAGGACGCCAATCATATTGGATCAGGGCCCAGCCTAGTGACTTCATTTTACCTTAATTATCTCCCTAAAAACTGTCTCTAAATACAGTCACATTCTGAGGTGCTGGGGGTTAAGGACTTCAATATATGAATTTTGAGGGGACATTATTCATTTGAGGGGATATTGTTAAAATTTCTCAATTTCCAATGTCAGTTTTCTCTCCCTCTGCCTACCTATCATCTATCAATCATTTATCTATCATCTATCTTTCTAGCCATCATTTATCTATCATCTATCTGCTATCTCTATATCTATCACTAATGCATCTTCTATATATCTACAGTGTTCTCTTTCTCTCTTCTCTCCTAAAGAACCACAATGGAAAGAGACTACCTGGATTTCCTCATTTAATTTCCATAAGACCATAAGAGATAAGTATTGTTCCCATGTTACATATGAGGAAAATGAGTACCTTAAGGTTAGATCATTATTCCAAGGTCACATAAATTAAGTAAGTGGTGAAGGTGGGATTTGAACCTGTGTAACCTGACTCTAGAATCCATGCTTTCAGCTACTAAAAGAGACTACTTTTTTAAAAATAAAATTGACAGCACATTTCTCTTTTTGATAAGGGTTTTGTCCACATTTAACAAACTTTGAAAAGGTAGACTTACTTTTTTTTGTACTAGTGATTGAACTCAGGGATACTTGACCACTGAGCCACATCCCCACCAGTATTTTGTGTTTTATTTAGAGACAGGGTCTCACTGAGTTGCTTAGTGAGTTGCTGAGGCTGGCTTTGAACTTGCAACTCTCTTGTCTCATCCTCCCAAAGTGCGGGGATTACAGGCCACTGTGCCCGGCAAAAGTAAACTGCTTTATGCTACTTTCTAGTTAATGAACTTGCTATGGCAATTATTGCAGCTTTTATAAAGAATATTTCATCTCTTCTAAATTTTTTATCTTATTGGTTATTCTTAGTTATAGATGACAGTAGAATCCATTTTGATGAAATTATACAAGCATAGGATATATCTTATCCTAATTAGGATCCCATTCTGTGAGTGGGTATGGTGGTGGGATTCACTTAGGTATTTTCATATGTGTTCATAGGAAAATTATATTAGATTTATTCTGCTGTTTTTCTTATTCCTATGTTCTCTCCCTCCCTTTCATTCCCTTTTGTCTAGTCTACTGAACTTCTCTGCCCCTCCTCTCGACTTTATTGTGTTTAACTTCCACATATCAGTGAAAACATTTAACTGATTATTTCATCTTTTCAGTTATTTTGGAGTGCTTTTAAATTCCTATGTTAAAGTAAGGGGACAATATCAGAGAATTTGGTATGTTCAATTGCTGTTTTCTACTTATTTATATGAATTTTTATGAGTTTCTTTATGGACCAGTCTATGAACAATTTCTGCAATTAGACCATGAACATTTAAAAAAAATTTTTATTTTGCACAAAACAGAATATCTACTCAATAAAGTTTATTGTATAATTCAAATGTTCTAATCACATTAACTATTAATCTATCAGATCTGTTAAATTTTGGTATGTTATAAAGCTTATTGTGATTTTTTCAAATTAGCCTTGAATTTCGTGTGTGTGTGTGTGTGTGTGTGTGTGTGTGTGTATGTGTGTGTGTGTGTTTGCTTTATGTATGTCCATACAGTGTGGTTTGGTGTGAAAATGTTTATGACTATTACAATTTCTTTAGAGATATTATCTTTTATCAACAAAATTCCTCAGCTTTGTTTGATGCTTTTGGCCTTAAAATATACTTTTTGAGATATTAGCATTTTTGCCATTGTTAGCATTTTCCTGACATATTGTTGTCTGCTTTATTTTATTTTCTGTCTTTATTTTGTCATTTTGGTTTATGTACATTCCTTAAAATATGGCATTTAGCTGATATAAGACTTAGCAAGGGGAATAACTTGATCCATGTACATTATCAATGATTGTGATTAATGATATATTTAATCTTCCTCCTGCCACCATGTTTTATGGTTTCTGTTTGTTATGATTTCTTATTGCTTCCTTTTCCTCACCTTTCCTGCCTCTTCCTTTCTGATCATATTTGGTCATTTTTCTCTCCTCTAGCAATATGAAACATTGTATCGAAATGTTATTCTAATAGTGATCACCCTTAAATTATTGCAAACATATTTTATCCTACATTCTCCTATCAAGGTTAAGAACTGAATATTTATTCATAACCACTAGTGCTCACATTATCCAAGAATTTTAATATGCATTTACTTCCCTTTTCTTTTTTATTATTTGGGTTTTATTAAATTATTTAGAATGTTATTTATATCTCCCTCATTCATTACTTAAAGATAGTTTAAAACTCATTAACTTTCAACATTACATGAAATGGTAAGGATTAGGGCTTATAAGTAGTTTTAGTATCCACGGATAATGTATTTGTTCTTCAGAGAAGAACAAACCTCTGAAGTGTTCTTCAGAGAAGCAAAAACAATAAAATATATATATACCTACCCATCTATCTTTCTTTAAAACTTTAAATTCCATACTTCAATATTTTCTTTCTTTCTTTTTAATACCAGGGATTTAACCCAGGGAGGCTTAACCACTGAGCCACATCCGCAACTCTTTTTATATTTTAATTTTTTAATTTTGAGATGGGGTCTCACTAAATTGCTTAGAGCCTCTCTGAGTTGTTGAGGCTGACCTTGAACTTGCAGTCCTCCTGTCTCAGCCTCTAGAGTTGCTGGCATTCATCATAGGGATGCACCACCATGCCCAGCTACAACATTTTATTTATCTTTAATTTTTTAGCAGTTTGATTAGATGAGCCTGGTTATGTTTTTTTATACTGACTTTTTTGCTGAGCTTCTTGAATCTGTAACTTTATGTCTGTCACAAATGTTGGAAATTTATAGCCATTGTTTCTTCAAAAATATTTTCTTCTACACCAACATGATTCCTTTTCCTTGATTCTCTAAGTTGCAAGTTTCCTTCCAGCCTATAGACTGTCAATTGGCATTTCTTTTAATTAATGTTGGCTGGTGAGGAATTACTTTAATTTTTGGGCACAGAGAACATCTTTCTTTCATTTTAATTCCTGCATATATTTTCATTAGATATGGAATTCTGGTTTAAGAGATTTTTTTTCTTCCCATAAGTATTTTAAAGATGCATTTCATTGTCTTCTAGTCTCCATGACTTTGGATCAGAAATTCACAGTAATTAGAATTGTTTCTTCTGGATAAATTTCAAATAGTTTTTCTTCTCTTAACATTCTTGAAAGATATGTAAAATTATTGAAAACAAATTATACCATATACTGGTTTTTACTTATTTATTTTGGTATTGGGGATTGAACTCAGGGGCACTCAACCACTGAGTCACATCCCCAGCCCTATTTTGTATTTTATTTAGAGACAGGGTCTCTCTGAGCTGCTTAGTGCCTCACTTTTTCTGAGGCTGGCTTTGAACTCAAGATCCTCCTGCCTCAGTCTCCTGAGCTGCTGGGATTACAGGCGTGTGCCACGGCACTCAGTTCATATCCTGGTTTTGGTATATATAGAGGCAATCCATATAACTTATAAATGGCAGAGGGTAACATGAGCTATATTGTTGTGGAGCTTCTATGAATGCCTTTATGTTTGAGTTCAAGTGAGAGACTATGTTAACTAATTCCAAGAACTTTCAACATGTATATTATTCCATGAGAAAAGAAAGGAGTAACGCTTCCTGGGAGCCAGAGAATGACAAGATTCTTTTACAGGGGGGACTCCATGCTTGGGCTGACATGCTGACCAGGAGCTTGTTATGGGGATGAGTGAGCAGTCAGGGGGAAGGACCCACCTGTGCTGAAGGATAGAGGCTATGCAAAGAGAGGCTGGGAGGAGTGCTGGTTTGGGATAGATGGAAAGGTCCTGGGAGACTTCTGAAGATGAGTAGCTTGAGGGACCTTACAAGGGACCATCTGAAGCTTAGCTGGAAGATGTTATAGCAAAGTTGATAACGGGAGCCTCAAAGGGGAAGAGCAGTGGTTTGCAGGAGAGTATCAGGAGAATGCTGACCCACCTGAGCATGCCTAGAGATCTGGAATAAAGAGAAGTTACCGCTCAGCAGGGCTACGAAGTCAATGCCCTCAGGGAATTGGCTTAAAAAATCTCATTCCTAGTAGATTGAATCAAAGGTCACTAAAGAGAGGATGAGGAGGAAGGCAAATAGAGGCATGCCAAGTGGGAAGAAGTTCGGGGAGCTGTCCAAGGTGGCAGTACCAGGGAGGACAGGTGGCCCACAGGTAGAAGAGGAGGAGGATGAAACATCTGGTAGGGCCACCTGGCCTCAGGTCTCCTTTTCAGAAACAAGCTAGGCTATTGGAAATCTCACCGTGACAGAAGAAAACAAGTCATTGGCAGGAATTCCTGTTTAATCATTTTTGAAAATTAAATGCATAATACCCATTTAATTAGTAGCTGGTCTGAGATGTGCCATTCTAATCTATCAGTAGCCTGTTCCTTGCTGCGCTTTGTTAGCCTGAATGCTGGCATTGTGCTTTCCTCAGCCAGGTCGTGGGCACTGCTATAGGCTGCATGGAGCATTTCACTGCTGGCAGCTCATCTGCAAATTCCTCCCATCGATGGCCCTTGAGTTAGAAATTGCCTGTCGACGGGAAGAAGGCACATTTATACCCTGTATATGGGATGGTAAATCAGTCCCACCACAATGGGCAACAGTATGGAGGGTCCTCAAAAGACAAAGAATGGAACCACCATATGACCCAGCGATGTCACTCTCCAGCAGTTATCCTAAAGAATTAAAGTCAGGGTGCAGTGGCGCAAGCCTGTAATCCCAGCACTTAGGGAGGCTGAGACAGGAGAATCGCAAGTTCAAAGCCAGCCTCAGCAACGGTGAGGCGCTAAGCAATTCAGTGAGACCCTGTCTCTACATAAAACACAAAATAGGGCTGAGGATGTGGCTCAGTGGTCGAGTGCCCATGAGTTCAATCTCCAGTACCAAAAAAAAAAAAAAAAAAAAGAATTAAAATCAGCATACTATAGCAATACTTGTGTACCCATGTTTATAGCAGCACAATTCACAATTGCCCACTTACGGTGCCAACCTAGGTGTCTGTCAATGGATAAATGAATAATATGCTACATATGCAGAATGCAGTTTTATTCAGCCATGAAAAAGAATGAAATGATGTCATTTTCAGGAAAATGGATGGACTTGAGAGCATGATGTTAAGTAGTAAAACAAGCCAGACTCAGAAAGTCAAGGGTCGTATGTTTTCTCTCATATGTGAAAGCTAGAGAGGACAAAGGGGGAAAACGGGGTCAGGAACTAATGAAATTAGTAGGGAGACCAGGAGAGTAGAAGAAGGGGACTGGGCAAGCGGTGGGAGGACAGGGGGAGGGAGGTGACTAAAAACAAAAAAGAAGAAGGGGACTAGGGGAGGGAGGAGAGGAGGGAAATGGTAGAAGCTGGGGAAGGAAATTGACCAAATTATGTTATGTACAAATATGTCACAATGTATCCTCTATTATGTGTAAATATAGTGAACCAATTTTTTAAAATTAATTAAACAAAGGAGCAAGAAGAGAGATGGTGGAATCCTTAAGAGGAGAAGCCTGTTAGAAGATGGTTGGGGAATTGGGGTCATCATCCTTGGAAGGAATTAATGTAGTCCTCATGAGATACCAGTTAGTTAGTTCTCTCAAAAGTGGGTTTTGTTGGGTGTGTGCAAAGGTGGGTTTTGTTGGGAGGTTTGCAAATCCAAGGTGGTGGAGTCACATGAAGTCAAAGCATGGGCTTTTTCGGGGAACACTCACCTCATGAGGGAGGACAATGGGACTATTTTCCAACAGGGTGGTTTCTCCTTTCTCAACTTGTGCAGCCATTTCTTGGGACATATTGTAAGAATAGTGCTAGAAAAGTGAGCTATGCTATTAGATACACCGTCTTGAATGAATTGTCAAATACTACTTACAGGGCATCAACATCATGTTTTTTTCTTGCTGTGGTTTCTGCACTCTATATTTTGCTGCTATGCCTACTTATATTGGCTTTTTCAAATCTCATAAAGGCACTGGAACCAAATGGCTACCCTTAGGGATAGCTGCCAAATCAGTACAAAGCCTGCCCCTCTTGGCCACTCCTAGGACACCTGTTCATCTTTCCCCTCTGGGTTTCAGGGGGACCATGGGTGGGAGGAGTCCCAGATTTACTGTTGAAGCCTCTTTGGGACAAATGTTATTCTTTACATTCCAAATTAGAATGATGATGACTTTTTAAAATAAGATTAAGACAATGATTTAGTTTTCTAGAATATATATTGATATAGTTCAGCTACAGTATATGGGCTAAACAGACTTTCCTCTTCAATGGGTTATCCTGATTACACAATGACTGCTTATCCTGGTGTTACAATTTACAAGCAGTTGATTTATAAAAGAGTTATGGAGCCTGACTTTGAGAGAGACATCCAAGCCATATATATCCTAGTTGTGGATAGCCAAGTTTTCAGGATTTTAAAAAATTTATTTAAAAATCATTTATAGCAAAAGTCACTATGAATTTTGACAAATGCTTACAGCCACGTAACCACCACCCTAATAAAGGTAGAGAACACCTCCGTTATGTCACAAGAATTTGTGTGTTTTTTTTTTTGCAGTCAAATCAACCTCCACTCATAGTCTCTGCCAATCTCCGATCTGTCCTCCACCCTGTAACAATTTCACCTTCTCCAGAATTTCATATAAATGAAATCATGCAGAATCTAACTTTATTAGTCCAGCTTTTGACACTCAGCACAATACATTTGAGACCCATCCATGTTTTTGGGTGTATTAATAGTTAATCCCCTTTTGATTAGAGAAAATTCATCACAGAAAACATCAGTTTGTTCATTTTACCAAATGAAGGAAATTTGAGTTTCTTCCAGGTTTTAGCAATTATGGATAAAGCTGCTGTAAATATTTGTGTGAAGATTTCAGTGAAGACAGAAGTTTGTTTCTCTAGGATAAATATGGAGAAGTGGAATTGTTGGGTAATATATATCGTATGTTTAATGACCAAACTGTTTTCCAAGACAGCTAAAGCATTCTACCTTTCCAGCAGCAATGTATTAGAGTTGCGGTTGGTTCACATCTTTCTCCCCATTTTGTACTGTCCTATTTTTGTAGCCGTTCTAATAGTAGTGATGACTCATTGTGGTTTTAATTTTCATTTCCCTAATCACTACTTACTTTGACTATCTTTTTAAGCATTTATTTTCCATCCCTATCATCTTGCTGTGAGATGTCTATACAAATTTTTTTTTTTAATTACAGTGCTGGGGATTGAACCCAGGGTCTCATGCATACTAGGCAAGTGCTCTACCACTGAACTACATCTCTATCCCTTTAAAAAATTTATTCTGGCTGGGAATATAGCTCAGTTTGTAATGTGCTTGCCTAGCGTGCACAAGACCCTGAGTTCAATCCCCAGTACCACCGAAAAAGAAAAAAGAAAAAAGAAATTTATTCTGAGGCAAGGTCTCACTAAGTTGCCCTGGCTGGCCTGGAATTTGCAATCCTTCTCCCTCAGCTTTGTGAGTAGCTAGTATGACTGCATCCAGCCAAACTTATGTGTATTTTTATTTGTTTTCCTTTGTTGAGTTGAGAGTATTTTTATGTATCCTGGATTCAAGTTTTATCAGAAAATTGTTTTTCAAATATTTTCTCCACGTGTAGCTTGTAATTTCAGTCTTATAGTGGTGACTTCTGCACAGTAAAAGTTCTTAATTTTTATAATCCAATTAATCAAAAAATATTTTTCTTTTATACATTATGCTTTTGGTGTTGTGAAAAAACTGTTGCCTAAAGTCATGAAGATTTTTCTCTTATGTTTTCTGTTAAAATAAATAATTTTACATTTAGGTCTACTGTTACTTTTGAGCTGGTATTTGTATAATAGGTGAAGTGTAGCTTATGGTTTCTCTTAAAAAAAAAGATTTCAAATAGTTCTAATACCCCTTGTTGATCCTACTATCCTCACTCTATTGAACTTCCACATTTTTCAAAAACAATTACTCTGTGTATGTATGTGTGTGTGCATTTGTGGGTGTGCGGGGGGGATTGAACTCAGGGCCTTGTGCATGCTAGGCAAGTGCTATACCACTGAGCTACACTCTCAGCCCCAGTTAGCCATATTTACTAAGTCTATTTCTAGCTTCTCTATTCCATTTATCTATGTGTCTATACAGTATTGATGACTATAGTTTTATAATGAGTCTCAAAATCAGGAAGGGCAGTCTTTCATCTTTGCTCTTGGGTTAGTATGTTTACTTTGACATTCCCTTGAATTTTAAAGCTAGCTTGCTCATACCTATAAACAATTCTGTTTGGAGTTTTAATTGAGATTCCATTGAATCTATAAATCAGTTTTGGGAATTAATAGCTTAGAAATATTGTGTTACTTCTGTTTTCTGGGGGAAATGTTGCCTAAAAGTGATATATTCTTTATTCTGAAATCTACTTTGTTTGATGTCAATATATTCTACTATCCAAAGGGAGCTGCAGATCCAATGCAATCCTTGTGAAAACTCCAGTGATTATTCTTGCATAAATGCAAAAGCTGATCCTTATATTCATATGGAATTTGCCTTTGAATAGCCAAAAGCAGTATTGAAGAAGAAAAATAAATTTGGAGCACTAGTATCTCCTAATTTCAAAACTTACTACAAATACCAGTAAGCAAATCTGTGTGGCGTAAAGATAAGCATGTAGGTCAATGAAATGGAATGAAAAGTGAATAATTAAACCCAACCACTGTGGCCAATAGTGCCAAGACCATTTAATGGGAAGAAAATAGTTTCCTCAACAAGCGATGCTGAAACAACTGGATATCCACATATAAAAGAATGAACTTGGACCTCTACCTCACATCATATGCAAAAATCAACTCAAAGTGAATCAAATGTACGTGATAAACTAAAACTTTTTAAAGGAAAACATGGGAGTACATCTTCATGACCTTGATTAAGTAAAAGTATAAAAAGAAAAAAATAGGCAAATTAGGCTTCATCCAAATTAAAACAAAAAACTTTTTTTGCCTCAAAGGACATTTTATCAAGAGTGTGAACAGACAAACCAAAGAATGGGAGGAAATATTTGCAAAGCATATATCTAATAAAAGTTTAATATCCAGTATAAATAAAGAACTGAACCTAGAGGATATCATGCTAAGTGAAATAAACCCAGAGACAGAAAGAAAAATACTGAGTGATCTCACTTTTATGTGAACTCTTAAAAAGCAAAAAACAAAAAAACACTAAGACCCCCAAACTGCCACTCCCCCAAAATTCATATACATGGGAACAGAGAATAAAACAGTGGTTATCAGGAGTGTGTGTGTGTGTGTGTGTGTGTAGAAAATGGAGAAATGCAAGTCAAAGGGCATAAAGCTGCAGTTATGTAGGATGAATAAGTCTAGAGATCTAATGTACAATGTGAGGACTAGATAATAATATTGCACACTGGAAATATGTAAGAAAATGTATTTTTGGTATTTTTACCACAATATAAAGATAACTATGTGAGATGATGAATATGTCAATTTTCTTGACTCATAACCATTTCATTATGTATTATGCATCAAAACATAATGTTGAATACCTTATATATATATCATACAGTAAAAATAAATAAAAAAGAAAAAGTAACCCAATTAGAAAATGAGCAAAGGACTTGAATGAATATTTCTCCAAAACTATATATATATAGTATTAGTGTATATATATATATATATATATACACACACACACACACACACAAATATCCAATTAGCACATGAACAAATATTTGACATCATTAATTATTAAGGGAAATCAAAACCACATTGAGATACCACTTCATATCCATTAAGATGGCTAGAACAAAAGGGATAGGCAATAAGTGTTGTTGAAGATGCAGAGAAGCCAGAGCCCTGACGTATTGTGGGTAAGAATGTAAATTCCAATAGAGCTGCTTTGGAAAACAGTTTGGTAGTTCCTCCAAATGTTAAACAAAATTATCATGTGACCCAGCATATCTGATAGTACAGGCCCAAGAAAAAGGAAAACAGGTACCCAAATATATAAAATTTATATGTAAAATTATAGCCCAATTTATGATAGCCAAAACAGGAAGATAATCCAAATGTCCATCAACAAATGATTGGCCATACAATAGATGGCACATTCATTTGATAGAACCATAAAAAGGAATGAAATACTAATACATGGTACAATATGGATAAATTGCAAAAAAAAAAAAATGCTAAGTGAAAGAAGTCAGAAATAAAAAAGTGCCATATTGTATGATCCATTTATATGAAATATCTAGAATGGGTAAATCTATATATAGTGAAAGTATATTGACTGTTTCCAGGGGCTGGAGCAAGGGAAAATGGGAGTGCTTAATGGATGTAGGGTTTCCTTTTATACTTATGAAAAATATATTATATATACACACCACCCACACACATACACACACACACATTATATATAATGCTACTGAATTATTCACTTTAAAATGTTTTCTTTTATGTTATATGAATTTTGCTTCAGAAAAAAAAAATCCAAGAAACTCACAACCCCAGTCTTCTCACAAGACAAATATCAGACAAATTCCAGTTAAGGGATATTCTACAGACATTTTCCAAAATTCTCAGCCAGTGCTCCTCAAAATTGAAGGTCATAAGAAACAAGGAAAGCAAGAGAAACGGTCACAGCCAAGATTAAATATAATGTGAGATACTGGAGCAGAAAAGGACAGTCAGAAACTAAGAAAATCTGACCCGACATGGTGGTGCATGTTTGTAATCCCAGTGACTCAGGAGGCTGAGGCAGGAGAATCGCAGGTTCAAGGCTAGCCTCAATAACGTAGGGAGGCAACTTAGTGAGATCTTGTCTCAAAATAAAAAACAAAAAGGATTGGAGCTGGGCGCAGTGGCACAAGCCTGTAATCCCAGCACTTAGGGAGGCTGAGACAGGAGAATCGCGAGTTCAAAGCCAGCCTCAGCAACGGCGAGGCACAACTCAATGAGACCCTGTCTCTACACAAAATAGGTCTGGGGATGTGGTTCAGTGGTCCAGTGCCCCTGAGTTCAATCTCTAGGACCAAAGAAAAAAAGGATTGGGAATGTAGCTCAATGGTTAAGCACTCCTGGGTTCAATTCTAGTAACCCCTCCCCCTAGAAAAAAAGAAACCAAGGAAATCTGAATAAACAAGTAAACTAACAAAAGATGTTAACAATAGTGGAAATTAAATGTAGGGTACAGGGTAGCTCTGTTATGAAAAAATAGTCTGTTATTTTAAACTCCTCTGTCCAATGTTGATCTTTTGTTTTGGTAGGTCAACTGGTTAGATTCAGACTGTGGCTTCAGACTCAATTTTGTGTTTAGTGGTTCTAATGTCAATTCAGATTTCCAAGACTTTGCTATGCTTTGTGACTGCCCCGTGCACTGGCCACTCTGTGGACAGCCTAGAAATTGCAGGGCTGTATGTTCAAAACCTTTGCTATATGCTTTCTGAGACTTTTATTGCATGTGCTACACAGGGGTGAGCCTAGGACTTATAAGGATTCATTCATTATAAGAATTATTCATTATAAGAATTATGGGAAGCCTGTCTCCAGTCCTCTCCTTACTAGGATTTCCACCACATTCAATTAACCTGGGTCCTCTTTTTCTGATTCCTCTGCCCAGAAGCATATCCCCACCGCCCCCGCTGCCTTGGGTTTTGGGTAGCTATGCAGCAGAGGCAGAAATAATATGACTTTGCAATTGAGGCTGATTTGGGGGCAGAAGTTGAAAAGAAAAATGAGAAAAACAAAAGAAAGATCAAAAGGGGATCCTTCCATGCCCTCAAGATCCCTTTGCCTGATCTGGCTAGAAAAAGTGGGTTCATGTGGAAGTTTTGCTGTTTGAACCTTCTGTGTAGTTCTGTTTTTGGTCTTTCTTTGGGTCAAACCCAGGAGATGGGAAGAAAAAAAAGAGTAACACTACTGTATGGTGTTTGTTCAAATTTCAAAACTTCCCCAAATCTCTTGCTCTTGTTTACTTTTTGGAATCCTCACGTTGATTTTGGTACTATGTTGTGATCAGTGGGCAAAATTGGCTAAGATGGGCTTATTTCACTTTAGCTGGCCCCTGAAGTTCAGGATTTGTTCTTGAACAGTCTTTAACTTGTCCATCCTTTTCAGTACACACTGGTTCCCCTAGCCCCTTTCCCTCCAGTTTTAGCTTCCAATGTCTTCCACCAGTCCATTATCTACCAGGTGCTTGACTTTTCTGCATCGTTTCCTGGATTTTTCTAGTCTTCTTCCTTTTGCTGTGGTGGTTCTTTGAATGTTTCCCCAGGTAGCAAACCTCTCACGTCTGAAAGACACCCACATCTGTGAATGGGAACAGGGATGCCTACAACAGGGTGCTGCTCTGTCCTGTGGATGTCACTATCTTCTGGTTCTGGACGGGTCTAGGTGTGCTTCACTTCTCTGGACCTTTGTTATGTCCCAAGTGTGCCCAGCTTGCCATACTTAGAGGTCATCAAAAATAAGACAAAGCCAGAACTGAGATATCAAAGTGAAAAGGGGCAGGAGAGCAACAGCCCACTCCTGACGTCTGAGGTGGTGTAGGGCTTCATGGGAATAGGCATGGTTGTTCAAGGGCTCTGCCCTGGCTGTGTCCCTATTGTGTATAGCATTGCTGGAAAAGGAACGATGGGTCACCTAGGATCAGCCTCCATATAATTTCATTTGAAATCCCTCAGTGGTGGCAAATTTATCCTTTGAAGAAATGTTCCTCTGGAATGGAGCCATTATCTGTTCCCTGCGGTGAGTGAGTTACCAAGTTGGTGTTGGTATCATTGATTCCAAATGGGGTGGGAGTGTAAAGGAAAACTGGACTTGTGTGGCCTCTAAACCATGTCAAAAGCAGTTAGAAAAGAAGATGCAAATGAATTTTGGGAGATGGCAGTATTGCCTCCTGAGATCACTTTATCCAAATTAAAATCCTTGTCCATTTTAATTTCAATGTGACAAACCAGTCCATTAACTTCTAAGCACTTGATTTAAGGGCTTAGATTCCTAGATTTTGTGAGAATTCTCCCTTCTGTTGAGAAATCTCTTCATACTCATTGACTGGTATATCAAGTGTGTTAACTTTTTGTCAGAATGACAAAATGCCTGACATAAATAACTTAAAAGGAGGAAAGTTTTATTGTGGCTCATGTTTTCAGAGGTTTCAGTCATGGTAATATCCTTCAGTTCCATTGTTTCTGAGCCTGTGGTGAGGCAGAATGTCACATAAGCATGCCATGCAGAAGGGTATGGCAAAGCAAAGTTGGTCACCTCATGGCTATCAGAAAGCAGACAGAGAAGGAAGGGTGAGGGTGAAGGTGAGTCTTCCAGGGCATGCCCCCAAATACCTACTTGCTTCAACAAGGCCCCACCTTGGACAATTTCCACCACTTCCCAATGATGACATCAAATTATGACTCCATCAGGGCCTTAATCCATTGATTTGGGTAGACTCTTCATGATCTGATCACTTCTCAAAAGCCCCACCTCTGATCCTGAATTGGGGATCAAGCCTGTATCAATGAGCCTTTGGGGGACACTCCAACATCCCAACCATGATGTCAAGGTTATCAGTTAGGAAATGGGTTCAGCTGCAGATAACAAAGTTATGAAAAATAGTGGCTTAAAACAATTAGAAGTTTATTTTTCTTCTCTTACCTGAACATATCTCTAGTTTCAAGAGTTGTTGAGAAATATTTTCCAGCTTTTTCTCCAGGGTTCCCCATCCTTAAACAAATTAAGAATTTTTTTGTCTTGTTTTTGTAAGACAGAAAAAGAGAACGGATCTTGCACTGACAGACCATGGATCTCTCTGTCATAGATGGTAAGCAAAAATTGGATCTAAGTCCCTGGATTGGCTGGAATCATGAAGGAAAAGATTGAGTAAGGTTTTAAGCTCAGAGCTATCAATAGGAAATGATGGAAAGCTGAACATTATTGCCTGTTTACTAATGACTCTTCTTTGGCTCCTGGTTACCATTAGATACAATGCCAGTCCATGCTGGACTCCAGAATTAGTTGGCCTTGGCCATCAGTGAAAATGAGAAATTCAGCTTTATTAGCCCAGATCATTAAAATTCATTTGATTTCTTTCTTTTCTTTTTCTTTTTTTTGAGATCTTGAACCACGTTTTAATTTTAAAACATCCTGATGATGATTGAAGGATCATTTAGCAAGCTGTTGGTTATTTAAAATGGAGTATTTATACCTACTTTTCCTTATGTTCCAAATAATTCTTAGTGCGAAAGCATCCATCCATCCACCCTCTTGTCATTTGCTGAGTATCTACTGTGAATTGGATTTGACGTTGGACACTAGGAACTCAAAGGTGAGAAAGAAGAGAATGATTATTATTTCTGAGGACCTCATGGTCCATCACATCAGACAAGACGCTTCCTGGTTCACAGGGACCAGTGGACAAATGCATCTGTGTGGAGGTGCCTCTTCCTCTTCCCATAGCTCAGGGTAGATGATTTGAACATCTGCCTCTCCACTCCCTTTTCTATTTGTTTATTCAGATGAGAAAGAGAGAGAACCAAGTCTAAAACCCCTAAAACCTAAATCTGAAAAGCCAAGCCAAGCCTGGGACTTCCTCACTGCGTAAGAATGACTAGATTTGGCTTCATTTCTCCTTCACATTCTCCTTTGTTCTTTCTCCAGTTTATCCGTTTTTCCCCCCTCAGGAAAGAGAAATTGCCTTCCCATTTCAGCCCAGCATGGTGAAATTTGCACTCAAACAAAACATCCTCACTGGATTGACAAGGCGTCCCATGAGGACATGATGAAGCTTGTTTAATGCCTGTAAGAGGTGAGAAAGCCCAAGCCAGGGGCACAGAGAGCTCCTCCAGGGCCCTGCAGTCTGTAGTAACTTCTGTTGCTATATGGCTGCCTTTTTTTTTCTTTAAAGACAAAGCTTTAAATTTGTTATTTGCCACCCGCCTTTGTAAATTTAAAAACTAACTCTTAGATCCACACAGGAAGAAATTTTAAGAGCAAAATCTAAGAGCAACATGATGACAAATGGCACCCAAACTGTGCCTACCTTCTATCTGAAAAGAAAATCCTGGTATATTGTTACTATTTTTCTTTCTATATGCTGCTTAACTCTAATAGGGGCACTGATTGTGTTGAAAAATGTTCTGGGCTCAAGAGGACCTGGGACAGTCAGTCTAAAGGGTAGAAGCCACTTTTACCTGCAAGATATCAACAGGAGAAAAGAGAGGTGTTGGCGAGTAAAACTGATGTTTCTAAGCACTTTGGTGTATACCAGGGACCACTGAGAGAACTTCTGTAAATGTGAATCTATTTACTCCTACTACTAATCTATGAAGTTATTATTATTATTATTATTATTCACATTTATAAGCAAATAAAACTGAGGTATAAATAGGATAGGAACTATGTCCAGGAAGGTATTGTCCGTCAAGAATCTGAATCCCAATATTACAAAGAAAATGACATTAGAGAGAAAAATACGGTAATTATATGTCTGAGACTCTGAAATCTTAAAGATACTTCTTTTGGCACATGCATTCAACATATATTTATTGAACATCTCTTAAGTGCCGTTATTGTGTGACTTAAGGTAATAATGTATTAATAGGAAAGTGGGGGTGCGGGAAGGCCAATAGATCAGGAGAAATTTCCATTGAAAAAACCGTGTGTTGCTCATAGTTCAAGAGGAGGGAGCACACCCTGCACAGAGTGGGCAGCACACAGTGAAGGACTAGGGTCAGTCAGAAAGCAGAGGGTGGGGGGACTGCAGGCATGGGCTTTCATGCAGGTTATGCAAGAAAGAATGGGCAAGGCAGGTTTGGGACAGACTAGACTGAATAATTCCAGTTGGGCTCTGGGATGTAGGGGCAATCCTCAGTGCTGGTACTTGACCCTGAGCTAATTAGGGATGGCCCAAGTGGGAGGGCTCAATAAAGGAGGTTATTAGGGTATAGACTCTAGCTTGGATGGTTGGTATTTGAAAAGTAACTTCCTTGGGCAAGTTGTTTGCTATCTCTAGGAATTAGCTAAGGCAGGAGGAGCAGCCAGTCCCTCCAGGGTCAGCCAGGTCCTGGACGTCAAAGCATCAGAGCACAGAAAATGCAATACATAGCTAATATACTATGCCAAATAGGGGAATACAGTAGTAAGGAAGCAAGTGATAAGGAAAGTGTGTGTGTGCAGGAGAGGACATTAAAGGAACACAACCATTAATTACAATAATAGAAAAGCGCATGAGGAAGGAATTAATCCTGATCTGAAGGACTGAATCCTCACAACTTTGTGGGAAGGCAAAGTGGGGGTTATTTATCCACATTTTATTAGTTTACTAAGTAAGCATTCGTTGAAGCCTCATTACATACTGAGGCAACAGAAATATTGAGAAAATGAAGAATTTGGGTCTCTCCCAGGAGTTCATGGAGAAACAGGAAGACCACAGACAATCTCAGGATGATGTGCTTAGTGCTGCTGTGTGGTGTGGAGGCTGGCGAACGGAACACCATCCTGCAGGGAATGGGGACAGGAAGGCTGCAGGAGGTGGAGGGGGACCTGGGGCAGATTCCAGGAATGGAGGAGGGGCCTGTATTGCAAAAGTGCAAAGGTGTGAGAGGACCTGGTGGTTCCAGGGAGGAGCATTTCAAAAGGAGAAGATGGAAGCTGCCTATCTCTTAAGTCCTAGTTTTGGAAGTTGCACAGGACCACTTCCATGATTATCTCCTGGTTCAAACAGGCCACTTGTTCAGTTCAGATTCAACAGGAAGGGGTGTACACTTACCTCCCGTAAGTGGTGAGCCTCTAGCAAAAAATGCATTTGGAAGGGGAAATATGTGGCCACCTGGAATCAAACACTGATGAGGGTCACCCAGTGGAGGGGAAGGATCTTCAAGAATGGTGCTCCTACAACCATAGAGGAAGCTCCATATCATGCTTGCCAAGGAATTAATTTCTCATTGCACTGTTAGTACACCCACGTATAGATGAGGAAGGGCAGTCATGGAGAAGTTATGTAAATTTTGGGTCTCCCTGCTATTCAGAAGTGGGGTCAGGATTCCTATGCTGTCAGTCTGGCTTTAAGCTCTGAATCTCCACAGCAATTGGTACTATTGTGTGAAATAGAAAGTCTGGTGGCTCATTTTGAAGATCTAGTATTCAGCCTTAATTGGATCTAATTGTAGCCCTTCCCTTTTGCCCACCCTAATTCTAAAATTAGCCAATCGTGTAGATTGTAACCCCAACTTCTTCTAATCAGAGTAAAGGACAGCAAGGCCTTAGGTTACAGGTGGAAGCAGGCAGACCGCCTGCCCAGGCACTTGCTACCTGGGTTCTGGTAGCACGACCTTCTGCTGAGAGTCAAGGTTTGCCTTGCCCACCCACTTTCCAGCTCGTGTTTGATTTCTTGCAGCACCTCCTTATTTCTAATACCATCTAGGTCCCTGAGTCTTCCTCACATTATCCCCCATAACTCTTAATTGGAGTAGATATGATAACATATGCAAATTTAAAAGCCATCTTCTGTTGCATTAGGAGAAGGTTATAATGACTACATTTCTGTGAGATCTAATTTCCATGGTGCTGAAATTTGCAGGCGTCTCCTGCTCCCTCTCACGTGGACTCCTTTATCCTCATTATTTAAGGACATGTCGATGCTGGAATCCTCAGGCCCTCCATTTCTGACCTTTACCTGCTTGTCAGAGCACAGGTATTTGTATTCAGAGTTATCTTCCAGCCTTGATGGAGTAGCTTCTAGCAACACACAGAGCATTTCAAGTTGGTGGAGCTCAGCTTAACACACTCCTGGAAAACTTAAAGCCTTCCCTTTGTGGGATCAGTATGGGTGATGCATTGATTTTTGCCTTAATGGTGAAAGCAACCGCTTCAGCCCTGCTCTGTCATCTTTAAGCTTCAGTGAACCTATTATAGCAGGGAAGCCAGAGAACCTGTCTGCATCCTGGCTGGCTGGGTTTGGTTGCCCTCCTGCATAAGAAATAAGCAAATGATGTAAACAGGAAAAGTGAGTTTAATGCAATTTGGCCAAACCAGAGGAGCAGTTAGTTTGTTTTTCCTTTGGTCCTACAGAGTTGGTTAACATTTATAGAAACAAAAGCCAGGAAATGATAGATATGGGAATTAGAAAAAATAATGTAAAAGAATGGCCAAGCATCACCTTCATTTCCCCGACAACGTTTTCCTGCTGTTGGTCAAGCTGGCAGCTTCCCCCTTCCCCAACATTGTCTTTCTAATGCTAATCATTCCGGCAGCCCTACCTTCCCCAGCTCTGTCTTTCTGATGTTAATCAAGCCAGCAGTTAACACCTCCCCCAACAAATGTCTTCCTGAGGCTGCTCCAGGAAGAAGAGGGCGCCGAACTAAAGTGATAAATTGATTACTTTAATTGGCAAACAACCCCAAATTCCTAAATGCCCGCCAAAACTTAAGAGCCTATATAAACCCAGCCCCTTCCTTTGTGCTGGGTCTCATTTTCCACCGGGAATATGGGTCCACCACCTCCACAGATGACTCCTGCTCCTGAATAAAGCCTCCCATGACTTGCATAGTTTGCTGCCGCCCTGCTCCTGCCCTTCTTTTTGTCCTTACAGGAAATATGTAGATTCAGTTAGGCTACGCTAGCCATTGCATAGGTTAGAATTTGTTTCCTTGCTGCCTACCCAGGCCAGGAGGTAGCTTCTCAGTTTCCATTCTCAGTGAGAGGAAACTCCAGATACAGAAAAGCAGTTATCAGGAAGTTGCTTTTGATTTTAAAAGGGCTCTGTTTCTAACCTAACCCCTCTGCTCCCCCCCCCAAAATAGAACAGGTTCTGGGGCTTAGCTACTGCTCAGAGAGGTGGTGAATGAATGTAAGCACTAGCCTGTGTGTTTTGCGAAACAAAACCCAAGTCTAACTGTGAATACTCCCTTATTCTTTAAAGGATGACAATGGAAGCTTGTGTTTCTCTTTATCCCCACAGTGATATTTGGAGGAGCTAAAGCCACATGGCACAATAGAGTATCTGTTAGTGTTGGTGGCTCAAGAACAAAGACAGGCAAGGGTGTGGTTGTGGAAGCCAGACTCTCTTGTGTGTTATTTTCTGTTGGTTATTCTCATAGCCATAATATCAAAGTTCACATAATTCTTGTCACTTCTCTGTTATAGTCTTCAAGTTCATTTGATTTCTTCTGTTCAAAGATGTGCACATAGTAGGTGTTCATCAGCTATTTGTGAAATGCATTAATGCTAATGGAAGAACTTCACCAGATCAATGCCAAGCAAGGCTTATGCCAGCAAGCCATTGAGGCTTCTGTGGCTGGAGACCTGGTTCTCTCTTTCAATGCACTATGGGTCAAGTGGACGGGCAAGGGGAAGGAAGATCCCTTAGTGACCAATGTGCATGAAGCAGAGAAGCCTATTGCAGGTCACAGGCACCCATTGTTGAATGCACACAATGACCCCTCTATGTGGAGGTCATTTCCAAGGCTGCTTCAACATGTTGGAATGTGAGAATCCAATCCAGATAGCTGAGGAGGCAAAATGAAGGCTGCAAGTACACACGTGAAAGCAGTTCAGAATTTACCCACGGGAGGGCCACGGAACCGCACACAGGCTACTCATCCCTATTTTAGTTGTAAAGGTGCCTATTCTATTTCCTGCTCATGATATGTTAGAAACAGTAGGTTAAGTGGGTATGAGGTGGGGGCCGTGCTGCTGCCAGAGCAGGTATGTGCAAGGTGGTCACAGTGACAGTGCACATTGGTCACAGCCAGGTGTCACCAAGCCTGCCATGGTCTGGGCATCCTTTCCAACTCCATATTGCAGGTGGCACATGAGAAATCTATTGTTATCTCTGTTGTAATAGTTAAGATTAAGACCTTGGATGGACTTGAGAACATAGTTCAACCTGTTCTTCCTTGGGCAAGTTCGTTCCTTCCTTCCTCCCTCCCTCCCTCCCTCCCTCCCTCCTCTCTGGTCCTCTCTCCCTTCTTCCCTCCCTCCCTTCCTTCCTTCTTTCCTTCCTTCCTCCCTGCCTCCCTCCCTTCCATCTTTTCTTTTCTTTTCTCCTCCCTCCCTTTCTTTCTCTTGCTTTCTTTTCTTTTAAACTAAAAATTTTAAAAAAAATTCTGTTCAGAGTGAGTAGTTTTAATGATTTGGGATGAAGTTCGTTGTTATTTCCCCCTCAAGATCAAATTCTTTTAATGAAAAAGTTAAGTTTCCACCAGTGTTAGCTTTCTGTTGCTCTAACAAATTTCCAGAGATAATTCCTTTGTAAAGAGAAGAGGTTTAATTTACCTCACAGTTTTGGAGGTTTCCATCTGTGATTTATTGGTCCTGTTGCTTTGGGTCTGTGGTGAGGCAGTACATCATGGTGGGAGCATGTGGCTTTCTCAAAAGAAAGCAAGGGAGAGTTGGGCTTCCACAATTTCCTTGAAGTGCATGTTCCTAGTGACCTAAGACTTCCCACTAGGTCCACCTCTTGAAGTTTCTAACAATTTTCCATAGTGCCACCCTGGGGTCCAAGCCTTTAACACATGGGCCTTTTAGGGACATTTAAGATCCACACTATAGCACCACCCAAGTAGTCTATTGGTTCTGTATTCTTGTTCACCCTTTCCATTGAGAATAGACCGATGAACAGACATGGTTACATTTTGTTTTTAAGTTTACATGCTTGAAAGGAATTTTGTTTCTTGAGTATTATATAAGCATGATGAATTGAATCATTGGTCACAAGATTGAGCTTGATCCCTAGCCACCTTTTCTCCCCTCCAGGTAGATAGAGCTGATATCACATGACTCAAAGCTCCACCTTCTATCATATGGTCTTTCTGGCATCCCCAGCCCCATCCTGAGCCATCTTAACTTAGACTATTGAGGAGGGCATGATTAGCATAAACTCTCAGGGCCTTCCATCATTCAGAATTTCTAAGGATGTAGAGGTCCCCCTCCCAATAATTGGGATCAAAGGCCAAATTCTTTACTATGCAAGAGGGACTATGCTATATTTACTGCTCTAATTCCTTGATTCTGAAATACATGCATTATTTCCACATTTTAATACCATGGAAGATGGGATTTACAATTGCTTTAACTTCCTGCTGCCCTTATAAGTAGTAGTGGCATAGCTCTTTCAGGTATATAGTCCTTCAGCTATACATCAAAATTTGAAAAATGGGTATAAAATGTGTGGAAGAAAACATCAAAGTCCATCGTAGAGCATCCTTTCAAGAAACACAGTATCATCAAAACTCTTGCTATACAAGAGATCATGTTGTGTGGATAAGTATGGACAACATTGCTGAGCCCAGACATTATTCAGAGGGGTTGGAATCTGAAGGAAGATGAAGGTTTAGGGATACCTTAACTATGTAATTGGTTTCCCTTATAGCTTCCTTTCTAAGTACAAACCTTTTTTGTTTTCTTAGTGGTACATAATATAATGGTGCAAGTTATAATTTATAGTGTGTTATATTCAATGAAATATGAAGTTTCATAATTGATTTTTTTCTCTTACTATATCATGGACATCATTTCACATCAAACATGTCATATTTGTCATGATATATAATATACAATATACATTTTACTATCATGACTTATTTAATCCCCTATCGCACACTTGCGTTCTTTTCATTTCCACTATTGCAACAAAGGCTGAGATGTGGTTGTGCATGCATTCTGCATCCTTGTCCAATTGTTTCTGTAAGATAAATTCCTAAATGTATAATTTGTGGGTAATACTGTGTATACATTTTTAAAACATGTTGCCAATTTCCTTCCAGAAAAATTGCATTCATCCATACATTCTCTCCAGCAGCAATTGGGTACTGGATATGCACCCTGTTTTTCTTTTTCATTATCTGTCAGTCCCCTCCCTCTCCCCTGCCTTCCCTACACTGATCCTGTCCACTCTCACTCCAGGTACCTTGTTGCAATTTGAGTTTCTTGATTCTTAGTGAGGTTGGCTATTTTAAAAACATGCTATTGGACACTTGTATGTCTTCTTTTATACATTACTTATTTGCTTCCATTGAACTTTTTTATGGGGTTCTTTTTAAATCATGCATATCATAATATTTTCCCCAGTTGTTGATTGCCTTTTAATTTTGATTTAACTACCTTTTAATTAATATGTTGTCATGTCTCTTCCAGACCAAAGACCAGCTCCCAAGGATGCCTCAGAGGTTGCTGCCAGATGGCAAGCAATGCTGCCCTCAGGCAAGGCAGCACGCCACAGGGCACGGCTGTGGCCCTATTTGGGTCTGTTTTTCCAATGGATCAGCATCCCATAGTGTTCTCAGCAGCCCCATTTTGCTGAATTAGCAAGGATGAGGCTTCCAGCTGGGCAAGGATCCTGCACAATGGTCAGGTGTGATCCAGGCTCAAGGTCATGGAAGTGCTTTGGAGTTTTAAGGGCCAGTAACAATGCATGGAAGAGGTCAGAAGAAAGCAAAAAGAATGCCACCATCCTTTCCAAGAGGCCCCTGAAGCATGTTGTACCCCAGGACCTGGCCTTCCTTTAACTCCCTCTGGCCTTCCTTTCCTCTCCCTCATCAGAGTCCCTTTCACTGAAAGGAAAGTCCCTTGCCCAGTATGGAAGGCAGCTAAGCCTCCACACAGGATGTTTTGTGAGAAAGCAGTGAAAAACAACAGATCCCTTTGACAACACCATGCTTTGCTGGTGAGAAATTGCTCCTGGCTGCCTGTCAAGTCATGGAAGTAAACATTATAAACCCTTTAAAGGGGCCAAGAGGGGCCCAGGCACATTGAACCCCAGCACCTGCCCCCTTATTAACAACATCAGACACTTCTTCCGATCCACAGCATGGCTGCCTTCTGTTGAAACTCTTCCATTTCTGAAAATTGATGACATTCCTGCATTTTGAGACCTCTGCTTCCAAGAGAACAAAGTCATAATATTTGTCAGGGGAAAACAAGGGAAAGGAGACTGACATTTATTAGGAAATACTGTGTTGACACTGTGCTCAGCACTTTCCAGGAGGTACTCTCAAGCATTCGATTGAGAGCTGCATTTAACTAATAAGAGATTATTGTACACATCATATAAGGTGTCAAAAACAACAAGAAAGGTTTCTTCCTTAAGGCTGCACATTTAAAAGGGGAGAGGAAAACCTAAGGACACTAAAAACTAAACAACTTTCCCAATCATTCAAATCCCATTATGCTGAAGCCAGATTTAAAGACAGGTGGTCAGTGTAGCTAGGTAAGTCGGGTCAGATTGAGAAAATGGAGTCCGATTTGAGTCTAGGAAATTGCCAGTGGGAGATTGGAATGCTCTTGTCTCCAGAGCCCTTTGATACTACCCCTCCCAAAAGGTGGCTAGTTAAGCAACTCCTGAGCAGACAGAGAGCTGCTAATTAATGCCCCCTGGACTGCTGCTCCCTTCCTGGACTGCTGCCTCGAACTCCACCTAGGCCCTTCAGCCCACCTGCTCACCCCCTGCTCACCACCTGCACCGACATCCCCCAGTCACTGTACAGGATGAGGGGGAAATGAACGCGTTAAGGGAGACGAATGCAGGAAAACAAGGGAAACTTTAGATGTATAAAAGGGACAGGACTTCCTCATCCCACGGATTCTGTCTTTGGGTCCCCTTCTTCCACCTGGGAGAAGTCTGTTGTCTGTTTTACTATCTTTTTTTTTTTTTTTTGGTACCAGGGATTGAACTCAGGGGCACTCAACCACTAAGGCACATCCCCAGCCCTATTTTGTGTTTTATGTAGAGACAGGGTCTCACTGAGTTGCTTAGGGCCTCACTGTTGCTGAGGCTGGCTTTGAACTCGTGATTCTCCTGTCTCAGCCTCCCAAAGTGCTGGGATTCCAAGCGTGAGCCACCGCGCCCGGCTACTATCTTTTAATAAAGCTTCTTCCTTTCTACTGTATGCTTGCCTCCTCATACTTCTCTGGTGCTATACTTCAACATTTGAGGAAGCAGGACTTGGCAGGGTAACTGGTAACCGGTGGTATCAATGCTTGTAACAAAAAAAAGACAATGCTGGGAGGGGGTCGGGATGGGGAAGGAATAGAGAAGGGTTGGTTATCAAGTCCCATACACAGTTAGATAGGAGGATTCAGTTATGCTCTTCTGTAGCACAGTGGAGTCACTATAGTTAACAGTGATTTAAGGTACATTTCAAAAACAATTGGAAGAGAGGATTTTGAATGTTTGAAACACAAAGAAATATTTGAGGTGATGAATATGCTAATTACCCTGATTTGATCATTACACAATGTGTCAAACATCACTGTACTCCATGAATATGTACAATTGTGTCAGTTAAAAATTTTAAGAAGTCAAATTACATTTTTGTCTCACTGTGAAGTCAAATTAATTATGCATTTGTATTTACAATATACTATATATCATATTACATATTTAATATATTATATATAATTTTATATACTTATATTATTTACAATATATTACAATTTTGTATATTTATAATGTAAATTTATTATGTTAAACATTCTATATATACACATATATGTACACACACATATTTGTGTGTATATATTTGACTTGATTCCACAAGATCCTAAGCTTCCCTTCATTTTACAGATTTCATTATAAATTTTGGAAGAAAAAGAAATTTCTAGCTTAAACACCTTCATTTTTTTTTTTTTTTTTTACATCACTATAGTACAAAGAATGTCACACTCTCAGGGGTGGCACAGGGCTACATTATTGCCACATTCTTTGTTCTGGGTCAGCCCAGGTGGACATTAGCAGGCAAGGTGGCGTGGGCACCGAACACTGAGACCGATGCTATCCTGTGGACTGGGCGTGGCATCAGGGTCCTGGACACTTACAGGACCTCTCACTGAAACTTTAGTTACCATGGGAGTTGGTAAGTGGAGGCAAGGTGGGGGACAGCTGAAAGCCTTGGAGCACCAGCTGGTTACTAATAGAATAGAATTTGACCTTCTTAGGTCAGCTGGAGATCTCGCGGTTTTTCTCGCTAGACGCAGAACGTAACCACGTGGCGAACTCCAGGCGGCTGCAGCAGAGGCAAAACCTACAACATGGCGGACTCCACGCGGCTGTGGCGGCACAAAACGTCAGTTTGGAGCTGCCGCTGGATCGAAGCATCAAGCAGCCTGCATGTGCAAAGGAGCAACCAACCAGACGCTGACACATAAGCGGTAATGCTGCCTCCTACCAATCAGTGGACTTCTCCTGACTCATCCTGGAAGGACTCTGACCTCAGCAGGATCTCCTGACCAACCCCAGGGGAACAAGGGACTCCAGATACCTCCTTTTCCTGTCCCAAGCCCTTCCCTTCCTGCCCAGGCCCTTTAAATTTTCTGTACCGCAGAACATGTGTGCAATTCTCCCCTCCCGCTTAGTTGGACTGCGAGAATTCGTCCTGAAGGGTACATCCCAATAAAGCCTTGCCCAGCGGTTTTAATTTGCCTCCTTTAGGTCATCTGGCTTTACAGACCTCTTAACAACTTGTCCTAGAGGATCCCAGGCAAACATTAGCCCTGTTGACAAGGCTCCTGGCCAGAAAGATTTCCAGGATCCAAAGAACCAGAGAAGATTTGTTTGAATAGATGCCATAAGAAGCAAGCTCCTGCATAGAGCTTTGGATGGACTTCCTAGCCTGCAGGTCTTACACCCCTCCCCCTCTTTCTCTCTGAACATTAATTACCTCTGCTCTCTGTTGTTTGTTTGACTTTGCTTATGTTCCATGTACTTTTTCTGAAGTATGGGACCTAATATGGTTTGAATGTGTCCTACCAAGAGCATGTGTTAAAAACTTAATCCCCAACTCAATAGAGATGGGAGGTGGGGCCTAATGGTAGGTGATTAGACTATGAAGATGCCACCTTTGTGAATGGGTAAATACCAATTATAAAAGGACTTGAGACTTGAAGTCTGATCTCTTACCATCTCACCATGTGATCCCTTCTGCCATATTATGACACAGGACAAAGGTCCTCACCAGATGCAGCCCTTGGACTTTGGACTTCCTAGCCTCTGAAACTAAGAAACAAACCTCTGTTTTCTGTAAGTTACCCATTCTGTGGTGCTCTGCAATAGCAGCAGAAAGTGGACTAAGGTTCTAACTGATCATTTCCTTTCTAACCACCATGGAAGTCAGTAATTCTACCAGAAAACTACCAGAAAGATTGGCCCTTACTAGAGAAAGATGAACCTCATGTAATTCTTTTTTAAAGCATTGCTTAGTAACCCACATCATTCTAACTAGATCAAAAGTAGGCCCTTCCTTTTTTTTTTTATTCTCAGGAAACTAAAGCTGGACCTCTTAAGGAACATGGTAAGTCTAAATTCAACAGCCATGAATCAAGGATTTATTTATTTATGTAGACTTGAAAGAAGATGTTAATCTGCTCTTTTAACCTCTTGATTAGTCCTTAATCTTGAAGACCAGGAAATAAAGTTATTTTTAGAATAAGGTTGGTATAAATAAAATTCTCCATCATTTTTCTACTGTTTTCTAATTTACAGAAAAATAAAATTGAAGTAAAAATAATTAAAGCTACCATCTCTTGTGTGTTAATAATTTCCCCTGCACTGTGCTCTTTTTCTTCTTCCGTATTTCACAGTTGAGGGTATCCAGGGTAAAGTAATTTGCCTAAGGTTCTAAAAGGTTGCGTGATATCCAGGTATATTAACCATTATACTATTCATAATAGTCTACAAAAATACATATCTTGCTTCATGAACAAATGGTAATGAATTCTAGAGCTTGCTAAAACTTTATATGGGAAATGACTGGGAGTTATATTTTTAAGGATAACTTTTGGTAAATTATGTCTCACTATTTAATGTCTTAGAAAAGGCAATGGTACACTGGAGTTTCTCCTACTCAGTATTTTTTCTCCATAGAACATAAAGTTATGAGCATCATAAGTTGTTTGAAAATGTTTTTGATTGACACATAGTATTGGTACATATTTATAAGCTACAGTATGATGTTTTGATTCATGTATGTATTGAGTAGTGAATCAACCAGGGTGATTAGTACATCTATCACCTTAAAGTGTTATCATTTCCTTATGGCGAGTACATTCCAACTTTTATCTTCTAACTACTTGGACATGTGTGTACGTTATTGCTAATTATATTCACCCTCCTATGTCACCAAACACTACAACTTATTTCTCCTGTCAAAAGATAACACTGTACCTGTTGACTGACTTCACCCTCCTCCTTCCACTCCCCTTCCCATTACTCACCGTAGCCTCCGGTAACTACTACTCTTACTCTGAAGTAGATCCACTCTTTAAGATTCCACTTATGATTATGTGGTGCTTGTCTTTCATGCCTGACTTATTTCACTGAACGTAACGTCTCCCAGGTCCATCCATGCTGCTGCAAATGATGGGATATCATGGTTTTTATGGCTGCATGGTATTCCATTGTGTGTTGTCCATTTATCTTCTGATGAAGATTTAGTTCAATTCCTCATCCTGTCTGTTGTGAATAGTACAATAAACATGGAAATGCAAGTGTTTTCTCAATGTGTTGGTTTCATTTCCTTTGAGTATATACCCAGGAGTGGGATTGCTGGATCATATATATGGTAGTTCTAGTTGTAGTTTTTTTTGAGGAGCTTCCCTATTGCTTTCTGTAGTGGCTATATTAATTTACATCCCTTCCAACAGCATATAAGGGTTTTTCTTTCTCCACATCATTGCCAGCATTATTTAAAATACTAGCCATTCTCATTGGGGTGAGGTGATACTGTGTTATGGTTTTCATTGCATTTCCCTGATGGTGAATGATATTGAGTATTTTTTCTGATTACTGTTGGCCATTTGTACGTCTCCCTTTGAGAAGTGTCTATTTAGATCTTTAGCCCATTTTTAATTGGGCTATTATCTTTTTTTTTTTTTTTTTTTAAATTTTTTTAATTGTAGATGGACAATGTCTTTATTTTATTGCTTTGCATGTGGTGCTGAGGACCGAACCCAGGGCCTCACGCATGCAAGGCAAGCGCTCTACCGCTGAGCTACAATCCCAGCCCCCGGGCTATTATCTTTTGATTTTGAGTTGTCCTTTAATAAAAGCCTACACCCTTCTTGATAAGCTTGATATTGTTAGGTTAAAATATCACAATGAAGCTACAAAGCTAATAAGAACTATTGTCACCAGAGCTTGGCTTAAAGGGGAATTTTGAGTCAGTGTAGATATATCAAAAGTAAACCCTGTGAAGAAACGAAGACAAGCAACAACAAATAAGGTGCTGTACTCATTAGCCCTGTCTAAACACAACTCTTCAGTGGAGCAGATCATTTCCACCATGTTATTAACGGTCACTGAATCAACTCTTGATTGCTTGGCTATTCATTCTTTCTTTATTTAAAAAAAAATATTTTTAGTTGTAGATGGACTGAATACCTTTATTTTATTTATTTATTTTTTTAATGTGATGCTGGAGATCGAACCCAGTGCCTCCCACGTGCTAGGCAAACACCCCACCACTGAGCTATAACCACAGCTCCATTCTTTCATTCTTTAACAATAATTTATTGTCCATGGTATGTTCAAATTACTTTATCCCCACAGAGCCTCTCACCTCCTAGCCACCCCCACCAATACTCAAGGAGCAGTAGCTATAATCATCCCTCAGTATCCATGGGGGATTGGTTCCAGGATCCCCCACAGATACCAAAATATGCAGATGCTCAAGTCTCTTATATAAAATGGTGTACTGTTCTCATGAATACTTTAAATCATCTCTAGATGACTTATAACACAAATGATAGGGGACAGATAGACCAGAGTGGCAGAAAAATGAGGCTAAGGGAATAATTTTATAAGCTGGGCTCACTGTGCAATGTCACATGCTTTCTTTTCTAAAAAGCAAATTACCTGCAGCTCCACCTGGCTTAAGTCAACAGGATATGTTACATTCCTCAGCAAACAACCTGTTATCTGCAGGAAAAATGCAGCTTGAAATGCTGATAAAAAGAACATAAGTTACCCTGAAGAAGGACATTTGTGACCCTTACACAGACCAGATCCCAGAATTCGGAAGATAAGGATAAGTTCTCATAACCATAAAATCTGTTACAAACAGGGTCCAATTAGAACTGGTCAGTCTGGGCCAAAGTGACCTAGAGTTGTCATGCACAATGGGGACTTGAAAGTCTGACATCATCCTGTTATCAGTCAAAAGTCAAGAGGAAGACTTGGGTAGGACTTTCTGGAAACTTCCTTAGGGGCCCCGATAAAACTGCTGTCCCTTTCCTGAGAGGACCCATTCTCACTTCCTTGAGAGTGTCTCCTTTCCCACCTTTTCTAATAAACTTATGCCTGTCACTCTAAGCAACATGTCTGAAATCTTTCTGGCCTGGTTACAAGAACCCCAGGATGAAGGAGGGGCCTTCATATTGCCTTAGTTTCCTGAAGACTCTAGCTCTGTAATACCCAATACAGTATAAATGCTATGTAAATAGTTGTTATATTGAATTTTTAGGGAATAAAGACAAGAGAAAATCTGTACATGTTCAGTACAGATAAAACAGATATTTTTGACTGGCAGTTGGTAGACACTTTGGATTCAGGATCTTTGATATAGTAGCCATAAATTTGGAGGCCCACTCTACATAGAAGGAGTCAAGGTGTGAGTGCTTTTGTTAGGAAATGGCACCCCTAGTCTTAAGGAAACAGTGGAACTGTCTAGAAGATGCTTCTCTGAAAGGCATTCCTGCTCAAATTGCTGAGTTCCTTCTGTGGTTGTTTTTAAAGAGTAAAAAACTTTCTTGACTTTAAATGATGAGTGGAGAAGTCACTGCTGTCTCCTCTCCAGGACCTGGAGCCACGTCTGTAGCAGTGACAGTATGTAGAAAGGAAATGGCCAAAGATAGCTAACAAGGGCCTGCTTCCTCCTGGGGAGGTCATCTCTGCAGTAGGAGAACATGTTCTTGGAAGTCCCTGAAGCCACTTCTGGAGTCATTCTGGTTTCTGGATTGGTGACTCAATGAGGCAAGAGAAATGAAGAGTGACACTCTGGGTATTACTGACCCTCATGTGGCTATTTTAAGACATTGCTTGATGCTACAAAATAGACAGCAACTTCCCTAGAGTGAGCAGTCCCCCCACAAGAGAGGCAGGGCAGGGTGACCAACCAGTGTGTGGGCTCAGGGAGCAGACAGATGGAGCCACTACTTAATGCTTGTTCACTCAGGCCTTGCTGACTCTGCACCTCCGTTTCCTCATCTGTTTCCTCCTAAGGCTGTTGTGGAACTCAAATGGGGTGATACCTTCAAAAAACCTTGAATAATGCCCAGAAAATAGAATTGTTCAATAAATGTCAGTTGGTGCTATTTATCCACTGAGTGCATTTTATTTACTCCTTATAACTCCGTGAGTTAGGTGTTGTAACGATTCCCTTTACAGATGACAAAATGAAGTTTGGAAGGAATCCCCAAGGTTTCATGGCAGGTAATGGGAAGGTAAGAGATTTGAATCTAGGACTGACTCCAGAAGCAACACCATGCAATATGCTAAAGCCACAGAGTTCTTAAGAGGATAGAAAACATGGAAGAAAGAATGCAGAGCTTGCTAACAGGCCAGATGGGCTTCTTTGATTTCTTCCTTCCTTTATTATTTTGCATATTCATTATTTATTAATTCATGTAACACACATGTTATGGTTTAGTTATGACACATCTTCTAAAAGCTCCTTTGCTAATGTAGGAGGTGGCATGATTAGGTTATGGGACCCATAACCCAATCAGTCCATCCTGGGTGGTACCTCTAGGCAGCTGGGGTATGGCTGGAGGAGGTACTGGGGGTGTACCCTGGAAGCATCCATTTTCCTTGAAGTCCCTTTCCATGAGCTGCCATGCCTGAGCTACTTTTCCTTCCTTATGCCCTTCAGCCATGATGTTCCACCTCACCTGGGGCCCAGAGCAATGGAGTCGGGTGTCCATGGATTCAATCTCTGAAACCATGAGCCAAAATAAATGTTTCCTCCTCTATGTTGTTTTTGTCAGGTATTTTGGTCTCGGTGACAAAAATTTGACTAGCGCAACATATCAAGCACCTACTACGTGCTAGGTTTTAGACTAGACACTGGGGGTTAATGATGAGCTATATGAACACATTCCTGCCATCAAGAGAGCTTGTAGTTGGTCAATAGAGGCCGATGTCAGCCACACACAGCTGTAAGTAGTTAGATTCTATAGTTAGTGAAGCAAGGAATGACGGCAGGGACAGTGTAGAATCTGAACACCAATGGAGTTTCCTGAGAAGTGGCTTCTGAGCTGAAATTTTGAAGAGAAGTACACGGGAGGGAGGGGATTCCAGGAGAGAAGAGAGGCTCCAAAGACCAGAAACCCTGGGGCCAGGAGGTATGTGGATTGTCCAAGGTACTGGGGGAGACCCAGGAGGCTGGGGCTCAGAAGGCAAGGGGAGAATAAAATGGAGTAGGTCGAGGTGAGTCTGGAGAGAGAGGCAGGGGCCAGGCCACATAAAGCCTCTGAAGCCTTGTTTAGGATTGGTCTTGAAGTGTTTTCAGTAGAAGGATTTAGGGAAAATGTTTGGACTTTTATGGGATCATTCTGGCTAAAGTGTGAACAGTTTGAAAGATGCCACAGAAGTTTCAAGACTAGTTCAGGTCTTCAGCTTTCTGTTCACTAAAACCTTTGTTTGCCAAAGCTTTCAGTCTGAGGAAAAAATTCTAGACTCTTAGTATTCAGCTTTGGGAGCAGCAAGAATGGTCAAGGGGGCTTGAAAGCAAAAATTCCCACTTCAATTCTGACCCCCTACCCTTCCCTCTGCCTGTTCTGGTTCCTGTCTCTATATCTACCCCTCAATTTTCCTCCACTGACTATCTCCACTGACTACCCTCCACCCCCTATCTCTATCCACAGTTGCTCCTTTTTGTAATAAAAAATCATACAACATGATCTTCCTGAAAATCATTTTCCATCAACATTGAATTAATTACCTACATTTGATTGACGAGGAGGCTAATGTTTCATCTTAACATTTTTTAATAGGACATGTTTGAATAGATGATATTTTAAATATCAATGCAATATATATGTGTATATATTTATTTTATATATATGTACATATATATATATATATATATATATATATTTGGGGTGCTGGGGATGGGACCCAGGGACTTGCACATACTAGGCAAGTATTCTACCACTTAGCTACATCCCCAGCCCTAAAATTCAATTTCTCAACACAAGTCTTTATTTCCTTATAACATGAAATAGGAAAGTGTAATCTGTGAGAAGCTCCTTGCATGGATCACATTAGCATGGTACTCTCACTTCCATTGATCTAATGGATTACATTGTTACATGTTTGGTCATGAAGAGAAGACAAAGGAAAAGATGCCCAGAACTGCTTTCCAGCACCATCCTTGTCCCTGATGCCATGAGGGGGTGATTGATCTTTCTGGATTGGGTCATCAATCTGCTACTTTATCCCTCTTTCCTCTTGTCAGAGTCTGTGGACTATAAGTTGTTCTTGTTTGAAAAGAATGGGAAGGGATTTTCCTCTGGCTTAAGATAAAGCATTTGATGAAATAATGTTTCTTTTATTGCATTATATTGAGAAATAAGCATTCTCATGTTTCATTATTTGGTCTAAACATTACAGCTCATGGCAACTCTTACGTATTCCATTATCCTGGACACTGATGTTGGCTTAAGTGACATTTCTGATGATCTGTCATCCAGTTTGAGGAATTCTGGCAAAGAGTCTTTGGCATGATGTTCCAAAGCCTTCCCTAGCTACTCCCCAAACACCAATGCCCATTCCCAACTGTGCAGTGACCCTGGCACAGGGAAGAACCTGATTCTTTCTGCAAAAAGAAAATCGCTGAGAGAAAGATGTGACCACACTTTTTTTTTTTTGCCTTAAAATGCTTTGGCAGATCTCCTGTTTGCCCTGGCTGGGGTCCACTGAAATGACAGCCATACTATGTATCCTGCAGCCACTGCCTAAGCAGCAGATGGCCCAGGTCTGTGTGCAACTGTGCTTTGCAGCCCTGAAGGGGTCATTGCTCCTTGCCCCCTTGACCCATGGCTCTCTCTTTGACCCATCTTGCGTCTGCAGCATTTGGTGTTCGTTCAAAGCTGCCTGGGTTAACCCTCTCTTGGGGGAATTTGGCTTACCTTGACTCTTGACTGGGCTTTGCCTGCCTCATGCTAATTCTGATTGTGTAAACATCTTGTTGTGGCTGGGAACAGAACCTTCTCCTCATCTCCCCCCTCCTCACCATACACTCACTTGTCAGCGTTCACCAAATGGAGATGTAAGACTCTCTCTGAGTTCATTTATCCTTATTCCAATCACCTAGATCACAAGGCTATCAAGCTAATGGGACTATATGTCTGTGATTTTCAGTCTTTAGCATGCATGGGAATCTCCTGCAGGGTGAGAGATTCTGATTCAGTGGGTCTGGGATGGGACTGTGAATTTGCATCTCTAACAAATTATAAAGTGGTGATGATGCTGAGGTTTTGAGATACAAGCAGCCAGGCAGTCTGTGGAGGACAGAGGCTGACCACCACCCTCTGTGGCCAGCTCTTCACCCGCAGCACACTGACCATGACCTGTCCTGAGCCACAGAGCACCTTGGAGCTGCTGGCAAAAGACCTAGCCAAACTACAAGTCAGAGTGCTAAGGGTGGTGGTTGATGACTCTTGGGAGGCATGACTCATGCTTGGCATAAGGGCAGGGTCATCTTTACTGTGCTACTCAATGGGCATAGGAAGAACTTGAGTTCAGAGGCCAACAAGCTTGGTCAGAATCATGCCTCCATGGTGTAGAGTTGTGAGTGTGTGTATTTCAAAATACTCAGGTAATTATTGTCAACCATAGTCATCCTACTGTGCTCAAGAACATTAGATATGGCTCTCCTTTCAGCTGCACCCCCATGCCATTAACCATCCTGTCTCCCTCCCTACCTCCCTGATGCCCCTCCCAGGCACTGCTAACCATGATTCTACTCTTCACTTCTTCGAGATCAACTTTTCAGCTTCCCCATGTAACTGAGAACATATGATATTTGTCTTTCCATGCCTGCCTTATTTTACTCAATGTGATTTTTTTTATTTGCACAATTGAAGCTACCACTGGTGTTTTCTTCTGGAAAGATTGTGAGCATCTCTTTTGGTGAAAGTTTTTGAGGTATATCAACATTGCTGAACCTAAGTTATTACTGACCAGGGATCTTGCCCAAGGAAGCTCCTGCCATCCATGAATTTGGATGCCAGAAGCTTTATGAAATGTCTTGCTCCTGGATATGACATTTTTATAGGCCAAAAAATGTACCGTACATGGCAACTGCTGCTCTGGGGCACATTCAGAACTCAGTGGGAGAATTTCAAGTCATCAATGTCGACGGAAGATATCTCAGCTCTGAAAAATTAGAATTGATCTCTGCAGAGCAGTCCAAGACTGCCAATTAATTTGGGAAGACCTTGCTTCTTATTTCCTCTCCAGAGGAATCTCCTCCCCTCCTCTATTTCCTTATTTTTTGTTTTTGGTATTTTTTGTTTTTTTCATCCTAAATAGAGTCCCCATGATAAGGTTTCTGAAAAATTCATTATTCATTAAAATAAAAATTGAAGTCTGAACCTGCACAAACATTTGAGAATTTTATTTTTAAAAAATATAGTAGTAATGTGCCTTAACTAATTAAAAACCATGTCACAACAATCTAATTAGGTTGTTTATGTCTGAAATTCATGGCAAAAATATTCACTAAGTAACTTCTACGTGGAAGGTGTATTTCTAGGTGCTGGATGCATTGATGAATAGGACGTTGACTTCTATCTACCTCAGTTGAGCAGTAGTGAGTTAGGCAATAAATGACAGACAATACATAAGTACATATTAAAGATAATAAATGCTAAACAAAAGGAGAAAGTAGAGAAAGGTAAGAGGAATTGAGAAGGTGGTGGTATGTGTACGCATGAGTGTGTATGTCTATGTGTATATGTGTGGGTGTGTGGGTAATGGTGTGTGTGTAAGGATGTGTTATAGGTGACAGTATGTGTGTGCAGATGTGTACGTGTGGGTGCATATGCACATGGCTATGTGTTGGGTCTATGGCTATGTGTATGGATGTGTATGCTGGTATGAATGTGTGTGTGAGTATACATGAGTGTCTATATGTATGGATGTGTTGTACAGGTGTGTATATGTATGAGTGGTGGGTATATGTAGGAGTGTATGTGTGTACATGGGCATTTTAAAATAGCATACTAGGAGAAGATATTTGAGAAATTAGAATTATTGAGAAACTCTAGAAATTATATTGGAAGGAGACATCTTGCTCAGGGAAACATCTAGAAATTCTACTTTCTTGGTAGGCTTTGCTTGGGCAGATCAGCTGTCTGTGTTGAATGGGATTCAGAAAGGATGTTTTTAGAGGCCACTTGAGCTGTGCTCATCATCTGAGGTGACTTTGGGTGACTCTGGTCTCTGTGGGTAAAGGGCAGGGCTCCCTAGTTGTGGGAGAGGGAGAAACTGTTGCTGGGTTTACTTTGGTCTGACAGGAGTAGACTCCTTGGTGACTCTTTGCAGTCAGCAAGGACAGGTACAAAGGACAGCAAAGAGAAATGTTCTGTGGCTGATGGGACATGAGATGGATATGAAGGAGCAATTTGTGAGAAAAATGTGAATTTTTTTTTTGGTGCCAGGAATTGAACCCAGAGGTGCTTTACCACTGAGCTACATACCCCTTAACCCTACTTACTTGTTTATTTATTTAAATTTTTGAGACAAGTTCTCCTTATGTTGCTGAGACTAAAAGGGAACTTGTGATAATCTTGCCTCAGCCTACGAATTAAAAACCAGCCTGCAGCTGATGCATATGATTCTTTTCCTTCCCACTCCTTTGGGGCTTTAGGCTGGCAGTGTTTGGGTTCCTGTCATCTTATCCTGTCCCAGAGAGGGATGACACAACAGGGAATGTTTGTTTTGTGTGTGTGTGTGAGAGAGAGTAATTGCTTTGTGCATTCAACATTGAAATGCATGCAGATCCCCTGCCCTGCCTCCTGCTGAGGTCAGGCAGCTGCCAGGATGGGATCTACCCATGGGAAATGAAGAGGTGGGTGTCCTGCCTTGGGTGTGAAAATTGCACATTTGGCCACCAGAGCCTTCTTTGCTGGAGTCCTCTTTGCCGGTTGGTCAGAGAGTGCAGCTGATTCCTCCTCTTGCATTATTCACAACTCACAGACACCAGTGTGGGTGACACAGATGAGAAAGGTGACTTTACATATGGGTGTCACACCTTCCCTCAGGGGTCGTGGAAAGCAGGAGCTGTTCTGTCAAGTTCCAATTACCATGATCTTTAATGTCATCACAGGTGAAAAATGAATCCTTAGAGCTTGTTTCCTTGCTGTGCCTCACTTGAAAGATATGCTTTAAGAAATTCCTACAGTGACTGAAAGTTCCATAGAGCCAGTTGGTGCCTTACATGCCATTAGAATAATCATCTTCAGCAGAATTGCACAGGGAATTCTTTAGAATTCAGTGATGCATGGACAGGAAATGCAAGCGGTTCACATCAAAGATATTAAAAATGCAGGTCTGACAGTAATGGAAATCCATTCTCTTTTGATTTTTGATTCAGAGTTTAATTACTGCCCAGAGAGAGAGAGTCCTGAAAAATTGTGAGAATATAGAATTTTTCTACATCCATTTCTCCTGCTGCTTTGATTCATAACAGAGTCAGTAGCACACTTTGATCCAGGGAGAAGAATCTTTCCTCCATCTGGTGACTAAGAATGTCAGTGTTGTCAGGATTTGGCACCCTGAGCCTGGTCTCAGACTATGTGGGTGTCTCAGTTCTCATTTTTTCCCTTTAGGGACAACCTGCCACCCACTTTATGCCGGTTTATCAGATGTCCCAGAGCTCTGGGGCAGCATAGCAGGACCATTCTAGAGGGATTGCTGGTGGGCAGATTGCTCTCACTGGCTGGTATAATACTTCTTTCATGGAATCATATGAAATTGGGCTGCCAGAACGATCCTGATGCACTAATATTGATTAACTCAAATTGCTTATTCTGTCTCTTTCTCTCTCTCTCTCTCTCTCTCTCTCTCTCTCTCACACACACACACACACACACACACACACACACAGAATAAAGAAAGAGAAGGCTGCTTCCTCTCTTCTGTGGAAAGTGTGCATGGAGAAAAATTCCTACAAATTCTGAATTTCTGATAATTTGGTCAGGAATTAATTGGATATTTGCCTTTGTACTATAAAAGGACAAAATGGTCTATTAAACTAAACATATAATAAACACAATGGACGGAGAAATGGCTGAAATAGCCAAAGCACTTAAGAGAAAAATGCTAACTTTGAAGTTCTTATTTATAAAGGCTTAATCTGAATTTCAACACATTTCCATCAATTAATTAAAACATGTATCATTTGGATCTCTGTATTTAATTGTATATATTTAAAAGTATTAAATGTACCCTTTGAAAATAATCCCTTTGGACTTTTCATATTTTTGTGCCATTCCCAGATTGATGTTGGTGAAATGGTGCTACATTTTTAGTGATTCTCTCTCTTTGATTCTGATGGATCTCCAGATAGTTTCTGAGGTTTTTAAAAAATATGCATTTGCTTAACTTTTTTTTTTTTTAACTTCACACTCTCCTCAGCCTTCAGGGAAAAGCGACTTTGGACTATGGGTAGACACATCCCTGGGACTGGAATATGTGAATTCTCTTTGGAACTCCCAAGCAGGGATATTTCTCTGTTCTTTGGATCCTTGGCTTTGGAGCAAATAATGTTAGATTGCACTATAATGTGGATCTGGAATGTCTTCAAAGGCCCACGTGTTAAAGGCTTGGCTGCCAGCTTGTAGGGCTAGCAGGAGGTAGTGAATCTTCAGGAGGCGGGGCCTGGGGAAGGAAGCTAGGGGGTGTGCCCTTCAAGGGAATTTTGAGACCCTGACTCCTTCCTCTCCCTCTTTCTGCTTCCCAACCACCATTAGGTGAGTGGTTTTGCTTCACTATACGCTCCCACCATGATGTTCTGCCCCATCCAGACCAACCAATACACAACCTTCCCCTTTTGAAGTTGTTTATCTCACATGTTTTGTCACATTGATGGTAAACTGATTGACACAGACTGGGTCCATGGTCTTTGAAAACTATTTTGGTCATAGAGTCCATTTATCAATCCAAATCTTACCACATGAAGCCAAGTTGCCAGTACTGGGGATTGAACCCAGATGTTCGTCTTTTTTTCATTGCTGTGACCATAAAAATGTAGAAGAGGAAAAGTGTATTTGGGGTTCACAGTTTCAGAGGTCTCAGTCCATAAATGGTTGACTCCATTGCTCTGGGCCCCAAGTGAGGCAGAATATCATGAAAGAAGGGTGAGGAGGAGGAGAGCAGCTTAGGACATGGCAATCAGGAAGAGGGGCGAGTTTCGTTCACCAAGGACAAAATATATATTCCAAAGGCACACCGCAGTGACCTACTTCCTCCAGCCACATCTTACCTGCCTACAGTTACCATCCAGTTAACCTACATTAGAGGATTAGCTATTGATTAGGTTACACCACTCATAACCTGATCATTTAGTCCCTGAACACTCTTGCATTATTTCATGCATGAGCTTTTTTTTTAACACTAGGGATCAGTGGATATTCGACCACTGAGCCACACCCCCAGCCCTGTTTTGTGTTTTATTTAGAGACAGGGTCTCACTGAGTTGCTAGCACCTCGCCTTTGCTGAGGTTGGCTTTGAACTTGTGATTCTCCAGTCTCAGCCTCCCAAAGTGCTGGGATTACAGGCATGCACCACCATGCCCAGCTCATGCATGAACTTTTGAGGGACACCTATCTAAACCATAACATCAGGGTTGCTCTACCACTGAACCACATCCTTAGCCCTTTTCAATTTATTTTTATCTTGAAACAGGGTCTTGCCAAGTTGCCCAAGATGGCCTCACACTTGCAATCTTCTTGCCTGCCTCAGCATCTTGAGACACAGGGATTACATGCATGTGCATGGTGATGGCAGGTATTAGGCTTTTTAAAGCCAAGAGCTATCATATTCAGGAATAAGACTTCACCAGCCAGCTCTTTGAATCCATGGATTCACATTCTCAGATTCAGCCAGTTGTGGATAGAAAACATTCTTTAAAACTGAGTCTGTACTGAATATGTGCAGATTTTTTTTCTTGCCTTTGTTCCCTAAACAATACATTCTGATAACTATTTACATAGCATTTATATTGTATTGGGTATTTTAAGTCACCTAGCAATGATTTAAAGTGCATAGGAAGATATGTGAGGTTCTATACAAATACTAAATTATTATACATATGGGACTTGACCACCAGAAGGTTTTGGATAACTCATCCCCTGTCAATACTGAGTGTTATTTTAGAGGAGAAAAAGTTTAGGTGGGGCTCACCTCAAGTTTATTTGGGGCTTATCAGAGCACAGATGGCTGGTTCCAGGGCCCAAGGTGAGGCAGGACATCATGGCGGAAGGACTTGGCAGAGGAAAGAAGCTCAGGACATGGCACCGGGAAGCAGAGAGAGCTCCATTCACCAAGGAAAAAATGTAAAACCCAAAGGCATGTCCCCAGTGACCTACCTTCTCCAGCCATATTCTGCCTGCCCTCGGTTACCACCCAGTTAATTCACATCAGTGGATTAATCCACGGATTGGGTTACATTTCTCATCATTTAATCACTTCACCTCTGAACTTTCATACATCATCTCACACATGAGCTTGTGGAGACTACCTCATATCTAAGCCACGGCACCAAGGGACAACTTTACAAGCAAGAAGCTTCGAGGTTGAACTGCCTCAAAGGATTGCAAGTGACATGGACATGATGCTGTTCTTCCTTAGGTGGACACAATACCACTTTCCCTGGGTTCCTCGGCCACGACAGAAGAACCATGGCCAGTGGCTGGAGATTAGGGGTTCTGGGGGCCCTGTATGCCTGCATTCTTGTGACAGAGGCTCTGTCCAGCTCAGCCAGTGCCCAAAGTTGATGGCCCTCAGCAGGGTCACCAGGTAGATGGTGAGTGTCTCGCGGCAGTCAAGGACCTCAAAGCTGGAGTTGCCATGCACCTATCCAGCCATTGCTCAGGATACTGGAACAGACGTCACCAGCTCCAGTTTCCCTTCACTGCAGGGCATGGATTCTCACGTTGGGACCTTTGCTTATAGTGCCTCTCCTTGTCTTCACTTTCCCCTCACTCTGGCCACTTTGGACTTCTGTGACTGGGCAGGTCACAGTGGCATCATGTTCCTTATCTAGCCCAAAACTGTGGGACCTTCACAGCACCCAAGTCATCACAATATAAGGAGATTCATGGCTCAGACTGAGTCTCCAGCTTCCTCCTGAGACCCACAGTCGACCTCCTCAGCAGCACTAGGCAGCTTACTCAGAGCCTTGTAGCCACCTGCAAGAATCCTTGTAGCCCTTGGGTAAGGCTTAGCAAC
>CM053406.1:118713608-118728774 GCA_028644305.1 Xerus rutilus | reverse complement strand
CCTGTAATCCCAGCACTTTGGGAGGCTGAGACAAGAAAATCGCGAGTTCAAAGCCAGCCTCAGCAACAGTGAGGCCCTAAGCAACTCAGTGAGACTCTGTCTCTACATAAAACACAAAATAGGGCTGAGGATGTGGCTCAGTGGTCGAGTAACCCTGAATTCAACCACTGGTACCAAAAAAAAAAAATTTGACTTCTGCCATCATGTGCTTCGCCTGGTGATCCATCCCAGCTGCCTTCCTCCTCTGACCCTTCTTCTGGAGTCTTCCACTTTCCTCTCAGCCTGCACCTGCCTTGCACAGTCCTGCTGGCTTTTGCTCAGGTGCTGTCTTCTTGCTTTTAACTTTGAGCTTGTGTGTGTTTGTTTTAACCCTTCCTCATACTTTGTTACTTAAAGGAAATGCAGGCAATTTCCAGCTGCACAAACGTGAGCAGCATCCAATTCATCAGTGGGGGGTTTAGCGCTCCATGACAGAGTTTCTGATATTATGTTTCTGTAACATTTAAGAATTTCACAAAGATGGACTTCATCAGGGGTAAAATATGTAGAACCGGAGAGAGATGACGAAAGAACAAAACCAGAAATACTTGGATGTCAAAACTGTATTAAATACATTTTCCTTAGTGATACGTATAAGCAAATTACCATCTGACTTGTTGAAGAATGTGTCTCTCTACCCCCATAGACTCTAATTTTTGTTTTGACAACATGGATCACATTTAACATTTATGAAAAAAATTACAGGCCACATTTTTAGAAAAAAAGTATAAAGTAATTTAGCTCTTGAAATTAAATCTTAGCATTTATAGCATATGAAGCTAATTTCTTGATTTCTTGAGATGATATAATTCTTTTTTTTCCCTTTTTTTTTTTGGTACCAGGGATTGAACCCAGGGGCACTTAACCACTGAGCCATATCCCCAGCTCTTTTTATATTTTATTTAGAGATAGAGTCTTGCTAAGTTGCTTAGGGCCTTGCTAAATTGCTCTGGCTGGCTTTGAAATTTCTACCTGCCTCAGCCTCCTGAGTCACTGGGATTAAAGGAGTGTGCTATAGTACCTGGTGATATAATACATTTTTATCTTAATGTGTCATTAAATTAAAACTTACTGTGGTCTTTTAAGAAACATAATTATGTAGGGATAACTACTAAACAATCAGAAAAAAAATCCAGACTTAGCTGTGCTGTGCAAATTTGGATGTTTTTCTTCCCCGACTCGCATCTACAAAATGGCACAAATAATGTCTACTCTAACTACCCTGCTGTTTGGTGAGAGTTAGAGAAAATGTGAAGTGTTTTTTTTTTTTAAAATTAATCTGGCATGTTCTTTGCTCATTTAAAGGATTTGAATCACATTACATTGCTTTCCCTGTACTTTGAGCAGCCTTTGGTACACATCATTATTCAAAAAGTGGCATTTGGTAGAAATAGTGTAGAATTTTGAATTCAATGTAACAGAAATTCAACTGATAACAGTACAACTTCATTCAAGATTCATAATTCTTGTTTCAGAGAGGAGCAATGGGTATAGACAGATCCTCAAGGTCATGAGCCTGTGGATAAAGCAAGAACTGTATGTATGCATTGGTTTGTTACTTAAATAAATGTGGGTATGCCTACTTTGCTCCTACTATTCACACAGAGTTATTATTTAAGTTTACCCAAGTAGCACATGCAGAACGGCATGGGACACATGGGGACATCCTTATGTGGGATTTCACTTTCCATGGTTTCGGTTACCCATCATCTCACTGTGCTTAGCTTCTAAATTAATCTTTAATCATTGCAGGTACTCACTTGGGATCTTGGAATATATCCTTTGAGGATAAGAGTGGACTATGGTAACATTCGCATAAACTCAATAATGATTAACTCATGAGCAATTTTATTTCGTTTTTATCATCCTCTTGGATTCCCCTATCTGTATGAATTTGAAGTCCAGAGAACTCATCATGTAATCTGTAAACATTTCAGTATGTGCTGCTGAAAGAATGATTCCTCCCATCAAAGTGCCCTTATTACAATGTTAAACAATCAAAAAATAATCCCTCAACCTTTCATGAAATATCTGTTCATATTTGAATTTCCATTTTCACTCATAAATGTCACAATGTTTTTTCTTGTATAGTTTAGTTGTTGAAGTCAAGGCCTTAATAAAGCCCATACTCATGCCTCATTGTCAGGTCTCTTTATATCTGACAGCACCTCTTGAGTTTTATGTGTGGTGGGAACTAGCTGGTTGTCCTGCAGGGTCTCCCCACCAGAGGACACTGATGGCATTCTCATGGTGTGGCTTAGCATGTTCCTCGCTCCTGTGCTCTTCTCACTCGATACCTGCATCTAGTGGCTTAATCTGATTCAGATTCTTTTTTCCTAGAGAAAGTGGAGATTGGGCAATATTGTATAGACAGTGGTGAGTTCTTCCATGAGGATACATAATACTTGTCCCCCACCTCCTCTAGCAATTGTTGAGGTTCAATGCATATACAATTCCAGCATCCCTAAAACTGAAACCTTTTGAGTGCTGACATGATCCACAGTGAAAAATTCTACACCTGACCTTATGGGACAGATTGCAGTAAAAAACATTGGTGCTTTAAAAATACTATATAAAATTACCTTCAGGCTGTGTGTATAAAGTTTCTATGAAACATATATGCATTTCACCTTTAGACTTGGATCAAATCCCCAGTTATCTCATTATGTATAGGCAAATAGTCCAAAATTTGAAAAAAACCTGAAATTAGAAACAATTCTAGTGCTAAGTATGTTGGATAAAAGATTCTCAAGTCATGTCTATTAGTTCATTAGGAATTGCAAAATGAAGATTCTCTGTCATGCTTTCTTCACTTATTAACTAGAACACTCCCATAAAGAGAAACTTCCCTCATCTGCTATTTGGCTACCAATAGCATGAGTTGATGTAGGTAAGAAGGATAAATGTTTGGTTCTAGCCCCTTAATTGTTCAAAAGAACAGTGTGGCTCACCAGTATCCCTCAATAGTGACTACTTAGTTTTTGTTTTTTTTTCCTAGTAATCATGAACTCATGGATGTTCTGATCCATTGAAGCTGTTGTGGGTATCAATGCTGGAATAGTTTCATCTTTAACCATTGAAGCCTCTTCAAGTTGATGCATGAGTCCTCCTGGTCTTGGAAAGAGTTATCTGGGGGGACAAGGTGGTCCAGGCTCACCTTTTATATTCTCTATCTCCAAACCTGGAGTCCGTCATTTTTTTCAAGAATCCTTATAGCCAGCCTTCCTTCCTTCCTTCCTTCCTTCCTTCCTTCCTTCCTTCCTTCCTTCCTTCCTTCCTTCCCTCCTTTCTGGAATAGTGCTTAAAAACCATAATCTGATGCTGAGGGGTACTCTTTGCTGCTGAGCTAGACATTGTTCTAAGACATTTCAGTAGATAGTACTAGGAAATACACATGGTCCTTGGTATATCATGGTTCTACTAGTGATTTTTATTTTTGACTTCATGGTGGCGTGGAAGCAATATGCATTCAGTAGAAGCCATACTTTGAATTTTGAATATGGATCTTTTCCTAGGCTGGTGATATGATTCGATCTTCTCTCTGTGGCAGCAAGTGGCAGTGAGTGGCAGCCGCCAGGCAGCCACATGATCATGAAGGGAAACAACCAACACTCTATGTGTGCTGTGCTAAGCCATGACGTTAGCTGTAATAAATGCCTATTTAACTAATGATGGGATCATCAGGACATGAACTCATTGTAAATCAAGGAATAGATATATGCACATATATGTATATGTGTACGCATTCTTATGCATGCACAAATTATTTGAATTAATTGTGTCATTTTCATGTAATTAACAAACAAATTTAAGGCAAAAATAACCATTTTCAGTTATGCAATTTCATACTTTTTTTCAAAAATAAAATCTTGTTTGTTTGCAAAAATAAAAGCAATTGCAACTCTGCCATTCTGAAGCAGCAAACTTGTAGCACTGTCTTCTGAAATGTTTGTGGATATCATACAAGCCTTGCTTCTGTCTCTATGGAAACATCTATAGTTTTGCTTTAGAAGTTCCTGTCTTGTTTGTCTCCCAGAAAAAGAGGAAATATAGATTTACACTCTCTCTCACCATGTGTTAAAATTAAGTTACTTTATTTGTTCAATGTGTGAGTTCAGAAAAGGACATAAAAGAAACAGCTTTGGCTACAAAAAGGTTTTCTCATGCTAATGAACAAGGGATAAAATAAAAAAGAAACAATTTTTGGTTTTATTGAAAATAACAACATAGCCAGGCACTTAGATGTTATGCAGACTTTTGTATGCAAAAATACTTTTACTAACTGGATTTTGTCCATTAAATAGTCATTTTGCATTCCTATTAATGAGACAGAAGATTGGTGATGACTACTCATAATTCTTCTGGTGGTGTTTCTATAGTAAGATGGCACAAATCAAGAGGGAAAAATTCAGGTGGTCCATTTGTCATTAACCAGCTACACCTAGTGTCAAATACAGTACTTAACAAGTTTCCAGAAACATGGGTCCTGATTCAAATGGCCACAGAGAAGCAAGTCTCAATGCACATTTTTCATTTCCCTCTATCCTGGAGGGTCTCTGCATACACCATTCACACCACTATACCGCTTAATGGTTCTGAATTTTGGTTCTTCTCTGACATCCGAGGGCTTTCTTCTGTACCAAAATGAGGATAACTGAGATGCTGACAGGGTTAATGCATTGTTTCCACTTAGAGTAGTAAAAGCTGGTGTGTTGGTGCATGTATTTTGGACGAAATATTATACCTTGCTTTAAAAAATATCGGGCAACAACTTAGTTTAGGCTGCCATAATAAAATACCAAGGACTGGATGGCTAATTTCTCAGTATTCTGGGGACTGGACGTTGGAGATCAGGGTGTCAGCATGGTTAGTTCTGCTGAGCATCCTCTTCTAAGTTGTAGATTGCTGTCTGTTCAAGGTGTTCTCACATGACAGGCATAGTATTGATGAGGCAGCTCTCTGGGGTCCTTTTTAGAAAAGCACTAATCCCCTTTAAGAGGCCTCCACCCTCATGATCTAACCTCATCCTAAAGGCTCCAAACTGCAATTTCCCGAAAGACTCTTTTCTTAGTTTATAAATGACTTTTCTCTCAAAATCTGTGTCTTTATGAAAATCACTGGTTTTGGGTGACCTAATGGTCAACTAAATCCTTGCAACAATACTTTGCTTTCTATTGCAGTTGAGAGATGGGAGAGATGGATTCTAGTTTCAGCAATGGGACCCTGGGGCCAGTTGCCTCATCTCTCTCTAGGTCCAGGGTCCACATCTGTGAAGTTATGGGTTGGGCCAGATGGCCTGGAGATTCCAGGAGTCTGTATCCTGCACTGCTTATTATCCTTTGTAAAAGGGGGCTTGCTTGTAAAATAGCTCAGTAGTAGAGCATTTGCCTAGCATATGTGAGGCTCAGGGCCTTGGCTTGATCCTCTGTACGATTTTATACATACAGAGATAAATAAAGGAGATGTCTCATATCATAGCCTTCATTTTGGACATTCCCACAGTACTGCCCAAAAGAAGCACGATTAATTTTATTTAATCCCTTGGGGTTTTTGTAGTTGTTATCTGTTTGTTTGTTTCCTTTTGGTACCAGAGATTGAACCCCGGGGTACTTAGCCACTGAGCCACATCCCCAGCCCTTTTTAAATTTTTTTTTTAGTTTTAAGACAGGGACTTGCTCAGTTGCTTAGGGCCTCTCTAAGTTGCTGAGGCTGGCCTTGAACTTGCAATGCTCCTGCCTCAGCCTCCCCAGCCACAGGGATTACAGGTGTGTGCCAACACGCCTGGCTTACCCTTATGTTTGCCAAACTTGTCAGATCATGGAGTCTTTTTTAGGTAATATTCTTGAATTAAAACTAGCATTTCTGCAGCAGTACACTTTGGGGACACTACCCTATAGCATTAGGTACATATTAGGTATCCAATAAAAACATATACCTTGGTTTTGGTCTCATGTACAAGCAGAACACTAGAACTCCAGGGCCTCTCTGTCTACTAAATCTACCAAATTACATGTTTTCCAGTTAGACCTCAAAGTCTAAGGAGGGTGAGAAGATATTATTCACCAACCAGGGCTATGCTGTGGGTGGCATGGAGGGGAAGCCACGGTGGTCAAACCACTATGTCCAGCCAAACATCAGACTAGAGTGTGCTCACTGGAAAAGAATACCATGAGCCATAGCAAGTAGGTCTGCTCAGCTAAGACAGTAAGGAGACTGGGACTTAGGCCATCCGTGGGATCATTCACCCCCACTACACAGGCTCTCAGTGGTAAGTTATAAAGTTCACATACAGTTTTAAAGCCACATGTTGAATCCTAGTATAGGTCAAGGAGGAATCAGTACCAAAGATGAGAAAAGAGAAAGAATTGATGCTGTGTGGGGTTTGTCTTCCTAGAAATGAGGGCAGAGGTCTGGGAATTGCCCCATGAGGTAGATTTAGAGAACATGGAACAAGAAAGGACCTGAGAGATCTGGTGGTTCATGCCGCCACTTTCCAGATGGAGCCCGTGAGGCCACTAGTTGAATGGCTTAAGCTGGCTAGGGAGAGGCAGTCTGAGGCAAGCGCTCAGGGCTCTGACACTACATCAAGGTCTTTCTTCCCCTTGGTTCCAGGGCTACGGCTGCCATGCTCAGGAGGGAATGTGTCAGGGTAAAAGAAGAGACAGACATCTATGAGGGTTCCATTTTCTTACTTCAGCATCTTTTTCTTCTTTACATTTTAAAGCCTTAGGCAGTTATTCATTTGCTTTTCCCCACTCATGTTTTATTCCTTGAATATATTCTTCTCCAGTGAACCAATATTTTGTTAATGCCCAGAGAAGTGAGAAAAACATTTTATACTCTTCTCCATCCAGATTTATATCCAAAACTATTAGTTTATAAGTGTGTGTATATGTGTGTGTGTGTGTGTGTGTGTGTGTGTGTGTCTGTGTGTCTCTGTGTGAAAGAGAGAGAGAGCATACCAGCTTGGTGATGGAAACCTGGGCCTCGTGCATGCCAAGCACGTGCTCTATCACTGACCTACATCCCCAACCCCAAAGAGTATTAATTTAAATCACTGGCTCCTACAGATAATGTAGAAATTAATTCTACAGATATCTATGGGAAAATATTCACTTATTCTAGCCTCTGGGATTCATCATGAATAACAGAACAAATTCTCAAACCTTGTGGAATTAGCATTCTAGTACAAGGAGTTAGGTCTGCAGATGATAAGAATAAGAATGAGGTAGATTATGCTGTACATTAGAGCAGTGCCTCTCAAACTTCAATGTGCCTGTAGACTTATTGAGGAACTTGGTAAAATGCAGATTCCAGTTGATTCAATAAGTCTGGGTGGGTTAAGTTTTTGTATCTCTGACAAGCTCAGGTTGACACTATCCTACCAATCCTCATACTACATTACACTATTAAAAACAAAAAAGTATCTGTAATAGGTAAGGGGATAAGCAAGGGAAAAGAAGAGTGGCCTCACTCTAAATATAATATTTAGTGCTTTAAAGATGTTTCTTTATTAACTTCTAGCATATTGTGTTAGTCTATTTTCTGTTGCTATAACAAAATACCTGAGACTGAGTACTTTATAAAGAAAAAAGGTTTTGATTTAACTCACAGTTCTGGAGGCTGAGGATCCAAGATTGAGAGTCCCATCAGTTTGGCCTCTGGAGAGGGCCTCATGGTAGATAGCATCTTGGTGGGAATGTGCACAAGAAGGAAAGATCACAAGCCACAATAGGAAGCCAGAGAGCAGGGAGGGGCCAGTCTTGCTCTTTTACAACAATCCATCTCACAATATTAATTCCCTCTAAGAGACCAGCATTCGTTCCCTTCAAGAACAATACTCTGATGACCTAATCATTTTGCCTGAAGTCACATCTCTTAAAGGTCCCACCACCTTCACATGGCCATGCTTGCAACCAAGCTTCCAGTATATGAACCCCTGAGGAACACAAACCATATCCATTCAGCACATCTCTTATTTCTAATGAAATTTCTATTGTCAGTCTAATTGTCTTTTTTTGTTGTTAATAACCTCTATTTTCCCTTTATTAACAAAAACTTTTTAAAATTTGTGGCAAAAATACACAGTGAGCAAAGTCAGAAGACAAAAAATTGGGGAAATATTTCTAAGCCATTAGATGGTTAAAGGGATAATCTCTTTAACATGAAGAATGGTAAGAAATAAAGCAAAAGAACAACAACTAGAAAAATAGGCAAGAGACATTTCATAGAAAACAATTTTCAAATGTCCCTTAACAATATAAAAATGTGCTTGCTCTTATTTATAAAAAGAAAAAATACCTATGGAAACTATAAATTTTAAAAATTTGGAAACTTACTTTTTTGGCAGAAAACAGGCAATTTCAATCACTGCTAATGAGATATCAAATGTTACAATTCCTGTGGAAGAGAATTCGGCAGTACATACCAAATACATAGTTTATTTACTCTTTGATCAGCCTTGGCACTCCGAGGAATCTGTCCTAAAGATATAACTGAATATCTTATTCATATGATCCTATTGTTCTAGGTAAAGTACTTGCCTCTTTTTAATGATGTTAATCTTTTTAGCAACTGCACCCTCCTTGGAAACACCTTTAAACATACTCTTTTTGTGACCAAAACTCAAGTTTTCCAAGTTTTTTGCTCTGTTCCTCTTTGCTTCTTCTTCTCACTATAAATCTGGCTACAGAAAGCTAGCAATAGCCATTTTGCTGCCTGGATGATGTGCTGCCCTAACATGACCTCCATCAGGTAAACTCGTCTATCCCTTCTAAACTCAGCCTCCCATAAAGTCTCAAGGCATAAACATAATAAATTCAAGTTCTTTGTCAGAGCATAAAATAGGTGACCTCCAGTTCAGTTCCCAATGGAGTCCTTATTTCCAGTGGTACTCTCATTAGCATAGCCTTTGCTAACCACATTTCCTCAGCATTTTGGTTTTCTGAGCTCCTACCAGAACCACCCATTAAGGTTTGTTGTTTTTTTTTAAATAGCATTCCAGATTTTCTCTGGTCTACTTTTCTAAACTTTTCCAAATGCCTCCCACAAACCAATTACAAAAGCTTCTGAACCACATTGTCAGATATCACAGTAAGGATACCACTCTTGGTGTAATTTTTTTCTGCATTTGTTTTCTGTCACTGTAATAAAATACTTGAGAAATTTAACTTGATAAAAGAAAATGTTTATTTTGGCTCATAGTTGTAGAGGTTTCAGGCTATGGTTGCTCAGCCCTGTTGCTGTGGGCCTGTAGCAAGACAGTACATCATAGTGAGGTGTGTATGATGGAGGAGGGGTATTCAACCATGGCAGCCTGGTAATGAAAGAAAGAGACAGAAGGCAGCCAGGATCCAAAATCCCCTTCAAGGACTCACCTCCAGTGACCTAACCTCCTCCTACTTGGCACCAATTCCTAAAGGTTCCAACACCTCCCAATAGTGCCACAGGCTGGTGCCTAAGCGTTTAACGTATGAACTCTTATGGGACATAAAGAGCCCAACTATAGCATATGTTTATTTTCATAGCATTATTTTTAACAACATAATATTGGAAATGACTCAATAGTCATCAGCAGGGAACTGGCTAAATTAACTATGGTATCCTCACACAATGGAGTATCATTCAGCTGTAAGAACTGAAAAACAATGAAAGACAGGTCCTGTGGAGTTTTCAGGATATATTAAATGAACCAAGCAAGATGTATTGTATATAATGGGCTAACTTTTGCAATTTAAGGAAGGGTCTATACGATCATGTGTGTGTGTTTGTTTATGAGTGCAAAATAAAACATTAGAAGGATAAACTAGAAAGAAATAGTTTTCTAAAAGATTAGAGGTAAAGGATCAGGGTATTGAGTATAAGGACGAATGGAAGATCTCTTTGAGCTTATCTTCTTCTATAGCTTTTATTTTGAACTGTAAATATTACATGTATTCAAAGAAGAAGGAAAACCTATTCTTGAACCAACACAAATGGAAACAAATTAAACCTAATGGATTATAATAATGATAACTGGGAAAGAATTGTCTTAAGTAACTTGCATACGATGCTTTAACTGCACATCCCTGATTAGATGCACATAGAACATTCAAAGGAATACTAAACTTCATTCCTTAGTTATAATTGTTGGAACACATTTCAATATCAAGCAAATATATTAAAATATATATTTGAGTGTTAAGAAAATGAGTAATTACAATAACATTTTTGGAATTAGTATTTTTTAGGTGCAAAAAAAGAGAGTATAGGATTAGAAAGTTTAAAAAACACTTTGTAAAGTTTGAATTTGAATTAAGTATGCCCACATAAACTCATGATTTTAATTTTTTGATATAATGTCAAATTTGCAGAAAAATTTCAAGTACAGAAAAAATTTTTTTTTTCTAAACTCATTTAGAGTAGGTTGCTGACATGATGTGTTATCATGCTATTTTAGCATACATTTCTTTCAAACAAGTACTTTCTTCTATAAAACCACAGTACATAATACAACGAAGTAACTAATACTCAAACATTATTTCTATTTACTCTTCAAAATCCTATCCGGTTTGCCAATGATCCCAATAGCATCCTTTTAAAATTTTTTTGTATTAGGAATTGAACCCCAGGGCACTCTACCACTGAGTTACATCCCCAGCCCTTTGTATTTTTATTTTGAGACAGGATCTTGCTAAATTGGCCAAACTGGCCTTGAACTTGTGTTCCTCTTGCCTCAGCCCTCTGAGCATCAGGTCCTGTATCTTTGGCACAGTTTTTAAAAATGTATCTTTAGAAACATTTTTCCTAGTTGTATCCAGTTAAAAGATCAAGAAATGACACCCCAGTAATTGTGAATATCTTTTACCCAGAGGTTGTTATCACATAATATAAGCAGGTATTTAAATACCACACTATATCCCATAAATATGTACAATTATCTCTTAATTCAAAATTAATTAATTAAAACTGCTAGAGCAAAAACAAAGGCCTGCACTAGGTATGTCAGATTACACTTAACTTGGTCCTGTAATTTTATCAACATGAAGTTTTGGTTTTATGATATATTTGCAAGTTTTCCAGAGATTTCCTTTCCATTTTAATTTCCTTTCCTTTTAGGTATGTCATTGTATTAATGCCTCTGGCTTGTTAGCTGACCCATCACCTTAAAGTATCATTCAGAGTTTCAACTCTCACAAGTAAAAATCCGCATACATCCTTAAAAGCTTAGAAGAGTAGGGTCAGCTCACGTTTTTGAATGTACCAGAGTATGTAGTCCGAAGGAAGTACAAAAAAAAAAAAAAGACATAAAATTTAAATTCTCTGTAGAGCAAGATATTCAGAAAAATTTGATATATTACACAATAATTCATGGAAACTTATCCCGTGTCCCAATCAGGGCTTCAGATGCTATCAGATACTCAGAAATGGAAGAGGAGCTGATGAGCACAGGGCCACCTTCCCCTGGAGTCTAGGAGCCTCCTGTGTGCCTACACCACATAGCCAGGTTTGGTAAGCTGATGCAGGAGACCCAGAGAAGTCAGGCTGATTCCTTCAACGACTTTGATTCATTCACAGCGAGAAAGACCCCACTTGCTATGGGGAGAACAAGTTGTAGATAGCCCCAATCCAGACAAGTGATATACCCCTGATGGTCACAATCTGGCCCAGAAGTCATGTGTAGATTCAACCATCATTATAAATTCAAGCTCTTGTCTCTTGCCATGATTATTCCCAAGTAAGCACTGAAATGGGATAATATCATCTGATTCAAAAAGAGGGAAATCCATAAGAAGAAAACAGGACCAACACCGTGTGTGTGTGTGTGTGTGTGTGTGTGTGTGGTGTGTGTGTGTGTGTTTGTATATTTACAGTGGGAAAATCTAGAGGGAAAAGTTGATTGGTTTGGTTCAACTGCCTCTCTGCAGGTAAAGATCTCCTTTACAGGCTTGAAACCACCCAGGTTTCATTCTGAAAACAGGTAATGTGATCACACAGGAGAGTGTCCTTACTCTTCCGAGGTGCATGCTAAGGTATTTAGGGGTCTACTGACAAATTGCTCAGCAGGCAACAACAACAGAAGCCCTGCTTATAGAAAGATAAAGCAAATTTCATAAAACCTTAAAGGGCACATGGGCATTCATTGTATTCCTTCAATTTCACTTAATTTAAAAATTTTTCAAAACAAAGTTTGAGGGAAAGCAGAGATGATTCCAGAATGGTCGGTGTTGCCTTTCAGACTCATGTTGTACAACCCCTTAAGTCCAATAGCAAAGTCAGTTTATTTACCTGAGGAAAGACTTCCATGGGCAACTTAAATGAGCTGGTACAAAAATTTATTTCTCATATCATATTTAAGGGAATAAATGAGCAATCTAAAATAATAACTAGAGTCAAAATATTTTGTTAAAAGTCACAATCACTAAGCATGATAGCAGCAGGTTAACAGGTGCTCATGATCTCACACAACACTTTCTCTTTTCTTTCCTTCTTTCTCTCTTTCTTTTCTTTTTTAATGTGTGTGTTTGTGTGTATCAGCATCAACGGCAGGATTCTGAAATAAGGTGATAACTGATCTTGTGTAAGCAGAGTCTTAAGGAAAGATCACAAGGAGAGAACTGACAGTTTGTACTGGCTCGTGACAGGCCAAAGCCAAATCACAGGTACACTAAAAGGTATTATATAAAATTACCTCCAGGTTCAGTGTATAAGGTGTATATGAGACATAAGTGAGTTTTGCATTTGGACTTGGGTCCCATCTCCAAGATATCTCATTAAGTATATATAAATATTTCAAGATAAAAAATATGAAATCAGAAACACTTCTGGTCCCAATATTTTGGATAAGGAATATTCAACCTGTCATTAAAATTTACCTGAAATGTTGATAGTGCCAAATAAATACAAGACATATATGGTAATAATCTTTATGTTAAATAATAAAGAGGGGCTGGGGCTGGGGCTCAGTGGTAGAGCACTTGTCTCCCATGTGAGGCACTGGGTTTGATCCTCTGCACCACATAAAAATAAACAAATGAATAAAGATGTTGTGTCCATCTACAACTAAAAAATATTTTTAAAAAATAATAAAGCCCAGCACTTAGGGAAGCTGAGACTGAAGAATCGCAAGTTCACAGCCAGCCTCAGCAACAGTGAGGCGCTAAGCAACTCAGTGAGACCCTGTCTCTACATAAAACACAAAATAGGGCTGAGGATGTGGCTCAGTGGTTGAGTGCCCCTGAGTTCAATCTCCAGTATCAAAAAAAAAAAAAAAGATAATAAAGAACACCTCTTTCTATAGAGCAATTTGTTGGGTCACATTAATATCTACCCATTAGTTGGAAACACCATATTGGTCAAGATTAATAGTTTCCTTCTGGCAAATACATTTCAAGCTATTTTGTCGAATTATTTAAATAATTAAATGCCTTAACATTGGCTCCCTAACTTGAAATTCCCCCAAAATTACTTTGTTAGTTAATTTCTAAGCAATGCTGATTTTCTATTAACAAGGAGTATTTCTTTCCACTTGTAATACCAACAAAAGTGAAGACTAGTTTACCAAACAAGTAAAGTCTGTGGTAAAGTGTGCAGTGCCTTAAAGTGCCTTAGCACTCAGGGACACCTTGATGTGGCACATTACATGGACACATGGTTTTGATTGGTGACTCATCACGGCAGCTCTTTGTTTAGTCAGTACCGTTGTGGCTATGGAGTGGTATACAATGCAGTGGTTTTCAGTTCTAGTCCTAGTTCTGCTACTTGTATGTTCTTAGAAATGTGGTCTCCTGTCTCTAATGCCTTATTGATAAAATGAGAGATTGAAACAGATTCTTCTAGCCTTAACAGTCTGTGAGTCTATGATTTGACTGGCAAAACAATGTGTTAATGTTTCATGTTAGCACCTTTCCTTAGAAATACAAAATGTTTACATGGTTCCAGGATGCAAAACAGGTTCCAGTGAGTAGCCAGTGCAGAACTGTAGATTTTAGTTGATTAAATATTAAAGTGTTTGGAAAATTAAATGTGTTTAAAATTAGACTGGGGGAGGGAGACATCTGGTCCTGGGTATTGAAAGTTCTGCCTTTGAGGTGAGTTGTGACTCTTTAGGCTCCAAATACACAGCAGTGGCAGATCTAACAAAACCTAGAAAGTCAAAATGACATGCAATTCTCAAAATCAAGAAAATATTTTGCTGGACCAGAGACAGAAAAAAACACAGAACCAATAAAGTGAGCTAGAGTGGAGGCCTGCTCAGCTTTGGATTCTAAACTAGATAAAGGCAATTGGAAGTTCTTTTCAGGAGGAATAACACTGACTGAAATGCTCCATTCAAGCAGCGAGAACAGAATTAGGCACACTATGAAAAATGGAAGCCTGAGCACTTTCTCCATAAAGTTATCTTTCTCACTGTATCACTTAAGATATATAAAAATAATTCTACATATTGGATATTATGTAATGAAAGTGTAGAATACTAAGAATTAAAGAAATTTCTTAAAACTATTTCTATTAATATGATAGATCAGATATTGAGAGAATATCTCCTAATAGACACTAAGAAAATTGAACAAATATGGAAAAGCAGGATATATTGAAAAAAGAGTGAAAAATTTTAAAAATGCCTACTCAAAGTTCTTGAAAGAGAATGATAATTAGGCAACCATAGAAGAGATACAAACTGAAAATTTAAAAATTGATTTAAAAACAATTATGATCAGGTTTAGAAATTCCAGTGAACATGGAGCAAAATAATTTATGAAAAAATACACTAGGGCACATCATAGCAAAACCTTAGACTGCAAAGTCAAAACAAGAACTTAAAATAGCTTAATTTTAAAAGTTGGAATTAATCAGGGTATTTTAGAATAACCTGATTGACAGCTGACATTTCAACAGAAACAATGGAATCAAAAGTCAATAGAAAAATATGTTAAGAGAAAATGACTTAGCCGGGCGCGGTGGCTCACGCTTGTAATCCCAGCACTTAGGGAGGCTGAGACAGGAGAATCGCGAGTTCAAAGCCAGCCTCAGCAATGGCGAGGCGCTAAGCAACTCAGTGAGACCCTGTCTCTACATAAAACACAAAATAGGGCTGGAGATGTGGCTCAGTGGTCTAGTGCCCCTGAGTTCAATCCCCAGTACCAAA
>CM053406.1:118694303-118713108 GCA_028644305.1 Xerus rutilus | reverse complement strand
TGCATATAAAGGTGTTTAATATGAAGAATTTAATCTGCTTATAATTTTGTGCAAAGTTAGAAAAATTATGATTGTAACAATTTTTTTCTATTTGCCTCAACAAATGTTTTCAGTGAACAGTGTGTACAGCTTCTGAAAATTTGTTTTTTTCTGTTATGTTTGATAACATGTATTAAAATGCAATTTTTGAGAAAAAAAACCTTAAAAAAAAAAAGAAATTCCCTAATAACTAATAAAAAAAAAAACCATGCCAAAGATACAGGACCTGATGATCATTATGAAGAAACATTGGACAAACACAAATTTAGGAGTATTCTACAAAGTAACTGGTCTTCAATCTTCAAAATGATCAAAGTCATAAAGTCAAGAAAACTAAGGAAGTGTTCTAGATTGAAAGTGACTAAAAAGATAACTAATCATGATCATGATCCAGATCTTCTGGTATAAAGGAAGCTATTGGGAGCCAGGAATGGTGGCACACACCTGTATTTCAAGGGGCTGAGGTAGGAGGAACACAATTTCAAGGCTAGTCTGGCCAATTTAGCAAGATCCTATCTCAAAACAAAAATACAAAGGACTAGGGATGTAACTCAGTGGTAGAGTGCCCTGGGGTTCAATTCCTAGTACAAAAAAAATTTTAAAGGATGCTATTGGGATAATTGGCAAACTAGATAGGAATATATGGATATATGGATTACTTGGGTTATCCGTCATCTCAAACATTCATCATTTCTTTATAATGAGAACATGTGAAGTCCTCTCTTCCAGCTCTTTGACTTATATGACATAATACTGTTAACTACAATTGCCCTTCTGTGTAATAGGACACCAGACCTCTTCTTCCTTATTTGTGTGTCTTTGTGCCCATTAACCAATCTCTTCCCACATCCCCCTCTAGTTTTATTGAAGAATATAGTTCAGAGACAATAAACTGTACTATTTAACTTGTGCAATGTGAGAAGTTTTGACCTACAAATGCATCCATTAAACCATTACCACATTCAAGAAAATGAGCATACTCATCACCTCTACAGGTTTCCTCATTTCTAAAATTTTATATAAGTGGAATTACACAGTATGTAATCTATCTCCAGCCATGTCTCTTGCTTTTTTGTGGGGGGTGGGGTGTGATTTCTTTCACTCAATATAATTTTTAGTTCTCCTACATTGTTGGATGTATCAGTGTTTCTTTCCTTTTTACTGCTGAGTACTATTCCACTGCATACCACAACCTATTTGTCCATTCAATTATTGATAAGCACTAGGATTGTTTTCAGGTTTTGGCTATTACAAATAAACTTGCTCAGAACTTTTTTTCTGACATATGCTCTCATTTCTCTGGGAAGTAGATGGGTAGTCATGATATAAGTAGATACGTGTTTATTTTTTTAAAGTAATCAACAAACTGTTTATGAACTGGTCAGTCTAAGGTGGGGGCATTGTTTTGCATTCTTACCACCAGTGTACAAGAGTTCCAGTTTTACTGAATGCAGTGGCACATACCTGTAATCCCAGCAGCTTGAGATGCTGAGACAGGAGGACCATGAGTTCAAAGCAAGCCTTAGCAAACTTAGTGAGGTCCTAAGCAATTTAGCAAGACCCTGTCTCAAAACAAAAAATCAAAAGGGCTGGGGATGTGAGTCAGTGGTTAAGCACCCCTGGGTTCAATCCCTGGTATCAAAAAAAAAAGTTCCAGTTCCTCCTTAACCATCCCTTTCTTTGGCATGATCTGTGTTTAAAATGTTGACCATTCTAATAGCTGTGTAACGTATCTATACGATGACTTTATTTTGTATATGGTATTGTATTTTTTAAATATAATTTAGAATACAGATTCTAGGATTATCGCTTATAATAAATCATTCATACATCTCCAATTAAGTCATTTATCATTTTGCAATCCATTTTATCACCCAAGACATAAAAATATGAATACTACACTTCTATGAATGAACAAAGTGAAAAATTGGTAGTTATCTGCTCAGCAAGCACAAACTCTTGTTTCACCCGCCCTCCAACCCAAGCAGTTATAATTTTCAGGGTGAACCTCATACCTGCTCATGCAGCTTTTGTTGAGTACTGCTGTTCTTCCAGATGCTCTGCTGTGACTCTCCCAGTGCTCTGTTGGGTACCAGAAGCGCACCTCTCCCAAGGTCTACCTGTGCCTGGGGATGAGAGCCTGGGGTTCTACCAACTGGATCACTGGACTTTGTTTCTCTTAATCCTTTTTGAGTCCTTGTGGTTCCTCACTGGTGGCTGCTACTGATATTCTAGTCCTGCAATCAGTGTCCTGCACCCTCAAAAACACAGGGAAGCCTTGTGGGGACAGCAGTTAGTCCTTCCCCCATCAGTCCTAACTTGTCTTAAAGGTCCTCCCAGGAGGATGTAGAGACATCTCTATTTCTACCGATAGCCATTCTCCCTAAAAAATACATCCTTCTTATTTTTGCTTAGGATGAACACTAACTTTCAGATTGTTTAAGAGATTTTCCCTAGATTACTACTTGAGAAGAAGCGGAGAGAGGAAGTACAGCCATGTGCCACCTGATGTCAGGAACATGTTCAGAGAAATGCTGCTTTGTTGTGTGAACATCACAGGGTGCACTCATACACATCTAGATGGTGTGGATCCATCACACAGGGTGGCCTCTTGATGTAATCAACTGATGTAATCAAGAGACACAGTCAATGAGAGCTGGGTGAGGCTGTTGACATGTCAGATGGAAGACTTTCACACTAACATTTTTTATATAAGTAGAAGGAGTACCTTCTCACACATGATACAAAGTATAGCATAGTAAATACATAAACCAGCAATGGTCATTTATTATTATCCAGTATTATATCAAGTATTTGTGCTGATTGTAATTGTATGTGCTACACTTTTTTATGGCTGGCAGTGCAGTAGGTCTGTTTCCACAGGCATCACCACAAACACGTGAGTAATGCATTCCGATAAGATGTCAGTAGGTAAGAGGAAGTTTTCAGCTCATTTCTAGACTATTATGGTTTAGCGATGAAGTGTCTACCAAAAGTTCATGTGAGAAGCAATGCAAGAAAGCTTAGAGGTGAAATGATTGGGTTATGAGAACCTTAATCTAATCGGTGCATTAATCCATGTGAATGGATTAACTGGGTGATAACTGTAAGCAGGTAGGATGTGATTCAAGGAGGTGAGTCCCTGGGGCCATACCTTTAGGATATATATTTTTTCCATGGTGAGCCTTAGTCTCTCTGCCTCCTGATTCTTATGTCCTCAACTGTTTTCCTCCACCACACTCTTCTGCCATTATGTTCTGCCTCACGGAACAATGGGGTTGGCCGTCTGTGGACTGAGACCTCTGAAACCATGAGCACCAAATAGACTTTTCAATCTCTAAAATTAATCTTCTCAGCAACAAGAAAGTTGACTGAATCAGGGACCACCAACGTATATTCAGTTCATTATTGACCAAATCATTGTAATGTGGCACATGACTATAAATCAAGCATGAAACATTTCCCACTACCCAGAGTTGTTCTATCGGATGTTTGTGTATATATGTAGACATGCCCACAGGTTTAGCTAAAATTGGGGTAAAAGTTAAGATATATTGCCTGTACTAGTTGGTATTGTAGTAACATGTCATAATACAAGGCAGTCAACATAATTTTAATGCCATCTGGTTCAAAACAAGCGTCTAATGGGTGATTCAGTTTCATCATGCTGATTAACAATAATTTGTAAAAACTGCTGAAGACAATAAAATTAAAATTTAATTAGCAACAGTGTCAAAGGTTTAAAAAGCAATTAATATTAAACACACATGTTGAGAAAAATTATTCATCTGTTTTCATTATTCAATACTACACTGAGCAGATCTTGACTATTTTCTGCTTTCTGAGAAAATAAAGAGTCTTTTTATTATACTTAATACTAGCTGTACTTACCATAGATAATAAAAATAAAAAGGGTTATTTTTACTATTGGGAAATCTAATAGTGCAATAATATTACAGAGAGCTCATGTAGCAATTTTAAATTTTCAAAACATTTGGCAACAGAAATTACCTGACATCTTAAATAAAATAATTGCACATATCATAGAGCTCTGAGACTTCTGAGTTTAACTAAGTGGCCAATTGAAGCAAATAATTTTCCAGTTTTATTGGAACACAGGCTTCTCAAGCTTAGATATATCATCACATGATACCATCATTAGAACTTAAAGAGAGAATGCAGGAGAGAACAGAATCTGGAAGCAAGAGGCTTCCATTCTCTTGGGTAGAACCTCACTACAACCACTGAAGAGACCCTTAATGTATGGCCTACAGGTGGTTTAAATCAGAACTCCAAGGGCTGTAGGTGCAGCTCAGTGGTAGAGCACCTAAGGAGCATGCATGAGGCCCTGAATTCTATCCCCAGCACTGCAAAAATTGTATGTCTAACATACACAATTAAACAAAAATAAAAACCAAAATAAATCAAAACCTCCTAGACAGCTCAGGAATTCAGATTCCCAGCCCATAGAAGCACTGAATGTCTCTGGTAGGGCCAGAAAATATGCATTTTGTAAATAACTTAGGGTGCTTCCCGTCCATTCTGGAGCATAAGAACTCTCACCATGGAGGATGTTTTTGTTCAAAATGCCATGCAGCCCCAGAGTGAGGTGTAGCAATGGCTGAAGGATAGAGAGGAATGGTGTTAGGCAGACACTGCAGAGCACCTCACGTGTGTTCCAGGCAACAGGATGCTGAATCTGAGCAGGGCTATAGCCTGGCATCCTGTCATACTGTGTCATCGATTTAAGCAGTTTTTTACAGTATAATTCTCCATCAGGTGTCCGAAGCGATATACAAACAATACAAGAAACACAATTCAAGCTCTAAGTCCCTCAGATGATTTACACTATGTGGTCACCAAGGACTGTACTGATTTCACACCCACGGAGGCTTCAGAAAGCCCCAAAGACTTGGTCACATGATATTCAGCCCACAAATCTGGGTGAAGAGGTCTTGAAGACATTTAGAAAGCTGTAGCAATGAGGAATCTCCATACTTCTTCTCCCCTCCTTTTTGCATCTCTTGCATATAAACTTAGACATTAATTAGGTTTGACTTAATTTTCATTAAGAGTTTTACCACTTAATGTTTTCACTTATTTTATTTAGGAAGCAGTAATCAATAAGGACAATGATAGCTAATATTAATTGCATTCCAGACACTGGGCTATTTTGCTTATTTTTTCTTTTATAGTCTTCATGACCCCATGCAGAAAGTATGGGGTGATTAACATCTGTGTTAGTCAGCTTTCCTTTACTGTAACAAATATCTGAGAGAAACAACTTAGGAAGAAGAAAGGTTTATTGTGGTCCACAATTTTGGAGGTTTCAGTTCATGGTGGGTTGGTCCTATTGCTTTTGGGCCTGTGGTCAGGCAGCACATCATGGAAGGAGTGTGCAGTGGACCAAAGCCAATCACTTCATGGATGGGATATAAAAAAGAAGAGGCAGAGGAAGAGGCTGGGGATCCACAATCCCCTTGGAGGGCACACTCCCAGTGACTGAAAGACCTCTCACTAGGTGCCACCTCCTAAAGATTCCATCACCAACCAATAGCACCAAGCTAGGGACCACACCTTTAAAACATGGGATGTTTTGGATGACTTTTCAGACCCAAACTATAACAACCTCATTTTTCAAGTGATAAAATAATGGCTGGAGAAGGGATATACCAAAGTCTTAGTTCTTGTAAGTCAGAATTAAGCTTGAATCCACACCTTGCTGACTTCAAGCCTGCAGGCATTGAGCTAGTTCTGAAGCAAACTAAGAATGAGGTTGCCTGCCAGTTTCTTCTGTGGAATCCATTTATAAAAATATTTTTCCCTTCCACACACACTAGAGACTCTACCTATGGGACCAAGCTTGATATGTGGTTGTTGAACTTAGTGGAACTGAATTGCAGTCCAAGAACCCAGAAGTCAGTTGAGCATGGAGCTCTGCTCTCCAGGTACAGCCCCTGCCCTAAAGCACCAAGAAAAAGGGTAAATATGGCTGCACATAAGTGTACATACTGTGATGATGGAAAGATATACCCCATGTGAAAGTGAAAAACATACCAGGATGAAAAAATCAGGTATGGTAGACTAGGTTGTACACCTCTAAAAACAAACAAACAAACAAACATACACCTGTATACTGGCCCATATGGCATGCAGGTATGTTTATATGTACATATAGACACACTTGTAAGTCAAGCTTGAATCCACACCTTGCTGACTTCAAAGCCTGCAGACATTGAGCTAGTTCTGAAACAAACTAAGAATGAGGTTGTTATGGCTCATGGCTCAACAGTCACATGGCTCAACTGACTTCTGGGTTCTTGGACTGCAATTCAGTTCCACTAAGTTCACACATAAAGGTACATATGTGTTTGTATATATGTGAAAGACACACATTATATGTATATGGGTTTGTGGTACTATGGAATGTACTGTGGTATACATGTTTGGGTGCCTAAGAGAGACACATATGATGTCCCTATATATTTGTGTGCAAGTAGAAAACATGAGGTGCAATATGTTTGTGTGTGCAGGAAAGACATATCATACATATGTACATTTTTTGCATGTGTACATGTATCTGGTATACATACATGTTTGTGCCTGGTATGTGCATGCATGTTTGTGTGCATATGGAAATCACATGGTGTGTGCATGTATATATGTTCACATAAGAACATGATGTACAGATATGTTTACATGCACATGGGAGAGGCATATGATGTATTAGTGTTTGTGTGTGTCTAATAGGCATATATGATGCACATGTGTATTTGTATGCATATGGAAGACACACACGATATGTGCATTTGTGTGTGTGTGTGTGTGTGTGTGTATATGCACTTAAATTAATATAGGAAGACGTTATCATTATCTGCTGTCATTTCCAGGTGATTGAACTTATCACTATTTGAAAGTATTTTCAAATATTCAGTATTTTCTGATGTTACTGTAAAGTTCATGTCATCATTTTTGTAACAAGAGGAAACAATATTCAAAACTTCATTTTCAAAAACACTCAGCATTTCATGGGTTCAGTATTTCCACAGCTAAAGACATGCATTTAATTTTAAAAGAGGATTAGGCACATTGTTACAGTCCAATGGCCAAAACCCTGAAAAGCTTGGCTGCAAGGTTTCTTTTTAATTAAAGCCCCTTCTAAAAAATAACTCGCTTTATTGCAAATAAATAAAAACATTTGTTTAGGGGATATTGGATTTTAAATTTAAGGAGAACTTGAAGTATGACATGAGAGAGGTGTTGGTTACCAGTTATTAGTTTCCACAGAGGTCTTTTATGAGGGTCACCAGAGTTGCCAGCAGCAAAGTCTCACTGGTCAAGGGAGGGGTCCATTTGTAGAGGGACTTTTGTCTGCTCAATCAGTTTTCTATTTTAATTCACTTATCCAGCATTTCACATGTCTGCTTAATTTTAGTGTTTGGTTTTATCTGTATTGTATGTCTGTCTCTCTTTCAAAGAAAATTGTCTCATTTTGATAAAACTTGATTTATTGCCAAATGATACCATGTCCATCTTAAAGTCAATTGAGGTGAATCTTAAAATAGTGCTCTGGATGATACCAATGTGCAAAGTCATCTACCTTCTATCACTTTTAAGAATTCAATGCCACTTGGTACATGCAGGGACTATTAAAATGAGTAATTTCACCAAGATTTATAGTATCCAGGAAAGATGAGTACACATAATTAGAAAAAAAAGAAAAGGAGGAGAAAGCCTGCCAGAGAGTAGTGGTAGAGCTCTCTGGTCTCACCCTATTTTCTTTTCTTTTCTTTTTTCCATATTTTATTTATTTGTTCTATTTAGGCTTACATGATAACAGAGTGCAATTTGATTCATTGTACATAGATAGAGGATAACATATCAATTCTCACCCTATTTTCTTTGCTCCTTTGACACAGTCCTCCTATTGTGACTCAATGCCAGCATCCCATGCCATGTATTTGCTGAGGATCAATAACACTGTGATGGCTTTGGTGCTCAGGAATATAATATTGCAGAGAATAACATCTGTAGAATATACAGATCTTAGAGATGTATGCAGCTGCATAGTGTAATTGAACCTCTAGAATAGCAAAGTGTTTAAGAGTAGGATTGTACTATATTGTTTCATATTGAATTTCTGTTTTCTGGGTCCCAGAAAAATGGGAGTATCCCAAGAATAAAGCACCCAACGTGTAGCTTCACACATACATTGAAGCTGAAGCATCTGAAAGATTTGGTTTCTTGATTAAAGAAATGTTTTTGCTTGCCTAACAATGACCTCTTATAGTAACCTCTTTTCCAGAGATTGCCCCAATGTGATAAATTCATTTTGTCCCATTTTCTCAGATGTGGAACATCTATAAAAACTTAAGTTGAGCAACAAATATATCACTTATGGTAACATTAAAATAATAATTATTTTTGAAGGTGTGTCCTTTTGAGAAAAGTAATAGCTAAATGATTAGGGTATTTGAAAAACATTTCATGTGACTATATGACAATATATATAAAGAATATAGAAACTCTAGATTATAATTTCCAACCTATTTTAATGCACCCATGTCAATCTTATTGAAATATTCAGAGAATTAAAAACTTGGGATGTAATGAGTTAGAAGACACACCTCAATTCTCAGCAACTCGCATTCACTGCTGCCGGCCTTCTAATGCGGCAGGATAGTTTTTGCACATTATGTGCGCTATTTGCTCTATTTTCCCCACTGGAAGACAGTCTTTAATAGTACCTTGCCTGAAAGCAGGAACCTCTTAGTCATCCAGGTTTTTGACAAAGCTTTCAGTTCTTGAAATGGTGAGTCTGAGAGTTGGAGATTTTTGGGAGTTCAAGGGACAGGAAGGTGTGCCCTGGCACCAGTGCCGAGGGACACAGGCGTGCTGGTCCTGGAAGCAATGCGGCTGGCATCTGTTCTGCCCCTTCCAGCTCCATCCTCACCAGGAAGCTGGACTCTGGCACCTAATTTCTGCACCTTGGCAAGGAGTACAGCTCACATAGGAGATGGAAAGTCGTGGGCCCTGGGCTGGGAACAAGGCAGAGAAAGGCCATGGACGTACGCAGGTAGCCAGAAAGGGATGGAAGGCAGGAGTCTTCTGATTGTTGTTGTTACCAAAGGCCCCAAGGACCTATCATAATCCTAAAAGTAACTGAGCATGAATATCCAGGCAGATGGGGGAGGTTGGGTTCAGAGTTGGATTGGAGTCAATATAAGGAAAATACAGATAGTTGTCCCTAGTTATCTCAGAGAGCTAGGTTTCAGAGCCTCAGCTGATCTTCAGATTCTCAAGTTGCTTATATATGTGGTGTATTATTTGCACAGAACCTACACATATCCTCTTGTACACTTTTAAAATCATCTCTAGGTTACTTATAATATGTAGAACAATGTACATAGTTATTATGAAACAATGACAAGGAAAAGAGTCTGTACATGTTTGATACAGAGACAATATTTTTCCAAGTATTTTCAATCCATAGTTAGTTGAATTTGCCAACATGGAACCCATAGATGGGGAGAGGCTAACTGTGATTGTGTGTGTGTGGACACATACACACATATATTGTGTATAATAATATTTCTGGCATTGACTGAGGCTCATTCCTACCATACTGGCAGGAGTAGTGGAGAGATGAGGAAAGACTGGAGAGTTTTAACTTAAATTCACTTTAATTTGTCTATAATTAAATTTTTTTCAATTTCTCCCAAATAAATACACATTACTTTGGGATAGAACTGACATTTAACTATTTTCTTTCAAGTATTGTGTTATTACATAAAATGACCTTATAATTTAGGGAGAGAAATGGAATTTTAAGTGGTATACTCAGTGTAAGAACTACTTAAAAAACAACAACAAAATATGAATACTGTTAGGTTGGATCAGGGTCTAGGATGTCCAATTAGAGGGACTGATCAGGGCAGCTACAAAATGGAGCTGGCAGCCAGACGCTGATGTCACCAGTAGACACGCCTCCTGTCAATCAGTGGGTTTTTCCTGACCTATCCAGGAAGGACTCTGGCCTTCTCTTCCTGCCCCCAAGCTCTGCCCTTCCTGACCGAGCCTTTTGAAGTTATCTGTACACTGGAGCACCGGCTCCATTTCTCCTGGACACACTCTGATGGACTGGAGAATTCAGCCCAAGAGCATATATTTCCAATAAAGCCTTGCTGAGCGGCTTTAATTCATCTCCTTCTAGTCCTCTGGTCTTTACATATTGGTGCAGAAACCAGAGAGAGTTCTTGAACCTCCCCCTGTACTGGGGTAGAGGCAAACTCTCCAAACCAGACTGGGAGCCACTCTCTCTTCCCCCTCCAGACTGACAAAATGGAGGTAGGCCGCCCCGCCCCATCTCCTCTGACTTCTCAGCTTCCTCCCGCCCCCCACGGTTCACTCGAGAGGCCTACCCTTAAGCCGCATGTGCACATAGGTCTCTGTCCGAGGCCACCTGGATTGGGGAGACGTCCCCAATCCTCATGTTAGCCATCTGCCGCCGTCTGGGGCCTGGAGAGTTCCCAGGGATGCCTGAATTCTCCGCCTGGCCCTCCGTTTTCTCGTGGATGCGAACATTTTTAGGGACGCCTTTTTCTGTTCCTGCCCACTTCCCAGGACCACTGAGAAGTCACAGGAGACACCCACTCTTCTCTAGACCCCAAAACTCCATTGTACTATGGCTTAGATAACGGATCAAAATGGCCTCCAGAGAGAACTTTTAATTTTCAAATCCTCACTGATTTGGCTAATTTTTGTCACCAGATGGGGAAATAGACAGAAACTCCTTACATTAAGGCTTTGTTGGAAAGTGTGTTCTCATCCCTCCCTTCTTTCCCATCTGTTCTGTCCTCTCAAGTTCTTCTCACTAACAAAAATCCCAAAATCCCTTTCCCATTTGCTCTTTATCTCCTTCCTCGTGTGGCCACCATTATGTCCCGTTCCCTACCCAGACCCTGCCTCCCCTCGCTTTGGGTTCCGCTGAAATGCAGCCATCTTCCCGGGAGGCGGAGTCGGCCTCAATCCCAGCGCCAAAAGGCAGAGAAGAGGCGTAGAGCCTGCCTGCCTGGGTCCCTGCATCTGTTGCTCACATCTGTGTTGCTCAGACGGGCAGTTTGGCGTCTGTGAGCTACCAAGCCAAGCACCCTGCATTTTTTTTATTTTACCGGCCGCGTCATTTGTTTTCTAAGACTCTTGCTTTTCTTAAGTTCTGCGTTTTTGAGCTCATGACCTTAATCCTTCACATCTAGGATAATGTTTTCTGATCAGTCCTATTTTATTCAACCATGGAGTTTTTTTTGAAGGGCATCTGACATTGCCTGCAGGCCTTGACTATTGTGTGAATGTGTGCATGTGTGTGTACCATGTACATGGTATCAAAATTGGCACAGATAATGAGCGCTCATCAATTAAACCAAAAAAAAAAAAAAGGATCCAAATACTTTAATTCACCTGATTTAAAAGGTTCAACTTAAATTGAATAAACACAAAGGTTTATAGATTCCTATATGAATTTTTAAAGGTTTCTACTGTTGCCTAAGTTCAAAAAATTTACAAGAATTGCTTTGGGATATGAACAGAAGGAATTAAAAATTCTAAATATGTATTTATTGGAAGGAAAGAGAATATTTCTAATCAAAAGGTTTACAACTGTAATTAAACAAAAAGTTAAAGTCTAAATTTTTCTTTCAGAACTAAACTTAATGTAATAACATCAATGTAATTATGGTTCTACTAGTTCTATTTTATATTAAATGTGTTCATTTCTTTCAGATATACAAGCTTTAAAATAGAAGGTTTTAAAAGTGCATTATACCAAGCTGATGTTCTCCAAACTGAACTTGTATGGTATCGATTTATATCACTTAATGTTTTATAACTGAACCTATCATCAATAAGACTTTAAGTTACTTTTACATCAGAGCAATCTTTTAAATAAATGAGGACCTAATCTATTTAATATTCTGCTAAAATTTTGCAAGGAGCCCTGTCTTACCTGAGATAGTTCTCCCAGCTTACTACAATGGCTTCAATGTAGGCGAGACTCCAGTTCATTTAAAGATATGTTCAAAGGATTAATTTTGTTGTAAAGATCATTAGGACCTCAAACAGGGATATAATATGTAACTCAGCCAAAATTTGAGAAAGCTATTACACAAACTAAATATGTTTTTACTGTTGTTTAATTTATTTTGTATTTTCCTTAAACTCTGACTATTGCCTGTTAATGTTTTACAGAAGTACTACTTCAAGAACAGACAACCCAATTTAATTTAAAATAAATGAGCCACCACCTATAGGATAGACCTTAAAGTTAAGCCCAGTACCCTTACTTTATAACTGGTGAAATTGGCTTGCTGAGTGTTTAAGATCAAGACTTAAAAACTAAAATTAAATTAAAGGGCCAAGAAAACCAGTATTTGGCTCTTGCCCTCTGAGTCAGCCTGAATCCAAAGAATGAAGAAATTTCTCTAAAGTGCTCTACACCTCTGGGCCACAGGACGTCCTGATCAGGGAGATTTCTGAGACCATTAGAGAATTAAAGAGCTAATCAAATGCCGTACAATGGAGAGGAAGGTCAAAGAGAGAAGAAACAATTTCTCATGCTTCCCGGGGAAGCCACATGGTCAGTGCCAGACCTCCACCTATCCTAATGCAGATGGCACTAGCAGAGCTAACAAGCTGCTCTCAAGTTCCTCAAGGATGCCTCCCAGGAGACCAAAAGGCGACTGTTAACAATAGGTAAGAACAAAAGTCAATTTGACTTGCTTCATCTTAAACACCTAGCAAAACCAAGAACACAGCCATTCCTGGGCATTTAAAATAGTTTAAAGTGACATTAAAAACTAAATACTATGTTTACATGCCTTGTCCTCTCCAGCCTTATTATGAGGGCAAATTCTCAACTCTTATACTTCCTACATTTCAGACTGTTCCTCTATGTAGGTTTGAATCATGAATGTAATTCTCATTGAGGTTCCTCAATTAACTGTACAGTAAGGCTGAATTACCATGACTTGTTACCACTTCCCTCTCTAGGGCAAAAAAGGGCCATCTTTCTATTGGTAATATTTGGGCTCTCCTTGGCCCCCATTCACTGCCTCTGGGCTGGGGCAAGAGGACTTGATTATGCAATATCCACTACTTAAAAACTTAAACAAATTTTATCACAGAACCAACCAGCCTTGGGCTCCCATCACGCTAGACTCCCACCAAACTCAAAATTTCTTGGCAGCCCCCTTCTTTTTCTGCTAATCAGTAATCTCTCCCAAGCCTCTGTTCCTACCCCCACGTGATGCTTCTACATTCAAGCAACATGGCTGACAACCAGAGGCTCCCACACCCCTGCATCTGCCTCCCTGCCTGACCAACACCCGAGCCATCTCCCCATCTTGGCGTCCCCAATCCCACACGAAGTAGCCAGACTGAATCTGCTGTCCTATATCATCAAAAAGGCCAGGATGTTAGGTTGGATCAGGGTCCAGGATGTCCAATTAGAGGGACCGATCAGGGCAGCTACATAACGGAGCTGATGTCACCAGTAGACACACTTCCTGTCAATCAGCAGGTTTTTCCTGACCTATCCAGGAAGGACTCTGGCCTTCTCTTCCTACCCCCAAGCTCTCCCCTTCCTGACCGGGCCTTTTGACATTATCTGTACACTGGAGCACCGGCACCATTTCTCCCAGACACACTCTGATGGACAGGAGAATTCAGCCTGAGAGCGTATATTTCCAATAAAGCCTTGCTGAGCGGTTTTAATTCATCTCCTTCTAGTCCTCTGGTCTTTACAAATACCTTCATTTAAATCAGAAAAAAAAGCCTATTTACCCATTTATAGTGAAAAGAAACAAAAAATTATGTTGTTAGTGGTCATCTTTAGAACTTTTTTTAAATTTTACTTTTCCAAAATTTGAAAAAAATTTCAGTGAACATGCATTGCTTTTTTTTTTTTTTTTTTTATTTTATTCTTCTTTAATGCAGAGTAATATTCCATTATATGTGTATACCAGTTTCTTTTTCTTTTCTTTTTTAAATTTTTTTTAGTTGTATATGGACACAATGTCTTTATTTTATTGCTTTGTACATGGTGCTGAGGATCGAACCCAGGGCCTCACGCATGCGAGGCAAGCGCTCTACCGCTGAGCCACAATCCCAGCCCCTGCATTGCTTTTTAAAAGGCAGAACTTTTTTTTTTTTTTTGAGAAAGAGGAAAAAGAAGTTTTATTGCTCTACTAGCAAAGGAGAAACACAGGGACTCCTGTCTCAAAGGCTGTGATTCTGCCTATCAGCAGGAGCAGGGGGCTTTAAAGAGGTGATTCAAAGGCTACATTCCATGTGTTCTCTGTTGGACTTGTAATTCACTTGTTAATTTGGGAGATAGTCATTTCTGAGATCTTCTGGTACCATCCCCAAAGTCTAGATTACTTTGTTCCTATAGTGGGTGTGCACTCAAGGACAGATAAATCTGCCTAAAATGAGGAAGAAAGGTAATCCTGTTTTCTCTGAGATTAGGGAGGGGAAGAGATCAGAAATGAACAGGGAGAGAGGAAGAGAAAGAAACATGTCCATTTTAAAAATCAGTTGCAGTGGCAGAGCAGCCAGGGCTATATTTAAAGCGTTAAGTAGACCACTGTTACATTTTTCCACTTTCAATTTCTACAATCCATTTTCTATGGAAAAATGGGCAATGACATCTCCAAATTTCTTCCTGCTGAAAGGGGGTAAAGTTGGGGGAAGTAACCCAAAGTCCTTGTTCTCTGTCAGGTAGGGCATGGACAGTTACGGGCATTCAGCATCAGAGCAGTCCAGAGATCCACAGTGGCAGATGGCAGGTGACTGGACAAGGCATTCATAGGGCAGGGATAATGCTAAGATAACAATAAACAAGACTACAAAGCATTACTTTTTTGTAAACAATTATCACAAAGGCAATTAGTATTTCAGCTAGTCTCTGAAAAACCATGAGGACAGTAACTCATAATCTTATCAGTGAAAAACAGATCAAGTTTATCAATGTAGGAGGTTAGGAAGATTTATAGGTCTATGAGATAAGATTGAAATTAATTCAGGACAAATTTGTGACTGTAGTGTCCTTTGTGATCATTATATTAGACACTCTCACCCAAGAACCCATAACCTCTAGCTTTACTTAATTTTGGTATGGCTGACACACGTGTACATCTTAAGTTACATTTAAAAAACATTTTTTTCTTTTAAATGTCCATGTAAGACTGTGCTCAGGCTGTATTCTCCTGCCAGGTTTAAGACCAAGTCAGTCAAAACTGACCTTATTCTTATCTACTCTTAAGAGTCAGCTGAGATTCCCCAGAGATCACTCTTGGAGACTTGTATGAAGCTTCTTGGCTCTTTTAGCTTTCCTCTACCAGTGTTTCCACTAGCCAAGATGGGTAAAGGTCTTGCTAACCACATGTGGCTTCTCTTGGAAGCATCAGGGACATTTACATCTCCAATGACCCTCCTCTTTGCAAAATGTGCACTGGTTGGCTTCCTATTGTCTAGGGTCCTCTCGATCTCCCTGATCAGCAGATCAGGTGACTCACCAGAGTTGCAGGGTGCAGAGAGGGGTCTCATCATTCTCTGGGTCCTAGATGACCTTAGGGCAAGGGCCAACATGTTGCTGCTTTTCCTTGGTCTTTTTTCTTCCTTGACATTGGTCTACAAGTTTTTGGTTTTAAACAGCAGCAAGTCAGTCTTACCAGTCTTAAAGAGGGAGTGACAGGTTATAATTTAAATATCTATAATTTTACAGATACCCCTTTCATTTAATTGGGGTTAGTATTAGTACTGGAAGTCAGCATTATATACTATCTGTCCTGTAGGTGATGTCTTATTATCTCAAACTAACCCAGTTTTTTTTCTTTTTCTTTTTTTTTTAAGAAACAGTGCCTCTGCAAAACACTGACAGGCAACAGTTATAAAGTTTACAAGGAAAATATAAAATGAAATTAACCAAGCAAAACATATTCAGTTGGTGTAATAGCTATGAACCAAGAAAAATGACTTTTATAATCTTGAACTTTTAGTTATTAAATATTATATTCTTTGTCTGAGATCATGGTAATCTTTACAACAAAAATCAATGTTTTGAACACAACTTTAAATGAGCTGAAGTGTAGCCTATTTTGGAGTCATTCTAACATGGAGTAAGGTGGGAGGCAAAGCTTTATGTTAGGTAAGGTGAGGCTCTTCACAAATAACACAATACACTATTACATTTGAAACATGAATCAAAGAAAGGCTAAGAGAATTTTTAACTTTCTTTTTGTGGAAAAGTGGCAGAATGCTTCCATGTTTTACAATGCCACCTTTAAATAGATCAGGCTCTCATTATCTTCCAAAAATGCATTTAAATTCCAATTCCAGTGCAAAGAGTAACACATAATTTTATATATAACTTATTGATGATAGGTTACTTTATCCAGGTATAAAACATCGAATGACATGAATAAACATCAACCAAATTTGTTATTTTTATACAAATCCAAGAATTTTGCTACACATAATTTTAGTTTGGAGAACACCAACTTGGCAAAATGCTCTCCTAAGCTTTACATTTAACTAAGTTTAACTTTTAAAGTACAATTTAGAATCCAGAGTGTATGGTAACAATAATCACAAGTCTGCATGGTTTAACAAAAATCAAAGGATCACCTTAAATCTCTTAAAACTAAAAGGCAGAACTTTACAGGGATAATTATTTCCTGGATATAAATACTGCTTAACATAAATGCATCTTGAAGTCTTACTTGTTGCCCAGTTGTTTTCTGGTTGGACTGCAAATGCTTGATTTTTCCTAAATGAAAGTTTATTAAGTAGCAATCATTTTTATGGTATTTGTCTCTGTCTCTCTCTCTCTCTCTCACACACACACATGTGTGAATATTACACACACATACATAAACTATCACCCTTACCACACACACACTCCATATTCACAGTCTCACCAAAATAAGCTTGGTTGGGAGTGCTGAGGGTGGGGGATTCCTTGGCTTTTGTATGCCAGGCTCTGCCTCTAGGGTTACCCATGCAAGTATCCACAGAAGGGTCCTGTAATGCAAAACTCTTCAGGGCCAGTGATCCCAAAAGAGGTCTCCAGGGGAATGAGGCATGGATTATAATAGGCCCAGAGCCTGCCAAGTGATCAGTCAAATGCATGGTCTCACCCACATGCCCCATGTGCAGTACAAACACCACCAGCTTCTAGGCATTCTGCCATGGAAAAGGTCGGAGTGCCTGCTTAATTGTCCAGTCCTTCCTCTTGCTTCCTCCTATGCAAGTCTGTCCCTTCAGTTCCTGGGGAAGCTCTACAGTTTCCACTGGTCCAATGTGGTCAGGAGGGCTCTGGCTACCTGAGGCTTTCCTGTCACAAGCACTAGTACTGTGGATACCTCAACTTAGGTGTGTCCTGGAAAAGCTAGGTGAGGCTGACGTGGTCTGGGTGACTGTTTTTGGCTTTGTTAGAATTGAAAGCTGACTCTCCTTTCCCACGCTCTTATTTCTTCCTGCAGCTCTGGGCTTCTCCTGGGTTCACTTTGCTTGGACCTGATGAACTTTCTTTTAGCATTCTTTGCTATGCAACTCTCCTGGAGAAAAAGTCTCAATCTTTGTCTGAAAATGTCTTTGTTTTGCTTTCAATTTTAAAAAATATGTTCTCTAAAAGAATTCTAGGTCTTTCAGCATTTTAAAGTTTTATTATTTTATTTTCTGGCCGCTATTATTTTTATGAAGAATCAACTGACATCCTTATTATTGTTCCCCTGTAAACAAAGTTTATATTTTACCCTTCTGGCTATTTTTAAGGGTTTTTTTTTTTTTGTATTTTTTTGTATTTTTGTCTTTGGTGTTCAACAGTTCACTCTGCTGTACCTAGGTTTTTGTTTGTTTACCATGACTTAAAATTCACTGTTTGGACTCATTGGTTGGTGATCCATCAATTTTGGAAAATTCTCATGTATCAGATTTTCAGATATTAATTTGCACCATTTCTATATTCCCTCTCCTTTAGGGACTTCAGGAACTTTTTGTCTTAGGTCTTTTGATATTATCTCACAGATCTTGCACAATGTTTTTTTTTTTCTTCTTTCCTGTTCCATTTGGATAATGTCTATTCATCAATCTGCTATATACAGTCTGCATAAATCCCATAGATTGAATTCTTCCTTTGGGTTACTGTATTTTTTTAGTATCTAACATTTCCACTGGGCTATTTTTTGTAGTTTACACTTCTATGATGATATTCTCCATCTGCTCACACATATTGCTTATCTTTTCCATTAGATCCTTTAGCATGCTTATCATAATTAAATTCCCTCTTATTTTAAAGTCCAAAATTATTTTAAAGTTAGACTTTAAAATAATTATTTTAAATTATTTTAAAGTTAGACAAAATTATTTTAAAATTAGACTTGAATAAGTCTAATTATGTTTACTGTTTTTCCTTTCTCCAGAGGTCAAATTTTCATTTGTTGCATGTATTTGAACTTTTTACTATGTGCTAAACATTGTGTGCAAAGTTGTTATAAAGATTGAAGCAAATTATGCTTCTCACGGATGGGGGTGCATAACCACAGGCTGCCAAGACCCCCTGGCCAGTTACCTAAAGTTCCAGGAACTGAAAGGGGACATAGGAGGCATTGTCACGGTTGGACTGTAAATAACTATAGGTTGAATACCTGCCAAATCATGTTTTCCTGAGTCATGTAGCTAGCCCACCCTATAATAACCTCTGAAACCCTCA
>CM053406.1:118674334-118693803 GCA_028644305.1 Xerus rutilus | reverse complement strand
TGCTTCTCACGGATGGGGGTGCATAACCACAGGCTGCCAAGACCCCCTGGCCAGTTACCTAAAGTTCCAGGAACTGAAAGGGGACATAGGAGGCATTGTCACGGTTGGACTGTAAATAACTATAGGTTGAATACCTGCCAAATCATGTTTTCCTGAGTCATGTAGCTAGCCCACCCTATAATAACCTCTGAAACCCTCACTTTGGGGTCACTCTCTGAAGGAAAGGAGAGCTGACCCCAATCGATTGGCCTGTGTGCCTATTTCCTCAATAAACTTTGCTACTTTGCAAAAAAAAAAAAAAAAAAAAGATTGAAGCAAATTAAATTTACCTCCAGAAAAGCACAGACCTCTTCTTCTGTCAATTTATATTATGGGATGCTAAATCAGTCTGATCTGGAGTTGAGCTGGGTATGGCTTTATTGAAGATTTAGTTACTGTATTTCACTGCAAAATTATCACAGATTTTTATGCCAAGTATTTTTGCAAAAAAGGTAAAATGGAAGTTTTTGTTTGTTTAATTGTGCCAGTATTATTTAAAAATTGTTCATTACCAAACTGTTTTTGGTGCAAGATTAGGAAGCATGGAATACTCGAGAATATATGTTAATGTAATGGTGACAATTATGTAGTAAAATGTGGTACTTTAATTTCATCACTAACTTAAAATATTTTTCAAGAGAAAGTCGTGACCTTCTCCCCACCAGCATGAGTTAGCTAGGATGTTGAGATCTCTTTATGCCACACAGCTCATCCACCAGCTTGCTTTTCGGATCACTGGGAATTTCTCTATGGCCTCATCATCAATCAGCCTCATCTTTCTGTTCCTCAGGATATCTCTCTGCCCTGCCGCCTTGCTGATGCCTTTGGGAGTTCACTGCTGGGTATAGGCTTTAGAGTATTGGAGGGTTTGCTCCCCTCTCTCCTGCTCTGTCTCCAGTATTCAGTAGGCTGCTGTCCTGCCAGCTTCATGGGTGTGTGCCCTGAGTTAGTCATGAAACTTCTACTCTTGGAAAAGGCCAGTGCTTTAATGCTCTGCTGTAACTGGCCTGAAATTCTTAATAATTTTGTCTTTGAACTTGCACTTTGTAAATGAAGTCTGATGGAACAATGGAGCTTGCACAGGCCATTGAAGTATGCTAGGAAGTTGCATGCTCAAGGTCTTAGGGTATGGGATGCAGTGTTGAGCAACTGGTCTGGTATCCCAGTCAGGGATGACGTGGACATCCTGGGGCTAGCTAGGGCACTGCAGAGTCCCATGGTAGCTGGAAGTCAGAACCCAGGGCCAGATCAGCAGTGTCAAAAGGGCCAATGACATCACCAGCAGTGGTGGCAGAGGCAGTGGCCATGGCTGTGGGAGAAAGGAAGGGCCCTGCATGGCAACAACTCTGGAACCTGAGGTGAGAGGCTCCTTGGTGGCATCAGCATAGATTTTATTCCTCTGGCCTAAGTGCCAGCACAGAGTAAACCTGGTCAACAAATTATCACACAATGAAAGCAGACTCATGGACCCTGCAATCAAGCATGTCATGGAGTTAATTCAGCAACTTACACCCAAGAGTATGTCCAACTGGGCAACCTGGTGGTAAACCAAATATCAACACAGAGCCCTGCTGCATTGCTGGTACAGCTCATGAGCCTCCCCACCCAAGACCTTCCCTTATTTGCTTCTGCCACCTTTCCCTTCTTTTTCTTCATCCCTGAACTTTCTAGTTATATTCCATGCTGCAGTTTTTGCAAGAACAGCGACCTTGGAGTTTTTTGATTCTCAGTCACTCCCAGAGCATAGGACACTGGGGAACACTGTCCTTGGTCTTCTACAATCAAGAGCTTGTTATGTCCGGCTATGTTATGGGTATGGGAAGGGACATAGGCATGACACAGAGTAAAAGAAGGAGGTCACTTGATTGAGGAAACCTAAAGAGAATGGAAGTTCAAGTAGCCAAGCCTGGTGACACTCCCTGTCACTGACACTAAAGCAGGGAGTGGGCACATCCCCACCAACCCTCTCTCCACCACTCACTCCCATTTGGCTTTTGCTTTAAATGCACCCTTTGTGTTTAGTTTGGCCTATGGAAAGTGTTGGTGACTTGAAGGTGGGAAAGACCTGATGTCTGACAAAATCCTTCTCATCCTACAAGACCCAGCTGCGACCCCATCACTACTGATTTGGAGCCCAACTAGACATTCCTATACTGTGCTCTCACAGCACCTATGATACCTGTGGCAAGATAGTGCTCTTCAGATTTCAAAGGGAAGCCTGATTGCTTATGGGCATCTCTTCACCCCAACTCTTTCCTCTCTGAGAAAGATTCGAACTGGAGACTTCCAGTCTTCAGGGAAAGGGGAGCCAGTTTTTAGTTCCTTGGGTTGGTGTTTTCTTGTTCCTATGAAATAGAAGGGGAGAAGAAACATTTTGCTGGAAGTTAAAAGGAAATTGTAAAAGGAGAAGGAAAGATTTACATGGACAGGGGAAAACACTTTGGGTAAAAAAGCAAGAGTAAAATATTTTTAGAAAGTAGATATTTTTAAGCAATTAGTTTCACATGAGATTAAGACAATAGTGAAAAGATGTTAGTGGAAGGCATATGGAAGGAAGAAAGTGAAAAAAAGTTGTGAAAAGGTGACAAATTTTTGAATGGGCATCAAACCTCCCATCCAACTGCATGGTCTGGTCCACCCAGCCTGGCCCCTAACTCCTGGGATATGCCTCTGGGATGCCCCTTTGCTAGGATGACAGACAAATTCTCTCTGAGATTCTCCTGCCTTGAGTCTGGCATCAGTGCAGCAGAGCACTCGTGGGAGGCAGGACATGGAGGGTGAGTCATTCTCTAGCTTCCTGCTGAGCTCTTTCCCCAGGTGGGCATCTCGAATGGCCTGTGTCCAGGCACCAAGCTGGGTAGTGCTTCTCTCTTTGAATGGGTGAGGACAGTTAATCCATCAGCAGCCAACTAATTTTCCAACATTAACCAACACGATCTATTCCTGTTTGAGTCCTGAAGTATTGCTTGCTTCCTGCTGATTATTCACATGTAGACAAACTCTTTTCCATGCTGTGTAACAAAGGCCCATCCAAAGGACAAGTGGGTCCTGGGGACATGAGGGTTAGGAGATATAACCATGGAACCACTTCAGGATCTCCTAAACTGGTAAGATGATCAATGGCATGCCTGTTGCAGACAGTGAGTCCTTGGAGGGTAGAAATGGTGTGTTTTCTTTACATATCTGTAGCACCCAGTATGGTACCTGAAACATCAGGTGCTCAATAATGAGGACAGAAGAAAGGATTGGAAGGGAATTTAGAACCTCCCTAGGAGGTAAGAGAGGAAAGCATTGATTTGGGCAGGACTCCCTCAGGGATAGTGGTGTTCTTGCTTCTAATGAGCAGCTCGTCCTTCAGAGCACAGACTGAGCGGGGCAAACGGTGAGCCTGTGTTCCCTGCTTCTCTGCCAGATGTGTTTCCTCCAGTGCAGTAACCAGGGCAGACATTCTTCTCTCCCCATGGTATGCAGGAAGATTAAGCTGTAGAGCTCCATGTAGGCATTAAGTACAGGATCTGATATAATTTTGTTCCACTTTCCCTTGACTGGAACAAGTATCCAGTACATTTCACCCCTATACCTGGAGGCAGGAAGGCAAGACATAAATAATCACAGGAATAATGCCATGTAAACATTTCAGCTGGGCAAGATGAAGGCACCAGTTTTAAATCTCCAGGATGCTGAAGATTATATACAAGTGATGGTTCATGCTGTGCCTTCGTCCCAACAGGAGAAACTGCTTTGCCTGCTCCCCCACTGAGGAGGCCTTGTGAAGTGGGAGAGCTGGTTTTCCAAATGCTTTCTTAAAATGAGAATGCCCATTTATTTCCTGAAGTTGAAGCAGCTTCCTTGGAGACTGAGTCCATCTTGATCTTTCTTCTTGATCATGAAATGCTTCTTATTATTAAATAAAACTCATTGTGAAAGGGCAAGGATCATGTCAATCTTGCTCACTATTAAATACCAGCCATGTAGTAAACACTCAGGATAGAATCAATCTTCAATGTTGTTTAAAAAAAAAAGTTCCAACTCTGATGAAACACATTTAGACAGGGGCATAGATGAATCAGCTAACGGACAGATTCAGTGAAAACGTTTTTCTCAAACTCACAGGACTAACAACAGAACCTTAATCACCTCTCTTGAATTCCAACCATCTGTACCAGAACCTCAGAATCCCTGCATGGTCCCATTCCGCATCTTCCATTTGCAACACTTGTTTGGCTCATGCCTGGAATACTCTAGCTCAGGCATCAGAGGCAATTAAAATCAAGACGAAGAGTGTGTTCTCTCCATCATGAAAGACGGCCTGATGAGGCAGGGAGGAGGGGGTATGAAATGCACTAAAATGAGGCTCCTCTGTGCTTGTGTGGCACCTCTCATCTGAGCCTTTCAAAGCATTCCTTTCATTTTAATCACATTTTCATGATGAAACTTCTTATTACACACGCAGCCAGACCTCTGCACCTGGCCACTCCACAGGCACCTCGCACACAACACACTCCTGATGAAAGTCACTATCATTTCCTCACAATTTTCCTTTGTTTAGAGAGCCCTCCTTGCTAAGTAGGAATTTTGTCCGCTTGAACCTCAAGCCGGAAAAGCCTGAATATCATTCTAGACCTGCAGCTCTCTCATGTCCCTCCTTGGCTTCACCTCCCAAATGTCTCTCAAGTCCCTCTTCCACTATGGTCCTTGGGTGTCTTCCTAAAAGGCAAATCTCAATGTGGCTATTTCTCTGCTGAAAATCCTTCAAAAGTTTTCCATTCTCTTATGAATAAGTTCAAGCTCCTTATCAAGACATACATGGCTATGTCCTGGACAAAGGCTTTGGTCCAGTGAGAATGGTCACTTTGGCCATAACTCTCCATATTGCCCTTCCAGACTGGAGTGACATGGACTTCTGAAGTTCCCATGATATAAGAGCATATGGTGTTGGTAGAGAAGTTACTGACACAATGTGGGTGACCCTTTGCACAACATTGGTGGCAGACCTGAAGGTGTCTGTATAATGTACCCTTAGCATTAATTTCCTCGGGTTTCACAATCCTAAAATCAGGCACCATGATAATGAGTTCATTTGACAAAGGCTTGGCAGAGTTCTGCTCACACCATATTAAATTTGATGATGATGCAGAAAAAGGAAGAGGAAGAGGAGGGGGAGGAGGGGGAGGAGGAGAAAAGGAGGAGGAGAAATGTACTTTATTGAAGTGCTTCTCTCCCACATGAACAGTTATCTTATTTGGTAAGTTCATTTTAATAGCAAGCTCCCTGTTAGTTTCTACTTGTTAAAGGAAAAGAGAAGCAAAAAAGAATTGCTTGTTACTCCTTGTCACTTTAACAAGAAGACAGAGTTCCAGGCTTCTTGCCCTTAAACAACCAAAAATTACATGAGCCTCTTCCTTCAAATGTCAGAATGGCATTTAGCCTGACAGCTTTCTCATTATTATTCACTGAGAGCTTCTCTAACCAAACCTGTCAAAAATCTCTAACTGGGAGGCACCTTATAAACTTGGAGTCAATGTTTCAGCCTTTTATCATGGTTCCGAAGCTTTCAGTGAGTGAAAGGGGGAAGAAGCCTGCTTGGGTGTTCTCTGACACCAGGACAACACTGGGGATTCCTCCCCTTTCCCATCCTTTTTAGAAAAGGAAGAAACGAGGCAGTGTTAGTCAGCTTTCTTTCACTGTGACAAAATACCCGAGATAAGCAATTTAAAAGGAGGAAAGGTTTATTTTGGATCATGGTTTCCAAAGTTTCAGTCGATTGTTGCTTGGTCCCATTATGTTATGGTGAGAGTGTGTAGAAGAGGAGACTGCTCACCTCATGGTGGCTGGGAAATGAGAGAGAGGAAAGGGCCCAATATCCTCTTCATGGGCACACTCCCAATGACCTAACTCCCTCCCACTAGGCTCCACCTCCTTAAAGTTCTACCACCTCACAACAGTGCCATAGGCTGAAAACCAAGCCTTCAATATGTTGACCTTTGGGGGATATTCCACACTTAAACTATAACAAAGTCTAACATGGGAGGGGGCTCCGGGGAATACCTTTAACTGATTGCTTTGCAGATGACTCCAGATTCTTCTACAGCAGTTGGTTCAGAGATAGAACAAGGGGTGGTCCAGTGTGAGAGCCTCCAGGAGCATCACTCCATACATAATACTCAGATCTCACTACCACAAAGTGCAGTTCTGGAGCAAGGTAACCTGGTTTTCTACCTTGAATCCATTCATATCCTGTGATGTGCACCTGAGTCCACTTCTGTGGTGCTGTGATTGATGGTAAATATCCCTACAGACACAAGCAAAGGATATGAGACACCATTCCTACTATTGATGGCTGTACACAAAGCACAAGAGGTCCCTTGTTGTTTTAGTCAGCTGTTTTTGCTGCTGTGACTAAAAGATATGACCAGAACAATTTTAGGGGAGGAATAGTTTATTGAGGGCTCACAGTTTCAGAGGTCTCAGTCCATGGACAGCAGGCTCCATTTCTTGGAGCTCTCATTGAGGCTGTGCATCATGGAGGAGTGTGTGGCACAGGGAAGTAGCTCACATGATGATCATAAAGCAGAGAGAGAGAGAGAGAGAGAGACTTAACTCTCTGGGTACAAAATATATACCCCAGAGTCATGCCCCCAATGAACCACTTCCTCCAACCACACCCCACCTGCCTCCAGTTACCACTCAGTTAATCTCATCAGGGATTAGATCCTTCTGCAGCCCTCCTTCCAACTCTTGAATTCTAAGCTGTGTACCAGCTGCCTGCCAGGTGCAGGGGACCCTGTGATAACCTCAGCACTACTGCACATTTACCAGTCCCCCTCCCTTGGAGGCACAGGCTCCCAGTGTTGAGTAATTATGGTAAAACTGCAAGCCAGCTTCCAACTCTGAGATCCAGAAGCTGAGAGACTCCTCAAACCAAGAGTCAGAGTCAGCTGAATTTTTGAGAACATGAAAAATGGAGGCACAGCATAATGCTGTTTATTGGGAAAAGTGTGATTTATTTTATTGTTTATTTTAAACAATTTGAACTTGTTTATGGTTGCCAATAAATTGTGTGGATTGGAACATGATACTAATGAATGTTATCATAAATCCCTAATTTTAGACATAAATAAAAGATACATATTTACTTTTTAAAAGGCCACCTCTGCTAAATAAAAGTTGAATTATTGTTTAAAGAATATCAGTTTGAAAGGGGTCCAAGTTATTTTTAGGGTACCCATATGTCTTGATCTTATCTAGGGGTAGGTATAGATGGAAATCTCTTGTTATCTAGGACGAGTATATTTAAACCTCAGCAATCCTTCAGAAGTGATATTCATTTCCCTGCTACTTGTAGGGTGGGAGTGAGAAGGTGGGATGAGAAAGGAGAGGAAGGAGGGAGGCAGAAGCTCTGACACAAAGACAGACTTTGCAAAAGTGGGAATCCCTCCCTATTCTCAGGGGAATACAGCTTCACAAGGGGATCCAGGGGAGCAAGATGGAATGTGCCACTCCTGGAGACTAAGAAACTGTGACTTGGTATGTGCAGCACCTGGGCCTGGAACCGTGCCTCCCGGACAAAGCTGGCAATGATTTCCGCCAACATCAGCTCATGATGTTGACCTCTGATGTCTGCTTCTGTACCAGCTGATGGAGTTGGGGACAGACTTTCCATTATGGATCACCCATGCTCATTTCTGGGATAAATCTCCAATTCCAAAGGCAGCATGCTAAGTCTCAGGATTCACTCCCCTTTAGCAGGTGGGTGGAAAATGTGAAGACCCCTCTCCCTATTCTTCCTTGGCTTTCTAGGGAGAAAGAGGATATGCTTAAGACATACCTCAAGTTTGGGCCAGGACAAAACTATGTTGGCCATGTTTTAAGGAAACTGAGGCTGGCCTTAGTAACTCAACCTTGATCTTCCTGTGGTGGAAAATGGAGAGGAATTCTTGTAGGACCCAATTGATGTTCTTGAGGGTAATATCTTGCCCACAGGGGCTACCACACCAGCATCTCCTCAAAACTACCACAGGAGTGGCACGTGGGCTCAGTCCAGTGTGCTGGCTCCCACCAACGGCTAGTGACTCCCTGCAGGGCTATGCTGAGAAGGATTATAACTGAAGGGCCTACAACCACTGAGAAAGAGGCCACAATTGATAACTGATGTCTTCCATGAATGGAGGTGGTGGTTGTGGTGATATTTGTATTTCATCTACCAGCCTCAGCATGAAGACAGGATTTTTAAAAACTCCTTCTTTCTACTAATTCTAGCCTAGGGAACATGAAAATATTTCAATTTTATTGAAATTTTAGGATTAACAAAAAAGAAGCAAACTTATGCAACAGTAGAGCCTGGCCCACAGTGGAGGTCTACAATTTGCACCCCTGGCTGAACAGAAATGCCATCATCTATCTAGCATGCTTCCAAGCAGTCAGTGTCATGACAGCAATCTGGCCTGGGGAAACGCTGGGCTCCTGGCTTCAATATGCCTCCCAAATTCTGGTTTCTGGAACCAGGTGAAGAGGCAGCTTCTTCTATAGATTGGAAATGCCTAACACCTTTTGAAAAACAAGATTCATAGACTGGAGAATTGAAGATAATTATGCCAATGTATTACCAACAGGGGCAAGAGTGGCAGGTGAAGGCAAGGGAGCTGGGTCTGTTTGATTTGCTGCTATAGCATGGATCTGGGATGTCTCCCAAAGGCCCACATGCGAAAGCTTGTCCCCCTGGAGTAGCACCATTGGGAGGGGGTGGAATCTTTAAGAGATGAGGCCTGTTTAGAGGTCCTAGGTTATTGAGGACATGCCTTGAAGAAAACTGGGGACCTCCAGTCCCTTCCTTTTCTTCTCTTTGCTCCTTGGCCATGAGATTAGCAGCTTTATTCTGACACATGTTCTCACCATGTTGTCCTGTCACAGTTCCAAAAGCATGGGCCAACAAGTCATGGACTGGAAACCTCCAAAAGTGAACCAAAATAAACTTTTTATCTTTCTAAGTTGATTATGTCAGTTTTTTTTAATAGTGATGGAAAGCTGATTAATATATTTGCTGTGGATGGGCTGCTAGGATTCCACTGAATTCCACTGAATTCAATGTGAATATTACATTGAATTTCTGGCTGAACTCAGAGCCAAACCTGTCGGACTAATAAGGAGCCAGGTGAAAAGACACTGGGGTGATAAAAGGGAAGAAAAGGGAGTCAATTCTTGAGTCCTTCATGCTAGACACAGTGCTATATTACTTCATAGGCACTATTTTATTTAACCCTCACTATGAATGTATAAGGTATATATGAATCTGCTAAGACAGCCTAACACATACTAAAAAAAAAATGGGTGACTTAAGCATTAGACATTTATTTCCTTATAGTTCTGGAGGCTGAAAGATTGACATCAAGGTATGGACAAGGTTGGTTTCCCCAAGGCCTCTGTCGTTGGCTTACAAATGGCCATCTTATCCCTGTGTCCTCACGTGGTCTTCTCTCTGTGTGTGTCTGTGTCCTCATCTCCTTTTCTTATATGAACCCCAGTCATGTTGTCATATTGGAATAGGGCTCATCCTAAAGACTCCAGTATTACCTCTTTATAAACCCCTATCTCCAAATACATTCACATTCTTGGTGGCTAAGGTCTAGGAGTTAAACATATGAGTTTAGGAGGCAAGTGCTCCATTCAGCCCATAAAAGACAGGTAGAATATTCCCATTTGACAGATGTGTGAACTGACCGCTGGGTCAGTACAGAGCAGTGATCCATTTAAATATGAAGTTCATAGTCTCTGCTACAGTGCACCGCCTCTTCATGGCCCCAGTTTTCCAATATGAAATTGTAATTTATATCTGCACAGCTGCACCCCCATCTCCATCTGTTTTGGTGAGGTCAGTGAAAGAATGTTCTGGAAAAGCAGAAGTACTGATGGTGTTGAAGCACAGCACTGATTTGAAGAGGGAAAGGCAGAACTTGCCATATGAAGGAACTGGTTTGCCGCAAGAGGAAGAGACTGAGTCTCAGACAAGGCCATCAGGACTTAAGGGATGGCAAGTGATCCTTGGTTGGTGACCAAAGTTCCATCCTGGTTGTCTCTGAGACCCCTAGTGCCTATGGCGAAAGAGCCATATTAAGAGACTTCTCAGCTCCAAACACTTTTGGACAGAACCCTACATATACCCACCACCTCCTCAGCCAGCCCCAGTGTTTCTGACACTATTGTCTTAATCACAGGACAACTATTACTTATGAAAATATGGGGTCCATGTTGCTCTGAGCAAGGAGCCAAAGTCATATATACTTGTTGTCAGTGGGTACAGACATTAACTTTTTAAAAAGAATATATTTTTTAATTAGAGCATTATACACAGTAGTTGGGTTCATTCTGACAAAATCGTACATGCATGGAATTTGATTTCAATCCCAATTGCCCCCTCCTTTCCCTTCTTTCCTCCCTTCTCTCCTTCCTCCTCCTACTCTTCTACTCTACTGATCTTCCTTTCACTTGTTTATTTCATTTTGATTGGTATTTTCTACATGTACATAAAGGTGACATTCCCTGTGATGCACTTATGTGTGCATGAATGATTTTATTAAATTTATTCTCTTTCCTCCACTTTCCCATCGTCCCTCCTTCCCTCTCAATCTCCTGCTTCCGCTTCACTAATCTTCCCTACATATTTATGATATCTGATCCCTACTCCTGCCTTCTTTCTCTTATTTTCCTCTAGTTTCCCCACATGAGGGAAAACATTCAAGCCTTCATTTTCTGACTCTGGCTTATTTCACTTAGCTCGATGTTCTCCATTTTCATCCATTTACCAGCAAATGCCATAATTTCATTGTTCTTTATGGCTGAGTAAAACTCCATTGTGTATATACACCACATTTTCTTGATCCATTTATCCACTGATGGGTATCTGGACTTATTTCATAATTTGGCTATTGTGAATTTTGCTGCTATAAACATTGAAGTGTTTATATCATTATAGCACGCTGATTTTAGTTTATTTAGATAAATACAAAAGAATGAGATAGCTGGGTCAGATGGTGGTTCCATTCCTCATTTTTAAAGGAATCTCCATATTGCTTTCCAGAGTAGTTGTACTAATTTGCAGTCCCACCAACAATGTATGAATGTGCCTTCCCCCACCCATTCTTGCCAGCATTTATTTTAATTGTGTCTTCAATAATTGCCATTCTGACAGGAGTGAAATGAAGTCTTAGTGTAGTTTTCATTTTGCATTTCCCTGACTGCTAGAGATGTTGAACATTTTTTCATATATTTCTTGGCCATTCATGTTTCTCCTTTTGAGAAATTACAGAACTTGAATGTTCCGCAATGTCTTGATTGTTCAACTTCTTGAAGCATGAATCAATTGAGCTGTTTGAGGTCTTGGCAAAGATGAAGGCTACCTTGGGGAGTTGGGGAGACAGGCTTAGTGTAGGAGGATGAGGTTGGCATTCCCCAAAATGTAGCTTGTGCTTCCACATGAACTGTACTAATTGCTTCTGACTGGCATGGTAACTTCTGGCTATTTGAGCAGACTGCATTGTTTAAAGAAAGTTTCTTCATGCTCTGTGAGAATTTCCCAGAGTGCAACATCCTCAGCTGTCTCTAGCATCCTTGAAGAAGAGAGGAGTCATAAAGCATGAAGTCTGTGTATTTAAGTGGGGTTTGAGAACCAACAGGAGTGAGACTTTTCCTGTCTGAAAAATGCCTGACACTGCATCTTTTGACTCCTAGATGTAGCTATTTTCCTAGCACCACAGAACAAAGGTGAGGTTTCCTTTGTCAAGAGGTTTCTAAGTCTAGACAGCTAGTGTTCTCTCAATGAAAAGAAAACTCACGTATGAGTTCCAGCAAGAGAACCATAGGACAGAAAAGCAGCATTTGAGTAAAAAAAAAAAAAAAAAAATCCAAAAAACAAAAAACAAAAACGAGCCCTTTCCCTGCTATAGCCTTTACTATAACTCTGATCTTTATCCTGTCCCCTGATTAATGGGAGCAGTGGAGTCTCTGGGTCTCTAACTGAGTTTCAAAGTCTCACTAAGGTGACCTGAGGAAGCATGAGGCACCTTCCAGTCTGGGCACATTCCATGTGCACTGGGCCTGGAGTTTTACTGTCTATTTTCAAAGCCATGAAAGTATACAAACAAATCCAAACAATACAGTCATTCTGGAGGGAACTTTTCCACAGGTCCAGATCCTGGTCTGCCAGATGGCTGATCACATGATAAGCACTTATGGTAGATCACCTCATTCTGTCTGCTCCTGACCCAGACCAAACAGAACTTTCCCCCAGCTCTGGCTATCCTAAGAGAACATGGTGCTTCAGCCTCAAGGCCAATGAACCACAAACATTGTTAAAAAGATGTACACTGAAGTACAGTAAACATGCCAACCCCACACATATCACATATACATTACACACAAACATATATATTCATATATATACACACATGCCCACACATATACAGACACATGTATGCACACATACATATATACATACCACATGCATGCACACACATAATATATACCATAAATGCACATCATTACACATACATCCACACACATAAACACATACACATACATCTACACTCACACACATGCATACATGCGCCTCACACACTCATGCATAAACACAAACATATTACATGTACAATGTAACAGTTAAAAGTGCAATGCTGAGTGATATTTCCTATTTTATTTGGCCCACCTCCCAGTCTTCAGTTAAGTGCTGGTTATAACTCATCAAGCTGATTTCATGAACCACTAAGGGTCACAACTCACAGGTTGAAGAACCTGACTCTAGGCCCTGCTGGGATCATCAGATAAAAATGAGCCTGAGTCATTCCCTAAAATCATGAGTTTCCCAGTCTCTACCCAGGGATATGTCTCTCACTCCTAGAGCAGGCCTCACTTCCTCTCAGGTCCTTATGAATTTGTCCTCTGGGGAATTCTGACTCTTATGCAGCCCTTGCTTTGGCTGCACATTCTCTGACGGTTTCCTTGCTTTCTTTAATGACAGCCCTTCACTTGGGACACTTCTTCACACAGCTCTGACACACATGAAAAATGGCTTCATGTCACCCTGACATGAAAACTTGGATTGCTAAATCCATATTTGGGCTGAGAATTCTGTGTTTGCCACAGTGCAGCTCTATGTTCCTATTCAGTTGACCCTCGATATCGCAGGTTCTGCATCTCAGGATTCAACCAACCCTAGATGGAAAAAATATTAAGGAAAAGTGAATCTGTACTAAATGAATATGGAGTTTTGTCATTATTTCTTTAAAAATACAGTATAACAGCTACTGAATGGTATTAACATTGTATTGGGTATAAGTCATCTAGAGATGATTTAAAGTATACAGGAGGATGTGCATAGGTTATATGCAGATATTATGCCATTTTATATAAGGGACTTGAACATGTGTGTGGGATTTGCAACCTGTCCCTTGTGAGTACTATGGAATGACTGTATGTTTTCTTCCTCCCACCATTGTAGAATGTAATCGAGTAATATATAAAAATTTAAAATAATAATACATAGAGCAGTGATTTGGTCTTGAATAGCTGGCAAAGGTGGTGAAGAAACATCCAAACCAATGTTCTCAGTGCTTTGACACTCATTTTCCTATAAGAGTTCAAAGAGTCCTTCCTTGAGTGACAAATTGCTTTGAAGTCTTCTATCCAGAGATTCATGGACAATTTGCTTTCTTGTCCATAAAGCATCTGTTGGTGATAGTAAAATATTTTACTTATTTGTTTTGCCAACTCTTCATGTAAATATAACACCGGATGTTATATTTGGCTATAGCACTAGATGTGCATAGCCAAAATAACACCTTGAACAACATCTTGAACAACAAGGCATTTTATTGTTTCACACAAGAGATCCTGTAGTAATCTGCAGGTTCAGCTGTTTTAGCAGTTCAAAGCCATCATCACCCACCTGGGACATTTCCAACTTTCTGGTCAGCTCTCTCCTGAGTCCAGGTTTCTTCAGCTGTACCCTCAGGGTTGCAACATGACCACTGCAGTTTCATGCATCATAAGACCACCCTACAAATGTCCATCAGTGGTACAGGACCTTGCTTGTTACTGGGTCTTAAGAGCTCAGAAAAATTTCCAGAAGCCACTCATCAATCCTTTCTTCTAGCCTCATCATGAAGAATGAAGCCACAGGTCTAAAGGGAATGGCCTAAAAGGACTGGCTTCTTCCAACTCTCACCCACCTTCTACTAATGATGGGCTTATTTGAATAGGGCTCAGCTCCCAACCACAATTGGCTTATTCTAACAGGACCCCACCTTCTCCCACTACTATGATTGGCTTATTCAGGACCCACTCACCAGTATCATGATTGGCTTATTCTAGTCAGGACCCACCCACAACTGCCATGATTGGCTCATTCAAATAGGGCCAGCCCAACATTATAGCTGTCTTTATTTTAAACTGGGCTCACCCAATCTATGTAACCTAGTCAGGATTTTTCCTCCCCCAGTCTTCTCTGCAGGAGGAGATTGGATACCTGAATTTGGCGGAGTTCTGTTACAAAGGAGAAAGTTTGTGGGATTTTGAAGAGGGAACAAAAGATTTCAGCTTCAAAGAATCAGATTGCTAGAGTCTTTAAGGCTTAACTTAATCCTCTCCCTCCATTCCTTAAGCTACTAAAGGAGGGCAGTACTACCTCCAGGAAGTACCTTCTAGATTGTGGTTTGGGATTAGTCAACTTGTAGAATGCATGGACATATAACACCAGGTGTTGGTTAGAATTCTTCTCAAAGGAATCAAATCAGATATTCTTGTCTATATGGCAGTTGTTCAACTTCAGATTCATCTGGGATAATTGTTTAAAATGCACATTTGGCATCTTGCTCTCGTCTGACAAAATAGTTCTTACTTCAACTGTTTAACTCTTGATTCTCACAGTTAATATGGCCAAGCCGTGGTGCAGGTTACCTCCAAATGGGAGTTATGGGAGAGCTATTGGTTTCTAGTCAACTTCCAAGAAAACTATAGTAAAGGATAAAATTGTTTTCATAGCAGAACAAGTGTCAGAATAAATATGTATCTTATAAAGCACTTTATATATCCAATATTTGAGGAAAAGATTGGAGTTGGCGATTGATGACATCGAAGAAATTGTGGTGGTATTTTACAACATCCATGAGGAGAGGCTGCATTTTGCTGGCAGGACTCCAATTCCAATTTTGTCTCTTCTGGCTTTGATTTTAAAAACAGACAGAAAATAAATACATTGAGTTTCCTTGTAGGCAACTGTGATTTAAAAACCCCAGGATTTGGAGAATTTCCTTCACAGTTAGACCAATATCTTCATGCCCTTTGATAATTTTATGAAATCAACATGCTGGGTTTGATTTTCAAAGTTGAGCACCTGTGTATGAATTTTAAATGCTGAACAGTATACAGTTGGCCTTCATATCCTCAGGTTGCTCTCTCTCAGATTCCACCAACTGCGGATGCAAAATAATTTTAAAAATTGCATCTGTACTGAATATATAACAGACATTTTTTGTCATTATCTGTAGGAGCACTCCCCATACTTTTAACCCCTCCCCTCCTTCTTTCCCCATTCTATGCTAAGGGACTGTATGCCTGACAAAGCAGTTTGTAACTTTGGGGCCATGATTGGTCCAAGGACAATTCTTAAGCTATTGTACTTTCTGGAATAAACAGGCTCTGCATCTCGCTCCGGCAGAAGAGTCTTACCAGTCCCCGGAGTCTGGGTGAATTGGCTCCACAACCGACCTCCCCATATCTCATCCCGTGGGACCCCATTTTGTCCTCCCTGAGGACCCCTTTTCTTCCCCTGGGACCCCAACTCATCGGCAGACCCATGCAAAGCACGGCATAAAACAGCAATTATCCCCTAATATTTACATTATATTAGATACTATAAGTAATCTAGAGATTACTTAAAGTATACAAGAGGATGTGCTTAGATTCTGTGCAAATACTACACTGTATAAGCAACTTGGTATCTGCAGGGGTCCTAGAACTAGTCCCCACAGATACCAAGGGACCATTGTACCTGGATCTATCACAGATAAGGATCTCCTATCCCTACTGACTGATCTCTTCCTTAACACTCACACCTATGTCACCCTTGCCTTCCTATTACTACATCTCATGAAGGCTTTTTATAGAAAATTGGTTCTTGAAGTCCCCAGAAGAGTTTGTGAATAAACAAAAGCTCTTTGGCTTCATTGAGAAGAGGCAGGAGACCTGGAGTTGAACAGGGGTCAGTCTATATTTTTTAGATCATTAAGATCCTCTCATTATTTTTGTAATTTCCAAAATTGTGGTAAAATATACATAACATAGAATTTATCATCTTAACCATTTTTAGGCACACAGTTTAGTGGCATTGAGCACATTCACATTATTGTGTGTCCATCACCCCCATCCATCTCCCACACTGAAATTCTGTCCCTCTTAAGCAATCATTTCTCATTTCTGCCCCCCAGCCCCAGGCAACCACCCTTCTGCTTTCTGTCTGTATGAATCTGACTACTCTAGGTAGCTCATATGAGTGGATTCATACAGTATTTGTCCTTTTGTGACTGGCTTATTTCACTGAGCATAATATCCTCAAGGTTCAATCATAGTATAGCATGTGTCAGAGTTACTGTGCTTGTTTTTGTTTGTTTGTTTGTTTGTTTGTTGATACTGGGGATTGAACCCAGGGATGCTTAACCACTGAGCCACACCTTCAGCTCTTAAATTTTTTTTTTTGAGACAGAGTCTCTCTAAGTTGTTTAGGCCTCACTAAGTTGCTGAGGGTGATTTTGAACTTGCGATCCTCCTGCTTCAGCCTCCTGGGCTGCTGGGATTACAGGTGTGAGCCACCACACTCAGTAATTCCTTTGCTTTTTAAAGATGAATACTATCCTGTAGGTACATTTTCTTTACCCATTCACCCATTTGATGGATGCTCGTGTTACTTCCTCTTGGCTCCTGTGAGCAGGAGTCTGTTTTTGAACAGGCATCCTAGGGACTCTAGTGCAGACTGTTCAGGGATAAGTCCTAATGTCATAGGAAAAAAAAAAAAACTTTTAAGTCTTTGATGTTTGGAAAGGCATTTAATGTGTAATGAAATAATTCTTAGCAGTTTAAAAAATCATCTTTACTCTGCCTCTTTTCCTCCCCAATTAGCACTAGCAGCGCTAGTGTTCTTCTGTACTTATTGCTCGTGACTTAGGTTGTTATAAGAGTAAAGCAAGAGGTCTAAAGGAGTCTTTATTCAGTATTTAAATTTCAAGAGGGCATTTTAAAATCTATAACAATAGTTTCAGGGGGAAAAATGGTTTTTTGAGTTGTAAGAACCGGGGTTGCTTTCTTTTCAAATGTCCACATTTAGAAGGATCAAGGACACTATAATAAAATAAGTGACAGGTGCTGCCTATAGGGGACAGACAGACATGAGTAGTAGGAACAGGAGGTTGTAGGAATGGTCCTCTACACTGGGACTACCGTGCTGACCCCCACATGCTTTCACTTTTGGGAAGCAATTTGCCAGTAGCCCCTTCTGGCTTAAGTCAACAGGATATGTTACATTCCTCAGAAAAATACTGTTATCTGCAGGAGAAATACAGGCCTTAAAATGCCAATAAGAAGAACACAAGTTACCCTGAAGGGGGGAATTTTGTGACCTTTATACAGACTGGATCTCAGAACTCAGAGGGATAAGGATAATTCCCCCTAACCATAAAATCTGTAAAAACAGGTTCTAACTAAAACTGGTCAGCATGAGCCAAAGGGACCTAGAGTTGTCACAGCAGTGGGGACTTGAAAGACCTGATGTCATTCTACTGTCAGTCAAAAAGAGGTGGACTTAAGCAGGACTCTCTGGAAACTGTCCCGGAACCCTCCAATAAAACTGGAGTGCAGGGGGCTGGGATTGTAGCTCAGTGGTAGAGCGCTTGCCTCGCATGCATGAGGCACTGGGTTCGATCCTCAGCACCATATAAAATAAATAAAGATATCGTGTCCATCTACAACTAAAAAAAAAAATATTTAAAAAAACAACTGGAGTGCAGGAGAGGCACACCATTCCTCTCCTCTCTGAGATGACCTGCTCTCTCCCTTGATAGTGTCCCCATTCCCCTTTTTTCATCCCTTCTAATAAACTCATGCCTATTATGCTGAGCAAAAGATCTGGAATATTTCTGGTATGTTGGCAAGAATCAGGATTTGAAGGAGGGGGCCTCCTCTCCTTCTAGTTTCCTAGAAGGTCCAGACCCTGTAAGGCTGCTAAGCCATGCCCACCTCAGATGGCACAGAGGGCTTTGGGTGGATGAGTGAGCATCTCGGAGACTCTGGGTGGGGAAGGACACTGCAGTTAGTCAGCAGTGTAGGGCTGTGGGAAGGACTTCACTCCCTGTTCCCCAACCTCAGCCTCAGGACAGGGTAACTAATGAACCCCCTGATACATTGGAGATTCAGGAACAGAGAAAAATTTGACCCACTTTCTGGGTGTAACCTGGGAAGGCTTCTGGCTCAGCAGAGTTCACCCATAGTAGCCTGGTACGGAGTCAGCATTAAAATGGTGGCCTAGTGGTTTAAGTCGAAAGGCTCGAGATAGCCCAGAGAAAATGGGAAGGACATCTAAATTGTCCCTTAATGAATAGCCAAGAACCAGGAGGAGGCCCAAGGTCAGGATGAAGGGCAGCAGAGTGTGCTCCACAGAGCATGGGCTGGGTGGGCTTTTTCTCATGAATTCAAAGAATGAGATTCACGGTCAGCAGAAGGTGAAAGCAAAATATAAGAAATTATTAAAGCAGAGTCAAGTAAAGCTCCCCTACCTGGGAGGGGACCTGAGAGGGTTGCCATGTATGGCCATTGTTTAGGGTTTATATGAATCTCTAGGTTTAAGGAATTTAGTTCCCTGCCCAATCCTGAATAAAGTGATCAGGTGCTCAGTGTTCTTGAGGTGTTCATGCAGCCTTTAGTCCAATCAAAGTATTGATCAGGTGTTTTCCTTCTTAAGAGTGGCCGTGGCGGTTCCAAGATGGCGGCGTAGACAGTCCACTCTGCGCTAGGCTCTTAGGGACCAAGGCTGGAAGTGGTGGAGGCGCCGTTTTCCAGCCAACTTCCTGGCATCATTCTTCAGCTCAACATCCCACGCAGGAATTTTGCTCGTGTGTGTGAGTACAGGACCAACAGAAGGCAGCGGTAGCCGGGAGGCGTGGCTGCGGCGCCGGCCGCAGGAACGCGGTTGCAGCCCGGGCCTCAGCCCAGGGCTGCGACTATCTGAAACTGAGACTGGAAGTAGCGGGGTGCCAGCTTCCAACCAGTTTTTGGCAGCTCTCTGCGCCTTGCCGCCCCATGCAAGAGCCTCGCGCACGTGTGTGAGCGAGCACAGGCCCACCTGGAGGCAGCCATAGCCGGAGGCGTGGCTTCAGCGCCGGCCGGAGGAACGC
>CM053406.1:118602707-118673834 GCA_028644305.1 Xerus rutilus | reverse complement strand
AATGTAATCTGCTTATAATTTTGTGCAAAGTTAGAAAAATTATGATTGTAACAATTTTTTTCTATTTGCCTCAACAAATGTTTTCAGTGAATAGTGTGTACAGCTTCTGAAAATTTGTTTTTTTCTGTTATGTTTGCCAACATGTATTAAAATGCAACTTTTGGGAAAAAAATAAAATAATAAAAAAAAAAAAAAAAAAGAGTGGCCGTGGACTCCATGTCACAATTGTCCCAATTTCCTATGCACTCCAGGTCCTGATTTTATTTTTTTTTATTTTTTATTTTTTTAAATATTTTTTTAGTTATAGATGGACACAATGTCTTTATTTCATTGCTTTGTATGTGGTGCAGAGGATCGAGCCCAGGGCCTCACGCATGCGAGGCAAGCGCTCTACCGCTGAGCTACAATCCCAGCCCCCAGGTCCTGATTTTATAATAACATTTTTGTAAGTTTCTCAGCACAACCCTGCAGCTGCTGTTTGTGCTCTGCTCTCTAGGATGTTCCCAGGGGCTCGTTTCCCTATCTGCCTAGACTTATCTCTTCCTCCTGACCTCAGTGGTAAGGCCATGGATACCCATGTGGACAGGTGGCAACACCTTTCTCCATCATTTCCCAAGGTTCTATAAAACCCCTGAGAGGTCATCCAGTCCCAGGGAAAAAGGAGAGAGGAAAGAAAACTCTCAATGCTGGAGAAGATAGATTTGTTTTAATTTACCCTGAATTGATGAAGATTTACTTTCTGAAAGGTTAGAAATTGCATTCTTAAAGAAAATTTTGTTATTTTGTTCCTCTTTTCATAACCCGTGGCCCATGGAGACAAGATGCCCACACGTGATTTCGTTTATTCATCTGAGTTATTAAATTAACACACCTGATCATTCTCCATCCTTGGGATTGTGAAGCCTCCTGAGATGTGCAAGAGCTGAAAAAAGGTAAGAATCACATTTCTGTCCAGTATTTAAATTCTAAGCTCTGAGCTAAGCCTTTTTCTTTTCTTCTCTTTTCTTCTTTTACTGCTGCGGATTGAGTTCAGCTAGGCAAGTGCTCTACCACTGAGCTAAATCCCCAGCCCCAAGCTAAGCCTTTTTGAAGATGGCTTGGTTATCAATATCATGCTACTAAATTCCTAAAGGATTACTTCTTTATTGTCAAAGTGCCTCGGGAGACACTGCCCCTGACTCCACTAAGGACCCTGCCTTAGTCTGCCTAACAAAGAATCACAGACTGGGGGTCTTAACAGAAGTTTATTGTCTCAGTTCTGGTTGTTGGAGGTCCAAGGTCAAGGCAGCTGCACTGCTGTTTTCCTCTGCAGTCTCCCCTTGGTTCTCAGATGGCTATCTTCTCCTTGGGGATGATCTTCCCCCTGTATGTGTCAATGAAGTATCTTAGAATTTCAGCATATGAATTTGGAGGTGTAGGGATGGAGAGAGGGCTCAATTCAGACCAAGGCAGGAGCCACAGGTGAATTGAGGTCTTGTGGGAGGAGGGAGGCCAAGGACTCTTCGTTTCTAACCAGCTGGTGGGGCAACGCCAAGTGGTAGAGATGCGAATCTCAGTCTCCACCCCGGTTCACTGAATTAGAATATGCATTGTAGCAAGTTTTCCATGTGACTCACATGCGATTAAAATACATGGGGCACCTTGAATTTTAAACAAGTCTCCCCTGACACAAGCCTAAAGGAATTTCACAAATCTATTCTAGCAAAGCAGTGTTAAAAGGGAGGCTCACTGAAAACCAGCCAGCATGCAGGGAAGCCTCTGATGTGCTCAAGATGCAGAGAAAGGTGAATTAATTTGCCAAATTATTTGAGGTCCCCCAAACACTTGGATGTGGAGATGGTAAGGGGGATGGCCATCACTTGGAAACTATGAGGAGCGGAGTGGTCATCTTGCAAAAGGTAGAAGCTTAGGGATGACACAATAAGGTTGCCAGATTTAGTCTATAAGAATAGAGGCAGTATTTGGGATATCTGTATTCTAAAAGCTTATTTGCATTTCTCTGAAATTCAGATTTAACTAGACAACTTGTGTTTGATGTCGCAACCCCGCAGCAGAAGCCCTGTCTCCTGCATGCTCTGCTGATTTTCCCTCTCCTTCCTCTTCCTACCCTCCCCCACACTGCTTCTACCCTACAACCCTTCATAAAAATCAGTGGAAACAGGAGCCTACAGGGCACAGGGAAAATGAGTGATGTCCCTTGGAATATTGGAATGGCTATTCGTTAGATCTTGCTGGTCTGATACAAACTCCACCAGCATCAGGCAGGTATAGCAGAACTGGCTGCCCCAGTTACCCTCTTTCTTTCTAGTCTAGGGCTACTTCCTGAATCGCTCCTCACACACAGCCTGTGGCTCTCCCCAACCTTTCCCTTGAGCCCTCAAGGAACCTGGACCAAAGAAAGGCAGGGACTCCAACTTGAGCCCTAAACACAGTACTCTAAATTTCCCCCTGGTCTTACATTCAGTAGAGGCTGTCCTACAATGACTAAAGTGCTTTAGACAATGATAGCCATCAGTTCCACTTAGGGAAAAAGATGGTGTCTTGCAGAAGACTCGCCATGTCTTAGCTCACCACTGAAGCTGGCATGATGAGGGAACTGGGGGACTTCTGAGGCTTTAAAGAAGCCCTGGAACTTGAGGGGTTCATGGGGCCAGTGCAGCCATACTCACAGGGGGAGAAGTATCAGGGACAGGGCCACAACTCAACCCAGATACATCCAGCCCAGTGGCCTGGGCTCAGTTATCAGGTAGCTCTGGTATAACCAACCCCATCCCTAGTGCTGCTCTGCAGGGTCCTGGGCTGGGACCCAGGTGATGGGAGAAACCCAGCCAAGTGCCTGGAGGAATGAGAAAAGAGGAGATATGAGACACTTTATAAGAGAGACAAGCAGGTTATGGAACAAGTCATTTTAAGAGCTTCTAGATTCAATACCATTCTCAGTGCTGCAGAATTTATGATTTTTTAAAATGGTCCTTTTCTTTAGGGAAGACTGCACACCTACATTGCTAAATCCCAAACAGAGCACCTGCTGTAATCTGGCAGCATCTCTCCAATGTGCAGATGCAGGAGAAAACAGGCAGCTCTCTAGGATGTTGGACAAGGGCCTGTGGTGGGCACTTTGGCTCAAGTCATCAGACCAAAGAACTTTCTCCCTTGACAGGACATCTACTTATTCTTGAAATTGCAAAAACTGATTTCCTTTTCCTTTGAATATGGGCGTGTCCAATAAGTAATAATGATGGACCACTCTGTTTATATTATGCCCAGAACCTTCAGCAAGTATTATATTTTATTCTGCCTGAAAATTCTGTAAAACACAAATATGCCTTTCTTTTTACAGTCACTTTTCAGTATCTGTAGGGGATTGGTTCCAGGACACCCCTCAAATGCCACACAGTTGAGAGCCCTTATTGGCACTGGTTTAGCATAAGATTAACAAACAAACAGAACATCATGAGGGGAAAAAGTTCTTTCTATAGATTTGCTCCTTCACTTTATTCATCACCAGATGTAAAACAGCTCCATTACTAGTTGGCACTCAGTCTCATGGAGGATTGGTTTCATGACCCAGCCTGGATATCAAAATTTGTGGATTTTCAAGTCCCCTATATAAAATGACATAGAATTTGCATAAACTGATGTACATCTTCCTGTGTACTTTAAATAATCTCTAGATGATTTATTATTAATACAATAAAATGCCATGTAAATAATTGTTATAGAGCATTGTTTAGGGAATAAAAATAAGAATCAATACTGGTGTGGTTTGGATATGATGTCTCTCCAGAAAATTCATGTCTGAGACAATACAGAAATGTTCAGAGGTGAAGTGATTAGATTATGAGAGCTGTAACCTAATCAGTGGATTAATCCACTTGAACGAATTAATGGGTGGTAATCATAGGCAGGTAGGGTATGGCTGGAGGAAGTAGGTTGCTGGGGGTGTACCCTTGGGGATTATATTAGCCCTGGTTCCTTGCCATCAAGTCTCTCTCAGTTTCCTGGCTGTCAGGAACTGAGCTGCTTTCCTCTGCTGTGCCCTCTCAACATGTTGTTCTGCCTTAGCTCAGGCCCAGAGCCAGGGAGTCAGCCAACTATGAACAAAAGAAAAAAAAATTTTTTTTTTTGGCATTGGGAATTGAACCCGGGGCACTTAACTACTGAGCAACATCCCCAGTCTTTTTTATTTTTTATTTTGAGACAATCTCACTAAGTTGCTTAGGGCCTCGCTCAGTTGCTGAGACTGACTTTGAACTTGTGATATTCCCTCCTGAGCCACTGGGATTACAGATGTGTGTCATCACATCTGAGTTGGACAAAATAAATTTTTCCCTCTCTAAATTGTCCGTGTCCGGTATTTTGGTCATGGTGATGAAAAGCTGACTAATACAAATACAGGGGTAATATTTTTTTCTGTATATTTTTTATACACAGTTGAGTCTATGTATACAGAACCCATGGATGTGGAGAGTCAATTTTATGTTCTTCAAATTAAAAAAAAATGACAGAAGAATGAGCTCATCTTTCCATGCGTGTCTATACCTCTTGCAGATGTATATATTATTCATTTACCCTGGTAGAATGTGTTGAACAGACAAGGGCCAATAGTACATCTCTGAGAATATCAACCAGCCACTCAAAGCTGGATGAAGGAAGAGAAGTAAGTAAAGAAAACTCCAGGAGAAGACAGTGTCACCATTGCCTAACCAAAAACAAGTCTTGGGTTTTGTCACCTTTTTTTTGTTTGTTTGTTTGTTTTGTTTGTTTTTTCTAGAAGGTATGAGATACCATCACCAGATAGTTGTAGACTGGTACTCTGTGTAATCTCGCACAAGTCACTTGGAACCCCTTAGCCTTCTTTCCCTCATGAGAGAATGAGGACAGTAACAGTACCCATCACCCCAAAAGTTTATGTAGGAGACTCAGGCATGAACTGTTCAGTACCTGGCACCTGGAAAATGTTCCCCCAGGACTTGCTCCTCCTGAGAAGGGATAACACCTACCATACTGTAATGTAACTAGTACTTCACAAGCCCATCTCCATAATGACAACACAAGTTTTAGGAAAACTTGAGCAAGAGCATAAGAGGGCAAAGGCAACACCTTATTCATATATAATTGGCATTTAATGTTTACTGAACATGTAGCTGAATAGATGAATGAATAATTAATAACAAAGACTACAGCTGCTGAGTGTTGAGTTTTGTTCGCAAATTGGGTATGCATGGAAATAAAAGAAGTTCCTCATTCACTTAATGATTATCTAAATACTTGTCTCTCACTACAGGGTTCCAGGAAACAGAAAATAGAAAAAATACTGTACCTGTATTTCATGGAATAGGTATGGTCAGGTGTTAGACAAGAAAGGAAGGAAGCATCAGGCATGGAAAGGAAAGGAAAGGAAAGGAAAGGAAAGAAAAGGAGGAAGGAAGGAGGGAAGGAAGGAAGGGAGAAGGAAAGAGTCTTGCTTTGGGATGCTAATAATATTTTTTATATCAGAAATGTCTAGAGAAGATTTCCATTTTGTTATTCAAAAGTCATTCTTTATTGATGAATTCAGAACTAAAATGCCCATTGGGATATCATTGCTAATTCCATAAGATAGGACTAAGAAGAAAACTAAGTGGGTGTGACTGTGGCTCACGCTGTATTATCATACCCATGGCCAACAAATCCCTCTCCCCCCACTCCTGACCTGCAGTGCCCTTCAGCTTAATAACACAAGGAAATCATTCCAGGTTCTCCTTTTAAATTGTATTGATGGCTGGGCAGTTTCCTGTCTTTCATTTGGAGTTTGATTTCCTTTGTGAAAAGATAATAGGACAAAGGTGTCCACAATGTCTATGCATTAGTCCATTTTCTGTTACTCTAATGAAATAGCTGAGGCTGGGTCACTTAAAAAGAAAAGAGATTTATTCAGCTCAAGATTCTCCTGGTCCAAGGTCATAGGACCTGCATTAACTTGGCTCATGGACGGCTTCACAATGGTGAGAGGATGTGCAAAAGATTAGTCACCAGACTGGAAGCCAAAGAGCCTACGGAGTAGTCAGGCTTATTTTATAACAAATTTTGTGAGACCCAAACTCTGGGTCCCATGAAAACCATCTCAATCCCTTCTGAGGGCATAAAATTTCCATTCTATCTCCCAACACTGCCACTTGGGGACCATGCTTCCAACACATGAACCCTTGGGAGACAAACCACATCAGAATCATAGCAACTTTTTTTTCTTTTAAAAATCTAGTCAGGCACGGTGGTGCATGCCTATAATCCCAGTGGCTCGGGAGGCTGAGGCTGGAGGATTGTGAGTTCAAAGCCAGCCTCAGCAACAGTGAGGCACTAAGCAACTCAGTGAGACCCTGTCTCTACATAAAACACAAAATAAGGGCTGGGGATGTGACTCAGTGGTCGAGTGTCCCTAAGTTCAATTCTCAGTATCAAAAAAAATTTTTTTACATTAAAATGAAAGTTGTATATGAAATAAGATTAGAAGCAAGGTGAACAAAAGAAAGAGAGAACCACGGAGTCACTGAGAGTCTCACCAGCATGGGATGAGCCAATGGCATTAGACCACTAAGTGGCAATTTCTGATCGTGTCTTTGATAGTGGAGCCAGACTGTCTTCTCATTGAATGAGCACACTGAGATTCCTGGTATTCCACTTACTTTTCCCACACAGGTCTCGTTTCCAGGCATCACCAGCGCACAGCACAGATGATCTCCTGTTGTATTTCTTTCTTGGGTGAGTAGGTAGGGCATGGTATTTCTTGGAGAATGATTTGCCAAATCGCTTACAATGTCACATTCTTGAGATCTATTTTGGATTCCAAGGATCTTAGCAGACTGCAGAGTCTACCAGTACTCCTCACACTGGAGTCTTGTCAAATATGAATACTTGCTTTTGCATTATTATAAGTATGTTCAAATGCAATTTCTTAAAACAGGGATGATGAGGGCTGGGGACAGAGCTTAGTGGTAGAGCACTTGCCTAGCATGCATGAGGCCCTGGGTTCCATCCCCAGCACTGAAATAAATAAATAAATACATAAATAAATAAGTAAATAAAAGTAAACCCAACTGAAAATCTGCCTGTCATTTCCAGGTCTGTGGATCCTGCAATCCCTGATTAAAATAAATCCCAGCTTCCACAACTGGGTGTAGTGGCTCATGCCTGTAATCCCAGAACAGGGTACATTTAGATGGAAGCACAGGAAAAAAAAAGAGGGAAGTATAGGGCCTCTGAATCCTGGAGGCAGAAGGATCACAAGTTCAAGGCCAGCCTGGAAAACTTAGCAAGACTATCTCAAAGAGTACTGAAAATCAAAACAAAACAAAACAAAGCAAAAATATCTCCCCTACAATAATAGCTCCAACCTGAAGCAACTGGTCCCCCAGCACTAACCAACATCAACTTATCACTCTAGGTCCCAAGTCCTAGAAACAGTTTGGTGATTAAAACAGAGTAAGTAAGAGTCAAATGCAGAATCGGTGGAATCAAACATATCTCAGGAGCCATTTTATAAAGCCAGAAACACCATATGGTGCTTATAATTGAGGAAAAGAACAGAGACATATAACTGAGAAATAAGTAGGAGCTGTCATAATTATATAGATATGTACAGGTTGAGTATAAATTCTGTCCTCGAACTGCTTAGACTCAAACCTTGGCTACTTCTGCAGTAGCTGTGTGACCTTTGGTAAGGTACAAATGCCCTGTAAGTTTCAGCTCTTTACCTCTGAAATGAAGATAATAATGTCTACTTTCAGTGGAGCACACCTGGAGACCTAGCAACACAGGAAGTTGAAGCAGGAGGATTGCTTGAGCCCAGGAGTTTGAGATCCAACTGGACAACCCAGCAAAACCCCATCTAAAACAAACAAGTACCAAGAAAACCAACAACAATTATCTGCTTTCTAATATGAAGATTAAAAGAGACAATACTTTGCTCCTGATAAGTGTCATTATTTTTAACTTTGTTCTTATGCCCAAACAAGTTTTAATATAGCAAAATATAATTTGTTATTATGCCAAAGCAAATATAAATATAACAAAGTATAACAGTTTAAATACAACAAAGAAAATAGAGCAAGTTTAATAAAGCTAATTACTTTAATAAAGTAATTAACACGAAATAATCATTAAATTCCCACAGATTGATATTCTCATACTTCTGAAATAGGTAAGGCATTTCTAAAAATGACACATAGCTCAAAAGCCTCAAAAGAAGATATAGACAAATATGACAACATTAAAATGGAAAGACTATTTGTGGAATAAATTTACTGAAAAGAAAGTTAAAAGACAAATGACCATATACTAAATTAAAGAAAATCATGCACACATATTTCAGACAAAGGAATAATTTCTCTAACCTGTAAAGTTCTCCTATGAGACAATGAGAAAAAAGAAAATAATGCAATATAAAAACAGGCTAAAGAAATAAGATAATGTTCAGAAAAAAAAAAGAATTAACAGATAATAAACACATGATAGAATGCTCTGTCAGGATAGCTCTTGGCTGCAAGTAAAGAGCACCTAATTAACAATAGCCCAAACAAATTTGGGCTTACATGCTCATATAATAAGAAATCTGGAGCAGGAAGGCAGGAGCCCTTACTGGCATTGGTTCAACATTAAAAAAATAATACCATAAGGAAAAAAAGCTTTTTCTATAGATTTGCTCCTTCACTTTAGTCATCACCAGATGTAATACAGCTCCAAATACAGTCATCCCTCAGTATCTTTGGAGGATTGATTAGTTTCACCTTGGGTACCAAAATCTGTGGATGCTCAAGTGCCTTATATAAAATGGCATAGTATTTGCATATAAGTTATGCACATGTACTTTAGATGACTTACAATACCTAATACAATGTAAAGGCCACATGAAGAGTTGTTAAACCCTATTGTTTAAAGAAAACTGCTAAAAAAGAGTCTGTACATGTCCAGTAGAGATGTGATTTTCCTCTTCAATATTTTCAGTCTGCAATTGGTTGAATTCATGGTTGCAGAAGCCATGAATATTAAGGGCTGCCTGTATGACAGTCAAGCTGAAGGTAAGAGCAGTTTATCTTGGGTATAGAGCAGTTGGGTTGGGTGTGGAGTGGACCCAAGAGCAAGAGCTTTCCCATAAAACCTCAGCAAACTTTTGTTTAGTGCTCACTGTGTTCACCTCTAGCTACAAGGGTGGCTGAACGATTGAGGATTAGTGTGTAATCCTCAGGTCTTGGTCCACAGGTCCTGGAAGATAACCTCTAAAACTTTGGAATTTCCTAAGTGATATGAATGTCTGTGTCATTCATGATGGGCCCCTTGGACCAAACCTGAAAGTTTGTGCTAACAGGTTAACTCACAATGGAGTTGACCATGCTAGGAGGACCAAGCATGAGACAGAGAGTTTGGATTTTCAGCCAGGTGATATCTGCCTGACCTCTGGGAGGGGACAAGGACAAGATTTAGTTTAGTCTTGTGGCCAATAATTTAATAAAACATGTTAACATAGTAAAACCCAATAAAAACCTCTGGACACCAAAAGCACTGATGTGCAAGGAGGGGGATGCATCTCTGAGGATGATGGAAGCTTCATATTTGGAACCCTCCCAGACTTTTCCCTGTGTCTCTTCCTTTGCTCAGTCTGATTCATATCCTTTACAATAATAAAATAGCAATTGTTAAGTAATCGTTTCAGTGAGTTCTTGGACCTGAGGGTGGGCATAGGTGCCTGCCCAGACTTAAGGGCTAGTGTCTAAAGGGATGATTGTCTTGTGGATGATTGTATTCTTAACTTTGAGTTTGGTTAATTCCTAGATGATTGGATGACTATTTTCTAAACAATACACTATGCATTAAGGGATGGAAAATTCTTTGTTGAAAGAATTTTTCTACAAATCATGGAGCACATATTATCCCTGGCCCAGGAACACTATCTGCTAGTGTATTAGTCAGTTTTCCATTACTGTAACAAAATACATGAGATAATAAAATTTTAAAAAGAAAGTTTTATTTTGGCTCACATTTTTGGAGGTTTCATTGTCAATTCACTTTTGGGTTTATGGTGGGGTAGTACATCATGACATATGCATGTTGCAGAGTAAACTGCTTACTTCATGGTGGCCATAAAGCAAAACAGAGGAAGAAAAAGAGAAGATTCTCACAACCCCATCTGAGGTAACACTTCCAATGGTCTAACTTCTTTCCACTAGGCCTCGCCACTTACAGGTTATACCACACCTCACTAGCACCATGGAGTGGGGACCAAGCCTTTAACACATTGGTTTTTGGGGGACACTTATTCAAACCACAGCAGCCAGTACCTATGTCCTAACATTAAGACCCTTAAACTCTCTCCAAGTCCCCATGAGGGGCAATACCACACTCCAGTTGAGAACCTGCAGCTCATACTAATTATTTAAATCAATTATCTGAGAACAGGCATACTATTTTTCCAAAAAAAGTCAGGGTTCTGTTTACAATATCAGAAAAAGGCATATTTGGTAAGCAACTAATAGTGCCGCTGAGATACCCAACATCACTCTACTGAAGGAATGAAAATTTGCACTACAATAATGTGTCATTTTTTACCAGTCTGACAAACATTAAACACTGATAATACCCAGTGTTGGAAACCTTGCAAAAATACTTGCATTCTACTTTGCTTTTGAAAGGAATGCAAAAGAATTGAAAAGTGGCACTCAAATAAATACTTGCACACAAATGTTTATAGGAAATGGTGGCAACAACCCAAACATTGTCAATAGACAGATTGATAAGTGGTAGCGTGTGCAAACAATGGAATATTATCCAGCCATTAAAAGAAATGAAGTGCTGACACAGGCTACAATACAAAGGAACCTCAGAAACATTTGTTTTAGTTAGCTTTTTTGTTGCTGTGATCAAAAGACCTGACAAGGACAATTTTAGAGGAGGAAAAGTTTGCTCTCGGTTTCAGAGGTCTCAGTCCATTGACAGCTGATTCTATTGCTCTGTGCCCCAGATGAGGCAGAACATCATGGTGGAAGGGAGTGGAAGGGGGTGGCAGAGGAAAGCAGCTGGGAAGATGGCATCCTGAAGCAGAGAAAGAGCTCTCTTCACTGTGACAAAATAAAAACCCCAAAGGCACACCCCCTCCATGACCCACCTCCTCCAGTCACACTCTACCTACCTGTAGTTGCCATCCAGTTAATCCCTATCAGAGGATTAATGCACTGATTATGTTAAGGCTCTCATAATCCAATCATGTCACCTCTAAACTTTCTTTCATTGTCTCACACTTGAGCTTTCGGAGGACAGCTCACATCTAAACCATAACATTATACTAAATGAAAGAAGTCACACACAGATAGATCACATATTTTATAGTCCCATTTATATGAAATGTCCAAAATAGACAAATTTTTGAGACAGAAAACATTGCTAGTTGTTGAAGACTCAGAAGAGGAGGGAAAGGGTAGCAATTGCTTAAGTAAGATGCAGTTTTATTTTGTGATGATATAAAAAAGTTTAAAGTCAGATAGATGTGATGGTTGCACATCATTTGGGAAGGTACTAAATGTCACTAAGTTGCATACTTTTAAATGTTTTATTTTATGTTATGTGAATTTCAATGTGATTTTTAAAAATGACCACAGATCACTTTCAAACAATACAAACTCTTTGCATTTTTTACACATGTATGAAAATATCCATTATAGCAGTATTTGTGATTGAAATTCTCTAAATTTGTATAGGTAGGTCCTTCCTTAAATAATGATGGCATGTCCATATAACAGAATACATGCAAACACTGAAAAACATGGAGTGGATTTTTATATACTAATGTGGAAAAAAAGTCAGTATTAACTTTAAAAAGCAAGGAAAGTACCAAATAGGTCAGAGTTTGACTTTGATCGTGTTACTATTAAGTAACTTGGGCAAGTTGAATAATCTTTGTAGCCTTAATGCAGGGACAATAATAGCCCTATTTCTCCATCTGCTGTAAATGAGGTAGTGCCTGAAAAGGTGCAACCTCCTGTCCAGCACATTGAAGGAACTTCATGTTAGTGGCTGGGATTGCTGGTGTTTCTCACTAAGATCCACTTGTGCTGTGCTTTCTTTGCAGGAGACTACAATTATGAGCAACATCTACATCCCTGGCCAGCACCTGCTCTGGCAAAGCCCCTGGAACTACTTGTAGGCCCTGAAGACTGTTTTGGCTGCAGCCTATGTCAGCTTGGGGTCTTCCATTCCAGTTGCAGAGAAACCTGGGATAACCTGACCCCACAGGAGGAGCAAGCTATCCCCTCATGCTTGGAAATTCTTGCAGCTTGGCCAGCTGGGGAAGGAGATGCCTGGTTGCAAAGGAGTCCCCATCTTGGTGCCTCAGCTGCCTTGATTTATCTGTTTCTGAGACTCTGCTGTGAATTGCTTGTTGTCCTCTCATCTCCCTCTATGTTCTTCATGACTCTCAGGTGCTCTTGTTTTCTAGGGCCAGCCTCAGCTCACTGCATGCTAGGTGGTTTGGTTAATCTCTACTGGGCTCTCACACAAACAACTGTCAGGACTGGAATCTTAGAAAAAGAATGCTCACTTGCTGTGTCAACTGTACCCAGAGCAGTGGGCAGGGTGTCATGGGTGTGATGGTCACTCTGATGTTCATTCTCTGCAGCACAGCCAGGCAGCATGCTACATGCTGGAGATGGTCCCAGAACAAAGCATATTCTTTTCCACTGTATTAGAATGTTTGATATCTGAGAAGAACCCTTGGCAGCTACATGTTCCATGATGTGGTGCAGGGGATTCAAAGAGACAGGCCAGGTATTTAATTATTCACTCTGTCTGGGGAGAAAGGAGATATAGTGGCTCTTTTTCAATGCATGGAATTTTCCATTTCCATTGTGGCTTTGTGTAATGTATTAATTATTGGTTAGTATCTTAGCAGAGATCAGAAGATCTGAGGAGGAAAGAAGGCACGTGCCTGAAGAGACGTGGGAGATCAAAACACACTTCAGCAGGAAAACACTGGGCCTGCGGCTTTGCTCAGCCCTCAACCCAAGCTTCATCTTCTCACTAGTGAGACTGGTGTGAGAGGGAAGCATAGAGAGTGTGCTGGAAAGGGGATCAAATGAGACCCTGGCTGTGAAGATGTTTCTGGCAAATACTGGTTTTCAGGTAAGGGATACTGGTTGATTGTCCCTTCCCTGAAATGCTTAAAACCAGGGGTGTTTCAGATTTGGGAATTTTTTTTTTCATATTTTGAAAGATTTTCACACACAAAATGAGATCTATTGGGGATGAGACCCAAGTCTAAACACAAAATTCATTTATGTTTTTTATATAGCATAACTACAACCAACCAACACACTACTATGATAATTCAGTGGTGTGCCCATAAAGCACTTTAGAAATTTAGAACACTTTACTAATGTTGGTCATTATGAGTAGTAATAAAAGCTGGGCTGGGGAGAGGAGGGAATGGGGAGTGACTGCTTCATAGTATGGGCATCTACATTTTGGGGTGATGAAAATGTTCAGAAACTAGTTAGTGAAAAACTGAGCAACATAATGATTACAGTTAGTACCACTGATTTGTACATTTTAAAATGGCTAACAGTAAATTTTGTTATGTGTATTTTACCACAATAAAATTTTTCTTTAAGAAAGGAAATCATTGAATTTTCACTTTCACTTATAAACAAGCAGCTCAAATCAGACCAACTCATGTCCCCCAGAATTAATTATAAATGGCAGATATCATTTCTTGGCAAAACTTATTTGAAGACATTGAAAGAGAAACCAATGTAGCTAGAGCTCAAAGGTCAAGATCCCAGGGGGAAGAAAATGCACTGAGGTGACCCTGGCATTCTCTACTCCTTTCCCCTAAAGATAAAGATAGAAGACGTGCACCACCAGATTTCAAGATGGATTATAAAGCTATGGTGATCATGTTAGCATGACACAAAATGAACAAATAGATCAATAGAAGAGAAGAGAGTGTCCAGAGATAGCACACTCTCTCTGCTTCCCTCTCTTTATAGATAAGATGGATGCTGGATAAATAGGGAGATGATGATAGATGATAGATGATACATATATAGATAGAAACTGGATTTAGATAGCAGTAGCACTCCAGAGCTATGGGGGGGAAAATACCAGGATCAATTACATAAACATATGGAGAGAAAGTGCATCTAAACTTCCCACATCTCATACTATACACACAAATCAATTCCCAAAGGAATGATGAAATGGAAAACACTAGAAACTCTAGATGACAGCTTCATGATCTTGGAAAAGGGAACTATTTCTTAAATAAGACACATAAAGGAAAAATATAATTTGGATTGTATCAAATTAACTTGTGCTTATCAAAAGACACCATTTAAGAAAGTGAAAAGGTGTCACAGACTGGGAGAATATATTCAAAACAGATAAGGCAAATGACTCAGACTACATGGTTTTTCTTAAAAAAAAATTAAAAGATGAATAAGAAAAAGACAATCCAATTTTTAAAAATTGTGAGAGATTCTAACAGATTCTTTACAAAAGAGAATATCTAAATGGGCAATAAAAATGTGAAAAGGTAAAAATTCATATTAAAACCACAAAGAAATCTACTAATATCTACCAGAATAAAAACTGATAATAAAAAGTGATGATATTTTGGCAGGAGAACAGAACAAGTGAATGCTCAAACATGTTGCTGGGAATAGAGTTCTGTCAACTATTTGGAAAACTCTATGGCAACTAACAAAACTGAATATTCTGAATATATACCTAACCAAAAGGCTGGCATATGCACACCAAATGAATGTGCATATATGAATACACCATGGTGAATTTCACCTTTATGTATATCTATATAGCACAAAATTAAAAAAAAAAAAAAACAGAAGGAAGAACAGGGGAAGGGAAGAGGGGATGGAAGGAGGAAGTCCTAGGGATTGAACTGGAGCAAATTACATTTTATGCATGTACAATTATGTAAAAATGAACCCCATTATTATGTATAACTATAATACACTAACAAAAACAATTTTAAAGAAAGGAATGATTCTGGTCATACTACCTGTGGTACCCACAAACTGGAAACAATGTAAATGTCCATCAAGAATAGAATGCACACATCAGCTGTCATATACTTGTAATGAATACAGCAATATAAATGAATTAACTTCTACAAACACAAAATGGATGAATCTCACAAACATAAGGTTAAATTTTAAAAGCCAAGCACCAAAGAGCACAGACAGTATGATTCTACTTCTATAAAATGCAAAATTAGATAAGAAATTGTGATGATGTAAGTCAGAACACTTGTTATCTCTGTCGGGAGTAGTAAGTGGCAAGGACAGGAGAGGCACTGGTGGTGTGGGTCATGTCCCGTGATTTGCCATCTGTGTGGGATTATATTGCTGTGTTCACTTTGTAAAAATTCATGGAGCTATATGTGTATACTTTCTATTTAATGCATGCTGGGCTTCAATAAGAAATAGTTTAACTTAAAAATAAATAAGAGTAAATAGTCTTTGACATATATAGGAACTCTCAATAGATAAAAGTTGTAGCCAACTGGTTTTTATCTACTACTTTTCATAGGGATATCTCCTGGATTTTCTGCAACTGGAATACTCTATGTAATTAAAACTTATTAAATGCATCCTTTAAGAGTACATTTTAGGCAGTACATTGGTGCAGTGGTGCATGCCTATAATTCTAGCAATTGAGGGAAGTTGAGATAGAAGGATCACAACTTTCAGGCCAGTCTCAGCACTTGAGCTAGACCCTCAGCAACTTAACAAAACCATGTTTCAAAATAAAAAATAGAAAGAGCTGGGCTTTAGCTCAGTGATAAAGCACACCTAGGTTCAGTTCCCAGTACCAAAAAAATTTTTGCGTTTTACAGTCAATCATAACATAAAGATATAAGGATGAAACATTAGTTGGAAATATGGATTTAAAAATGTAGGCTCAACTACCTCAATATAATAAAGGTCATATGTGAAAAGTCCACAGGTAACATCATACTCAATGGAAAGACTGAAGGCTTTCCTCCTACAACTAGTATCAAGACAAAAATGCCTATTTTTCTCTCACTTACATTTAATATAGTACTAGAAGTCTTAGTAAGAAAAGAAATAAACTACATGCAAATTAGAAAGAAAGTTATAAAATTACCTGTTTGCAGACAACATGATTTTATATGTGGTAATTCCTAAAAATTCCATTTAAACAACTGTTAGAATTAACAAATGAACGCAATAAAATTGCAGGATACAAAAGCAACACTCAAAAATCAGTTGCGCTGTGCAAAGGAAATTAGGTCTAGTGGGAAACGGACCTGAATAGACAACCTGGCAAAGGTTAATATACCATTTGAATGGCCAACTGGTATATTAAAATGTTCTCAACACCAGGGAAATGAAAATCAAAACTACAATAAGATATTACCCTATACCTGTTAGGATGGCTATTATCAAAGACAAGAGACAAATAGTATTAGCAAATTGTGGAGAAAAGTAAATCCTTATAGACTATCGATAGGACTCTAAATTGGTACATGTAGTGATTGAGATATGTGGAGTCCTCCAAAAGCTCATATGTGAAAAAATGCAAGCATGTTCAGATAGATGATCAGATCATGAGCGATACAACCTAATCAGTGGATTAATCCATTAAAGTGGATTAATGGATTAACAGTGGTAACTGTAGGCAGATAGGATGTGGCTAGAAGTAAGTCACTGGGAGAAGGCCTTTGAGATTTATATTTTGTTCCTGGTGAGTAGAGTTCTCTCTGCTTCCTGGTGTCATGTTCTGAACTGCTTTCTTCTACATGCCCTTCCATTATGATGTGCTGCCTCACCCCAGCCCAGAGCTATGAAGTGGGCTGCCCATGGAGGGAACCTCTGAAATTATGAGCCAAAATAAACTTTTCCGCCTCTAAATTGTTCTTGTTGGGTCTTTTGGTCACAGTGACACAAAACTGACCAAAACAGTACATTACAGAAAAAAGTTTAGGGGCTCTCCAAAAAAGTACAAATAATACTACCATAACTCAGTAATCCCTCTTCTGGGTATATGCCCAAAGGAAATAAAATCAGTATGTAGAAATATTTGTACTCCTATGTTCATAGTAGTGTTATTCATAATAGCCAAGATAGGAAAACAACATAAGTATATGTTGATAAGTGAATGGATAAAGAAATTGTGATATGTGTACATACATATTTATACATACACACAGTGACATATTATTCAGTCTTAAAAAATGGATACTATCGTTTCCAACAACACAGATGACATTATAGTAAGTGAGATAAGTCAGACACAAAAAGAAAATTCTGTAGGATTTTACTTATATGTTGAATCTAAAGAAAATTGTAATACATAGAAACAGAATAGTAGAATAGCTACCAGAGACAGGTAAGGGGAGGAGATAGGGATGGGGAGGAAAGCATAGGGAGATGTAAGTTAAAGGCTACAAACATGCAGTCATGCAGGATGAACAGTCTAGAAATCTACTGTAGATCATGAAGACTAGAATTAATAGTATTGTATTATATACTTAAAATTTGCTGAGCGAGTGGATTTTAGGTATACTTACTACCAGAAGAAGAAGAAGGGGTGGGGGGAGAAACTCCGTAAGTTTGTATGTATTATTTAAGGTGATGTATGTATTAATTTGCTTGATTATAGTAACTATTTCATTTTTATGTGTATCTCGAAACATCATATTGCATACCTTAAATATACACCATAAAATAAGTTTTAAAACATGTATATTAATAAAAGAAAGTAACATTTTCTGTTTATAATGATCTCAAAAATAATAAACACTTAGAAATAAACATAACCAAGGAAGCAAAAGACTTGAGCACTGAAATTATAAAACATCACCAGAGAAAATAAAGAAGACACACAAAAAAGGAATGTATCTGTGTTCATGGACTGGAAAACAAAGATACCAATACTATCCAAAATTATCTATAGTTTTAATAAAATTCTCATAAAAATCCCAGTGACTCTTTTGCAGAAATAGAGAAATCCATCTTAAAAGGGATCCATATGAAATTTCAAGGAACTCTGAATAGTCATATAAATCTTGAAAAAAAAAAAAAACAAAGTTGGAAGTTTCTCACTTCTTATTTTCAAACTATATTTTAAAACTGCAACAATCAAAATAGTGTGGTACTAGCATAAAGATGGGCATATGGACCAATGGCAGAAGTGAATCCTCCTGTGGATATTTAAATGATTTTTTGACAAGGATGCTAAGGCCATTCCATGCAGGGAAAGCACAATCTTTTCAACAAATAGTGTTGGGAAAATCAGATATCCACATGCAAAATAATGAAGTTTCACCCTTACATCATATACAAAAATCAATACAACATGGACCAAACACCTAAACATAAGAGCTAAAACTATAGACCTAAATTTAAACATGATACATTAAAAAATTAAAAATGGACAAGAGACTTAGAGAATTCTCTTTTAAAAAATGGACAAGTACCTGAAAAGATACTCAACATCACTAATCATAAGGAAATTGCAAATCAAAACCACTTCTTTAAATCTATTATGATAACTACTATGAAAGTATAGAAAAGAAACAAGCATTGGTGAGGATGTGGAGAAATTAAAACCACTGTGCCGGGGCTGAGATTGTGGCGCAGCGGCAGCGTGCTCGCCTAGCACGCGTGAGGCACTGGGTTCGATCCTCAGCACCACATAAAAATAAAATTAAAAAAAAATATTCTGTCCACCTACAACTAAAAAAATAAATAAAATTAAAAAACAAAAACAAAAACAAAAAAACCACTGTGCCTTGAGGATAGCAATGTAAAATAATGCGATCACTGTGGAAAACAGCATGATGATTCCTCAGAAAACGGAAACACGGAAGCCAGGTACAGTGGTGCACACCTGTAATCCTAGCAGCTTGGAAGCCTGAGGTAGGAGGATCCTGAGTTCAAAGCCAGCCTCTGCAAAAGTGAGGTGCTAAGCAACTCAGTGAAACCCTGTCTCAAATAAAATACAAAATAGGGCTGGGGATGTGGCTCAGTGGTTCAGTGCCCCTGAGTTCAATCCCTGGTATCCTCCCACTGGAAAAAAAAAACCCTGAAACATGGAATTATTATATCATCCAGCAACTCCACTTTTGCCTATGTACTCAAAAGAATTGGAGGTAGGTTTCAAAGATATATCTGTACACCTATATTCGTAACAGCATTACTCACAATAGCTAAAAAATGAAGGCAAATCAAATGTCCATTGACAGATTAATGGATAAACAAAATGTGGCCTATACACATAATTGAGTATTATTTGTCCTTCAATAGGAAGGGAATTCTGACACATGTTACAACAGGAACTTCAAGAACATTATGCTAAATAAGATAAAGCAGACACAAGAGGGAAAATGTTACATGACTTCCTCTGTATGAGGAATACTAGAATACTCAGGCTCACGGAAAGAGGAAATGGAGTGCTTGCTTCCAAGGACTAGAGAGAAGGGTGATGGGAAGGTCATGTTTAGTAGGTGAAAAGCTTCAGTTTGCCTGGAGTTTGTACAACAATGGAAAGTACTTAATAGTACTGACTTGTACACTTTTAAAAGGTGGGATGGTTAATGTTATGTCGTTTATTTTATTATTATTTAAAAGAAAAAAATAGTAAGCTCTAGGATCTCAATTTAGCGGGTAGGGTAGGGAGTGGGATTCATGTACAAAAAAAGAAAAGAAAAAAAGAAAAAGAAGAAAGAAGGGCTAGGAGAGCAACAACTAAAATGAAGCTTTTCAAGCAAGATGAAGAAATATGACCAAAAGTCACAGACACTTGAATCCTGTGGTAAACACACAAGAACTACACTACTTCTCTGGTATGTTTAAAATGTAATAAAGGTTGGGGCAAACTAAAAATGGTACATATTTCTAGATGGTGAGATGATAGGTATTTTGGGATTTTGTGTATGTGTGTAATTGCCCAACTTTTTCTTCAATGTTTATTACTGTTAATTGGAAAAAAAAGCACTTTTAGAAGAATGAGTTGCCTGTACCCTGGCCCTATTCATTTTCTGTATAGGTGAAAATCTCATTTCTGTGGGTCCCAGTGGAGACTGAGGGCTCCTAAGCATAACTGCATCCATGGTTCTTAGCCCAGGGTGGGATTCCATTGTGCTCCACTGGGTTGGAAAGACTAGTTCGTCAGTTGATAACTAGTAACCAGTAATAGTAACCATTATATCCAAAATGTTGCTTAAAAATAATAAATTTGTCTGGGTGCAGTGGTGCACAACTGTAATCCCTGCTACTTGGGAAGAAAGCAAGTCTGAGGCCAGCCTGGGACACTTAGTGAGATCCTGTCTCAAAAAAACAGGTTGGCAATGTTGCTCAGTGGTAAAGCAACTCTGGGTTCAATCCCTGGTATTGCAATAATTGATTATTATTAATTAATAATAATTTCCAGGGTCATCCCTACAATTATGTCACTTTAACTCCTATATGCTTGGATATGCTTTTTGTCTGAGAAAGAAAGGGTTGACGACATAGGGAAGGTATAGAGATTTGCATGCAATATCAGCTCCCATGCCCTCCCTGGGGTAGGCAATGATATGTCTCTGGTAAACGTTTTGAGATCAACTCCAATGGTAGTAGGATTAAAATAATGGAAGCAGCAAGAGTCACCTGTCCACAGATGGCATGATAGGTTTTCCTAGTTTTCGTCAAAATTCCTGGACCATGTCCCTGAAATCTACTACATTTGACAGAAGTTTTTGTTGTTGTTGTTATTGTTTTTGTCCATGTGTCTCTTGGGCTCAGATTCTCCATATAGGCATTGTGGTTACTTTCTATACCTGTGACAAAATGCCTGAGCAAATAAACTTAAAAGGAGGAAAGGTTTATTTTGGTTCATGCTTTCAGAGGTTTCAGTCTACCGTCAGTTGGTTCCATTGCTTTGGGGGCTGTGGTGAGGCAAAACATCATCGCAAGAGCATGTGGCAGAGCAAAGGTGCTCACCTCATGATGACTAGGAAGCGGGGAGAGAGAAAGAGGGGGGAGGAGGGAGAGAGAAAGAGACTGTTGTCTCAATATTCAATATTCCCATCAAAAACACACTCCTAGGACCTAACTTCCTTCCACTAGGCTTCCATTATCTCCCAATAGCACCACAGGCTGGTGACCAATCTTTAGTGTATGCACCTTTGGGGGGCATTTAAGATCCAATCCATATAACACACACTTATTGATTGAAGGAGTGTATTTCTTTCTTTTCTACACTAACCTTTTCCCCCTGAGGACTGTGACCTGAGCATTTTAATGGCTAAGCAGATAAAACAGCGGTTTAATTAGTTGCTATTAGAAAGCCCAGGGCTAATGGGATCCAAGAATATTTAGTGAACATTCTGCATGTTTGGAATGATCTTTTCTTGCCAAATAGCTGTCCCTCTCCCACCTAGACAAAGGGATCATCTGCTCGGCTCATGTAGACAGCTAATTGCTACAGTGACTAAGGCATTAGACCTGTGACTTCTGAGAAGTGAAGCTCAGCCTTCTGGAATTTAGAGAGTCTAAGTAAGTGCTTGAAATGGAAAATACCAGATCTGGATCTAAAATGTGCAACAGAGAAAGGAATGGCCTCTAGAAAATAGAGCCTCATGTTCAGTAAATAATGACACATTTAAATGTCCTGACTCTTTACTGGGGAACACATCACCCTCTGTCTGTATGTGGTGTGCAGAAAGCAGGGGGACAGTAGTGTTAGGAAACACTCCTGCTGCCGAGGCCTTTCTTGTCATATTTTTCCATGGTGTTTGTTTTTAAGTATGCAATGCTTTTCAGTAATTCTCCCCTCTATTCTATAACTGATGGGCATCCTCAGATGATTTACCATAGATTTTACAAGGCCTTGGATTTTTCTACCTTTGTGTATGAATCCAGCTTCTCCAATCATATCATAAATTCCTCAAAGACAAAGATTCTGATCCAGATCTTCTAGTCCATGGCCTCAGCAACTCACCTACACTGATTTCTATTGATTGAATCGAAGATAAGATTTGAAAAAGCTACAGAAATTCTGGAGCCTGGTACAAATGAACAATGCAGAGACCTACTTCAAAAAGAAGTTTTTAAAAAGACCACTAAAAGAACAATAAAATATAAACTTTATTCTGTTGTGGCTCTCTTTTGGCCTGACATGGGTTTTTCTTTGTTTGTTCTTCAAGGTTGCAATATGTAAAGAAAAATTTAAAAATTTATAATATTAGTGATTTTTTCTTTTTATCTTTATATTGCACAATGCCAGTTTTAAATGTAAATGTGAAGGCATTTGGCAAAGACAAGGAATCACAGAAATGACAGACTCCTTATTTTGTAGTTAATACATGCATCTGTATTTAATTCTTTTCACAACAGTGAAAACTCAATATATTCGCTTTGCTCCTTAATATGCACACTTTCTACCAATACCCTCTGCCTTCAGCTTACTCATAAGAAAAGAAATACCGAAAGGATAAGGAACAATGGATACTCTGTTTTCCCTTTCCTTCTAGCTCATTCTTTTCAGCATAAGCGGTTGATTGATACAGGGAAGCAAGAAAGCAGGTCTTCCTGGTGGCACATGTTGTTGCTTCTGCATTTGAGGCAAGTTCAGGTTCCAATTAGTGACTCTACTTACCCAGTCATGAATATAACATGCTTTTGCCTTGTACTCACTTTCAGTCTCCCTGGACTTCCATGTGCTCTGGATCCACCAGAATTCTGTGCTCACAGGGCATCCTGAGTGCAATATGCAAATGAGGTGGTGAGAAAAAGGACATGCATTTTGTTCAGGTGTGTGCTTCGTTGTCCCGTGTAAATTCAAAGATTATACAGATTTTAAGACAGTCACAATGGAGCTTTAAGCCAAGCATAGGGTCTTTCTGGGAATTGCACAGGTTATAAGCCCAAAAAGCCAGCTTCGGATTATCTAGAACAACTGAAAGATCAAAAGGAAACTAGTTATGTTCTTCAAACATACAGAGCAGACAATACATCCCATAAATATACCAGCAGTGCATGAGATGCCCACAAGGAGAGCCCACAAAGTAGTCCACTTTCCCTCCCTGGAAACCAGGCCTGTCTAGCTGGCCAAGTCTATCCCAGGCTTCAGGGAATGTGATAGTTGGTAGCTGTGCCCAGTGTTAGGTCTGTTCAGCCTGTCCAGATTAGGGGTGGCCAGCCAGACGCTGACCTCAGCAGTAGAGGCACCTCCTGTCAATCAGTGGGCTTTTCCTGACTTACCCAGTAAGGACTCTGGCCTTCTCTTCCTACCTTAAGCCCTCCCCTTGCTGACCGGGCCTTTTAAAATTTTCTGTACCCTATGCGCCATTCTCCCGTACATACTCTGATGGACGGGAGAGTTCAGCCCGAGAGTGTGTGCTTCCAATAAAGCCTTGCCCAGCGGTTTTAACTCGCCTCCTTTTGGTCATCTGGCTTTACAAATGGTGCTGAAAACCTGGGAGGGTTTTCGGATCTCCTCCACAGGAGTCAAGATCCACCCTCTTCTCCAAACCAGGAGAACTCCTGAGCCGCTCTATTTCCCTTCATCGGAACCGACAGAAGTGAGGTACATCCCCCCCCATCTCCCCTGACCTTCTGGCTCCCTCCCTCTTATTCTGGAGGTCTATCCGTAAGTCACGGGCCACAGACCTTCCCATTTAAGGCGCCAAGGTCTGAGGAGACATCCTGGTCCTTGTGAGCCACCCGACTACATTTGGGCCCCCAGAGGGCTACAGGGACGCCTAAGCTCCCCGTCCGGCCCTCCGTTCCTCCGGTGGGCGCGATCAGAATTAGGGACGCCTTTTTCTGTTCCCACCCATCCCCAAGGGCGCCAGAAGATCATGGGAGATACCGAGTCCTCCCAAGACCCCAAAACTTCGTTGGATTGTCTATGTTCCAAGTTTGCCAAATTAGGATTCACTCCACACTCATGCCGTACATTAGCCTGGCCCCAGTATGGCCTAGACTTTGGGTCAAAATGCCCCCCAGAAGGAAATTTTGATTTTGAAATCCTCACTGAATTGGCAGTCTCTGTCGCCATATGGGAAATGGACATAAATTCCTTTCATCAAGGTTTTGTTGGAAAGTACGCTCTCGCCCCACCCCCTTTCCCATCTGTTCTGTCCTCTCAAGTTCTTCTCACTAGGGAAAATCCCAAGCCCCTTTCCCATTTGTTCTTCTGTATCTCCTTCCTCATTCTCAGATCTACACATGCGGCCAAGTGCAGCGCCATCTTCCTGGGAGGCAGCGCCAGCCTCAATCCCAGCGCTGGAGGGCAGAGACCAGGCGTTGGCCAGAGCCTGCCCGCCCCTACATCTCTCGCTCCCATCAGTGCTGCTCAGACAGGCAGCTCGGCATCTGTGAGCTACCAAGCCAACCACCTTGCATTTTTTATTTTACCGGCCTCATCATTTTTTTTCTAAGACTCTTGCTTTTCTTAAGTTCTATGTTTTTTGAGCTCATGACCTTAATCCTTCACATGTAGGATAATGTTTTCTGATCATTCCTATTTTTATTCAACAATGGAGTTTTTAAAAACATCTAACATTGCCTGCAGGCCTTTACTATTGTTATGTTGTACGTCTGTGTGTGTGTGTGTGTGTGTGTGTACTATGTACATGGTATCAAAATTGGCACAGATAATGAGCACTCATGAATTAAAACCTAAAAAAAAAATGGATCCAAATATTTTTAATTCACATGATTTAAAAGGTTCAATTTAAATTGAGTAAACAAAAGGTTTATAGATTCCTATATGAAGTTTTAAAGGTTTCTACTGTTGCCTAAGTTCAAAAAAATTACAAGGATTGCTTTGGGATATGAACAGAAGGAATTAAAGATTCTAAATATAGTATTTATTGGTAGGAAAGAGAATATTTCTGGTCAAAAGGTTTATGTTTATGAATAAGTTGACTATAATTAGTTTTATTATTTAAAAGTTAATGTACTACTATAAAACAAAATCTGAAACATTGTTCTGCTTTTATCAAAATAATTTTCTTACATTTGTCAGTTTTTATCACTTGGGAAATTAACTCTTAAAGAAATTAAGGTTTATACAACTGTGATTAAACAAAAAGTTAGAATCTAAATTTTTCTTTGAGAACTAAACTTAATGTAATAACATCAATGTAATTATGCTCCTACTAGTCCTATTTTTATATTAAATGTGTTCATATCTTTCAGATATACAAGCTTTAAAATAGAAGGTTTTTAAAGAGCATTATATCAAGTGATGCTCTCCAAACTGAACTTGTATGGTATCAATTTATATCATTTAATATTTTATAACAACCTATCATCAATAAGATAAGGCTTTAGGTTATTTTTACATCAGAGTAATCTTTTAAACAAATGAGGACCTAATGTATTTAATATTCTGCTAATATTTTGCAAGGAGCCCTGTCTTACCTGAGATAGTTCTGTCTCCCAGCTTACTACAGTGGCTTCAAAGTAGGCAAGACTCCAGTTCATTTAAAGATATGTTCAAAGGATTGATTTTTTTGTAAAGATCATTAGGACCTCAAACAGGGATATAATGTATAACTCAGCTAAAATTTGAGAAAGCTATTACACAAACTAAATATGTTTTTACTTTTGTTAATTTTATTTTGTATTTTCCATAAACTCTATGAATATTGCCTGTTAATGTTTTACAGAGGTACTACTTCAAGAACAGACAACCCAATTTAATTTAAAATAAATAAGCCATCACCTACAGGACTGATAGACCTTAAAATTAAAGCCCAGTACCCTTACTTTAAGACTAGTGAGATTGGATTGCTGAATTTTTAAGATCAAGACTTAAAAACTAAAATTAAATTAAAGGGCCAAGAAAACCAGTATTTGGCTCTTGCCCTCTGAGTCAGCCTGAATTCAAGAAATGAGAGAACTTCTCTAAAAGGCTCTACACCTCTAGGCCACAGGACCTCCCAATCAGGGAGATTACTGAGACCATTAGAGAATTAAAGAGCTGATCAAATGTCATAGGATGGAGAGGAAGGTCGTCCGATGGAAAGGAAGGTCGTCCATTGAGAGAGGGAACTATCTCTCATGCTTCCTGGGGAAGCCACATGGTCAGCGTCAGACCTCCACCTATTCTAATGCAGATGGCACTAGCAGAGGTAATAAGCTGCTCTCAAGTTCCTCAAGGATGCCTCCCAGGAGACCAAAAGGTGACTCTTAACAATAGGTAAGAACAAAAGTCAATTTGACTTGCTTCATCTTAAACACCTAGCAAAACAGCAAAACCAAGAACACAGCCATTCCTGGGCATTTAAAAATAGTTTAAAGATAGACATCTGTGACATTAAAAACTATGTTTACATGCCTTGTCCTCTCCAGCCTGGTTATGGGGACAAATTCTCAACTCTTATACTTCCTACATTTCAGACTCTGTGCAAGTTTAGATCAAAACTGTAATTCCCATTGATGTTCCTTAATTAACTGTACAGTGAGGCTGAATTACCATGACTTGTTACCACCTCCCTTTCTAGGGAAAAAAAAAAAGGGCCATCTTTCTATTAGTAATAGTTGGGCTCTCCTTGGCCCCCATTTGCTGCCTCTGGGCTGGGGCAGGAGGACTTGATTATGCAGTAACCACTACTCAGAAACTTGAACAAGGTTCATTATAGAACCAACCAGCCTTGGACTCCCACCATGCTGGACTCCCACCAAACTCAAAATTTCTCGGTAGCCTCCTTCTTTTTCTGCTAATCAGTAATCACTCCCAAGCCTCTGTTCCTACCCCCAGGTGGTGCTTCTACATTCAAGCAACATGACTGACAACCAGAGACTCCCATACCCCTGCATCTGCCTCCTTGCCCGACTGACACCCGAGCCATCTTCCCCTCTCCAGTGCCCCCAATCCCGCAAGAAGTAGCCAGACTGAATATGCTGTCCTATATCAACAAAAACCAGGCTGGGATGTTAGGTCGGTTCAGCCTGTCCACTTAGGGGTGGCCAGCCAGACGCTGACCTCAGCAGTAGAGGCACCTCCTGTCAATCAGCGGGCTTTTCCTGACTTTTCCAGGAAGGGCTCTGGCCTTCTCTTCCTGCCTTAAGCCCTCCCCTTCCTGACTGGGCCTTTTAAAATTTTCTGTACCCTGGAACATGTGTGCCATTCTCCTGTACACACTCTGATGGACAGGAGAGTTCAGCCCGAGAGCGTGTATTTCCAATAAAGCCTTGCCCAGCGGTTTTTATTCACCTCCTTTTGGTCATCTGGCTTTACATCCAGTCTGCAGGGATGGTGGTTTCCAGGTGTGCATGCTTCAAAAGAATTATTAGAAGGCAAGAAGTGAAAAAGAGGAAGAAATTCTAGCAGTATAAATGTCTGCTAAACAAATCAATAAAGAAGTGAAAGAATAAACAATCTGATTCAATAGGGCATTCGTACAAAAATTAGTGATATTTTTTGAATTTGATGGAGGTGTTGAAAAAATCTGAGAATAGTCTCACAGAATACAGTATAAGCAACAGACACTTGAGGAAAATCAGAATTGTACAAACAAGGGAATTTAACCTTAATAAGAAAATTGTCACCATAGTGAACAATGTGAAAAGGCCGTAAATGCTGGTTGTTGTTATTCTACAAAGTGTTTTGTCCCATCAGTTCCTCCTTCCTATCTCATAATTCTGCACCGCTTATCTGCAGCTCACCCACCCTGTGTAAGGGCAGGGTGTGTTTAGGAAATGCTCAGCATTCTAGTTAAAACAAGATTAGGAAAGTGAATCTCTTGCAAATGAAAGTCATGGCATTCTCCATGACCCCGTGCATATGACCTCTGAATCATCTTCAGGTGGCGCCATATTCAAATCATTCATAGGTTACAGGACCCAGCTCCTGACAGTTCTCTGGAGCCTACATAGCACCTACTCTGTGCTTAGCAATGAGTCACTTTTGGGAGGGTGCACAAATTGCATAAATATTAGATCCTGCTCTTAAAGGTTCGTAATTTCCATAAAAATAGCTATTCAGCACAAGATGAGTCCAATCTAATGTAATGTCCTCAGGCCTCACAAGCCCATGGCAGGAATAAGTTTCTTTTGCACCCACATTTTCCCATCACTCATTTCTCCTACCTGGTTATAGGGTCTGATATCTCCCCCACCTACTGTTTACCAGATGGGCTTAGGAACAAAGCCCCAGCACCTAAACACATCTTGGCTCCCAGCCTGGATCCACTGCCCACAGACCACATGGCACTTGACAGGCTACAGAGACCTTCAAAAGATGATCATCCACAGACAGCTGGTGTCTCTCCACTGGACACACTGGCAAGAAGTGGGGAATTGATGGGGACAGAACAGGCACTCAGGGCTGAGGGCTCGGGGCCTCTCTCATTGCCACAGCATGTTCCAAGTTATCAACTGGGCCTAGAAGTGGCACTGCTTATACCTAAGGCTTACACAGTGCATCATCAAATGTGGCCTTCCCCATCTGTCTACACGTCTTTCCTCTTGGAGAGCAAACCTAGCCCAGGATCTGATAGGAGCAATACAGTCAAACCCAGACTTCCATCTTCCTGCCTATCACACTGGCCTCGTCTCTTCTGGATCCTCAAAGTTCCTCCTTTTCTCTTTCTTCCATCAGCAATGCAAGCCTTCATTAGCAACCACCTAAATTGCTACTGGAGGAAGTTAGAACAGCCATGACCTCACAAACACCGTCTTGCTGCCCCACCCCCACCCTACGTGGCAGAAGTGGGCTTTCCCTTCATCTCAGCGCCTGCAGCAAACCATTCCACATCAGGGGGAAGGCCATGTCTTAATCCTTTGAGTGCTGCTCGTGTCTAACATGGGGCCTGGCCCACAACAGACTACCTGAAAACAAAGGAAGGCAGAGTGGAAGGGAAGAGAGAGAAAGAGAAGGAAGGAGAGAGGAAGAGAGAGAAGGAGGAAGGGAAGGAAGAAGGAGAAGGGAGGGAGGGAGGGACCTCTGCATTGTCACTGTGCCTTAGGAGACAAGAGCTGGCATCTGGTCTCTATAGAAAAGGAAATTGAACCCCAGAGAAATTAAGCAATTTGCCCAAGATTTTCCCACGTAAGTTCAGTGAATAGAAAATCAATAGTTAAACAAGCACTTATCTGATCCTGAATTCAAACATTAGCTAGCAACTACAGGTTTTCTTCCAGGGAAATAAATTCTGGCCAGACAAATCAAATGCATGCATCGATATTGCAGAAAGAGGTTAAGAGTGGAACTCAGAAAGGGTAAAGGAATTCAGGGAGCTCCTCCTTCAGGCAAAGGTTAGAGCGCAGAATTCTGATCCATGAAAATATGTGGAGAGTCTGAATTAGAGCAAAACATATTCCGTGCTTTTATAATTATGTCAAAACTGGATCCTACCGTCATATAGAACTAAAAAAACCAAACTAAAAAAAATCAAAAACAATAAAGAGTAAATTTTCAGGAAAAAAAAAATAAAAAAATATGTGGAGAAACTGAAGAGGGGAAAATATGATCCCACTTTCCCTTACGGAAATGCATTTTATTGCAAGTAGCAAAAAAGAGACGGGAACAGTGGGAATGTTTGTAGAGTGATTAGTCTTAGTCTCGTTTTCTGCAGTCCTAATAGAAAAACACTGGGGTCATTTTTAAACAACCAAAGTTTATTTAGCTCACAGTTCTGGAGGTTGGGAAGCCCAAGATTGAGAGGCTGCACAGTGAAGGCCTTCTTGAAGCTTCCTAACATGTAGGAAGGGATGGGGCAGCCAGAGAGCTCACAAGACAGACAGAAAAAAGGGGTTGAACTGCCCCCTCTTATGACTAAGCCATTCCCGAGATTACAGTACTCATCAGGAGACAGAGCCCTCATGACCATCACCTCCTCAAGGGCCCATCTCTCAATACTGTCACCTAGCAATTACATTTCAACAGGTTTTTGGGGGATGCGGGGGGGTGAAGGAGCTTGATCACAGCAGTGACAAAGGGAATATTCATTTGAATACTTTATCCTAAGCATTGAAAAAAAATAAAAACATGATTCTTATTCCAATACAGAATGAACAAGTGTCAAGATTTTATTGAACTCATCTATAGAGAATCAGTATGATGATAAAATGGGTTCACGGGCATTTGAGCAACGAAGGTTAATGTTGTTCATCCAGAAAAGCATTTTAAAAAAGAATGTAGGGCTGGGGATGTGACTCAGTGGTAGAGCACTTGCCTGGCACATGTGGGACCCTGGGTTTGATCTAAACTAAATGTTAGAAGAGGATTGCCTATTACATTCAGAATCATACTATGAGGCTTTCAGATCTGACCCTTTACAGGTGACGTTTGAATGCCTTTATTTTCTCTGCAGAGCAGGAATCTACAAGTTCACATACAACTTCACAAGTAAAGGAAGAATAGTCCAACATAGATCCACCCTTCTCAGTGAAGACAAGCACAATCTATTATTGTTGAGTGAGCCTATGTATAGTCCAGGGTGAAAGTTCACACTTGGATGCTCTGTTGTCAAATTCTAAATAACTTCCTTGACGCAACTGACTTTTTCTTCTTTCCTTCACACCATTCTTGGCAGATTCTGGTTCTCCATTGCCTGAAATGCTGTAACCAGTTTATGAACAAGCTCATCTTGGCAGAGTGCAAGCCGAGGAGAGCTTCATTCTTTCTTACTACTCCCCATTAGATTTGTTTCATACTCTTTCTCACCTTTGGCTAAAAAGAAGACCTCTACAGTTTTTTGAGGTACACTTGTAGATAATAAAAAAAAAAAAGTCCAGTCCATTCTGGTATCAAAATTCCAAACTGTCATCAAATTTTAAAACTTCTTGCTTCTCCCAGCTGGTTTCTGCCTGTGGCTTGAAATCCTTCAGTGGGCTTTGAGGGTCTAAATAGTCTTCTGTTTTGTTTTTAGCTGTTTCCTCTCACATTCACTAGCATTTATTTTAGACTCTTCTGGGACAGGCAGAGAGGGCAACAAACAAGGGGAAATAGAAGCACCCCTGTGTATGGTAGAATACCAAAGTGACTTTGCTCATAGAATGACTTGCTCTCCTCTGCCCTCTCTCTCATGCTAATCCCCCAAAGTGCAATGCATAACTGCCAGCCACTGGTGGTTATTCCAATTTGTTAATATAAAATAAAATTGAGAACATAGCTCCTTGATTGCTGTACCCTCACCTTAAGTACTCACACAGGTTGGTTGCTATCTCAAGGGTGCTGTCTTATTTATTATAAAGATACGCCCATCTGCATCCTGAAGTCTGTAACAGTATATGTCGGAACACACAGTACTATACATAAAAGTGCATTGCTACCATAGAGTAACAAAATATTGTTTTGTCTTCTTCTAGAACTGTGTAAAATTCCACTTCATTTTTGACTGAGAGGAAGGGATGAAGCAGGGAGGTGCAATGCAGAGCACAGAAGAATGAGGGGGAGCCGGCAGCCTGGGTGCAGGGCATGCACCCAGCACAGAATGTCCACCATTATAGAAAGTTCCCTGGACAGCACTGCTCAAGTCTGGGATTTTCAGCCTCTGCACTGCTAGCACATGAGGCTGGAGCATTCTTAGTGTGGGGACCCTTGTGCACTGTGGGGTATGAAGCAGCATCCCTGTCCTCCATCCTCTCCCTCCAGTTGTGGCAGCCCATGGTGTCTCTGACATGGGCAAATGTTCCCTAGCAAAGGGAGGCAAAATTGTGTCCTGCTGAGGACCATTGCCATAGACCCCCTCCTAAGTGATTTTATCACCTCTCATGGTCCCCAGATATGTACTTTCTGATTTGGTCTTTTGCTTCAGTCTGGGCCCTAATTAAGCAAGAGATAGCTATAGCTAAATAGCAACAGATATTCCACCAATCAGAGGTCATAACCTTATCCCATTCCCACCACTCAGTTTCAGTACAGGTACACCTTATTTACAAGATGCACTTTTTGACATGATCATGGGGAAGCATTTGATGTACATGCCCTTTACTTCTGCCATCCTTCCTTTAAACATTTTTGTGAAATTTTTAAACATTTAAGTGATTTATTTTTAAACTTGTGGCAACATAAAACTTACCACCTTAATCATTTTAAGTGTATATTCCAGTAATATTAAGCATATTTACATTTTGTACAATGTAAATTGTCCAAAACACATTTTATTTGCAACTATACATTGAATAGCAGCTCTCCGTTCTCTGTCCCCTCCCCAGATCTTGGCAACTGCTGTTCAACTTTCTGTCCCTGTGATTTTTGACTCTCTAGAGCTATGGTTTAGATCTAGAATGTCTGCACAAAAGCTCATGTTGAATATGGTATCCAATGCAGCACTGCTCAGAGGAGAAATGATTGGATCATAAGTGGACCTCATCAGTGGATTAATCCATTTGATTAATGGATTAATAATTTGAATGGGCTTATTGGGTAGTGGTAAAAACTATAGGCAGATGGGGTAAGGCTAGAGAAAGTAGGTCCCTGGGGGCATGGACTCTCTCTGTCCCTGGCCCCTTCCCCCTTGCTGTCCTCTCTCAGCTTCCCAGCTGCCATGAGCTGAGAAGCTTCCCTCCACCATGATGTTCTGCCATAGAGCCAGCCAACCGTGGACTGAATCTTCTGAAATAAATCTTTCTTCTAAGTTGTTCTTATTAGGTATTTTGGTCACATTGATGAAAACCCAACAAACACGTCTAGTTGCCTCATGTTGGTGAAATTATTCCACATTTGTTCTGTTGTGACTGGCTCATAATGGCTTAACTTGCTGGTTTTTCAGCTTTATAATAATTTAGAAGCATATCTGTACAACCATTCTGGTTTTTTTTAAGTTTCAGTACAATATTTAATGAATTATATGAGATAGTACACACTTTCTTATAAAATAAGCTTGTGTTAAATGATTGTTTTCCAACTGTAGGTTAATTTGAAGTGTTCTGAGCATATTGAATACTAAGTTAAGCTAATTCAGTGGGTTATCAAATCCATTTTAGCTCACAATATTTCAAATTTACAATGCATTTATAGGGACATAACATTGTTGTAAGCTGAAGAGCCAAGTGTAGATAAATAAAGAGGCTGAAATTTTAAACACATGCTAAACTTGGCCTGCAAAAGTTTGCTTTGCTCCTGGCCATCTAGAATCACGGACCAAATCCCACCATAGATCCAAGAACTCTGCCTCGATAACCCATCCAAAGCTTCCTCTGAAAGGAGGGAGCTTCCTTGGTCTATTAAGTCTAATTTGTCAGATATAAGCTATTCATTGGTTGTTGAAGTTCAACTGCACTGTAACATCTTTTTTTTTTTTTTTTTTTTTTTTTTTGGTGCTGGGAATTAAACCCAGGACCTTGTGCGTGCGAGGCAAGCATTCTACCAACTGAGCTATATACCCAGCCCAACTGCACTGTAACATCTTGAGAAGACAGTTGGGAGCAAAACCAACAATTCTTCCAACAACAACATAAAAATTGTTGAATGTTCTACTCTATAATGCTGAGTTTTATACAATGTACACAGAATTGAAGAAGATGCAATTGCAGCCCTTAGTCAGAGATATGGTCAACAAATTCTGGTTCATTGACAGCCAGCTCTTCTGTCTGGACAGTACTGAGAATAGAAACTCAGGAGATTTCCCTACCCAAATAGTCCCTCCCTAGTTCTTTACTGTGACCATCCTACTTCTGCCTTATACTGAATTCATGAAAAATTGCAGTCAGGAAGAGGGTGAAAAGAAAGTGACACTTCTTTGATTTTTTTTTTTTTTTTGGTGCAAGGTTATAAACACATTGAAAATAGTTGTATCCCCTTTGTATACCAGCTGTCAAGGGATCACGCAGGGCAGATCACTCAATGGGCCACCAGGCACCTTCCCGTGACTGCATCTGGCCAGAACTTCTCAATGTGATGCTGCAAAATCCATCCTTAGCTTTCTTCCCCATTGGCATATGTCAGCTGTGGTTGGTCCTTTAAGTCTTGCCAAGAAGTAGTTGCAAAACATGAGGCATGTTTATCTTATCTCTTGGTAGAAAAAAATCAATCCAGTGCTTTTTGGAAAAAACCTCATCTTTCCTGTGAGCAGGGAGGTGAACACTTTAGTCTTTGTCTTTTTATTTCCTCCATCCAAACATCCCTGTGGGTGCTTTCTGACATTCCCTTCCAGTGTCTAGAGCCCATGATTGAAGGGAGAGAGTTAGGAATCTTTACCTTAGATAAAGAAAGAAAAAGCGTTGTCTGGAGAGTCCTGCTGTCTTCCCAAACACTGCTCTCCCTTCCTAAGTGTCTCAGAAACCTGAGCAGCAAAGATTCATCCAAGCAGCTTTCCCAGGAGAGGCAACCTGGAAGGATGCAAAAACCCAGCTGACAACCACAGCCCGTTGACGCAAATATCAATCCGTGAGACACAGCCAGAGGCATTTCACCCACCTCTCTAAACCAAGGAAGTATTACGTATTTTAAAAGTCAACCTTCCTTGCATCTATTTATTCTTGTGATAGGTATTAAATTGTGGTTCTCATTCATTCTGTATTTATTGAGTGCCAACTACATGTACAGCACACTGTTAGAGACTATCATTTTTCAAAATTGGTGTACTTAATGAGCTGGCAGTGGATCACAGACATAAATAGAGAGGCTGGGAGTGAGATAAGGTAGGAGGAAGCAGGTGCAGCCCACTCTAGGTGAGGTGCAAGGGCTACAATGAGACAGTTATCAACTGACCAAGCTGAGTAGACGGTTTGGAACATCACTGCCAGCTCCTCAGGGACTTTCTCCTTGTTCAGGTTTGACCTGCAAATAAATACATCCTGAACCAAGACAGGTCTCCCATTCATATTGCAGTGATATTAGCCAATTGGTATTCCCAGCTCTCATTCACACACAAACGAAATATATGTATAATGCAAATTCTCATTTATACAGCCTCATTCCTCCTTGTCTCCTTGGAGACTATACATTTCCTGATAGCTCTACTGCCAACTTGAGTTTCCAGTCATTATTTTAATGTATTACACTGTGCCTTCAATTCTTTATCCATTTCCTCTAGCAAAGATCACCCACTCCCAGCAATATCCCACCCTCTGCTCATCCCCACCTGCTGTCTCCATCCTTCCTTTGTGAAGTGGGAAGAAAGGTTTTCTTTTCAGTCATACACATCGATCCTGTAAATTTTTTCAGGTCTAAATTAGGGACTTTGAATTTGGGATTATTAAAAGTCCAAAAGAACCCTCCCACTTCAAGCCCTTTTCAATTCTTCATGGCACCATCAAGATTCTTACCAAGTCATGTGATTCTTAACACTCCCCAGTTCCTGAAGAGCCACATATCCTGCCTCATGTCTCAGACACCTTTAACCAACCCCATCTCTCCCTGAGAGTCGCAGGTAAACTTTCTTTCTTTCTGGACTCCATATATTAACATAGATCTGAGATCGTAAATACTTTTAATTCTTTTTTTCAGAGACTCTTCTATCTAGACTTGGTCTCCAAGGGACTTTAGCCACTGACTCAGTTAGAAGGTATCTGGTTGTAAGCAACAGAAAACTCATCTGTCGATGGCCTAAAGTAAAACAACATTTCTTATTTACTAGCAAGAAGTCCCAGAATAGATGGTCCCAAGCTTAGTTCACTGATAGCCCCATGCTCCATCATAATATCACAGACCCAGAGTCAGTCTTCCCAATCTTGCCCTCCTTATGGGTGTGGGGGCTGTTTGATCACGTAATCCCCATAGGAGTTCTAAGCAAGGTGTCTTCACATAACAGTATCCAAAGTATAAGCACCCTACTTTTCATCCTATAAGAAAAAAATAGTTACCCAAAGCCCCTTTTTCTGTTCTGAATACTGTGCTTACATTCTATTGGCTTGAAAGGATTTACATCCCAAGCCTAGAGAGATCACTGGCACACAGCAGTTGCTGTAATTGACTTAGCTAAATTAAGACTGATGATGCCTGGCACATTGCCGATGCCTCTCCCTGAAAATTGGGATTCTATTAGCAAACTAGAAGAAGAAATAGCAGTTGAGAGCCAACCTCTAGTGTTTGCCCCAGATACTCTCTCAAGACATTTTTTAAAGACAGCAGCATCTAACATAAATCCAACATCTAACTTGGGGACCTCACAACCTCTCTGTGGAAGATTAGGGCAATTAGCAAAGTCTCGCTAACTCTACTCATCTCCTAGAACATTCTCTAACCCTGCTTTTTACCACTACCCTTTAAGCAGAATTTGTAAAATAGGATACTCATTATTATTTTTAAATACAATAAGAATAAGACTATATCAATAGGAATTTATTCAGTAAAGTTAGGGAAGCACTGGTATTATTCTAACAATATTATCTGGATTGAGGATCCGTTGAGTTGGTCATCCTAATTTGAATGTAACAGGTGCTCTAATGTGAATGTGTGCTTCCATATCTATGCCAGCTAAATGCATTAGTGTGTTAATAGAGGTTGGCCAAGTTTCTCTAGTCTCAGGACTACCATCTCTGGCACCAGGAGAAGAAGTATATTTTGGGGGAGATCACTCTAGAGCCTACTGGAGCACTGGGAAGTGAACAACTGTGCCCAGCGCAGGTCAGGAAAAGCGTCAGAGAGGAGGTCGAGTAGGAATTCACCATGTGTGAGGACAAAAGGCATTCCAAATCATTGGTTAAGGCACAAAGGCACCAAAGCATGAAGAACATGGCAGATTCAGGAACAAGATTAATTAAGGCATGTGAGCATCAGATAGGGAAGAGTGCATGGAGGAGGCCAAGAAGGTAGATGGACAGAGGGCAGATTCTGATGGACCTTGGAATGCTGGCCTAGTCCATTTGTACAGCTATAACACAACGCCTGAGACAGGATGACCTTTACAAAAACCCAGAAATTTATTTCTTACAGTTCTGGAGGATGCAAAGTTCAAGATCAAGGGCCTTCTTTCTAGGTCCTCACATGGTAGAAGACAGAAGGGCAAGTGGGGAAAGCATCATGTCCTTGATTGGCAGAAGGATAGAACTCACTCCCACAAGCCCTTTATAACAACATTAATCCATTCAAGAGGGCATAAACCCTCCCAAAAGGTACTACCTCCTACATTGTTGCACTGGAGATTAAGTTTCCATCATTCAAAGTTTTGAGAGGACAAAAGCATTCAAATCAAAGCATATTCCAAGTTTGAACTTTAAATCACTAAGTATTGGAGTGATGAAGAATTCATGAGAAAGGAAGGGCCATAATTATACCCAGTTTTTACACTTGTTCTTGAATCTGACCAACTTTTTGCAGGTCCATGTATATGAGACCTTCTGAGATCTGAAGCATTCATAGCACTCTGTATAGTCCATACTGTATCCTGGTAAAGTCTACTCTGCTAATTATAGCATAGTAAATATTACAGGCTGAAGCCAGTCTAAATTCTTTACACCTGGGAATTCATTGGCCTTCCTGGTTTAATTTTCAAACAAAACAAAACAAAAAACTTAACAGCAAAGCTATTAAACATGGCTAGATAGAATCATGCATAAAATCAATAAATTCTAATCCTTTGTAAGTAACATATCCCTTCTGTGCTGGGTTGCAGGAGAGTCAGTGAGAAGCTTTGGATATAGCTTTGGGCTAATGATTTAAAAAAGAAGGAAAAAAAAAAAACAGGTACAGGGAAGTGGCTATCCCTGTAAGGATGGTTATAGAAAAGTTCTATTGAAAGGTGGACAAGTCATTTCATTTACCTTTACAGTCCCATGGAATTTGCACAAGTTTTAGATTCTAGGACTCTGTGAAGCTGTCCTTTTTTAAAAATCCTGTAACTTAAGAAAACCAGCAAATGTCACACCACTGGAGTTGTTTAGGTCAGAAGTAGCAGTTAGCTTCAGTGCTCATGCAAGACCAGTCTATAGGACGGTGTGACAAAAATATTCCAGGACTGTGTTGGGATCAGAGGGGAAGAGCTGAGATGAATTAGAGGCATTGCCACTAGTGCAGAGGGCTAAGGGTCCTCACGATCACCATTCTGTCATCCCCATGGAAACAGTACCCTAAACAGGAGTGTTAATTATTCCCTGGAGAGTCAATGCAATCTCTAGTCCCAGTTTTTATTCTGTTGTTGAAAAAAGAAAACTCCCACCTCTCCAGATTTGCTAACTCCATTCATCTAATGGACATTTCTTTAAAATGTGGACACACATTTCAAATCAGTAGGAAAAAAAAGGTCTGTTAGGTTATGAAACAAGACTATTATTTATTGTGTGTCTGGTATGTTAGGTATTAGGCTGAGCTCCTTGCACATGTGGTCTCATTCACACCTTAGCAACAATCCTGTTATTGTAGTGGCATTGTCTTCAAATCACAGGTGAGAAAACGTGCCATAGAAAAGTATAATAAATTGCCTAGATTACACAGCTGAAATATCAGAGCCAAGAGTTGAACCCAGGGCTGGCCTTTTACTACTTCAACTCACTGGGGGAAACACATTAAAAAGAAATAAAGTCAGATGGCCTACTTCACAGCACATACCTACAGTATATTTTACTTTGATATGGAGTCTTCTAGAATGTAGAGCACGACCTTTATCTGCCCTGTCCCCACAGTATTCCTGTCCCTAGAAGGGGTTCCAAAAAAGAATCGAGCACACTTTACCAGGAATAAGGAACTATTAGACCCAACCATCCCCTTGGTCCAATTTGCTTGCTTTAGATCAGAACGTGTTGAAGGACCACCTGACATTTGGCCCCTCCATCCTTCACCAGTCTTTGATTCAATCCAAGAGACTCTGTAGGCCAAGTTTCAGAGAGAATTCTCCAGCTTCATAGCCTAACCACCCCCACCCAAAAGTGTAGCAGCCAGAATTGGAGTGTGCAGTGAAAGATATCCCCTCCTTTGGAGATTGTCATCACTGAACCAACTTAGAATCAACAATGAACAGTACCAATGGATGTTTCAAACAGACAGCAACTGGAAGGTCAGGTTCCCAAGTGTCTCTTGCTGGTGAGTTTTATCATCACACACAAAGAGGGGTCAAAAGACACAGGCTGCTTAGCCTGTCTGCAATTGCTATTTGGTGTACCAGCTGCAAAAAATAAAAATAAAACATAAAACCAATGGACTTCAGCAAACATTCCCACCAAAGCCATCATCATCTCCACCTTGGGGCATTGGGATGAGGGCTGGCAAGTGGAGAGGAGTGTTAGAAAGGGGACATGGAATGATGGTCACTGGAGATGAAAAGAGGGAGGGGAAGCACTCATGCACACCTGGTGGCCCTGCTCCATTCAGGTTGGTCTCCTCCTCCAGCCCCACTCCTGGGTAGAATTTCATCCTTTGAGGCCAACTCCCAAGCCAGACTGGTTTGGAACACAACATTTGCTGCCTACTATACAAGAGGCGATGGGGTGCAGTACAGAGAGCAGGAACTTAGAAGGGAGAGCAAAACCTCACGTCTAGGGTCGGTGGGCCAGGACCTGCAGCTTTCTGCATGAACAGGTGCTGAAGAGCCATGGGAGGAAGTTAAGCCCCAACTCTTCGCTCACTCTGAGCATCAGTTTTCTTCTCTGTAAAATGAGGTTGTTTTATAGACAAAGAAGAAGAAAAAAATCACTACTAATTGGCTTTGTGATCTTGGATCAGTGGTTTTAACTTCTGTGCCTCAGTTTCACTGCCTCAGTAATGGGTACAATGAGATGCCTTTGCCTAGTTCATGGCATGTCCTGAAGTTAAAGACCCCAAATGGCAGGATTCCTCATTATCTGATGAGTCAATGTAATCCTCAAAGTCCCAGATTTTACTCTCATCTTTGAAAAAGGAAAACTCCCAACTCACTCTATGCATCTAATGGACATTCCTTTAAAACTCTCACACCCATTTCAAATCAGCAGTAAAACACAGGCCAGTTAAATAATAAAACAACTAAGATTATCATTTCTTGTGTGCCCATGGTATGTTAAAGATCAGGCTGACCTCCCATACCTAATACGCAGCAGGACCCTCTGAATCATAGAGCTCTGTCGCACTGTAAAGACTGGCACTTGCAACAGGAATCCCGGACGCTGAAGCTCATTGCTCAGACCCCAGCTCCTCTTCCCTAAGGTTTCATCCTCCAAAACCTCCCCCTTCCCATCCAGGCCCCCAGATAGCGTTGGTCCTGCATCATTTCCCCCGCATCTTGCACCATTCCTCCTGAACTTCACTCACATCTGGCCAGAGAGGACATGTCCAGAGCAGTGAAGGAACAGGGATGGACAGCTGTGCTCTGCAAAGACTTGTCTGATGGGAAGGTGTTGGAGGGAAGGGGAGGACTAGGACCATGGGCTCTAAACCCTGAAGGAAGCAAGGGAAGGACACAGGGAACTTCTAAGCAGTGAGGGGCTGGGCCAAGATGTTAGTCTTCGGATAACTGGGAATGTGCCAGCTAGAGGGGCATGAGAGAGAGAAGTTAGGCATCACAGCAATAGACACCTGTCACTCCCATGTGACTGATCCGACATTGATGGATCCCAGAGATAACGAAAGAAGACATAAATATGTAATATATTTCTTTTGCATTTTCATGTAGTAAAAAATGCAATAAATCACTGCCATTTATGAAGTCTGCTTACCCCTCCTGGCTATTTCACCATGCGCACATATTGTGTTAGCCAGCTTTTCATCACTGTAATGAAATACCTGAGACAATTAACTTCTAAAGAAAATAGGTTTATCTTGGTTCAGAGTTTGGGAGTTTCTAGTCCAAGATCAGGTGGGCCCATGGCTTTGGGCCTCTTGCAGGGATGCTAGAATATGGAACAGAGCAAAATGCTTGTCCCACAGTAAGAAAGAAAAGAGAAAAAAGAGGTCATGATCCCAAAATTCCCTTCAAGGGCACACCTCTAGTGATCTAAGGACCTTCCACGAGGCCCCTAAAGTTTCTCCCACCTCACATCCTGGGGACCAAGCCTTCAACACAGGGGTCTTTGGGGGACATTCCAGATCCAAACTATAGCACATATTTTATCACTGAATGTGAATCAGGTTAACAATGGTGTGAGTTAACGACAGTGCTACCCCTCCACAGCACTAAGCTCCATGACTGCTGTGCTGCTGATGCTCCTGCATGGTCACCATCAGCTCTTGTCACCTCTAATGCATTAATAGATCTAGACCAGAGTTTCTCAACTTTTTAGACTTTTTTTCCTAATTACCCACCCCACAAAATTTTAATACCTCAGATATACTGTATATCTGAAGATATACTGGGTACGTGGCTCAAGATCTGGTTTGTTTATCAAGATCTGGTTCAACCAACTGAAAATACATATGAGACAAATCAGCTAATTTGAACACAGACTAAGTTTACAGAATAAAAAGCTGGATGCAGTGGCACAAACCTGTAATCGCAGCTACTCACTGGGAGGCTGAGGTAGGAGGATCAGGAGTTTAAGGCCCACATGGGTGGCATAATGAGACCTCATCCTAAAAAAATGTACATATATACTTATAATGTAAGATATATTATTGTATATAGTTATTTATAATACATATGTGTAGTAATATATACTAAGTAATATATGATTATTGTGATAATATATATTACATATATTATTATATATGTAATACATATACCACATAAACCAATATGCATATTGGTGACTTATACTTTAAAATATTAAGAAATTTTTGCCTCCTAAAAGCTGGCCTTCTCCCTCCAAGAAGTGGCATTGTCCTGAGAGTACATATCCACACAATGATTACCAACAGCTGCTAACATATCCAAAAGAGACCAGTAGACCTGATGTGACCTTTTCAGCAAACTTACCCACAACTACTTACATCTGAGCAAGCTTTTAGGTCTAGTTACCAGTTTACAGGAAAATCAGGGCCCAATGTGCAGACTGTCCCAGGGATGGGGTTGGTCAGACTATGGAAAACTGTATCAGGCAAAAGACCCCATTCTTCAACAATGACATTACAAGAGAGGAAGGAAGAGAAAGAGGAGGACACTATAGAATGGAAATCTTCAGAGACACATCACTTGGTTTCTACCAGCAGGCAACAGCAGTGTTGGCTATTTATCAAGATCTGGTTCAACCAACTGAAAATACATACAAGATAAATCGGCTAACTTGAACACAGACTAAGTATTTAATGCTATTAAGAAATTATTATTAATTTTTAGGTGGAATAATGATATCATTTTATGTTTCAGAAATATACATTGTATTCATTAATAAATAAAATTATTACATCTAGGATTATTAAATCTAGGATTTATTTCAAAATAATCCTGAATTGAGGACACAGATAAAAAGGGGTTGGCCATTAGTGGATCATTGTTGAGGTTGAGTAATGGACACATGGAGGTTTATCGCTCTGTTCTCTTTGCTTTTTTCTGTCTTGAAATGTTCCATAATTAAAAGTTAAAGATAAATCGTTAGATTGCCACCCAGTGGTCTCAGCTGGGGGAGCCAGCCGGACTCAGACTCCACCTGCAGTGGATTCTCCTAGAGAAGAGCCTGCCAGTAGCTATTTAGCTCTTCCCTTGTGTATTCACTGTGGCATTTATGCTGTGTGAGGTGCCACTGAGATGGTACAGTCTCCCCAGAGGTGAGGCAGCCTTGCCACATAGGATTTATGTGGCTAGTGGCATCTGGACAAAGGCCAAGGTGTTCCCTTCTTTACTTTTGCAGAAAAGCTCAACCTGCCTTTTCCTGTTTGTCCTTGCTACCGTTACAGTGGAGAGGGCTGAGCTGAGTCAAATAAGTTTTTCTTCAATTTCATCTTTACAAAGAAGAGTCATGTGACCTTGCTTTGAAACTGCCCCAGTTGTTTTCTCCATTTTTAAAATGTGTATGGTGTGTGAGAGAGGGTTCTTAGTGACTACTGACAACACCTACTCTGGCTGTTTGAAGAAGAAAAGAAACTTATCAAAGGATATCAGTTGCCTCTTGGAATCATCCTAGATGTGCATGGAAGATTCAGGTTTGGAGGCTCTTCAGAGAGCAACTTTCCCCAGTGGCACTACCAGTCTATCCCACCACTAGAACAGACAAACCTCTGGCCACCCTCTCCAGGACTGATTGTGGGTGGCACTTTCTTCTTCATGTCATTGACATCTAAGAGAAAGTCCTGTGGAAATGTTTCAGAGCCACTGAGCCCAGGCCTGGTGTCAGTACCTGGATGCATGGGAGGAAGGGAGGAATCCAAGAAAGTGTGTTCTTCTCTTTAAATTTGGGTTATGTAGATACCTAAGGTGAGGGAGGTCCAAACACAAAAAAGATGTTCAAAGGTACAGATGACCCAAAATAGCAAGCACCTGGACATGTTCCCAGAGTCTTTCTGAAGACTTCGTGCCCCTAAGAGAACTGGTAAATTTGGCACATGTTTCAAACCCTATGTCTAAAGGGCTTTTTCATTCTTGCTGTGAAGTCTCATGTCTTATGTCCTTGGGTTACCTCATTTGCCACATTATTACATGTTCAAATGTGTTCTTTGTTCTTATCATAAAACTGTTGGGTGCAGTGGTGCAGGCCTATAATCTCAGAAGCTTGGGAGGCTGAGGCAGGAGGACTGTAAGTTTGAGGCCAGCCTCAGCAACTTAGGGAGACTCTCAGCAACTGAGGAAATCCTCTCAAAATAAAACATAAATAGCACTGGAGATGTAGCTCAGTGGTAAGGTGTCCCTGGATTCAATCCCTTGTACAATAAACAAATAAATAAATAAATAAATAATATCACAAGGCTCTGATTATAGCACTCTACCTTCACAATTTTGAAACAAAAGGAAAAGCAGGAATCTACACACATGAAGTGTTTTAAGATTTAGATAGAATTTTCTGAATATTTTGAGATCATAGGAAGGGGCCCTTTGTGCTTCTGTGTATTCTATCTCTTTCTTTCTCTTGAATATTTTGAGGTCATAGGAAGGGGCCCTTTGTGCTTCTGTGTATTCTATCTCTTTCTTTCTCTCTCTGTCCTTCTCTCATTTCCTACAGAAAAGTTCTTCCCTGTCCTCTCCCATTTTCAGGGAGCTTGGGGCTCTACCTTCTAACCCAGATAATCTTTAGGCTATAATTTCTAAATAAATGCAATTCTCTTTCTAGGGGGGAAATTTGATTTTCCTCATCCCACTGTAGAGGATGACTGTAAGGATTAATTTAGATAATGATTATAAAGTATATTTAGCCATTTATATGTTCTCAGTAAGTTATTAAAAGAAACATTATGTTCACTCAGTAAACAGAGAAGACATAATATAGTTGTGAAAACAGCTTTTTTTAATTGAAGTCTAGGTTGCAAAGAGTTGGCAAGGAGCTTCAGGTTCCTGACTCTGCATCAACTCGTAAGATGTATGTGATATTTAGCAACTCAGGGATGACTCCTTCCAAGTAAGCAAGAAAGAGGAGGCTCTTTGTTTAGGATGCAAGTAAACAGAACTTCTTATCTTTAGATCAAGGAAGATAGAATATTTCAATGCAACTTTGTTCACTTTGAATGAACAGGAAATGAAGTCCAGCTAGCGAGTTCTACCTGACTTTTGTAGGCTTCTATGCAAACTGTCTCCAGGTCCCCCAATGCATGGTGCATGGGATCTCACAGGTGCCAGGCTTGTTTTGCAAGACCTTCTGGTTTCTTCCATATACTTGACCTTCTCACTAATAAAGCTATGGCCCAGTTTCAGTTCTTTCAAAAGCAATTTCTCTCAGGAATCCTCTCTTCCTCACCGCCACGGAAACACTGTGAGGATTACAGTATGAGGGAGACTTGCTTCTAATCTTTAAAAGAATTTGCTGCAGAGCCTTCCCTGCCTCCCTGGCCCCAATCCTAAACCTCACCCTGTCATCCTAACAAGTGTTCTTAATCCTATAGAGAAGTGTCAGCATTCCCCATATGAGCCAATCAGCAAACACGGCAGGAAGGCTTGGTCCAGGCTGACAATGGAGTGCTTGGAGGTGATGCTGGGTCACTGTCACTGTGCAATCCACTTCTCTGACAAAAAAAGAAAAAAAAAAAGCAAAGTAATTATTAAAAATGTTCTTTAATTGCTTGTGTCATAGTCAGAGATTTTTAAAAATTAGAAACTCTTAGCACTTAACCATCATATTCTTGCATTCCCTTCCTCCCGACCCTCCTTCCTCCTTACATCTTCTCTCATTTTTAGCATCTTTCCTCATGTCCTGAGAATAATTCTTAATCAGATCATAGCCTGGCTGTCTTGCCTGCTCTGCCACAAACCAGTATACACATGAGGGCTCAGGGAGACAGCTTCAGAACCAATTATCACACTGTACCAGCCACCACAGATGGCCTTAGCCAACTCTAAGCTGGCAGCAAAATTCAAAGAAGTCTTTCTTTTGCAGATGAGCCCCCACGTGTTCTCATTGCAGGACCTCTGCTTTCCTGGGGGAAAATCACCAAGACCTAGGGTCCTGGACTCAGGAACTGGTGGGGGCTGAGCCTTGTCCAACCTCAGCCTACCCAACAGAGAGCATACCTGCCACCCTGCAGTGCCCAGTGTCCCTGGAAAATGTATCAGCCTATGGTAAGTGATGAGTTTCTGAGATGTTAAAGAATCTCTGGTTTATAATTCACATTCCATTTGCCATTCAGCAACTTTAGACTGTTCAATGCTTTTGTATTGATTTACATAATGCCAGGGAGTTGGCTATCAGTTCAGATCACCAAAGTAGTGCCCTAGTATTTATGCCTAGGGAACCTGAGAAAAACCTTGGACGTATCTACAAGTATCTTACTCTGGTAATAATGTGGATGGAAGACCTAGTAATAATATCTACAATGATATTTATATAGAGATTAGGGGCACACAAAGGAAGAAGAGATTAATAAAAGGAGGTCAGCATCATTGCTGGGCTGAAAATGAATGCCATTTATCTTCTTTACAGGACCACTGCCTAGTATATACAACCATTACTCACCCAAGAGAAATGCAGAGAAGGAGAATTAACTGCATAGAAAGCAATTTGGAAAGTGACTTACCCTCTTTGGGCACTGTTCTGTACAAAACATACCTAGTCCTGACCGGGGGACCAGGTTCTAATGGGGATAAAAAACAGAAAGGTATTTCATCAGGATGCATAACTGTCTTAAGTAATATAATGCTAAAAAACATAAATAAAAATCAACAGAAGTACAGGGAGAAATGTAAAAGTCCATGGTTGTGCTGTGAAATTGGGGCACCCTCTTTCAGAGACTAATAAAAGACCTTTTTTTAAAAAAAGTAAATGTTAAAGAAATAAAAGAGTTTAACAACATTATCTACCAAACTAACTAATATGTACAGAACACTACCCAGAATATGCATATTCTTTTCCTTCAAGAACATGTGGAATACTCTCAAACTTAGACCACTTTTGGACTATCACGTGAGTAAAAAACTGCTAAAAGCTTAAAATCTTACAAAATATGGTCTCTACCACAGAATTAAATTCAAAATCAATAATAATAAAATATCTACAATATATTTCCAAATATTTGGAAATTAAAAACACAACTAAAGAACCCATCCATCATAGAAGAAATCATGAATGAAACTAGAAAATCCAGTGATTCCCCCATATGCACAGTTTCACTTTTCAAAGTTTCCATTACCTAGCAGTCAGTTGCAATCGAAAGATATTAAATGGGAAAATTCCAGAAGCAATTCATAAATTTTAAATTGCACGCTACTCTGAGTAGTGGGATGTCATCACCCCTTTGTCCAGTGTATCCACAATGTGTATGCAACCTGCCCGTTAGCATCTTGGTTATTGACTGTCATGGTATAACAGTGCTTGTGTTCAAGTAACCCTTACGTAGTAGCCTAACACTACATCACATCGCCTTAGTCATTCGCCTCCGCTCATCCCATCACATAGGCATTGCAGCTTCTCACATCATGAAAAGAAGGGTGAATACAGTACAATATGATGGGAGAGAGAAAAGAACCACATTCGTGTAACTTTCATTACACAATACTGCCATCATTGGTCTATTTTACTATTAGTTATTGTTGTTAATTTCTTACTTGACTAGTTTATAAATTAAACTTTACCATGAGTATATATGTCTAGAAAAATGACATTTATATATATATAATATATAGGATTCAGTACAATCTACAGTTTTAGGCATCTACTAGGATCTTGGATGTATCCCTGTGGATAAGAAGAAGGGTGACTATAACTTCTAACTGTATAATGAAAACACATGGTATCAAAGTTTCTGGAGAAGAGCATGGAGAGGAAATTTTATAGCTTTAAAAGTTTGTATTAGAAAAGAAAAAAGTTCAAAATCATGATCTGAGTTTCCACATTAAGAAGTTAGAACAACAACAACCACCAAAAAAAAGAGATATAGAAAATTCAAAAAACCAAAAAAGGTTCTTTGAAAAGATCTATGCACTTGACAAGGGCCCTAGAAATTCTAATGAAGAAGGGAAACACAAATGATCCATAGCAGAAATAAAAGACCCACTAACGCTAGAGATTCCATAGACATTACAATGATGATTAGGTAATATATGAACACCTTTATATTGACAATGTACATATCTTAGATAAAATGGAAACATTTCTTGAAAAACACAACTTATGAAAATCGTATCAAGAAGAAATAATATATATGAATAGCCTATTTCTATTTAAGAAATTTAATGTTATTAAAACCTCCTCTCAGAGAAAATTCTAACCTGAGACAGTTTCATGGGTAAGTTCTACTGATTTTAAGGAATAACTGATACCCATCTGACACTATATCTTCTAAAAAGTAGCAGAAAGGAATTCATTTCATTGTATTTTATGAATCTGAAAGAATCCTGAACGCAAACACAAAGACCTTACAAAAAAAGAAAACTATAGACCAATATCCCTTGTAAACACAGATGTAAAAGCCCTTAGTAAAATCCTAGCACGGGTTGAATTTGGTAATGTTTAAGGTAATGCAAGTGAGGTTTATTTTGAATAGAAGGTTATTGCAACATTTGAGATGTGGGTGGCTACTTTAACAGGATAAATGGGAAAAAATATAATATTATTCCAACACATGGCAAAATTTTTAGCTACTCATTATCAATAAAGCAAATGATTTCTGAACAACAAGGAATAGAAGGATACTCTCACAATTTAATAAGGGACATCTTTGAAAAACCTACAGTTTGCCTTATGCTTAATGGTAAAATATTGAACAAGTGAGAAATGCCCACTCCTGCTGGGCATAGTAGCACATGTCTGTAATCCCAGCAGCTCAGGAAGCTGAGACAGGAAAATCACAAGTTCAAAGCCAGCCTCAGCAATTTAGTGAGGTGCTAAGCAACTCAGTGAAACCCTGTCTCTAAATAAAATACAAAATAGGGATGGGGATGTGGCTCAGTGGTCAAGTGCCCCTGAGTTCAATACCCGGTACCCTACAACTCCAAAAAAGAATGCCCACTACTCCTTCCATTCAATATTGTATGGAAACTGCTAGCAATGCAGTAAGAGAAAAAAAAAAGGAAACATGTGCAGAGAAAGAAGAAATAGAGCTACCATTTTTTGAATGACATACTGTATCTAGATCAATATACAAAAAGGTCAAATGTTCTCTCTGATATGTAGATGCTAACACACACCAACGATGGAGGAGGGGAAGAATAGATGCTCAGTGGATTAGACAAAGGAGACTAAAGGGAAGAGAGAGGAGATAGGAATAGGAAAGATAATGGAATGAATCGGATATAACTTTCTCCTATATATATATGAATACACCACAGTGAATCTCCACATCATGTACATCCACAAGACTGGGATCCTAACTAGAATAAGATATACTCCACGTTTGTATAGATAAGTCAAAACTGACTCCACCATAATGTATAACTAAAAAGAACAAATAAAAATCACATTTAAAAGTTAATTGTATTTCTATGTTCCAGCAATAGATATTGAAAAAAGTAATCAAAAATATAATTTAAGCCAGGTGTGGTGGCTGAGATAGGAGGATGGCAAATCCAAAGCCAGCCTCAGTGCAAGTGAGGTGCTAAGCAACTCAGTGAGACTCTGTCTCTAAATAAAATACGAAGTAGGGCTGTGACCATGGCCTAGTGCTCAAGTACCCCTAAGTTCAATCCCCAGTACCCCCACCCTGCAAAAATACAATTCAATATAGAATTAAAAATCATGAAATATGGATAAATTTGACAAAATATGTGCCTGTCCTCTAGGTAGAAAATGACAAACATTTCTAAATAAATAGAAATGTGTATAACATATTCATAGACTGCTAATATGTTCACTTCCCCTCACACTGATTTCCAGATGAACATAATCCTAGTTGGCTTTTTCTCCTTATAAAGTGATGAGCAAATTCTAAAATTTATCTGAAAATACAAAGGACCTTGAATAACCATGACATTTTGAAGAATACAACCAAAGTTCAAGGGCTCATACTTCCTAATCTTGCAACTCGTTATAAAATTACAAGAACCAATACCATATAGTATTGGCATAAGAATTGACACATACACAAATGGAAGAAAAAGAGTCCAGAAAGATACTCATATTTCTACAATTAATACTTGATACAGATGTTTTGAGGAGAACACCTCTGCTCTTTACATGTTCCTTCCACCATAAGGCCCAAAAGGCAATGGAGCCAAGTCACTATAGACTAGAACCTCTGAAATCTAAGCAAAAATAAACCTTTTCTCCTTATACATTGATTATCTGAGGCATTTTGTCACAGTGATAGAAAACAAACATAAAGCACAAAAAAATTGTCTTAGGGAAAAATTGGTAAATTATACTTTATTAAAATTAAAATTTTGTGTTCTTCAAAATACTCCATTTATAACATGAGAAGTCGAGCTATGGAGTGAAGGGAAACATCCAAAATACATATATCTGAGAACAAATTTGTGATAAAAAGTGTAAAAAATTCTTGCAACTCAGTAAGAAGACAACTCAATTACTTTAAATGGACAAAAGACTCTAAGAACACTTTACAAGAGGAGACAGACAAATAGCCAGTATTGAAAGAGGTAGAAACTTACAACTCCTGGGGGGAGGGAGTGGAAACTGAGGACTACGACCTTTTGCAATTTCCCTTATCTGCCAAAGTTCCCTGCCTGCCAAAAGTAAGCTCACCAAAAGTATCTGACAAACTCCTCCCTTGATGTGGCCTGGCTAAACCCTATAAAACTCAGACTCTTGTTGTAGCCAGTCGCCATTTTCCTCTTGAAAATGTGCCCCTCCACTGTTTAATAAATCATTGCTGATCCGTTGAGGTCTGTCTCTGTTTCTTTTTCTTTTTGTATTCTATTTCATTTGCTTCCATTTGATGCAGAAACCCAGGATGGGGTTTGGGACTCTCTACCTAAATGATACCTAAAGGTTCCTAATGAACCTTTATTATCTTTTCTTTTCTCCTCTCCTTTCCATTTCTTTTCTTCTTTCCTCCTGATGGAAGGAGGCCCTTCATACCCAGCTAATGTCCACTTTAGCTAAACGGTGGCTGGTATGTGACCTGAAATCAACCTTAATCCTGGGATAGATGGTTGCTGCCTTACTGCCTTGGACAGAACAAGGACCTATATCAGGTCCTTTGTTGGTGTTGGAGGTGTCCTCCTTCTAACTCTGTCCTCTCCAATTCCTTCCTTATGTGTTCAGACCTACAATCAGAAGCCACTTTCTGCCATTTTGTTCCCACATGCAATACCAATCTCCTCAACCTTTAGAGAGGTAAGATCTCTTCCAGTGTCTCACAGAGGCACCCTGTCTCAGATCTTCTGCCTTTTGGTAGTCCAGACCTGGGGGCTTCTTCACCATTGGGATTGCAGAAGGAGACACCCTCTCATTCTCTGGTGGAGTCAAACCTCTCCATAGAGGCTAACCAGTTCATCACATGGGACTCCCCCTTAAGTAGTCTCATTAAAACATTTTAAAATCCTCCACTTTCCAATATGATCTCAAAAGTAAACACCTTATTTGGCTGAGTACTCAGATCAGGCTGCAATATAAATTAGATGCTCTAAGTCAATGGCCCAAATTTGGAATGTGGGGCCTTTGATCCAAAAATCCTCCAAGACTTAGACAATTTCCTCCAATTAAATGGCAAATGGCCTGAAGTTTCTTACCTCCAAGCTTTCTTCTACTTTCATTTAAGGCCTTCATTATGCTAACCTTGCTCTGCTCTACAATTAATTCTTGCCAACTTCCTGCTCCATAAGCCCCCTAGGTCAGGTCCTGACCCCCAGCCCTCTTCTTCATTTACTGCCCCTGAAATAGCAGATGAACCCCCACCAAAAGTAAGTAAAGTACAGGCTATGAAGGAGAGTTTCATAGACAGGAGGAGTGCCTGGTAACTATCAAAAGAGACTGTCAGAGTCACAAACTTTATTCTGAGTCAATTGGAGACTACAAATCTCCCCAACCTCCTACATAGATGGTTTTTATCTGTGTTTGTCTCCTAGTATGATTATCTAACCCCAATATTTATTCCTCATGTTGGTCTAAAAGATGTAATGTGGCACATAACAGTCCTAACTAACTTCACCAAGAAAGCCCTAATTGACACAGGTAAAGGGATCTCTTCTAAACACAGAGGTAATGCCAGAAAAAGGTATTTTACAAAAATTAAATGGTATTATACATCTTAACTACAGCTCATGAGCACATCTGTGACATTATAAACACTAAACCTTGTATATAATAATTCTATCAAATGGACCCACTGTGCTAACCCCACATGCTTTTGTTTCCAAAGAGCAATTTACCTGCAGCCCTGCCTAGCCTCTGAGGACAAGATATGTCACATTCCTTAGCAAACTATCTCTTCACTGCAGGAGAAATGCAGGCCCAAAATAATGTTGATAAGAGGAAACTGAAGGAGACACTTTGGTGACCAGATCCTAAAACTGGAAGATAAGGATATTTTCTCCTATCCCTAAAGCCTGAAAGAATGGGTGGTTAGGAATCCAATTAGAACTAATCAGCATGGGCCAAGGTGACCTAGAGTTGCCATGACAGAAGGAAATTGAAAGTCTGATGTCACTCTGCTGTCAGTCAAAAGTCTAGAGGTAAGTTGGATCCTCCTTCACCCAGGTGTTGGGAATGTCAGTCTTGACTTGCTTCAGTTTCTTTTCCATGGGAGAAATTCAGTGTGTGGAACAGAGGAAAGCTTGAGACAACTGAAGAAAGCTGGCCAGGGCCACCCTTGGTGCTGTACGAAGGTTTCATGTCCTGAGTCTGACCCCGACAGCCCTCAGGGGTACCAAATATCAACCAACATCTATCTCTCTGTTTCTGATTGACTTGGCCCAATGGTGGAGGGAACCTCACCCAATGAATCTTGGATGCTGAGATGAAATCTTGGTCTGATCTGAGAGCTTTGTGAAAGAGGTGACCCAATAATCCCCAGAGCATAAGCCAAGCAAACTCTCCCACTTCAGAAATGCTTCAATTCTGTCCATACTGTCTTCCCCTTAAACAGGGACCCCTTACAAGATATTCTCAAGATAGAGAACTCTCTTAGTTTTAAAATTAGACTTCCTCCTCTGGACTCTCATAAGACACATTTTCTTCTGTACTCCCCTCATCTGATAGAAAAAAGACCAGAAAATCTGTCTCAGTTAATTAGAGTAAAACTACCCCTCATCTGCCCTAGTTCAGGAACCCAAATAATTTGTTTTTTTTTTTAGTGAAGATATCACCCAGAGCACTAACTGGCTTGCCTCCCACTTCAAATGAGGAGCATAATATGAAATCATGGTCCTGTGAGTATGAGGACCCAAAAGGAGAAAGGGAATTATGAAAGAAATTTTAAGGACACAACTAGATATCAAGAAGTTAGTTAGTATTCTCCATTCTGAGTGAGGCCCCAGCCAGAGGTCATGGAAAGAAAGGAAAAACTGCTAACTGCTAGAGACTCAGATGTCCCCTAGCCAAAGAGACACTTTTCTCTGCACAGGCACCCATGTCCTGCTCTCTTTCATCTTTAAAAAATTTTTGTTCAGAGGGGAGCCTCATCCTCAAAAGTAAGCAGCAGGAGATGACCTAATCACAGTTGACATAAAGGAGATGACTAATAATTTTCTGCATGCAAATCTAGCCTGATTACCAACTGGGGAAAAGAAAAATGGTTAAAATGGCCTATGCATGAGGTTTTGCTCAGAACAGCAGCTTCCCTTACTTCTTAGTTTCTACCAGATCTCTCTCTCTCCAAGGCTTACAGACTTGCAGAGCTTACAAGACTTACAAGGTTTTCAGAGGGGATTGCCCAAACCAGGTTGAGACCAAAGAGAAAAAGAAGTGTCACTTTTAAATAAAAGCCTAAATTGACTGGCTATCTTAATCTGCTCTTTCTCTCTACCACCCTGCTTTCTTAACAAGTACCTCCCTAAATGTTCTAGCACAGGAAGGGAAAAATGGAATTATCTCATATGTAAGTCTTCTTTTCTTTGAGAATCTTTACCTGAGGATTTCAGGACTCATTATTTAAATATCTAGACTGACTCTAGTCTGACCAAAAAGTGCCCGCTGATCTGATAAAGAAATTCTGCATCCTCCTTTTCTAGAGTAATTACAGCCATGTCATTTTCTTAAGAACTCCTGTTTTTTTTTTCCTATATTTTTGAGCTCATGGTTTTATGGTGAAGTCACATTTGATCCTGCACACATAAATTAATATATTTTTTCTGATCAGTCTTATATTATCTAACTATAGAGGTTTTTAGGCTCTGTCTTTGTTCAGAGGCCAATTTTCAAGGGTTAGCTCTCAAATACATTGGAAAATCCCCTTTTACACAATCCTATGAAGGACATAGACATAGTAGTGTTGGAGATAAATCTGATAGCCAGTGAGGACAAGTGGTCACCTGAAACTTTGATTTCAATGTCCACCATGGCTGCCAGACTTTACACCTGGCATTTCCAACTGTACAGGCTGCCCTATATTTAAGTCATAATGTAAAAGTCAGAGAGGCTATATTTTAATTTCTAACAGTTTAAATCTAATCATGTCTTTAATGAACATCTGTAGCATTTTCTCCAATCTGTGGAGGTCTGCCTATTAAAAGCTACAAGATCTTTATCTCCTGTATGTTTTATATATGTGTGCACACCTGTGTACTGTATTTGTTGTATCTATATATGTGCTTGTGTCCATATATCATATACATGGTATTGAAATGACCCCTAATAAGCTAAAATTTAAAATAGAAAAGGATCCAAATACCTTTTAGTTGACATGATTTAGAAAATTCAATTTAAATTATGTAAACAGATGAAAGTAAAAATGTCTTTAAAATTACTAACTCATAAATTTTTCTACGTGGTCAGACAATTAACAGAGTGTTGGTTTCTAAAAATATCTAGAATGTAATATACATTATTTCTAGGATTTTTCTTCAACAGGGAACAGATAACTCGTACTGTCAACTACACTTGTTGATATCTTGTTTTTTACAGTTAAAATGGGTAAATTAGATTTAACATGAACATCAATAAGATTAATCATGAATGTCTTTGTTAGAGGAGACATCTGATTAATTTACAAAGTTCAAGTGCTAAAACATCAACTGCTAAATATAAAATCAAGTACTTTTGACTTCTTAAATTCCAGAAGGTAATATGTTTAAACATTAAATGTGTTTTTATAAATTGGAAAATTTAAAAAAGAGTTTCAGATTGCTTTTTTTCTGGATCTTCATTAAAGCAAGATTACTAAGAGTTAAAGTTCTAACAGTTCTAATTCTATATGCAAAGAGTCCAAAATGTTTTAGCTGTGTTTCTATTGAAGTACTGTAAATAGCATAAAGTATTTCATCTTATTAAGAAGAGTAATTGGAAAACATTCAGAAATTTTATAAGGATTATTTCAGAATGCAAATTTTAAAAGGGCTCAACAGCTAGGAAAGAGATACAAGAAGGTTATAGGTATGAAATTTTGTTTTAGTATGAAAGTACAAGGATGTGTCTGGATGAGAAAGTCTTTTGTGTGGTAAAGTAAAAAGTTGTAAAATGTCTAAGTAAGTTGCAGAAGGTGTGTGGAGGGTAAATTTCAAAAAGTTTGTGTGTAACTAAATTATTTATATATAATTATCACAATCAGTTAAAGGTATTTAAATCTTTTTCATAAGGCCAAATATTAATTTACTGATATAAACCAAATTTAATCCTCTATAGGTAGAAGTAATAAGGATTTCTTAACATATTAATCTTCTCTTGCCCATCAAAATAATTTTGTGTCTGTTTTTATTATTTAGAGCAACTAGTCCTAAGTAATTAGGGTTTGTACAACTCCAGTTAGATAATAACTGTTATTTTAGAGTATTACACATTACACTACAGATTCTGAATTTTCTTTTATGCAATCATATTATCCAAGTATGCAAGTCTTCAAAATATAAGATTTATAAGAATATTTTTAAGCTGGTGCAGTTCAAACTAAAGTTTGAAGTAAAGATTTGGGATTATAAAAATTATGTTTCTTGTTCGACATGGTGGCACATGCCTGTAAACCCAGCGGCTCAGGATGCTGAGGCAGGAGGTTTGCAAGTTCAAAGCCAGCCTCAGCAAAAAGGGAGGGGCTAAGCAACCCCGTGAGAACCTGTCTCTAAGTAAAATACAAAATAGGGCTAGAGACGTGACTCAGTGATCGAATGCCCCTGAGTTCAATTCCAAGTACCTCCCCCATAATTATGTTTCTTTGGTCATAGCTGTTATATAAACAATATGTTTTTACCCTGCTTAATTTCATTTTGTAATTTCTTTGTAAAACTTAACTATTATCTGTTAGTGCCTTATAGAAATATAAATTATAACAACCTCAATTAATTTGAGATACTATACTATCACCTATAGGACAGACAAAATGTAGACTCCCTTCCAGTACTAATACCAACCCCAATTAAATAAAAGGGGTAAAATAACTGTAAAATTATAGGAATTAAAGGTAAAACCCAGGACTCTTAATTTAAGAATGGTGAAACAGGCTTGCTGGATGTTTAAGACCAAAGCTTAGACACTAACATTCAGGAATAAAAGTGCCAAGAAAAAAATAGTCAATATTTGGTCTTTGCCTTCTGAGTTCAGATTGAACCCAGGAAACAAAGAGGCTTCTATAAGGGCTTTGCTACTTTGGTCCATATGACCAGTGAAACCCTGGAGAACAGAAAGCCAACCAGTGCATATACTGCAAAGAGGAGGGCCATTGGAGAAGGTGATGTCCCTGATGCTTCCAAGGGAAGACACATGGTCAAGGAGACCCTGACCAATCCTGGCAGATGTCATAAAAGGCACTAAGAGGCTGCTCACAAGTTCCCAAGGCTGATCCCTTGAAGGTACTCAGCAGAATTAATAATAAATAAAAAGGTCAATTTGACCAGCTTGATCTTAAACACCTAGCAAAAACAGATCTAACTGAAGTACAGCCATACCTGGGCATTTAAAAGAAAAGACAATAATACTTCTTTTAGTAGAACTTAAGACATACACTTGTGTCAGCCCCACAGCTTGGGTGACCCCTCTCCCCAATTACGAGGCATTTTTCCTTTGCAAGGCTCATATAAACTGGGCTGGCCTCTGAATACTGGTCTTCCTCAGTCCTCAAATTGATGTTTTACCTAACAACCAAAGTTTACCCATCCTGATGACAGCACACACCAGACACAAGAGAGCCCTTCAGTTTATTCTCTTACTTACAGGGCTAGAGATATCCACTGGGACTGGCACAGGAGCAGCAGGATTAAAAACCTCTATTCACTAACATAAAATGTTGTCAGAAGAGGTTATTGAAGATATCCAACAGGTGGTCAATTTGGTACTGACTTTACAAAATCAACTAGATTCCCTGGTGTCTGTCATCCTGCAAAACCATCAGGGCCTAGACCTCCCTACTGTTGAATGAGGTGGCCTCTGTCTCTTCCTCAGGGAAGAATAAATAGTGCTTCTGTGTCAATCAATTGGGACAGGTAAGGGATAAGGTTAAATTACTACAGGACCAATTGGAATAGCAGAGATGAGAACTAGGTGATTCCTGGTGGGCCTCATTGGGAGACCTAAAATGATGGACTTCCTGGATTCTCCCTCTTTTACTCTCTAATACTCATTTTTACTTGTAGTAACCTTTCTTCCCTGCTTTCTTAACTTTATACAGAAGCAACTTCTGGACAAAGCAACGCATCTAGCCCAGACCACCTCCCAAGAAAATGGAAAACCATTCTCTTCCTTTACTCACAATGTGACTCTCCTGAGCTCCATAAGAAAGGAATCACCCATGATGACATTGAAGTTGTCTCCCTCTACACCCCACTCAAGCCACAACCACCAGGACTGTATAGGAGCTGAAAATACCCCTCACCTCCTTATCCTCTTAAAACAATGTTTCAATATTTTGAAAAAGAACTTTTTGATACAATTTGTCTGAAACAAATTTATAAAGAAACTTAAGAATGGGGGAAAGGACAGAAGAGCAGGGCAGGGCGAAGTGTCCCAGGCAGAACAATCTCTGACGTCTTCCGCAGGTGGGGACAGAGGAGAACGGGACTGTCTACTGGCATCTTCCGGCTCAGCACTGCACTTCCAGTCTTGCTGGTTATGGATGTGGCATGTTTCTTCTCTCTGTCATTGGAGCCACTTGATGGCTGACACATGGCATGCAGCAGCAGAGGCTTCGGACACAGGTAGCTAACCTCCTCCTCACCCTCTTCCAGGCATTTCTGTGGCCATGGCCTGGCCCCTCTAATACTCATTTTTTCTTGTATAACTTTTCCTCCCACTGTCTTAGCTTTATAAAGAAACAACTTCTGGATAAAGTGATCCATCTAGCCCAGACCACCTCCCAAGAAAGTGCAAAAGCCATTCTCCTCGTTCACTCACAATGTGACTGTCCTGAGTCTCATAGGGAAGGAACCACCCATGACCACATTTAAGTTCCCTGCCTCTACACCCCCCTCAAGTCTCAACCACCAGGACTATATAGGAGCAGAAAATACCACTCACCTCCTTATCCTCTTCCCAATCTCTGATAGGGGATCCCCTACTCCGTCCCTCTTCAGCAGGAAGTAGCCAGATATAATTACTTCTCCTGAACTCATTATATGCCTTTTAGAGTTGGAATGAAGGAGGTAGAAATTTACAAACCATCTAGAGAAAAAGGAAACTGAAGTCTGTGACCATTCCCTATTTTCTGTATCTGCCAAAGTTCCCTGACTGTCAAAAGTAAGCTCACCAAAAGTATCTGACCAACTCCTCCCGTGACCTGGTCCTGATAAACCCTGTAAAACTCAGACCCTTTTTGTGGCCGTCTTCATTTTCCTCTTGAAAATGTGTACCTGCATTTCTTCATGAAGCATCACTGATCTGTTGATCTTCATTTCTGTATCTTTTTGTATTTTTTTTCATTTGCTTTCAATTATGAAAATGGAAAAATGCTCAAGGAAACTAGCCACCCAGGAAATAATTAAAACCACAATAGGATATGACTTCACCCCATTAGTCTGGCTAAAATTAAAACAACTGAGAAATCCAAGTGTTCACAGGGATATGGAGCAACTAGAACTCCTTTTGAGGAAGATTGAGTCTCTAGGGAGAGTTTGCTGGTGTTTGGAGGTACTTCAGAGGCTCAGAGACTAGCTAGTACTGGAAGATAAGGCTTTATATTATTACTTTATTTTTTCCCAAAACTGTAAAAGGTATTATTCTCTTCCTTTCATATAAAGAAACATATGGACAGAAGGCTGAAGTAATTATCAGCTTGTGAGTGTTAGACCTGCAAAGGGATTACAGTCAGTCTTATTCTCAAAAGTCTGAGCATTTATCAATAATATAGTAACTTGAAGTAGGTTTTTTTTTTTTTTTTTTTTTGCTAAAGCTCCCTTTATGGTGCATGATGGGCAGCTTACCTGCTAGCAGGGAGCTAGGATTAGCATTGATTGCCTTGCATCCTGGGAAACTACTCAGTCTGCTTAGAGGAGCAACTGCAGTGTCAGAACTGCATTCTGATAAAATGTGATCATACCAAGAGGAAACCACTTAAGTAGACACATTTATTGGGGCTTAATGTGGGCAAGACCCTGTACTAGGTAGCTATAGGGAGGATAAGAATGGTCTTTTTTCTCAGTAATGTTATTAAATTTTGTTAGACTGATAATGTAAAAAGCAAAACAAAAGAAAGCAACAACAATCACAAATCTTAAAACTAAGAACGTGCCATAAGATGAGTTAGGTCAATAGTGTCCTTCAGTGGTCTTTTGAGCATTCATTGCACTCAACTAAATGCACTTGAAATAAGTGGCTTAGCCCTACCCTCCAGGGTTTCTGATTCAGTAGGTCTCAGGTTAAAACCTAATAATGTACATTTCCAACAAGTTCTCAGGTAAGGACAATGCTGCCAGTCTGGCACTCTCACTTTGAGAATCACTGATATAGAGAAATGGCTATCTTCCTGGGACATATATTAAAATCATGGAGGGAGCCTAGAAAAATAACTGGTGCATGGGCCCCAATCTAGATTAACTGAATGAGTTTCTTGGGGGTAGTATTTGATTATTTGCAGTTTTTCCTTATTTTTTCCAATTTGTATTGGTGCATTATAATTGTACATATAGATGGGATTTATTGTTACATATTCATACATACACAGAATATAACAATTTCATTTGGCCAATATCCCTCTCCAGCATATGTGTAGGTTTTTAAAAACTTCTCAGTGACCTCAATCTGGAGAAGCCAAAGTGGAAGACCACTGAGACAGGAGCTACTTGAGTGACCAACTGTCTGGGTTTGATGAGCACTAAGGAGTTTTCCAGGACGCAGGACATTCAGGGCTAACACCAGGATGGTTCTGAGTAAATGAGGATAAAGTGACACCATAGATGTTACAGAGAGAATTTCTGGGTCACTCAATGGGGTTCATCCTTAGCTGACATGGAAATTATCTGGAGAGTTTTAAAGAATAATGATGCTCAGGCTTCACTACCAGAGATTTTTAAATAATTGAACTTTTCCAGTACAGCTTGGCCATCTGGGCTTTCTAAAGCTTCCCAGTTAATACCAAAGTGGAGCCAAGCTTAAGAACTGCTGGACCTGGTGAAGAAAACATGATGTTGAATTGAGCAATTAAGACCATACTGATGACCTCTAAAAGATCCGTTTCAGAGAAGTGCTTCAAATACTAGCCATATTTCAAGGTGGAGAGAAAGAGAAGGCAGTGAATTAAAATCTCTGTAAAGTAAGGCAGAAAGGAATCAGCTTGAGTGGTATTTGCCTCTTCTTATCCGGGTGATGTAAAAATTTCCACCCAGATAGCCTTTTCAGTTAAATCTACATATGAAAGTTTCCATTAGGACTCTTTTAGTGACTGGTACAAGATTCATAACAGAGTGTGAAGTTAGGTAGCATGGGGTGGGGCAGTGGGCTTTGTGACTGACCACTTGGGTCGTCTCCCTTCTGTCCTCACAGGGCAAGAGCAGTGTGGCTTAGGGAATTGATTCTAGTTCTGGGGATAGGAGGAATTTGAATAAAACAGATAATTATCATTAATTCATCTTTCTTCCCTGTTTTGAGTTTAAGAACCCAGATCTAAACTAGTTCATGAATGACATTCCATTGTAATAAATACTGGTCAGAAGTGAGAAAGTGACTAAGTCATCTGAAGAACATTGACAGGAGGACTATTATTCTATAGTTGGAGAAAAAAGCTGTCCCACTGAATGTAAGTTAACATGTGGCTGGAACTGCCATCAAATGCTATTCAATACTCATGAGAGGGACAAACCAATCTTAGCATAGGATCGACACTGAGGACTGTAGACAAGAGATGTGAATGAACACAGTTCTTAGTGATATCACTTAATCTGTTAACCCTGAAGTTATAAGCCTTCTCTACTTTTGGATTTATGCTTGTGTGAACTAAGGAATTGACTTTGCACTGAATTTTCTATTATTTTCAGTTAAATTCATCCTAATTGACACATGGAGTCAACAGAGACAGTAAGAGGCAGATGATAGAAAAAAACAGCCCAGATCCAGAGATAGCCCATGAGGGCAGTCAGACCTTCCAGATCCCAGTGCACCAATAGGGCCACCTCAAGGATGATTCAGGAAAGCCCTCAGTGCCATAAAGATCAATCTCATGGAAGAAAGCATAGCAGCAGGAATTCCAGGTTGTTGTGAATCACTCAGGAGCCAGTAGGCTGCAAGTGTGTCCTGTATGTTGGAGATTCACACAGTGGGCACATCCACAGATGACACAACCCAGCCCTAGGGCACAAGTGGAGGGTGGAATACTTTTTGCAAGAGCTAGTAATTAGATGATGATATCTACTTATAATTTACTAAAGGCTTAGCATGTGTCATGCTATGCTAAGTGCTTTACCTACTTTATGTCATCCTTAATGTTCATTAAAAACAAAATAAAAAACGTTTGGATATAATGTTTGCCCCTGCTTTCAGATGGAGAATATGTTTGGAATTTACGTGGAGTTGGTTCAACTTTCAAAAATTAATCCATGTCATTCACTGTATCAAGAAACTTATGAGCATCTCAGTTGACACAGAGAAAGCATTTGACAAACCCAACCACCAATTATTATAAAAACTTCTAAATAAACAAGGAATTAAAAGTAATTTCTTCAAACTGATAAAGGGTAAGTGAAAATGAAACAAAACAAACAAAGCACCCACTGCAACTGACATAGTATTTAATAATCCAAGACTGAAGGCCTTTTCCCCAAGAACAAGACAAGAGTGTATGCTCTTACTACTTATTCAACATTATACTAGACTTCATAGCCAGTGAAATATGACAAGAAAAGAAAAGGTATCCAAATAATAAAGGAAGAAACAAATTTTTTCTATTTTTAGATGATATGACTATCCCTATAGAAAATCCCAAATAGTCTACACAAAAGCTACCAGCACTAATAGGTGAGATGAGTGAGTCACAGGATGCAATGTCAATTTACAAAAGTCAGTTGTATTTCTATATATGAGCAATGAAAACACAAGTAATTGAAATTAGAGTTAAGTGAAAGATAATAGAAGGAGAGTAGAAATCAGGAGGGTGGAGCATCTCGCGGGTTGTCAAGTCCTGTCAGGTCTGCCTCTTTGTACTCCTTGCCAGCAGGAAGAAGGGATGGGTACACCTAATGACTACACAAGATCACAGGGCACATCCCTGAGCCAGATGCTATGGACTTGAAGCAACAAGACTGCATTTCCAATATTTGAGACTGTATACTTAACATACTCCATCCTCAAATTACATTAGGACAGGGTCAAGACTGAGGTTACAATAGAAGTTTCCAGCATCCATGTGCAAGGAGCTAAGAAAAGGCAACAGAGACTCATAGTCTTATTGTAAAGAAGCCATTCTTGATAGACATTACATTACCCATTCCCATCCACAGTTCTGCTTCCTATAGTCTTACTCAATCATGGTGCAAAGATTTTAAGTGGAAAATTCCAGAAATAAACAATTTGTAAGTTTTGAATTGAGCATCATTCTAAGTAGTATAATTAAATCCTAAGTCATCCCTGTTCTTCCCTCCTAGGATGTGAATCACCACTCTGTTGAGAGTTTCCACACTGGATACCCATTAGTCACTTAGTAGCCATTGAGGTTATCAGATCAGCTGTTGTGGTGTCACAGTGCTGTGCTCAAGTAACCCTTGTGTAATAGCCTAACACTACATCACCATGCCTCTGTTAGTCACCTCACCTCATCCCATCATGCAGGCATTGCATCAGCTCATCTCATCATCATCAGAAGGGTGAGAGCAGCACAACAAGATATCTCTAGAGAACGAACATTCAAAAACTTTGATTACAGCATAATGCTATAATTGTTCTATTTTATTATTAGTTATTATTGTTAATCCCTTACTGTGCCTAATTTATAAATTAAACTTTATCATAGGCTTTTATGTAGATGAGAAAAACAGTATAAATAAGATTTGTTACCACCCATAGTTTCAGGCATTCACTGAGGGTCTTGGAACATATCTGCCATGGGTAAGAGGAGATCAAGAACTCATTTAGCAAATCATCTTTCTGTAGGATTAAAAGGGACTTCACTGGCTTGAAAGACTTCATGGTCAACCATCAGGCTTGCTGCCTTCCCCTCATGGTTTAGGCTGGAGGAGCACTGGCAACATCTGGCAATCTTCCCTGAGCAAAGAGCAGAAGCAGATGTAGGCAGAGGTGACCAAGAGGAAATGGCTAGAGAGGGCAGAGCCCAATGACAAGAACATGGCTATGTTTCAGGCCCAGTTCAGAGCACAGAAAAAAGCAGATAACACTTCTTCCTAGAAGTAAGTTCTTTTTTTTTTTTTTTGAATTATAATTCCCATTTTATTTTTTTTCCAGAAGATAAGATTTTCTTCACTCATTAAGGACCCAGCTCCTTACATGGGCTTTGGTGGAGGTCGTGGGGCAGCACTAGCAGGTCTAAAACAGGGTGGGGGTGTTCGGTCCTTCCGGGCTTCACGAGATCGATTCCTGACCATCTTGCTGTGAATGGCACAACTCACACAGTAATGCAACTTCACATACAGCTTGGGAAGCATATAAGCGTTGAAAACACTTGCTTCGGAAATGTCCCTGACGGCTGCGGCCTCTACGATGTTTCTAATGACAAACTTCTTAATGGCCTTGTCCTTGGGCACGCACCTGGCACAGTTCGTGCAACGAATAGGCTGCACATGGCCGCGGCCCTTTTTGGCACGACCGTTATTCCTTCTTTTTTTGGTCATCTGGAAAGCGAGGACCCGAGAGAGGAGGCGACATCCGGCCGGACCTCTTATATAGCGCAAGATCCCTACGCTCACATGGGGAAAACCCGTAGGATAGGGGTATCAAGAACGGCAACCCATTTCACCAAACATTTCTTGATTACTTAGCGTTCTCGATGAAACCCAGAGCAGATAGAGGTTCCCAGAGTTTATTTATGCATGACACAAATTACCTTTGGGACTCGAAGTAAGTTCTTACTAGAAGTAAGTTGGACAAAGAGCCCACGTTGATATAGACCTACAGATGATATGCAGCATAGAGAGATATGACCTGCCAAGGTGACAATGACCTCAATGTTCACGTTAAATTGGCAAAGCAGAGGAATGAGTGAAGAAAGGGAAATCTTAACAAAGCCATTTGTAAATACCAGTCATAATGTTCATTCTTTAATTTATTTAATACATTGCAAGGTACATGGTGCACTGGTACTGGTTGGTGAGCCCTCAGATCCATCACCCTGCCCTTCTTCTCCTCTGGACAGCTGGTCTTACCCCTGTGACTTTTTCCCAAGTTCCTGAGTCATATGACTTGCCAGACAAATGCTATCAAAGGAGACTGACTGAAAGAGGGAAGGGAGAAGGAAGGAATGAATGAGCTATTTCTCCTCCTGCTTGACTCCAGACATCCTCTCAAAATGCCTGCTTTATGCCTCCATGTATGAGTCCATTTTATGTTGCTATAACAAAATAACTAAGGCTGGGTGCTTTATAAAGGAAAGAGATTTATTTATCTTACAGTTCAAGAGATTCAAAAGTATTGTGTCAGCATCTGCTTAGCTCTTGTGAGAAGTCTCTGGCAACTTCCCAATATGGGGAATCACATCCTGGTGGGACCATGTGCAAGAAGGAGAGATTACTTGACAGGACAGGAAGCCAGAGAGGTTCAGGGGCTAAGCTTGCACTTGTGTAACAAGCCACTCTAGAGGAAACTTAATAGGTTCCACAAGATCTACAGTAGCCCTTGCTGGTGCCCCACAACCTAATTACCTCCCATCAGGCCCCACCTCTTAAAGGTCCCATCACCTCAACACCACCAAACTGAGAACCAGCTTCTAACACATGAACCCTTGAGGGACACATTCAAATCATATTTAGCCACAGTACCCTTTTCACATCATGGCATATCCAGCTCCTTTGGGGACCCTAAACACATATCCCCATCTTTGGTGTCTGCAGTTGATGATTTGCAATGGCTTTCTGCTGATACCTACCTCTAGGACCCTTGGCCTCTGCGTGGCTTTGTGGATTCTCCATTGTTTGCATAACCAACATCCTTCATTAAATTCCCTTTGATATAAACATTTGCAGCATCTTCCATTTTCTTGGTTTGTCTCTGACTGGTACAACTAATAAGTGATCAATAATTTGGAGTGCTTTTTCCTTGTTGCTACTATCATAGAGTATCTCTCAGTGGTCATGGGGAACTGATTCCAGGATCTCCACAGATACCAAAACTCTGTGGGTGCTCAAATCTTGTATATAAAATAGTGTAATAATTGCATATAACCTACACACATCCTCTCATATTCTTTAAACCTTCTTTAGATTACTTATAATACCTAATACAGTGTAAAAGCTGTAATACTACAATTGTAATTGTAATTGTAAAAGGAATAATGGTAATAAGAAGCTGTGTACAGTGATATGTTGGCCTTCCATGCAGAACCTGTGGACATGGAAGGCCAACTGTACTATTTACCAACAATGGCCTGAGAAATAGCCATTATAGCCAATTTCCACAGATGAGAAAACTGAGTCAGACACATTAAGCAACTTGCTCAAAGAGAAGCTGGAATTTACAGATGGATCTTTCAGACCCCAGAGGTATGTTTGCTCTCAACTTCCAAGCTGTCTCTCTTGTCCATTATCTTAATCTTCAAAGTGTGGAGTACTTCCTACAAGTTTTAGCAGGGATTCAATGGCACATCCTATTGGCTCAGTTGAGAAGAACTGGGCAGTGAGTGGCACTGTTCATGTCTACACCTTGTAAGTTCTAATAGAGAACACCAGATTCTAGACAAGATTCCTCCTAGTAAATGATGAAAGTCAGTTTTGCTACCAGAATTTTCACTACCATGATTTCAGAATCATGATGGAACTGAATCTTCAAATATTGACATTTAAGTGAGAGTTTCTAGACCTCTAGAAATTCTGCAATTGGCTCATTCTGTTCAGAACCACTTTCCAGTGTGGTAAAAAAAATTCCCCAGGCCATCTGTGTTTTTAGATGTCAACCAAAAGACAAAAATAAATGAAAACCTAAGCCCTCTTACTTAAAATTAGAGTTCCCACGTCTTTTTGATGTTGTTGTTAAATTTATTTAATACTTAAAAATTATAATTTTATGTATTTTTGGTTACAAAGTGATGTTCTGATATAGTTACATCGTGTAGAATGATTGAATCAAGCTAATTAACAATCCATCATCTCAAATATGTATCCTTTTCTCCTCCTGACTAACTAAAACATCCTTAAATTTCTTCCAACAAGATTAGAACTTGGAGGGGTGCAGAGCTCATAATTTAGGACTTCTAGAGGACATACTGAAAAGCAAGCAAAGAAACAAACAGAAAACAGGCCCTGGGGGTGTAGGTCAGTGGTAGAGCACTTGTCCAGTATGCTCAAGGGCTAGGTCACAAGACCAGCACTGTGAAAAAACAAAACAAAACAAAAAAACCCAACTCTGACTAAATGGAATTTATTTTATTTGTGTGCTTTTTATTCTGTATGTTTATGACTTGTCAACATTGGTAGGACATTTAGAAGTCATTTAGACCAGACTTCGGCTCCATCCTTTATGGTTAGGCCTGCTATCCTCTGGCAAGGCCCTGAATTTTTTTTTCTTTTTTTCAAATAGCTTTATTGAGATACATTTGAGGTATAGTAAGCTTCACATATTTAAGGTGTATTATGTGGTAAGTTTTGGTAAGAGTGTGCAAACAAGAGGCCATCACCACAATCAAGATAGGGAACATATTCACCAGCTACATATGGGAGGGAATGGAGAAGTTTACTTTGAAATTTTTGTTTTTATTTATTTATTCATTACTTTTTAAGAATATACATTAGTGTTTCCTAGTGTAGTCACAAAGGTGGACAACCATCACCACTGTCTAACCCAAGAATGTTGTATCTGTCACTGGGAGTCACATATCCACTCCCCATTTCTTCCTCTGTCTTCTACCCCCAACCCCTGGACACTGCTCATCTATTTTCTGTGTCTATACATTTGCTCATTCTGGACAGTTCCTATAAATGCAATTATACTACATGTGGACTTCTATGTCTGGCTTTGTTTGCTTAGCATAATATTTCAGTACGTGTTCATGTGTGTTGTAGCAGGTATTGATACCGTCATCCGTCACCTAATGATGTGGACACATTCTGAGAAGTCATTGTTAGGCGACCTCCTCATCATGCAAACATCATAGGGTATATTTACAAAAACCTAGATGACATAGCCAAGCACACACCTGGGTTGTATGGTATGCAGTCTGTCCTCCTAAGGCTATGAACACAAAAGCAACCTGAGATACAATCAAGCACGAGAAAACAATGCACTCAAGAGACTATAAATGTGAGATGGATGGGGCTGTTGCAGCATAACACAGCAGACTGTTTTACAAGAAATATTTTTATAAGTAGAAGTACACTCTAAAATAACAATAATAGTATTATAAAAATAACAATAATAGTATTATAAATATATAAACCTGTACGATGGTCAATGATTACCATTATCAAGGATTATGTGCTGTACACAATTATATGTGCTATTCTTTTATGTGACTGGCCACGCAGTAGGTTTGCTCACACTAGCATCCTCATAAGCAGTGCTATGATGTTGCAATGGTTACACTAGATAAGAATTTTTTCAGCTTATTCAATGTAATCGTATGAAATCACTATTATATACTCAGCCTATCTTTAACCAAAACATTTTGTGTATAACTGTATTTCATTCTTTTCACTAAGAATACCATAAAACATTGACCAGCCTTAGATCGTTTTCTTTGGTCTTGTTAATTGTCAAAAACAATTCTTTTTTGAAAATTGACCCTGCTTGGCTAAATCATTGCTATTGGATTTCTACTGCAAGCAGCTAAACGCAGTTGACATCAGCACAATGATTCCCTCTGAGTCATTGACTGAAATAACGGTAAGCTGAGCACTGGAGACCAGCTCTCTTCAGATAAATCTGAGCTCTCTGGGTACTAAATTCTGTACCTGTATTATCGTCCAGCTTTCAAAAGTCCACTGTGTCCACCAAGAAAACATGAAAAGCTTTATCTTCAAGTGATGCAAATACATTATGCCCATGTCACTCTCCTGCTCTAATAGCTGAGTAACATTATCCAAAAAAGGTCTGTGTTTGTCCAGCCTCCCTTGTTCTTGGGTGATCCCATGTTGTCTGTGATCGCTGAGTATTCGCAGACCCCTTATCTGATTATCTCTGTCAATGTTTCTCCTAGAATGCAAATACAATCTGCAGCATCAGCATTCTTCTCATTTTTCCAAAGGAGCATCACCTGTTTCCCTTAAGTCTTCTGACTTTTCCCTTATTTTTTTCACTGTTTCTCACAGATCATCTCACTCAGCTGGAAGTTCATCCTGGCCAGGGAACTGTCAATCATGTAAGGCATCCAATTGCTCTTCTACAATCTCCTTGTCTGTCTTGGCCATCCATTCCCTCAAACAGTGCCCTTTCTATGCCCACCTCCGCCCAAAGTAAGCTAAGATTCTTTGGGGTTATTTGCTCAGATCACACCATCCACTGTTTTGTTTTGTTTTGTTTTCTCTTCTTGTTATAAACATAATGCAAAATGACCTGCTTGGCTGAGCCTCCTAACCCTGACCTTAAGGTAATATCTCTTTCCTTCTCTCTCTCTCTTTTTCTCTCCCCCCACCCCCACCCCATGTTCCTCTATAGAGAATGGCCTTCCTCTTTCTTTACTCACTTCCTTTAATAACTTTTTAGCTTGCAATCACTTTAGATTTACAGAGAATCTGAATAGATAGTATATAGAGTTTTCATATACCCTGTGCCCAATTTCTCCTAATGTGAACATCTTCTATCACTATGAAACATTTATTAAAACTAAGACATTAACATTGAGACATTAGTACTAACTAAACTATACACTTTACTGAGATTTCATCAATTTTCTCACTAATGTCTTTTCCATTCCAGAATCCAGCCTAGGATATCATATCACATTTATTCTACATTCATGTTTAATCTCAGTTTCTAAAGTTCCTTTTACATTTTTTCTTTATCCTTTCCTCATCACAATTGTTTAGTTTAGATTAGAAAATTCCTTTTGTTTCCCTCTTATTTGGTTTAATTTTCAGAGCTATTGTTTTTCTTGAAATGTTCCCTTCTAGGGGCTTACTCCACTGGATAAGATCCAGAAATCAACCGCTTTAGCAACTAGAGTACCCACCTCCTCATTGACTCCTGGACTCCCTGGTTAGCTTAAATCCTCTGCAAAATGGCCAGCTCATCCCAGATTTATTTTCAGCTTTTCTTTTCTTTTCTTTCTTTCCTTCCTTTTCTTTCTTTCTTTCTTTCTTTCTTTCTTTCTTTCTTTCTTTCTTTCTTTCTTTCTTTCTCTCTTTCTTTCTTTCACCAAGTTTCTCCTTGGTCTTAAGTTGGTCTTAAGTAGGCATCTCCCCCAGAGATTTCTCATAATCTTCTAATAAATTATGCCTAAGAGTATTGTTTGTTCTAAATAGAACCTGTGACAGATGTTTGGATGTTTAGTTTGAAGTCCCTGGTGGAATTGAGAATGTGCTTTCTTCCTTCAGAGGAACCCGAGGAAAAGGTATACTAAGGGGTCTGAGGAAAAGGGGAGCTTTGTCAGGAACAGTATATGCATCCCTGAGCTACAGAATGATTGTTACTGAAAGAAAAATCTTTAGCTTCATGAAGTTAATAAGCATTTAATCAGACTAAAATGTAAAAATAAATAAATAAATAAAAGTGGTGATAAACTCAGCTGGAGTTTTCTCCTGTCAGGGACTTATGGGGACAAATGATGTGTCCGATTGGATGGGACAGTCTGCCTGCACAATGGTTTTAATAGAAGCACAAGAAGTTAGTGCAAAACAGAAAATGGCATAGCTAAGAGATGATGATAACGTCTATGTTATTTAGAGAGCCCCTGGTCATTTCATATGATAACTACTTAGTGTAGTTGAACATTTGTGTAGGTAGTGTTATTTAATCCTATATGTATACATTGGGATAGTTCTGAATTGTCCAGAACTAATCTCAAAAATACAAACAGTCTTGAGTTGACCTGACCTGAATTGAGTTGCTAGCAAGCACTTGCTACAAAAAAATTAGGATTCAAGGACCTAGGAATCAGACCAGAGACTCTGCACCTAATAAAAGAAAAAGTAGGCCCAAATCTACATCATATTGGATTAGGCCCAGACTTCCTTAACAAGATGGGATGGAATCAAACTGAAAAGCTTCTTCTCAGCAAAAGAAACAGTGAGGTGAAGAGAGAGCCTACATTTTGGGAGCCTATTTTTACCACATGACATCAGATAGAGCACTATTCTCCAGGATATATAAAGAACTCAAAAAACTTAACACCAAGGGGGGCGGTTCCAAGATGGTGGCCTAGTCGGACACTGCAGTCGTCTCTCCAGAGCCAGAGATTGAAGTTTTGGAAATATCGTCATCGTACAGCTACCCTTGCAGGAATTTCACTTGCGCGAGTAAGCAGGGCCACCAGGCAGCAGCCAAAGCCACAATCAGTGTAACTTCAGCGGTGCTCAGCGGGGGGCAGCAGCGGAGCTCACCACCCAGCGGCTCTGGGCTCCAGCCCAGGGTTCGCCCGGGGCTGAGACTACTTCTACACAGGGTTCCTGGCTCCAGTGCCCACCCAACCACGCAGGACCCCTAGCAGTTGCTCCCGTGGACACACAGCCCCAGCCACTAAGCTGCTGCAGAGCCCAAATTCAAGGTAAGAGTCACTCCAGAGACATCAGCAGAGACAGCCCCACCCAAGGGCAGCCTGGGCCCACCCCAGTTCTGCTCCAGAATTCTTGTGGACCGGCAGGAGCCCCAAAGGACCCTGACCCGCCCTCAGGATCCTCCACGGTTGTCCAGCCAAAGGGAGACCAGCGTCTGCTACTTCTAACCATTGGAGAGGCCAAATTCAGGGCAAAAGTCACTCCAGAGACACCAGTGTGAGGCAGCCCCGCCCAAGGGCAGCTTGGGTCAGCCCCAGTTCAGCTCCAGAGTTCCTGGGATCCAGCAGGAGCTACAGAGGGCCCAGATCCACCCTCAGGAAACTCCATGGATGTCCAACTAAGGATTGTCCAGAGTCTGATTGCTACCAGCCACAGAGGAAGGCACACCCAGGGTAAGAGTGGCCTCCAGAGACCCCAGCATGAAGAGGCCCCACCCTAGTGCACTCTGGGCCCGCCTCAGTTCCGCTCCAGAGTTCCTG